>JADLZK010006557.1:0-696889 GCA_015847255.1 Hyparrhenia diplandra | reverse complement strand
GGCCCTCAACTCTCTGCAGGCTGCAGCGTGCGAGGCTCAACTCTTATCAATAACTTGGGCGTTGCTCCTGCTCATTACAGTATTACCGTTCTTGGTACTGCTCTTCCTCAGGTCTTCCTCCTCTTCTTGGGCTTAGTCTTCTGCGACGAGAAGGGCCTGGCGGTTATGCCCCCGGCTTTGTGCGCATCCTGTTTTTGCCCTAGCCTGTCTGGCTGGAGTGGCGATCTCCGAGGAGGGTCCGATGGAGGATCCGTCGGGAGGAGATCCTACGTCTTTGCCGGCGCCGCCTTTGGTCTTCCTCGCCTCGAGCCATGGGTTGCCGCACAACCATCGGTGGCGCCAATGTTGGTGTAGCCCCAAAGTCGGCTACCTGGCGGGGATTAATCACCCAACTAGACCGGAGATAGCACGCGAAAAGTGTATGCCAACTATATCTCTTCTATTAATTCTCCGTCCGTTCGTTACAATGCCCCCTTGGAGGTCTATTTATGGTCCGTAGACTTTTACAATTCGATTATATCCTCCTAACAACCCTAGTCCCTCAAGACGCCCCTCGCCAACCGGGGGGCATCGTGGTCTTTCCGCCTCGCGTCCCACCTACCCCTTTGGGGGCCACGATCTTGCGGAACGCTGAGCACCCGTAAACAAAGGCGATGGACATTCATCAGCAGGACCCTCCGGCCTCCCGAAGGCGACTACTTCGACTCTCCTCAACGAAGCCCGGGGATCGGGCGGACCGCTGCCCTCGAGCGCAAACAAGAGCATTCACACTTATTCAGGCCACCCGCACTTTGTACTGGCGCGATCTCCAGGTAGCTATTGGCGAATGCTTCAACATTCGGCATCTACGCGGCCAATACCAACGCATTGTCGAGCCACGCACGCTGCGATATCGCTCTCCGCTTGACGAACCCAGCAAAGATTCGCTTCTCGGCCCGAACGTCACGGCTTTAGCTCTTTCTTGCCGCTACCCCGCCAAATCCTAACTGCCGGTTGGGTGCCGCGCTATGGCGAAAGCCCGCTTCCGTCCAAGTCTTGCGAAATCATATTACTGGCTTCGCACCTTCGCCCTCAGTTCAGAGCGCGCCACAACCCGACTCCAAAACCATTCGACCTCAAGGTCAACCCCTGCTTCCTCGTATCACTCGGTTGTGGCTCGCGGACCGACCATAGGGTGGGCAAGCTCGCCCTCCCCAACAAGGTCGATGTACCGCACCGCAAGACTCTGCGAGGTGGAAAGCAACGTAACTCACGAGTAGTCCGGTCGCATGTCCGTTGAGCTCGAAGAAGAGCCCAGCCGAATCCAAGAGGTCGGGGTCGTCGGCGGTCACTTGAACTCCCGGGACTTGCAGCGCTGACGAGCGGAGGGTGCAACATTGTAGCATCTGCCGGGCGTCATGGTGGCGCTTGACAAATAATAGAGCAGGGGCGCCGCAGTGGCGCCCGTGGGCAGGGCGCCGCGGGTGGCGCTATCTCTGGATGGAGGAGTCCTGCGAGGTCGCAGGTGCTCGGAGGAGAGAGAGGGTAGCGGTGCCGCAATGTCGTCGAGGATGACATTGCCGACAGCCGGTCGCGTCACGGACAGCGTCATCCGCCTCCCCAAGCTGGAGGATAGCGAGGGTCGGGAGCCGACGTCGAAGTCCGAGGCGAGGGGGGGCGGCGGACAGAGCCGGCCCTGTGCCAGCGCGGCGGGCGGCTGCCGCTGGGCCGTCCTCCAGCGTGGTCGCCGTATGCGTCTTTGGGATCCTCGAGGCGGTGTAGGCGTGTTCCATATGACGGAGGCGGTCCTCCATGTCATCGAAGCGCTTGCTGATCCGGGCGCCGGTGGTGGTATTTATCCTTGCCCAAGCAACGGCGCCAGAAATGCTTGTTGCATTTCTTAAGCGCAATCACTAGAAATAGGTTTAGAACCCATCTCTAATAACGGCGCTAGAAATGCGTCGTTGACATTCCTAAGTGAAACCACCGTGTCGGTGATAACACTAGGTACATCAATCGGTGATAGACCTTGCCAAATAAGATATTCATCCGCAAAGCGCACGGATCTATCATTGTAGCATTTCACCCGGAAGTATTCAGGGTATCGTTATTTATATTTTTCCCAAAGGAAGGCATGGTGTAAAAGTCTCTAATTCGACATGGTCAAGATAACACGAATGTATAATAGACCAATGCTCATAATAGGGGTAAAATAAGATAGGTAGTAGGATAACTTGACACACACACTCAAGCCAATCTCAAGGATAAAGGTAAAAGAATGAATAAAAGAATAAATCTAATATGGAGCAGGCATATCCTAGATAGTCATGTCAAGATAGCAGTGTAACACCCTAAATTTTGCATTTTTGGAAATAGAGCTAAATTGATTTAATTTTGAATTTTGTGCTCATGAATTGTAGGAAAATAAATATTTTTGTTAAATTAAAATAAATCATAAGGTAGTAACATGTATGTGCATTCATGCTGGAGCATTACTATTCTTGAGATGTCTGGATTTGTCACACTTGAAAAGGGATTTCAAATTTGTTTGGAAAAGCTTTTTGAAAACGAGTTTGAAATAAAAGAAGAACTATTTCTTTCACCTTTTCTCCCAGCCCAACCTGACCGAATGGTCATTTATCTTTCTCCTTGGCCGTGTGGTATTTATCCTTGCCTTGGCTAGCTCGCTCATTGTCCTGGGCTGCAGGCCACAAGCCGGCCCAACCAGCTTGGCAAGTCAGCCTGGGAGGCGCAGCGTCGCTGATTTCTTTTCCTGCCCGACTGACGCCACGGTCCTCCTTGCCAGCGTTGTCGTCGCTCATCAATGAAGTTCGACACGGACTCGAACTGAAGCCACGTTCCGTATCAAATCCCTAGAACCGGAAACCCTTCCCTAAGTCCACGATGGCCTTGACCTTATAAGAACGAAGTCGCCTCGCGCCGTTCTTTTTCCCATCTACTAGCGAGCGCAGCCTTGAATCCTATCGCATCGCATCGGCTTGCTCGAACTCGCCGCCGCCGAGGGCGATTCCGCCCAGCCGTCGTTCTCGACAGTAAGTCGCATGAAGACCCTCGCCTTGTTCACGCGATCGAGTCGCCAAGGTCTTCTCCTCTTTCGTTTCATCTTGTTTCGCTCACACGGCGTCGCCGTATCTTACAGGTCGCCTCTGTTCGTTTTGGGAGCCGCTGGTCGCCCTCGTCTGTCTTCCGTCGTGCAGACGCCCTTCGATCGCTTGCTCGTCTTCGCCTATGCGTAGCTACAATCCGGACGAACTGGAGACTGTCGTGTTGACGTCTGCCTTCAACGGAAGGTGAGCTCTTTGCTTGAATCATCTCTCACGTTTACTCAACGTCCTTGCATGGCTTGCTGTCGGCCGTGCATGCAGGTTCATCACGTCTAGCCGTTACCTTTGTTTCACCTCAATTTTCTTGTGGCATTAAATCATCAGTCCTCGCCGACGTGCTGCAGAACATCGTCGTCCGCCCAATCGAGCAGTATGTCGTCTCTGTTCCTCTTCTGACCGATTTGAATTGCATGGTGAGCTTGCCATCTTCCACTCATTCTTCTCGCACAGGACCAGACACCAGAGTCTAACTGTGTCTTTTAATCTTACAATTCATCTCTTTGCTGTTACTGGTCCTAGTAACAACATGGGAGCAAACTCGAGCAGAGGTAAACAACAAGTGGGTGAGCATACTCAAAGCAGTGAGCAAGTGAGATCTGAGTCCAGTGAAGGGTTATATCATGGAAATGTTTACATGGGTGAGCTGTATTCCCCAACATCTGGCAGACTGAAGTTTGGAGACTTTGACAATGTGCAGATAAACAAGATGAGCTCTTTTACTGTCAATGTCAATCCAAAGATAATTATTGATGAATATGGTACCAACTTCAGTATGCACAAAAATGACTCTCTGTTGACTGTGGAAACCAAGAAGGCAATCAATGATGCTGGCAGCAAATGCTATTTCCAATTTGATAATATATTGGGAAGCAAAAGTAACAGCAAGACCCTACCAACAATTACAGAAGAAATAGAAGAAGAGATGGAAAGAGCTATTTCTATCAGTCCTGTAAAGGGGAGTCAAGAGGCGCCAGAAGTAGGATTTTCTAGCCAAGAGGAGCTGCATTATGATGAGTCCCAGCCAAGTCAGATGGAGGAGCTTACTGCTGAAAAGGAAAATCCAAGTAACAAAGTGGGTGAGGAGGCAGTTAAAGATTTTGAGGTTGAGGCTGATGATGGCAGCAAATCACAAGTGGTACAGACTCTTAAGGAGAACAATATGAACAACAAAGATGATGAAGATAATTGGACCAAGAAAACAAGTGAGGAAGACAAGGTACAAGAAGAACAGCAAGAAGACAACAATGGATGGTACAAATGGCAGGATGTGAGGCAAAGCAAGAGGATAAAAGCGAAAGGAGTCTCCCAGAAGAAAGTGGATGAGATGGCCATGAGCAAGGTGGCCAAGGAGAAGGGTGATAAAGGTACTTCCTCCCCTATGCAGAATTCCTTTGCAATTACGGCCAATGTGCATGTTAGTAATTTAGCTAATAAAATGGGTGTCTCTAATGACTCAATAAGTTTTGATAAAATCGATCTTCTTAAAGATCTAGAAATGGCTAGAATGAAATTAAATGATCATTCAAAGGCTGAAACCAAGGAGAATGAGAAGGAGGTAGAATTAGATGAAAAAATAGTGGATCATAATGTCACGGAATGGGGTTACGAAGATTACGATGAAGAATCCTATTCTAAGACCCTCTCGGGAATAAGAGTAAGTCGGTTAGAAAAAAGAAGAAAAACCTTGGCATTTAGAGCTTGTCCCATTGGACAGCTCGACAAGGATGAGGGAGATAAATCTATGGTTAGCCCTAGATTTAATCTCGGGAAGAAAAAAAAAAAACAATTGGTTTATAATGATAGGTATCCTATGGAATTGTAGAGGGTATCTAAAAAGGGGGCTCAGTACTTTCATAAAGGAGCTAATCTGGGATCATAAAGGCAGATTTTCTAGGTTTGCAAGAAACTATGAAACAATCTTACTCAAAAAATTTTTCGAGAAAAAATTGATGCCAATAAAGAGTTCAACTGGATTTGGACTCCTTCTAATGGCAAGTCCGGAGGCATCTTTGAGTGGAATAAAGAAGGGCAGATTTGATGTGGAGGATCATGAATGTGGAGAGTTTATGATCATAGCCAATGTGTATGATAAAAAACTTAAGAAAAGTTGGTCTTTGGACAATGTATATGGCCCCCGGGGATGAATTAAAGGAAAATTTCTTAGTAGAACTCTCTAGGTTCTGTTTTAAAGCAAAATATCCCACCCTCATTGGTGGTGATTTCAATATCTTGAGGTATAGTTCTGAGAAAAATAAGACTTTTATTGAAAACAACTTTTCTAACACCTTCAATCTCATCATAAACTCTTATGGTTTGAGAGAATTACCACTAGCTGGTGGGAAGTTTACATGGAGTAACAATAGAAGTAATCCTACATTGGAGAAACCGGACGAGAATTTTAATATCCGATTCATGGGAAAGTGAGTTTCCCCTGTGTAATCTCGAGGAAAATTCCAAGATACATGTCCGATCACAATCCTTTGATTGTGAGGACTGATCTGGAGCAAAAATTGGGTCAAGACCCTTTTGCTTTGAGACATCTTGGCTCAAACATCTTTGAGTTCGATGCCAAGATTAAAGAAATTTGGAGCAAGGAAGTAAGAGCAAAATCAAGTATTGATGTGTGGTGTATCAAAATGGATAGAGTCAAAAAAATTTTAAAAGGGTGGGGGGCGAGCCTAAAGGGGCATTCTAGAAAGTATAGGAATATCTTGAAGAAAAGAACCTGGAGGTTACGGAAAAAAGAAGAAGAAGTAGGAGCCTGGATAAGGATGATCTAAGCGAGAAAATCATTCATTCAAAGTGAATTAATGAAACTCATGGAGGAGGAGGAGCTCTATTGGCATAAAAGAGCTAACAGCAAGTGGTTGTTACAAGGGGGATTGTAACACCAGTTTTTCCATCGTATTGCTAATGGGAAAAAAAAAAAAACACTATTTTCTCCCTAAATGATAATAATATCACTATTGAAGGGGATGAAGAGTTGGTAAAGCATGCCACTGGGTTCTATAAAGAATTATTTGGACCCTCCCAACAGGCTGACTTTATGTTAGACAGCGATTGTTGGGACAATTCTGAAAAAAGTTTCTATCCGGGAGAATGAAGAGCTTGAGAGGAAATTTAGTGAAGATGAGATAAGAAAAGTGGTTTTTTCTATGGAAAAAATCACTCTGGGCCCGACCATTTTCCTATAGAATTTTACCAGCATTCTGGGAAATCATAAAAGGGGACCTCTGTGCGTTATTTGATGATTTTGAAAATATGAAGTTGGATATTGGAAGACTGAATTATGGGATTATCTCCCTTTTACCAAAAGTAAAAGAAGCCAACAATATTAAGCAATATAGACCCATATATACATTAAATGTTGTATACAAAATTTTCACTAAGGCTCTAACCACGAGAATGGAAGGTGTTATGGAAAGAATTATAAATAGATGTCAATCTGGTTTTATTAGAAAGCGAAAACATCATGGATGGGATTTTTGCTCTGCATGAGATCTTACATGACACCGGGGGTTAAGAAGAAGGAGGGTATTGTGTTGAAACTTGACTTTGAAAAGGCATACGACAAGATCAATTGGTCCTTTTTATTCAGTTGCTTAAAACAAAGAGGTTTTGGAGAAAAATGGTGCAATTGGATTCGAGTATCATGATCAATTGTACAGTAAGTATTAAGGTCAATGATCTTTGTTGGTGGGTATTTCAAATCTAGAAGGGGGTCGGACGGGGTGACCCACTTTGTCCCCCTTCCTTTTCAACATTGCAGCGATGCTTTAGCCAAAATGATTAATATGGCTCGAAAAAATGGTCTCCTTAAGGGGCGGTACGGAGAATATATCAAAAGATGGGGTGGCGGTTCTTCAATATGCTTTGATGACACCATTCTATGCCTTCGAGGATGATATTGATCAAGCTACCAACCTGAAATTGTTGCTTTACTTATATGAAAATATATCGGGGCTTGAAAATCAACTTCTCTAAGAGTGAAGTGTTGATGATTAGTCAAGATGACAATAAAAAGTGTGCTTTACTCCAATATGTTTAAGCTGTGCTATTGGTCGGTGGCCAATAAAATATCTTGGTGTTCTGTCTCGGGATCCGGGTTACATGTGATTGATTGGATTCCAATCTATGAGAAATTGTTGAAAAGACCGGATGGTTGGAAAGGAAGTTCTTTAACTCGGGGAGGTAGATTGGTTTTGATAAATTCTTGTCTCAACAATTTACCAATCTATGCTATGTCCATGTTCTTGTTGCCACTGATTTCTCAACAAGATGGACATAGCTAGAAAAGAGATTCTTACGGCGGGGTGGAAGTCTTAAAAAAGAAATATCATTTGATTAAATGGAACATTATCACAAAGTTGAAAAATAAAGGAGGTCTTGGGATTAAGGACCTTAGGAAAATGAACATGAGTTTATTATGCAAATGGTGGTGGAAGGTGGAAACTGGAACAGGAATTTGGATTGATATTATAAATATGAAATATATGAAGAAAGGGGTGATTAGTCTGTTGAAACAAAAATCAACTAATTCTCCTATTTGGAATGATCTGTTGAAAGTAAGGCATGTTTATCTGAAAGGAAGAATAGTTGAGGTGGGTAATGGTAAAAATACAAGTTTTGGAATGATAGATGGCTGGGTCCAGTTGCTTTGGTGGACCAGTTCCCAGAATTATATAATATCTGCAATGAGCAAGATTGTTCTGTGGCAGAAATGAAAAAGCAAAAAGTGGAGGTTATCATTTAGAAGATGGCTATATGAAGATTTGCAAAATCAGTTGAGAAGATTACATGATATTATCTTTTCGTTGTGCTATCACAGAAAAAAAAAGACAAAGCTAAATGGAGTTTAGAGAAATCAGGGAGATTCTCTGTGAGATCTGTGTATAAATTGCTGTGCAAACATGAGTATGGGAGTAAAAACAAGAGGCTCTGGAATGCTAATATTCCCTTGAAAGTCAAGATTTTCATGTGGTTAGTGGATCAAAAGGTTATCTAACTAAAGATAACCTGCTGAAAAGACAGTGGAAAGGTTCTCCCATGTGTGCCTTCTGTGATGAAAATGAAAGTGTGCAACACATTTTTTTTTTGAGTGTGCCTCGGCCAAATATATTTGGAGTTTATTGGCCTACTCATTTGGAGTACAATACAGACCTGCCAACTTTGAGCAGTTCTGGTATTGGATACAAAGTATTTTCCCAAAAGTCCCAAATATTCATATGTTTGGTTTAGCTGCAGTGTGTTGGGCCATTTGGCAATCCAGGAATGCTGTGTGTTTTGATAATAAAAAGTGCAATCTCCTACTGAGATTGTGTGTTTTAATGTGCTCTTTCTTAAACTACTGGACAGGTTTGATGAAAGCCGAATGGAAGGACCAGGTGGCTGCTGGCGCAGAAGCTATCAAGTCAACAGCTTTGTTCTTTCATACCCAAGCAAAAGAAGTCAGATACGATGGAGAAGCAGATCGTGTTGTTCGAAGGCTGAAGAAGGCGGACATACAGACCAGTACTTTTGTTTAGCGCTCTTGTTTTTGTGCTTTTCTGGGTGTAATTCAAAGTTAAATCTGTAGATTGGGTCTACTTTGGTACGTTCGGTGTGATTAGGTAGCTCCCCAGGCTGTTCCCTTGGTGATCAGCAGCTGGGTGAGTGTTTTGCGTGCTAGGGGCGCGATTATTAGTCAGTAATGATAGGCGTCGAGATATTGTTCTGAAAACTCGTTGTAATTTCGTTTGCGTTTTCGTAATGAAATTCGGTTTGCCGTTATTGGAAAAAAAAAATCATCTCTTTGCTTGCTAGCTTGATGATCTCATTGATGACATCATGTGTTTTTTTTCTGGCCGTTTTCCTTCACAAGAATAATTGTGAACATATTTGAATAATGTACAAGTACGTGCATCACGAGCAAGCAAAGCAGCAGACCCTAGCAGCCGGCCGTGCCTTTCTAGTTTTGCTTGTTAGCTTGGTGATGCCGTCATCACGTCACGCACATATATATGGCCGTTTCCCTTTAGAAAAATAAATCCTAAATACAAAAATAATACCAAGCTAATACACATATGCATGCAAGCTACCGAATCCTATCTTGCCCTCTATCTTGTTCATGAACCTTCTGCCTTTGTCAGCACACCGAGCAAACAGCTGCGTGGTTCCCTATTCTCTTCCGCGATGCTGTGTCTACAGTTCATGCAATGCATCATCTCTGCCATATATCATGTCCGGTGTGCTTACTGTTTTATTTGAATACATACTGTCATATCATTTTTCTTAAATAAATAAAGGTTCTTGTTTTCTTTTCAAAGTAAATCTTTCGGCAGTCACCTCTTGATCATCGTAGATCCGGTTAGAGTGCTTTTCGCGTCTGTGTGATCATAGCGATGTGTATATTAGTTTTATAAGCTTTTCAGCTTGATTTTCTACTGTTGGTGTACTGTCCTAATAATAATCTTGTTTGCTATGCATGATTGGCACAATATGGTTGTATGTTGTTGATTGGAAACAAATAGACCGGTGAGTTTGACGTGGTGACCTGGAACACGTTGACAATAAAGAAGGATTTGTCTTGGAGCTTTGGACTTGAAGAAGGATCTCTTATTAAGGCAAGTATAGTTTTGGGATATGCTATCTTTAAACCATGATCTTATGACTTGTTTAATGTTTATGCACTGAACGTTAAATATGAATTGTTGACAACATGGTAACTTATTTGTTTGTGATCATCTACAGCTGTGGGGGCTATGTGGCTCTGGCTTTAGTTGATCAAAAGTCCCAGTCTAATTGGTGGGGGTTCCCGAAAGGCACAAAAGGGGGAGTCTTGATTGGTTGTAGTGCGGCCTCTATCTTATATTGTGTATAGGCTGCGCGTCATTGTCTGCCGATTAGAAGGGGGCTCTACCGTCACGAGAACTCGAAACCTAGTGGTCAACACTAATTAGATAAACTTTTGAGAGGCTTTATATGGGTTTTTCGGTGTATGGGAGTCGAGAACCCATGCAATGGAAAACCATGACCCGTAGTGAAAGTGTACACCTCTGCTAGCAGAGTATAAAAACTGTTATAACAGCCGTGTTAGCGGTCATGAACGGCCTTGGAGACATCTACAAAATAAGACTTTTTGTTTGTTAAATTGTTCATGATTTATCGTTTTATGCTATTCATTATTTATGTTATAGTGATCATGGTATTTGGGTAAGATATTGCCTTGCCATTCTTGTTGAGTTCGATATGGACTCACTCTTGCTATTCTCACACCTCGGGTGAAGTTTAGGCTTGTGGTCAACCAAATCGGTCGTTCCACAATGGAGTCTACACGAGGAAATCGGAGTGTCTTTCCATTTGCCACCGCTAGCTGAGGTTATGTTCCATTTATTGTGTTCGTTATATTTTAAACATTTTGAATTGATACTACCATTTATTTGTAGCTATATGTGAGATTTGACTTTCAGGGCTCACATATGGTGTGTATCTGGTTTTGTTCTTAAAACTGGGTATTACAAGCGATACACACATGTTTTCTTGTTAGAGATTATAAGTCAAGATAGCCAAGGTCTCGCTGAATTACTTGGGCACGGCCCACGCCCAAAGGGGCGAGTGTCAGGCAATTGCACCTGCGCCACACCCGAACGAGGGATTACAAGGGGCGGACAAGGCTTTTGTCACAACCCAGCCGCCTACCCCCCCAACCGTGGGATGTGCCACAAAAGATAGAAAACCCTTAGCCTAGACACCACGTCTACACTAGTGATTATCACTCTAAGCGTGTTAACAAGGCACCCGTCCCCTGGGGTCCTTCTACTAGAGCGCCGCCCGAAGGAATCGACTATCAATCCCGCAACCCAACATCAACCAAGTCTAACTCTAGGTAGAACTCATCATATCGATCTAGCTCTTGGTCTAAACATGTATGTATGATAAATTAAGCACGATGTTCTATAAGACAAGATCATGATATAGGAACTATAGACTAGTTCATCAACCAAGATTATATCATAAGAACGTTGCTCTAATTCAAGAACATGACTATATTGATAAGTAGAGAACAAGAACAAGATGAAGAACTCTAAATTGCTCATACCGAATAGCTCCAAAATGTCTTGCTCTCTTTTATAATCCTTGCCAAACTCCTCCTAAGTACAAACTAAGAAGAAGAAGAAGAAGAAGAAGAAGAAGAAGAAAGGGAGAGAGGCTCTATTGTGTGATGTGTGTTACAATGGTGGGAGATGGCCTCCTTTTATAGGTAGAGGAGAGGGGCTCATTGGAAAATGTCCCTCCCCATATGGAAGGAGCCAAAACCGACACAGGAATACCTTCCAAAACTACCAAACCGACCAACCAACGTCGGCAACGCCGATTTATGGAAGGTAACAAACCGCCTCCCGAAGGCAGGGCCCGAAAGCCGCCTCAGCGAGGTGCGGCGGCCGCCACCGTGGTGCGCGGCAAGCACCATCTTTGGGCCCGTTCGGCCGGGCTTTGGCGGTTGGCGTCTTTGGGCACGAAAAGTTGTATGGCGGTGTTTGCTTTCGGCCCGATTACTGCGTGTTTGGTCCATTTCTCCCTTGGGCTTGATGTTCTTCGAGAATGCGCTTTCGGGGAGCGCCTTTTGGTACATTTTCCACTTGTTTCTTATATAAATCTGCACATTACTAATTTGGACACTACAAGTGGAAATATGTGAGTTATAAATGTATATGTGTGTAGTAAGGTATAGTTTCAACCCCTTATTGGTAGAATGTTAACGTTAAAAAATGTGTCGTTAGTGACCGTCAGCAGATCATTCCATTCAGCCACCTCTTAACTTAATGCCTTAATCAAGCAACTAGTTACTTAGTTGCACGTCCTCTTCGCTTTGTTTCGCGGATCGCACGTGGAAGCGCATCTTCTTCACCCATCCTCTCCTGTGCCCTCCGCCTATGCACATGTGCCCCTATCTCCATGTTTGTTTGCTCGTGAGTAAGAAGCCATGCACGTCTTGTTCTTCTATGCTTACGCTCCCTTCCATCTGTGTTGTCGCCGCTGCTCTCTTTCGCTCGCTGCGTTCTTTTTTGATCCAAATCCATTGGTTCTTGTTGTTGCTAGTATATTGAGGCCTTCTTTTTTTTCTTTCAAGTTTCCACTTTGCATTATTTGCATTTGAGTCCATCCAAATCTAGTTTTATCCACTACAATTCATCAAGCCGTGTGTCCATATATTTTGTCCATCGGCCAATTTTTTCATCTTCTTCATGGATTGTTGAGTCCGTCGATTTAGCTAACCATCATCGCTTGTTGATGCGACCATTTTCCCTATTGGTCCCTTTCGAACGTTTTTGCTCCATGTCATGATCAATGGCCGTTTGTTCGTCGTCATCAACACATGTCCTCATGCTTGCCGTTTTCAAAGGATGATCTCTCATTCCTTCATTTTGGATGGTTTGACACATCTCAATTTTTGTCAAGTTCAAAGTCTCCAAAGCAAGGCTCATGTTTGAGGAGTAGAAGTCTTGGTTTGTGAAGACTCGCTTGTGGAGGAGATCCTTTTCTACATCGACATGTTCAAGATTTGCATGCTTCGACAACATCTTATATTTTGGATTTTGGATGTAATTTGTCCTTTTTTTCAAGTCTAGTTAGTAATGCCAACTCTGCACATGCAACACCATTGCATTCACGTTGCATTTGAGAGGGGGTGTTAAAGGTATAATAGTCAAAGGGCATTAGTGTAATCTCTAGTTTAGGATTTTACTAAATCTCTCTTGTACTCTACTTGTACTCTATATATTGCCCCCCTTTGGGCCTCAATAGTATCATTGAGTTGAGTCTTTCTATATTAAGTAACACTCCATTCTGTTTTATCTCGAAATGAATATTCAAAAGATTACTGCAGATTGGTAAAAATCCATACGTAAAACTTGTGAAAATTATAGGAAATTCAATTTAGGTTCAAATATTATAAAATTAATTCATTGCATTGATAACATTATCCTATTTTGTTTCCCAAATATGTTTGCTCATGCTATTCTAATAAAAAATTGTTTGGTTTTCTATTGTGCAAGAGCGGAGCGAGAGAAGTGCGACCAGGGGTCAAGGGGAAGAGGTTGTGGTTGTAGTAAGCCATAGAAGATGTGATGGCTTCGGTAGTTGTAGTAGCCGATGAGAAGAATGCAATGGATCGAACCAAAGATCTGAGCCCAAAACGGCATGTACCAATTAAAAACTTAGAGGTTGATAGAATTGTTCTTAGTGCAAATTTGAAACACTTTCGAAAGCTAGGTTTAATAACACCGCTAGCGATGATGAAAGGGAAGAACGCTGGATGCGGTTCTCGACCACGTTTGTGGGAATTTTAATGAGAACTTGCTGGCGCGGAGAATGATCATATTATAGATTTGTCTCCTGTCGGCGTAGGAAAAAAATATAATAAGTCCAACTTCCCAAAAAAAGCCTAAAACTCCATCTAAAATAAATTTAAAATGAAAGGAGTATTACGGAATAGCGAGAGGTCTTGCCGACTTGGCTAAACACGATTTTTTGGCGAGAACTTGTTAGGGAGGAGCAAATAAATTTTATTGCTCTTTCTGAAACCGGTAGGGACTCCTTCCCCGGATCACATTCTTAAAAACCTTTGTGGAGGGCATGATTTTCTTTGGCACGCTATGGCTCCGTATGGTAGATGCGGGGGTATTTTCTTTGGGAGCTGACACATGGAGTTTTTGATATTGGAGCCATTGATGAGGGAGATTTCTTTGTGAAATTCACCTTACGTTATAAAACAAATGACTTCAAGTTTGTCCTTTATTCTATTTATGGACCAGCACAACACCAAAATAAAAATGCTTTTCTTGCGAGCTAGCTAATACTTGCTCCAAAGAGAACTTACCGTACCTTATTGGAGGAGATTTTAATATTATGCGAAGCCACGGCGACAAAAGCATCGGGGTCTTTGACCCTAAATGGCGAATCTTTTTAATGCGGTCATTGATTCTCTTGAGCTCGGAGAAATCACCATGTCGGGCTGCCGGTTTACATGGGTTTGGACTGGTGATAATCCTACTCTTGAAAAGCTTGATAGAGTCTTAGTCGAGACGGATTGGGAGTTTCAATTCCCTCTAACTATAGTGGAGTCTAGAGATCGAACATCTCCCACCATACTCCCCTAGTTATTATCTTGGTGCCACGACCCATCGGACCGAGGATTAGACCCTTCCTAGTTTGAAAGGGGGTGGTTAATTAAGGAAGGTTTTTATGACATGGTTGCAAATGTTTGGCAATCAAAACTTCCTAACCAATCCCTTAGAACGATGGCAAGGCAAAATTCGGAAACTAAGACAATATCTTAGAGGATGGGTGCAAATATTGCAGGAACTTATAAGAAAGATAAGAAAACTCTTCTAGCCCTTTTACAAGAGGTGGATAAAAAAAGTTGAGACTTTTTGTCTTTTCGATCAAGAGGTCAATTTTAAGCACTACCTTAAAGAACATTTAGTTTCTCTGTTGAGAGAAGAGGAATTAAAATGGTATGAGAGAGCCAAAGTTAAAACCTTACTAGAGGGAGATGCTAACACTAGGTTCTTTCACTTAGTGGCTAATGGGAAACATCGAAAACAACACGTCTTTAGACTTGAAAATGATCAAGGAGTAGTTATTGGTGATGACCGCCTTAAAAGCCACATTACAAATTATTATAAAAATCTCTTTGGTCCGCTTGTGCGGGCCGAAGTAACCTTGTTGGAAGATCAAATTACAGATATTCCACAAGTTTCCCCACGAGGAAAATGATATTCTCACCGCTAACTTCACTGAATCGAGTGAAGGAAGCCATTTTCAAATGGAACACAATAAAGCTCCGGACCGGATGGTTTTCTGCTGAATTCTATCGGTCTTTTGGGAGGTTATTAAGGATGATTTCATGTCCATGTTCTATGAATTCCACAATGAAAATCTAGATCTTTTTAGTCTAAATTTTGGAATAATCTCTCTTATCCCTAAAACTTCGAAATGCTACTACTATTCAGCAATATAGACCGATTTGTGTCCTTAATGTTAGTTTCAAAATTTTCATAAAAGTGGGAACTAACAGGTGAATAAAGTAGCTAAGACGGTTGTCGAGTCCTACTCAGACGGAGCATTCATGCGGCGAGGAATATCATGGAAGGAGTAGTTATTTTACCTTAAACTATCCATGAATTACATACCAAGAAAAGGAATGGTGTCATTTTCAAAATTAATTTTGAAAAGGCCTATGACAAGGTCAAATGGTCCTTCCTACAACAAACTCTTCGCATGAAGGGGTTCTCCCCAAATGGTGTAGATGGGTCCAAAACATGGTCACGAGGGGGGAGTGTAGGGGTTAAAGTCAATGGCGACATTGGCCACTACTTCCGAGACCAAACGGGGCCTTAGATAAGGAGATCCTCTGTAAGCCTATCTTATTTAACATCGTTCTTTGATATGCTAGCTCTCCTTATTACTAGAGCAAAAGCGATGGACAAATAAGAGGGGTTATTCCACACCGATCGATGATGGTTTATCTATTTTACAATATGCGGATGATACCATTATCTTTTTAGATCATGACCCCGAGCAAGCAAAAATTTAAAACTTTTGCTTTGCGCTTTTGAACAACTCTCGGGGCTCAAGATCAATTTTCACAAAAGCGAAATCTTACTGTTATGGTGATGCCAAAGAGATGGAACATTATTATACAACACTCTTTGGTTGTAATGCGGGGACCTATCCTTTTTAGGTATTTAGGCATCCCTATGCACCATAGACAACTCCTGAATTACGAATGGAGAAAGGTAGAAGAACGCTTTGAACAAAAACTCTCTTCTTTGGAAAGCTAAGTATTTATCCTACGGGGAGACTTGTCTTACTTAATTCGATCTTAAGCGAGTCTCCCAATGTTCATGATGTCCTTTTTGAGGTTCCAAAGGGAGTCCTCAAGAGTCTTGATAAATTTAGATCAAGATTCTTACGGCAAGGATCTCTGAGATAGACACAAATATAGACTTGCTAAGTGGGATATTCTATGTCGCCCCAAGGATCAAGGTGGTCTTGGAATTCTTGATTTGCGGATACATAACAAATGTCTATTGGCCAAATGGTTTGTTAATCTTATAAACACCGATGCCACTTGGCAATCCTTGCTAAGGAATAAATATTTGCATTCCAAGACCCTAACCCAAGTATCAACCAAACCAAATGACTCTCATTTTTTGGAGAGGCCTCATGCATATTAAAGATGAGGTACTTGCTAAAGGTCAATTTTTCGATTAAAGATGGAACTTGTACAAGGTTTTGGGATGATACTTGGTTAGGTGATAAGCCTCTCAAACTCGGATACCCAAGCTTATATAATATAGCTAGGGATCGACATGCAACGATTTCAAAAGTTATGTCCTCTCGATCCTCTCAATATTTCTTTTAGGAGATCTTTGGTGGATAATAACACATTGTTGGATTGGCTTAGCCTTGTAGCAATGACCTCCAATGTGGCTCGGGTGGATGGAAAAGACCACTTTAAATCGCTATTAACTAAGTGCGGAGTTTTCTCGGTCCGGACTATGTATCTTGATTCCATAGATACAAATCCACCCTTCCAACATAGGAGGATCCGGAAATGGAAAATACCTTTGAAAATAAAAAAATTTCTCTGGTTTGTCCAAAAAGGTGTCGTTTTGACAAAAGACAATCTTGCTAGGAAAAACTGGAAGGGGAGTCGAAAATGTGAATGTTGTAATTTGAATGAGACTATCCAACATCTCTTTTTGACTGCTCATTTGCTAAAATGATTTGGAGGATTATTTTCTATGCTACTAATCTAACACAACCTGTTTACATTAATTAATCTCAAAAAAAAAAAAAAGTTTACATTAACCATATGTTTGGTACATGGCTTAGAAATTAGAATAGACGGACTAAGCCTCCGATTTGGGTTGGTCCGCTGCTCTTTTACTGGGTCATCCGGAGGTGTCGTAATGACACGATTTTTAAAAATTGAAATCTAACTCTATTATGCGAGGTTATTTTCGGGGAGCTTATTGGCTACGCTCACGGGCCCAAATTCGTCTTGAGCAAACAAAAGAAGCCCTCGTTTGGTGCATCAGAATCAATATGGCTTTATTAGAACAAGGACAATTCGAGATTGTCTTGCTTGGAGTTTTGAATATATACACCAATGCCAACAATCAAAGAAAGAGATATTGATCTTAAAATTAGATTTTGAGAAAGCATTTGATACTTTGTGGAACATTACGCTATTTTGCTTATGATGTCCCACTTGGGCTTCCCTCAGTAAGATGGATACAATGGATCCAATCAATACTTTCCTCGAGGATCATCTGCGGTCTTTGTTAAATGGTGTGCCAGGTAAATTTTTCAAATGTAAGAGGGGGGTTAGACAGGGGGACCCTCTATCTCCACTGTTATTTGTGTTGGCAGCTGAACTGCTTCAAGTCATCATCAATGATGCGGCCCAGTTAAACCTCCCCGTGCCCGACCCATCCCCAACTGAATGAAGATTTTCCAATAATATAGTATGCTGATGATACTCTATTATTTCTGCAAGCTGATGCTCCACAGCTCATCTTCCTCAAGGCTGTCCTTCAAAATTTTGCTGAATCTACAGGTCTGAAGGTTAATTATGCAAAATCCCACATGTATCCCATAAATGTGGAACAGTCAAAGCTTGCCTTCCTTGCTAACACTTTTGGTTGTGACATTGGTTCATTGCCTTTCACATATCTTGGTTTACCCATGGGAACCACTAAACCAAGATTTGAGGATCTTACTCCAATAATGGATAGAGTGGAAAGACGGTTATCTGCCTGTTCCACATGGCTTTCTCACCCTGGAAGACTGGAGATGATTCAATCTGCCATCACCCCAATCACAACATATGTTATGTGTATCATTAGGCTGCCAAGAGGAGTGATTGAATTTGTTGACAGGGGCAGAAAACAATGCCTGTGGAGAGGAAACACTGACAAGAAGAAAGGGGGTAATCTAGTTGCATGGCCAGTAGTACAGCTGCCAAAAGAAAAAGGGGGTCTTGGCATTATTAATCTGAGACTCCATAATGATGCTCTCCTCATGAAACATCTCAACAAATTCTATGACAGGGCTGATATCCCCTGGGTTAGAATGATCTGGACCAGATACTACCAAAATAAAGTACCACATACCTGCAGAGAAGTGGGCTCATTTTGGTGGAAGGATATTTTCAGATTGAACACATTATATAGAGGCATAGCCAAATGTGAAATTGGTGATGGGAAATCAGTTTGCTTTTCGGATGACCTATGGACAGAGGATATCATGTCGGGGAAATTCCCAAGATTAGCCACCTTCGTCAGAGAAGATGATTCATCAGTCTATGACATCATGCAAGCAATTGATCTTGATTCTATATTCTTTCTTCCACTCTCTGATGAGGCTCATGATGAACTGGAACTAATCCAAGAGGATTTGCGTAATCTGGGATATGATGAAACTACAAAAGATAAATGGACACCAATCTGGGGTATTAGGTACACTGCCAAACAATTCTATAAATATGCTTTCAAAGGCATTGAGGCTCACCCAATATTCAAGGTCATGTGGAAATCATCTTGCACCCCGAGAATCAAATTCTTTGTTTGGTTAATCCTTGTGGATAGACTAAACACAAAGGATATGCTTCAACGGACACATCTTAATATCCAAGGTCCCAACCTCTGCATCATGTGCAACATGAGAGTACCTGAAACTATTGAACATCTATTCTTCGACTGTCCCTTTGCTCAAAGCTGTTGGCAGAAACTGGGATTCTCTTGGGATAGAAGCCTGAATCTTCTAGATATGCTGATGAATGCACGCTCAAACCATACAACCCCTTGTTTTACGAAGCATCTATGATAGCTGTGTGGGAGCTGTGGAAGCTCAGAAATGACAAGGTTTTCCAAAGGAGACAACCATCTCTGGGGTTATGGACTCAGAATTTCAAAGCACAGGGTTATTTACAATCAAATAGATTTAAGGTTGATTTAAAGTCAGCCTTCTGTGTATGGCTAGATGCATTTAGCTAAATTCATGTATGTATCCCTGTAACTCTCTCTGTTTGTTTTAAAATTAATGAAAAGGCCGACTGTGGGGATCTCCCCCCACAGTATTTTTGCGTCAAAAAAAGAAGCCCTCGTGTGTTTGAGCCAGCGTTTAGAGATGGTTGCTTTAGAAATTTCAAATAGAGGGTGGAAGCATCTTTTTCGTTTGTTATAATGCTTATGTCGTTTTTAAAGACATTGTGCTTCTCGAACTTTGTAATAATTGGCTGTGTACATCCACGGATGTAGAGGCCGGATTGTATTATCCATTATCTAAAAAAAAACATACAAGATGCTAGTCTTCCTCCCTCTCAAAAAAAAAAGAAAAAAGAAAAAAACTATATCCACTAATTACGTTCAGAAGAGGACAAGCAGCTTTGATCCTAAAAGCCTGGCTTCATCGTTCAGTCATCAGGCTCTTACTCTCAAAATAAATTCGTTTCTAGAGTTATACTGTATAATATGGTTGAGGGCTGAGTAAAGTAATGTTGATCGGAGCAGGCTTACTGGACTGCCTTTGCAATTGCAAAGGTACAGTTGAGCACCATTATGCGTGGCGTGTGTGTGGTTCTTGCCGCCACCTTCATAATCAATTGTCCAGGCTGCTAGCAACGGCTGCTAAATGCTAACTAGCAACGCACTAGAAAATGAGTTCTCTAGAAGAACGTTTACTTTTAGAAGATGAGAAAAGAAAAACCTAATCATTAGTAGAAACAGCACTCATGAGTCGTCATCTGTTCCAGCAAGTATTTAGCCTCTTGCTACCACTGGGAACCACCGAACCAGCAAGGCAGCAAGCTAGCAGCTTCCAGTCGTTCTCTATCCCCTTTTCACAATTTGGTTTACCGAGTCCTTCCCAGTCCTTCACCATGCCTCTCTTCCTCACCATTTCCAAATTTCTCTTGTTCATATACATCATGCAAGATTGTGCAGCCACAGACACAATCGCACCTGGTCAAGCACTTATCGGCAGCGACAAGCTCGTCTCCACCAATGGCAAGTATGCACTTGGCTTCTTCCAGACAGGCAGTAAGTCCTCCAACAACACACTGAACTGGTACCTAGGTATTTGGTTTAACAAAGTGCCTGATTTCACTCAAGTATGGGTTGCAAATGGTGACAACCTGCTCACAGATCACACCTCATCTGAGCTCAAAATCTCTGATAATGGCAACCTTGTCATCTTGAACCAAGCCACCAAATCCATAGTCTGGTCCACACAAGCAAATACCACAACCAATAACACTATAGCTATACTTCTAAACAGTGGCAATCTCATCCCTACGGAACTCCACAAACTCATCTGATGTGCTTTGTGGCGAGCTTTGACTACCCCACAAATACTTTCCTCCCGGTGCAAAACTTGGTTGGGACAAGATCACGGTCTCAACCGCCGTCTTGTATCTAGGAAGAATTCGATTGACCTAGCTCACGGAAGATACTGCGGGGAGCTAGACCCAAATGGTGTTAATCGGTATATCTTTACACCATTGAATTTTTCCATGCCATATTTGTTCAGTGGGGAATGGAACGGCCAATACTTTTCCTCGGTGCCAGAGATGGCAGCAGGTGCTCTTTTTAATTTCACATTTGTCAACAATGACCAGGAGAAGTACTTCACATACGACTTACTGGATGAAAGAATAATTATCTATTATGTATTGGATGTCTCAGGCCGACCAAAGACATTCAATTGGGTTGAGAGCTCACAGAAATGGTTACTGAACTATGCTCAACCCAAAGCTCTGTGTGATGTCTATGCTGTATGTGGACCTTTCACGGTTTGTAATGATAATGAGCTTGTTTTACGTGGATCGTTGCGAAGGGTTTCACCATCAGATCACCCAAGGATTGGGATTTGGATGATCGAACGGGTGGGTGCATGAGACATAGTCCATTAGATTGTGAGAGCCACAAAAGCACAGAAAGTTCAACCGACAAGTTCTATACTATGCAATGTGTTAGGCTACCTCATAATGCCTACAACATAGAAGCTGCTACCAGTTTTCATAAATGCAAAACAGTTTGCTTAAGTAACTGTTCTTGTACTGCATATTCCTGGCGCAATGGCGGCTGCTTAGTCTGGTACTTCGAATTACTCAATGTGAAGCGAAGAATGATTGTAATGACATAACGATACTAGTGGAGGAACTTTATTCATTCGCCTATCTATGAAAGAGGAGCTTACTCAGAAAAGCTCTGCAAGAATGAGGATTGTTATTAGCCTTGTTGTAAGCTTTGCCACCTTGATTTCACTAGCACTTGTACTATTGATTTGGAGGAAGAGGAACCAGAGAAGAAGGTACAACTTCACACTGAAAACTGCTCAAGGTGGTGGTGGAATTGTTCCTTTTGGATATACTGATTTGAAGCCTGCTACAAACAACTTCACAGAAAAGCTAGGCGAAGGCGGCTTTGGTTCAGTATTCAAGGGAGTTCTTGGTCACTCAACAACAATAGCAGTGAAAAGGCTTGATGGTGCACATCAAGGAGAGAAGCAGTTCAGGGCAGAAGTAAATTCGATTGGAATCATCCAGCATATAAATTTAGTGAAATTGGTTGGATTTTGCTGCAAAGGTGATAGGAGGTTACTTGTGTATGAACTCATGCCAAACGGCTCCCTGGATTCCCATCTTTTCCAAAGTAATGGTTCAATTTTGGATTGGAACGTCAGATACCAAATAGCTCTTGGTGTTGCTAGAGCTCTAGCATACTTGCACCATGGATGTCGAGACTGCATAATACATTGTGATATCAAACCAGAGAACATACTCCTTGACCCGTCTTTCATTCCAAAAGTTGCAGATTTTGGCATGGCGAAGCTTCTAGGGCGGGATTTCAGTCATGTTCTGACTACAATGCGTGGAACTATCGGATATCTTGCTCCGAATGGATCGATGAACACCTATTACTCCCAAGGTCGATGTTTATAGCTATGGTATGGTCTGTTTGAGATCATATCCGGAAAGAGGAACTCTATTCGACATTAGTGCGGTGATATTGAAGGCTAGGGAGACTTTTTTTCTGTGCAAGTTGCACACAAGCTTCTCCATCGAGACACTATAAGGGTGGATGCAAACTTGCATGGCGAAGTGAACATGGAGGAAGTCGAAAGGGTTTTGCAAAATTGCATGTTGGTGCATCCAAGATCATGAGTTTGATCGGCCCACAATGATTGAGGTGGTACAATTTCTCGAGGGAATATCACGAACCAGAAATTCCTCCCATGCCAATGCGACTCTTTGGTTTTTGCCGTGGCGGCTCATAACAGCCGGGAGTTTAATCTATAGCTTTTCAGCAAATTCAGCAATACATGAAATGTCTATCGGTTGTTATGACAAATAAATTTGTGTTCTGTAACATGTAATATTTGTCTTGTGGTGTATAAATAAATTTGTTTTTTGTACATGTAATATTTCTATACACCCTAAGATATGTAACATGTCTGGCTTCAATGTGCCAATAGGTCCTGTCATTCAAATAAAGTTAGTAATTGTCTAATAAACAAGCTCTACGTACCCCACTTTGACTATCAACAATTATCTGTACTATTATGGGAGTGTTAGATACATATGGTGTATGGCATATATATTTTTCTCTTTATATAAGGACTTAGATGCATATATTCCCAACTCATGTACACGTTTGGGCTGGAAATAGCTTGAGTTACATTCCTACGAGACAGCAAAACAATCGCTTTTCCACACACCAATTCTCGTCCCCCTACACGTGTATACGTAATCATCAACCACTTGAATATTAAGTCGGTTTACCCGGACTATATAAGCAGACCACCGGCCACGCTAAATCTATCCAATCCAAAGCCTAGGGTTTTGCCTATTCTCCATTGTTGTCTTTGTCGTCGTCAAGTCTCCAGCCCGATCGTTCGCGTGCACCAGGCGGCCGGGCGTGCAGGTCTCGGAACCGTCGTCTTTGCGATCCTGCACGGGAGAAGGCGAATAAGGTTTTTGGGAAGCGCTCTTCGCACGGCTGCTCCTGGTCTTCGTCACGGCTCGTCTTCGGGGAAGGACACGCGGAGGACCGTCCCATCTGCCGTCTTCATCGACAACTTCTTCGACTTCTTCAGCGGCCGCCCGATCGGCGGCAGCGGCAATGACACAGGAGGACCTCGACTTAAACTTTCGGGAACCTCTCCATTACGTTGTCCTCAATGTCGGCCAGGTATTCTCAAGATCCAATCTTCATCTTAGTCATGTTCAATCTATCCAATCTATCTGGTGTGCTAGTTGTGCTTACACCTGTTGCTATGATCATGCTAAGCTATTTGCTATTGAATCATGCTATGATCAGTGAGTTGTTTTTATGTTATGCTAGTATGCTTCACATGCTTTATCTAGTAGATCTGTTTATCATGTTTTATGTTATGGAATTAATTTAGAAATTGCCTAATATTTCAACATGTTTGCCTTTGTAAGTAGAAGGAGCATACACATTGGTGTGGAGCCAAGTCAGGCCATTGTGCAACAATTTTGAGTATATTCCATTTACATGGCATAATTGTTTTGGAAAGCAAGTTCTCCAAGAAATAGAGTTCAGGACTTATTAGACCCATCTGGTGCGAACTGGTTCATCTCTTATGCTGTTGACTTCAGCAGCTATGGCCGCGCTACAGCACCCACTGTTCTACAGTACTAGCAGGAGAACCAAACAATTATTTAACCTAATTAATCTACTAGGTCTGAAACTTAAATGACTCATCAATCGATCTTAGTTGTGCACTTCTAGGTTAAGTAGTAGTCGTTCTGATCTCTTGAGCTACGAATAATCTAGTTATTTCAAATGATGGTCAAATTTTTTTTTTTATAGTTGAGTATATCAACACTATGTTGTGCGGTTACATCTTGTAAAATAAAGAACTCCCTCGGTGGACAACTCTCTGTAGTACGGGCGTCACGTGACCCTCCTTCTCGCCTCCAAATCCCCTTAGATCCTTCATCCGTGTTCCATTAATCCAACAAGCTATGCCTCCCAACTGCTTCGATTCGTTCTCCGCGTTAGATCGATACTGGTTATAAAAAAAACTATATATGAGCCATCTAAAATTCGTTTTTATATATTATGTTTTAATGAAACTAGACTCATGCTAATATGGTGTGTTTTACTTTCCCTTATGCTGAAAACATTGTCGGTTCTGTAATTGAACTAGACAACTAGCGGTTATCTAAGAAAACATTGTCGATTGTTACTTTAAACCCGACAATCAGATCATTCCCGGGTACAATAACAAACCGGTAGTGATGTAATCTTCATTATCGATTTTAGCCGAGTCCATGGATTTTCTCATTTTCCCACGCCTGAATTGGTCATCATTGCCGGTGGTGTCAAATCCGACAGTGATACCGGTAGACCTATGCATGGGTGGGTATACACGGTTCTCACAGATTTTTCAACCCACCCGTGAAAGAAGTTGTCAGATGGGTATGGACTGGGTGGATTAGATGGATTGATGGGTCGACCTGTTAGATTGGCTACGCTCTTCCCAGGGGACTTGCTCCTACGCTTTGGCGGGACGCCATTGGTGTCGGCGGTGTTGTCGTCATGGCTGCCGCAGCTCCAGAGCTGTGCGGAGCTCATCCAGCTCTGCTTGTCATCGTTAGTCGATGGGCGGTCCTGTGAATGAATAACGCGACGTCAGGAGCGTAGAGATATATGAGAGGGAAGAGGAATTAGCCGGCGATGGCGTCTGGCTGACTGACCGTGAGGAAGTTGCCGTAGTTCTGCCCCTGCGCACGGAAGTAGTTGTTAGTCTGGCTGCCGCGCACACGGCCAGGATCCCTTTCAGCTGCTTCGCCCGTCTGGAGCGGCCGCCGGTGCTGATGCCAGCACAGGCATCGCCCGGTGCAGACTGCTGCGCTCGCTGCTCTCCACCGCGGCGGCGGCGGGCTCGTTAATCGCCACCGAAGAGGTAGCTCAGCGAGCTCTGCCGCGCCGCCGTGGCTGAAGCCCCTGCCGCGCGCCCCATCCTCCGCCCGCCTGCTCGCTCGACTTCTTCTCCGCCGGTCCGCTAGCGCGGCGAAAAAGACCGTCGGCGAGGCGATCCACCGCTAGCTCAACAACCCACGGGTCTCATGGATCAAACCCATATCCACCCAATCCACATATAATTCCTTTCCGCGGTTTGGGTGGGTATAGAACGGGTGGATTGGGTGAGTTTCATAACCCGTGCACAGGCCTAGATACCTGGGTAGTGATGTGTGAATCTTTAGTAATGCTTGTATCTGTTGTGCAACGCCGTCTTGATCTAGTCCAAGGAATTTAACACGAAACTTACCAGTTCAACTGGTGATCCGAGCGAAGATGATTGAAGCTGACCCGTTCAACTAGTAATCTGAGCGAAGATGATTGAAGTTAACCAGTTTAACTGGTAATCCGAGCGAATATAATTGAAGCCGACCAGTTTAACATGTTTTATGCGCATGAAAAAGGATAGAGCTGTATGCTCATCCGTATCTCCCTTGATCAAAGGGATTTGAGAATATATTTTTCTTTTTTTTAGTTTAATTAATTACTTTTAGAAATTAAAATTGGTGGCTCAGATTCTAGAAAGTAAAAGGTGTAACGTAGCATTGCCCAATTAAACTTAATTCTCAAATAAGCTGAAATCGTGATCAGTTCAAAGTCGATACACTCAAATAAGCGGTTCCAAATGGGCCCTTCTACAAACTCAAAACAATAATAACAATTAAAGAGATATAGAACGACCAATATACTTCCCCAGTGACGATAGGTGCAGTTCGCCACCATTATATATTATCCGTGTGATGATTCTCTGTCCCGGCTGCTAGCATGCTAGCAACGCACTAAAAAATAGTTCTCTGACTGTTTCACCACAGATCATGCGTGTGATTTTGGCCGGCGCCTTCATAATTTTTGAGTTGTGGGCTGCTAGCTATAGCGCGCAACGCACCGCTGGAAATGACTTCTTTCGAATTCACTAGAAAAATGAGTTAGCAGCCGTTTCAAACGTCAACCACATTCCGTTCATCCGTTGGCAGACAGTACCAGGAGATGGGAAAGAAACACCCAATAATTATTTGACTTTACTTATTTTCACTGTTCATTGGAAAAGAACAAGCAGCATCTTTTGATCAGACAAGCTTGACTATACTCTCTCAAGTCATCAGGTTCATAGTGTGTTTCCTAAGAAATGATAAAAAAAGATTGGCCACTACTCCTATTTAGCCTCTTACCACCAACAACAAGCTTGCTACCGGCTTCGATTCCTTGTCTCATGTTTCTCCATTCTCCTCAGATAAAACTTAGTTCTCTCCTGTTGACCTATCCGCCATTTATCTTTGCCATGCATCTTCTCGGTCGTTGTGTTCACTGTGTGCTCCTTTTCATCATCCTGCATGCACCCCCGCCCTGCGCCGCCACATGCACTCTCCGACCCGGCCAGGCACTTGTCGGCAGAGAGAAGCTTGTTTCGGCCAATGGCAAGTTCGCGCTGGGCTTCTTCCAAACAGGGACCGTGTCCTTGTCCTTTAAAACCACCCTCAACTCCTACCTCAGCATATGGTTCGATAAAGTTCCCGTGCTGACCCCAGTGTGGACAGCCAATAGGGACAGGCCGGTCTCCATGTTGACTTCGCCGGAGCTCATCATTTCCGGCGACGGCAACCTGGTTGTCTCGGCTCAGGGCAACACCATCTGGTCTACAATGCGTGGAAATAGTTGCAGATTTTGGCAACACCATCAGCTCAGGGCGACGGCAACATTTCCGGCGATAGGCTTCCCAACCCGTCTTTCGTTCCAAAAGTTGCAGATTTTGGCATGGCTAAGCTTCTAGATCGGGATTTTAGTCATGTTCTGACTACAATGCGTGGAACTATCGGATATCTTGCTCCAGAATGGATCAGAGGAACACCTATTACTCCCAAGGTCGATGTTTATAGCTATGATATGGTCCTGTTTGAGATCATATCCGGAAAGAGGAACTCTATTCAACATTCGATGCAGTGATATTGAAGGCCAGGAGACTATTTCCCTGTGTAAGTTACACACAAGCTTCTCCATGGAGACACTATGAGGGTGGATGCAAACTTGCATGGTGAAGTGAACATGGAGGAAGTCGAAAGGGTTTGCAAAATTGCATGTTGGTGCATCTAGGATCGTGAGTTTGATCGGCCCACAATGATTGAGGTGGTACAATTTCTCGAGGGAATATGTGAACCAGAAATTCCTCCAATGTCAATGCGACTATGGTTTTGCCGTAGGCGGCTCATATCAGTCGGTGGTGTAATCTATAACTTTTCAGCGAATTCAGCAATACATGAAATGTCTATCACTTTATTATGGAAATAAATTTGTATTCGTAACATGTAATATTTGTCTCGTGTTGTATAAATAAACCTGTTTTGTATATATACATGTAATGTTTCTATATATACCCAAAGATATGTAATATGTCGGGCTTTATTGTACCAATAGGTCATGTCATACAAATAATGTTAGTAAATGTCTTATAGACTGGCATATATGTACCCCACTTTGACAATCAACAATTATTTGTACTAATATGCATATGGTGTATAACATATTTTCCTCTTTATGTAAGGGCTTAGATGCATAAAATTCCCAACTCATGTACTCCCTCCATTCTGAAATAGAGGGGGCGTCCTGGGCCGTGGGCTCGTTTCCGTAAAAAGAAGACGTCCCGGCGTTTCATCTTAGTTTTGGGCGCGATTGCCCACGACGATTGAGTTCGGCGCTCGTTAATGCTACGCCTCGTTTCCTTCCCGTCCGTTCAACGCTCGCGGTTACTACGCCGCGCATGCCGCGCATGCCGCCCGGCTCTTCTTTGCCAATCACGCTCACCTCCCTTCCTCCCTCGCCGTAGCAGCATAGGTCGCGCTCGCCGCCATGAACTCCGACGCCGTGCTCGCCGCCATGAACTCCGACGCCTCCATGAACTCCGGCGCCGTCTTCTTTGGATTCGAGAGGTCGCGGACTCCGTCTTCAACGCCACGGACTCCGTCATCGAGGTCGAGGATTCCGTCGAGGAGGAGGTGCCGGACTCCATCGGAGGTCGCCGGGACTCCATCGTCGAGGTGCGGACTCCGTCGAGGTCGAGCGGACTCGGTCGAGGTCGTGCGGACTCCGCCGAGGATGTGCCGGACGTCGACGAGGTGGTCAACGTCCCGCGCCGCGCGACGCGTTCCACGCCGGCGGTATCAAGGAACGGCGCGAGCATGCCATCGCCCACGCCAGAGAACGAAATCGCGAAAAACGGCCTTCCAGTAGCGCCCGAAAACGAAAGTGTAACCAAAATCGCGAAAAAACGAGCTCATGCAGCCCATGCAAAAAGCAAAAACAACGTCGAATGGAGAATCGAACCAGGGACCTCGACCAGCTGAGCGCCTCGGGATGCGTCAAGCTAGCCAATCGGCCAAGGAAACGTTGGTGCTACAATCCACCCGTCTCGGTATTTATTAGGGGCAAACATGGAAAAGTATCCCCCGATTAATCACTCCTTGGTTACCACAATCCTGTCCTAAACGTCTTCTATTTCAGAATGGAGGGAGTACATGTTTGGGCTACAATAGCTTGTGCTCCAGTACTTCTAACGTATACCATCCACGAGGCTCAGCAAAACAATCCCTTTTCCACACACACACCAATTCTAGTCTCCTACACGTGTACGTAATCATCAGCCACTTGAATATTATATATGAAACCATTTCAACGGCTCATGTTTGACTTTTTAGGGCACTCACAATCTTGAGACTCTACCATAGAGTCTAATCTTATTTATTACCATCATATTTATTGCACTTTGCTTATGTGACGGTGATGTGGCGGTATATTTATGGAAGAGAGGGAAAAAAAACAAGACTCCAAGTCTTATTTGGACTCCAAGTTCACGTTACATAAGGTAATAAATAGTTTTAAACTCTACAGCAGAGTCTGTATTGTGAGTGCCCTTAAGAACAAGGAGCATACACAGTGGTATGAAGCCAGCTCAGGCTATTGTGCAACACATACACAGTGGTACTGTAGTGCTTTTTCGCCTTGAACACCTTTGTCATCGAGATTCTAGACAAAACCTGTGGGTAGTCATACAGATTTGACGAGCCCTACACGCCCATAGCCTCTAATCATCCATTTAAACGATCATTAAGTCAATTCTTTTTCTTTTTTATAATATCCATAAGTCAATTCTTGAAGTCCCTTTAAAGGGCTCGGCCAAAACTTTTTTTGAAAAAACAAAACTCAATCAATCTTTAAAACAAATGTTTATTCCCTATGTATTCATAGGTGTTACACTAGTGAAATTATTTGGGATTAGAAATAAATATATTGACTCTTAAGTACAAAAATGATAATCACCATGAAACTTTGAATGTAAGAAAAATCTGACTTAGAATAGACTAAACATAGAATGGAGGAAGTACCAAAAGGTATGTGAATCCGAACCAGTGAGGCACTAGCAGCATTAATGTAAACAAGGGAAGTGCATAAGCAGATTCAGCTGACGGCCCAAACAAAGAAACAAAGATAATATGATATGATATGACTATTATAGTGCATTGACGTAAACACAGCAAGTGCATAAGCAGATTCAAACTATCCCAATGTATACAATGATACGGCCCCTCTTGTATTTTATTTAAAACTTCTACCGTCTTCATACAATGATATTCAAAAAAAAAATGATACAATGGCATGCTATGATCAAGATAGTTGGATTGTTTGATCCTCGTTTGCTCAGCAGCCTTCTGGCTAGACAACTCACTGTGTCAGATGAAAAGAAAAACACCAAAAACTATCTGTGTACAAAAAGAATGTAACCCGAGACAGAAAATT
Organism: Hyparrhenia diplandra; assembly: GCA_015847255.1. Lineage (NCBI taxonomy): Eukaryota > Viridiplantae > Streptophyta > Magnoliopsida > Poales > Poaceae > Hyparrhenia > Hyparrhenia diplandra. The sequence continues at coordinate 666,897 of JADLZK010006557.1, read as the reverse complement.
TATCCATAAATCAAGTATACATCTAATGTCAATAAAGGCAAAAAGAATATCCAGGCCCTTGATAAAAATCACACATTAAAACATCACTCATTTTGACAGAAAAAAACCATGTAATTGAGCGATTCCTTTTTGCAGGGCATGAACAATCTGGAAGCTCCAAGTGGCTTGCTCTGGGCAGATTCTTTGGAACGGGGTTATTATGAGCAACATACAGTGACTGGCGCACACAACATCCATTGTGTCAGACAATACTTGGAACATCTCCAGCCCAGTTACAAACAGCTCGTGGCCACCGTGTCCTAATGCAGTCCACCAATGGTGCGTGCTGATTAGTCTGAACTGGGGGAGCTAGAGAAAGAATACTGTCATCCTTGCTGCTGCTGGTTGATGCGCTTACAACATCAGCCAGATACTCATCTTGAGTCCACCTTGGGGGGACAGTGACATTTAGCTTGCATAACCTGGGTCTCTGTATTGGGGATGAGCCACCTGCACTTGCATTCCCATTCAGCACAGACTTGGCAATTCCATTGAAGTGGAAGATGGTGAATTGCTTCTTGCCCATAAGGCCAGTTGGATCCTTCATGCCTCCGGCCCTTTTATCTAACTGTAGCAATGCCTGCCAGAATTCACTCCATACTATAATGCCAGCATTACATAGGTCTTCGAGTTTATCTGAAGGAAAATTTATGTCAGTATCCCTGAGGACTTGTTGGAAGCCCTCAACGCTGATAAAGCCTCCGCCTCCACTTTGATCTTGGGCATCAAAAGCCCTTCTTATTTTTGATTCGCGCTCTTCCAGCTCATTCTCCTCTTGAACGTTGGGATTCAGGGCGAAAAGGACAGTGTAGTGACTTTCACTTCCCACAACCCATATCGGCCACTTTGGGCACTTCAAGTACTGACCAACCTTGCAGAGATTTAGTGATTCCAGGAGGGTAAGAAAACCAACTTCAACACTGTTTGGTATGCCCTTCAAGGACATGCCACCACCAAGGTCCATCTTGCCATCAAATACATTTGGAACAGCCTCTCCACAGAGTAATAAATTCACAATTTCCTGAAAAGAAAATTAAGTCACTTATCTTATTTGACCAGAATTATATTAATAATGATGAACATGTGCAAAATAAATAGAGAATAAAATGTTACTATATTTTAATAAACATAGTACATGCAAATAATATCTTATATCTGTTATGACATTTAATATTGATATATCCAAGACAAGCCACATTATTAACTGCTATCACATGTCTATGTCACATCTGCTAAAGAAAATGCTCCATCTCAAAATACAAGGTGCAGTTTGACTTGATGTGGTCTTCAAAGGTCAAACTTTGACCGCAGATTTTTCTTTACATATACCATTTGTGGTAACAAAAGTTTGGTTGCTATAAAATATTTCTATTCAAATCAAATGTAATCACTACCGTAGCGGAAACATTCCATAGAATTAGACTAATTGTTGGTCAAAGATAACAAAGATTAAATTTTGAAATATGTGCAGCCTAATGTTTTGGGACAACCTTGTATGTTTATGACAATGGCTGCACATTACCTGTGAAGCATGGCCAAATGGAGCAGTGACCAGTGGCTGGCTTGGATCATCCCTGTCTGCTTGGATATCTTCCTGTAGGACAGTTAAATGAAGATAGTGTTGACATGGTTCAACAAAAGGTTCATGGACACTTAACAAATGAAAACTCTGTTTTCCACAAGAACTTAAGATTGAAAAACTTTGTTTTCGAATAGAACATAAGATTGGGTCAAAAGGGGACAATCCTCATGAAAGCAAGTTGAGAACATTAGTACTGACAAACACTTACCAATCCTCGTGAAAGCAAAGCAGAGATAAGAAATAGCATGGCACCCAGTCGACTTTCAAACAAAGGAATGTTAGCCAAAAGGGTATTGAATGCATCCTTCCTTGAAGTAAATGTATTTGTTCTAAGAACTTTCTGCAAATCCATTGCTGATTCGACAGAAAAAGATCTTCCAAAACTGCATCAATTTTCTGCAATAAGTTCCATAAGAGGATTAGCCACATCCAAATATATCAAAGCTTATAATAAATTGATCACCACCACATCCACTTACTCCGCGATTGGCATGTGCAACAGATGCTACAACAGCTCTTTTCCCAGTTCCACATAAAAAAAAGAATCTCCACCATAGCATGAACCAATGCTCTACAAAAGAACATCATCAGTGTAAATTGATGTATATCCTATGGATTGTATAATATTATTCTATAACACAAAACAGATATGGAATCATTTGGTCTCTCCAACAAATACATGTAAAGGGTTTCCATAGAATAATAATTGAAAAAATTGTGTGCATTCGTTGAATCCAAAATGCCAATATTCCACAAAACACTGACCAGATCAATAATTGATATTAAAATACTGAAATCAGCACATTGTAAGGAAATCGAGAAAGCACCTTGTCTTTCTATCATCAGTCAGGGACGAAAAATCATCCCCTGCAGCAAAAGAACTCTGATAAAAGCGTCTTTGTCCAAGAGTAAACAGAGGATTACTGAACTCTGGATTACTCAAGTCATCAGGAAAAAACAGAAGATATTTAAGGACATAAGCCTGCAAACCAATTATAAGCTACCATCAGTGATGTTAAGCTTGCAGAGAGCAAAAAGGAATTTAGCAACAGGCAACAAAGTATACAGATTATTCATAAACCATGAAACTTTAAAATCAGATGGTGACTTCATGCATACAAAAGGGTATATATTTGATAAACTATCTTAGTTAAAAAAAAAATGATGCAAAAAATTGGATACAGCAACCTTATCTCTCCTCAAAGCATGTCTTTCTGGACTTCAGATTATTGAAAAAAATTCTTTTATCGGGATGTCTCTAAATGATACTACGGACGAAAAGATTATACTAATGTGAATGTTCTTCAAGGTAGTTCAACTGATTTTGGTGTTGTAGTGTCCACTTGGTAGAAGAGGAATATTAGTAGTTCCATTTTATATCTAGAAACTAGAATACATGAAAGCAACATACGTTTTTCATTAAAAATTTATTCCATAGCATTGATAACACATGGTCAGAAACTAGAAACAGAACATTAGAAGTTCACATTTAAGGCACCATCAAATTTTGAGCACAAGATCAGGGAATGGGAAGCTTTCTTCCCCAATATTTGCCACAAGCTACATTCAAGTAGTTAGAACTAGGAAAAGTGTAAGATGCCCCGATGGTCCTTAAACTTGTACCTACTCCCTGAAAGCTTACAAAATGAAGATTTTGGTACATTAACTTGCCATGTTTTCTGATCGGCTGATCGTTTCTAATCGATCAGGGCGATTAATCGTCAATCAGGGCGATTAATCGACCCCTGATCAGTCTGATCGTCCATATAATCGCCCTGCATATAGCAGGACTATATATCATATATGTATGGTATTTGGTATATATACCATATTCTAAATATTTATATAGTATCAACTATCAATTCAAGACTATATTTCTACCAACTAAAGCAGCCCAGTATCTATTTATGTCTGATCGACAAGAGAGCTGATCCGGCGATTAATCGGACGATTGGGACGATTAATCGGACAATCAGGTATCCGATCGTTCTGATTTGATCGAAGGGCCTAATCAAGTGCTTAGAACCGATCAGGATGATTAATCGCGATTAATCACGCGATTAACCGGACGATCAGAAAAACATGGTTAACTTGTTATAAGTGTGAAACTATCTTCAGATCTCCTAACATAGCAAGTACCTACCTATGTTAATGCTGATTTGGCAGTTCTTGAGGCAGGCTACAGACAGAGTAGGCAGTCATTTGAACCTCAAGTGGCACACTTAATAAGTTAAGAACCAAGATCTCCATATTAAAAGTTTGGGGACCTAGATAGCACCGCTACAAAGTTTAGGGGCCTAGATAGCACCGCTAAAAAAGTTTAGGGGCCTAGATAGCACCACTAAAAAGTTTAGGGGCCTAGATAGCACCAGTAAACAATTTCATGAGCCACTGGTGAATTTGAACCTTCTGAAAATGAAGGAATGTCACATACCTGCACGGTTGCTAAGACACCGCAAGGACCTCCTTCATGTTGTACAAGCCCCATAGTTGTTTCTGGGTCGGAGCTAAACCTGCAGTTGTTGTAAACAACAGTGAGACACAGCAGAATATGTATCCTTCAGTTCTGTAGTGAAAAGCATAATATGTTTCGCAGTATTTTTATATCCAAGCAACTTTGTGCACATGCAACAAATAGTGCAAGATTGTAAATGTTGGTACTTGGTACTTGGCCTTGGCCTTGTCAATCCAAGTAGTTTCTAGTAAATGACTAGAGCAAGCCACAGCTCACGATGACAAATAAATTAATTATAGCACCTTCTTGTGTTCCCTATGCAGGGATCCCTATGCAGGGATCATGACATTAGTCTACACTTGATCTTATCATTAGGCGCCATTTACAATAACACTTGTAACATTATAAGTCCATTACACAACAAAATTTACACATCAAACAGTTTCTTTGGTCTGTGAAGACAATCCATGGTAGGACGATAGCCATCCTTGTTTTAAATGTTACCAAACAACAACCGAGATGCTTCAGTTAACTTCCCTATATCTTGCTCTCTCTAGGGTCCAGAACCATAATCCTAGATATACAGCAAACTTACTCTATCAAAAGGTACCTAAAACTGGTGTACAAGGACCTTCATTAATATAAAAGTGGCTCTTAACTCAATATACCTTGGATAAAATATCACCAAAAGAAAATACAAACATTCAGAAATGCTACTTTGAAAACCCTAGTTCTGGTTTTTAGAAACACAAACAGAGTCGCCTTGAACATCTCATGTTAGTTTAAGCTTGCTAGCCCGAGAACCATGTCGGGAACTATCAAGCATGGCCTAGTGCTCCAAGATCATATTCGAAGAAGGAATCTTAAAATAATAGCAGCCCATACATTGTAAGTAGTTACTAAGTACATACTGAAAACAGGACATATTTCCTGATAAGGGAAGAAGGCTAAAAAAATGGAATCATCCAACGTAATCACCCTTATTAATAGAATAAGAGATACTAGGCAAATAGTAATTGTGATGCAGAGAACAATAATAAAAAGGGAAAAGAAGTAAAATCAGTTTCCATTTGTGCAGACAACGTGTATTTGCAGCGATACAAAAGGGCAGACCCAGTGCTGGTGTCTCCCACGTGAGTGGGGTACCGGGAAGAGAAATACAGGCAAGTCTTTCCCCTGTTTTTGACAGAGAGGCCGCTCGAACCCAGAACCTTTCGGCTCACTGGGAAGGCTTTCACCACTGCGCCAGGCCTGGCCTTCTATTTGCAGCAATACAAAATAAAATTATTAACCTAATAGCAGCTCATACATTAAGTAGTCCATTACATACTGCAAGCAGGAACCGAAATTGCCTTTTTCACGGTAACTATAAATACAGATGCAGATAAGGGCAAAGCTGTAAGAACATTTCATTATTAGCCTGCGCACTGTATTTGCAAGTTTACTGTATATAATATGCATGTCTCAACTTTAACAAGGTAACGGTTATTAACATGCAACAGCTCTGTTCTCAACCGATTCCAACTCAAACAGTCTACACTGTGTGCATGGCTACATTCCAATGGCAGAACCATAACGAATCTCAGATACACACCATTCAGCCATCATCACAAAACTAGACAGGAACAACTACTATTATTAGATTGTCACCCTGTCATCCTTTCATCACCAAGCACTAACACCCAGCCCATTAGTTTTCACAAGCAATATAAATCCTCAGTCCTCGTGGAGAAAATTGTAACGGACGTCTCAACGCCCATCAGCATGCCCATCAGAAACACAAATGGCATGTGAACAAGCAAACTGCACTCTTATGGCAGACCGCAGACTAACTACATCTTCATCAGAACAGAAATATACTACTGATCAGAGTCGTGTCTTGTAACTTTATTACACTCCAACAACTAGAGGAAAGCTACAATGTCCTCCACCAAAATCCACATCTACAAGCAAAACAAGGCATAGCCTATACACGTACGCACAAGGAAGAGACAGTAGCAACCAAAAAGAAGCTCACCTTATGCCCTGATTACTCCACTGCGCCAAGACCGCCTTTGAAACCCCTCCCCCAAACACCATTGCCCACAGATTCTCAGCGACATCTGGAGGCAACTCCTCCCCTTTTCCTTCTTCCTCGTCCTCCTCCACCACCACCTCCTTCGCTTCCTCCTCCTCCATAGATACGCTAGCTTCTTCCGGCTCCTCCTCCTGCTGCTCTTTGGTGGCCTCCAGAGCGGGGACGGAGGCAGGGGCGGGGGGCGGGCTCCACCACGGGCGGCTGCGGAGAAGACCGCGGCACCGAGACGGCGGCCCTCGGTGAGGCGGTGGCGCGGAGGCGCTTTTCGGCGGCGGCGGCCATGAGCTCACGCTGCTTCCGGCGCGCCTCCGCCTCCGGCGACTCGGCAGCAGGGGCGGGGGGCTTACTGCGCTTGGGCTCGGGCTGCGCCGGCGGGGAGCCCTGGAGGCTCATGCGGAGCGCCATCTGGAGCTCCTCGTCCTCCTCCCGATCCCCCATTGGATCGAGCAGCTCCCTCCCGCCGAGACCTAGCCGCCGGATCGATCCGCCCCAAACCCTAGGGCGGGGGGCGGGGGCGGGGGGGTTTGGCTTTGGCGCCCGCGCTGCGCTGCGCTGCGCCTTGGGCCTGCCCCGGTCAGAGGCCCCGAGCTGGGAACAGGGTAGCAGCGACGCGACAAGAGGATGGAATCTGGGCGCGTCGGGATCCGGGAAGTGGCGGCGGCTGACGCGGCCAAAGTGGCGGCGTATTTGTAGAGGCGCGGGGGCGGGGTCGGCGGCGAGGCGGCGGGACGGGACGGAGGCGGTCGGGGTGTCAGAGAAGGACGGCAAGGCCGGAAGGACTCGTCGGGTCCTCCGGGGACTGACTGCGCTCCAACTCGTACCTGCCTACCTGCTCCAGTCGCGGTTTCGCCCGGGTATCTACAATGACGTGTGGGGACGGGTTAGAATCTGGTGGTGTTGGCCCCAAGGGTGACGGTGAAACGGCTGCGGCAGTCCGGAGTGTCAGCTTCCTGCTTCGGAGTTTGGGCCGGGCAGTGTGAAAATTCTTTTCTGGCCAGTCAAGGTAAGGTAGTTTCCATAGCAATAAATTGCATGCCATGTAGATAAAATCATCCTCTCGTTCGATTCAAAAAAAAAAAATCATCCTCTTGTAGGGAGAATTAAGAGGAGCTAAATCCTTATTTGGCGCGCGTAAACTACTAAGGTTAGCGGGGCACGCCGGCGTAATTATTGGGGAAGAAGGGGACGGGGGCTGAGGCCGGGACTAGGACTAGGACTAGGACCGGGATGAGGCGATGGATACGAAGATGGACTTCAATAACATCTCGCCTATAGATTTTGGTGGACCGACCGGGGGGGGGGTGGCGATGGTTGTGATCTAGCGACATGACAAAGGACTCCGGGTTGGTCGACGAGTAGGTAGCAAGGTGGCGGCGGCGACCGAGCGGGAGGGGGTAGGACCCATCTAGTTAGCGAGGTAGGTCTTTGGGGTGGACACCGACTAAGTTAGGGGAGGGTGGGTTCATCCAAATGGGGGATGGAAGGTGGGCGGGGTCACTAGCGGCCTAGGCGGTGATCGAGGTGGGCGGGGCAATGACTCGCCCGGGGAAGATAAACACTAACCGCGGGGTGGATAGAGTGGGTCGGCGCATGTGCTTGTAATTTGTCCTAGAACGCGCCAGAAAGCGGGTCAAAGTCCCAACACCAAATCGAAGGTAATCGTAGTTATAATGATAATAAATTGCATGCCACGTAAGCAAAACCATAAGTGTGATGTGGTAGGAGAGTTAGCTAGAGAGGAGAAGGAAAATGAAAACGGTTTTCGCATGTTGAACAGTATTTCTTCGCTACGTCCAATGACCAAAAAAACTAGCAATTTGGCGTTGAGGGCCATTGATTTCAACAACTAAGATGACATGACTAGTTGTGGACTCCAAATGTTAAAATTAATTAATCAAGGCATCTTTCTCCGGAGAAAGCAGCTTCCGGTTGGACCATCGGAGTAAAAAATTTGCATGCGCCTATCATGTATTGGCTTCCGCTAGCTCGAGCTACTATCAAACTAAGCGATAGCTATTCGCTTTGTGCATGTTCTCTCCCCTCCACATCACCAAGCCCGCATCCAAACCTATTCAGCTAGCAACGTTGACGATCGTCGGGGACATCCTAAGTTTCCTTACATGGTTCCCACAAATGCACATTCTCTCCCAACTTTTTGAATGACTCTCTTTTGAAAGGATTACTACCCCCTACTTGCTTGAGTAGGATGCCCTTTGTTTTTTTTTTTTTTTTTTATTTTTTTTTTAGGGGAGGTAGTTTCTAATGTCATTTCAAATAGTTCTATCGAAATCGGGACCTATTTTCTTCACATATGCACTTTGGAATATGTTCATTTCCTAGGGCTTGTCATCATAAGAAGCAAACACCAAAGAACTTGAGAAATTATTAGGGTGACATAGCTTAGTTCATATATTTGGTGTGGATAGGGTCAGAATTGTTGGATTTGGTGTGGTAACTAAGATTAGAGTGAGTATATAAGGGATCCCAAGCACCATCACACACTCAATCACACTAGAATTGCTCACTCACTCAATCAGACTAGAATCGCTCAACGATCGAGTAGGTAATTTGAGCCTTTGGGATTGGCTTTGTGTAGCCTTGTCCATTGAGCTTCGCTAGTGACTAGTGAGCTTAGGTGGCTTCGTGGTTTGGCTTACTAAAATTGTGTAGAACCTCCTCGGTGCTTGAAGTACTAGTAGGTTAGGTAAGCTCTAGCTAGCCCGATACCTTGCTTTGATTAAATCTTTCGGAGGTGTTTTAGAGTTTTAGATAGAGAGATGTAGTCTTGGCTAAGCCAATGGTTTCAATTCCATGTTTGTTTCGGTTAGACGATGCAAATAATTTTAGAAAAGACTATTCATCCCATTTAGTTCGCCATCTTGACCCTACATCATGGCCTATAGAAGGTTTGGAGAGAAGGGATAATGGTCATGGTCAAGGCAGAGGAGCGACACGACCAACAGCGCGGACGAGATTGAAGCCATGGGCACAATGGGGGAAGATGAAGAATCGACGAAAGCGTTCGCTGCTACCACAAAGAGAAAAAAATAGAAAAAAATAGAAATTTATTAATTTGACATGTAGGTCCTATGTATTGGGGGAGATTATTGGTAAGTTACTAAAACATCTCTCTAATAACTCTAAAAGTGGTATTGGGGTAATCCCATAGTGACTTATTGGGGGGGAGTTGGAATGAAAAGCTTCTAGAGATTCTCTTAACTCATTCTTGATGTCTAAATCTCTAATGAGGTGTTGGCTAGAGTTTAGAGCTAACTTTAGATCACTTGTTTGGAGCTTAGAGCTCTAAAGTTTTCTATACACTGTACCATGTCGTCTTTGAGTTCTGACTTGTGGGTTGTAGCAATGCTTTATGGATAGCGGTAAAGACTTATGTTTTTCATGATTACGCAATCTAATTTTCTAAGCTTCAAACCTGAGATCAAGCCTTTTTTTACATACCACCATTTTGCTTTTATTGCCACTCTTCAAGAATATGGACAGACATACTGCCTTGTCCCGGATTATTTGTCGTCCGGATTCATGCACAGAGACCAATACCAAGGCTAAAAGACCTAGACAACCCTATATATGCACGATAGGACATTACACTGATGTCTCTCTCTCCTCCTGCTTTGTTTGTCCGATGGTGACCGATGTCTCTCTCTCCTCCTGTTTGTATGTTCGATGGGGAAAGTGGGATGGACCATGAGGTGACAAAGTCTGCAATGCTACAGGGTAGGTCTCTGGCCCAATACTACAGTAGCTTAGGCGACATTTATTTGGGGACACGTCGCTGTTGCTAAAACGACACATAAATCAGGGCGGAGAGAGTATATGGCAGTATGGCACCCATAAGTGCTTATATCATTTAACATATTTTAGGTAATTGGTTTACGTTTCCAGGAAGAAAGCATATATGAATTCAAAACTAATATGAAGAACATCCATGTGCATGCTCACAGGTCAAATAAAGCGTGCAAAGGACGGTTGCCTACCCATCCATATATTCACGTGTCCGATCAAATATAACAAGCTAGGTAGTATATGAGCACGGAGTAGTCTTCTTTAGATATATTTTCTCACTTTCTCAAAGAATCTAAATGTTTGAATAACAATGCTGACTGGTTCAGCAAGGGAAAAAACGTAGATGGACATGTATGCACTGAAATTGTGATGTGTATGTATATGTACTGAAATTAGATAGTTGAGGCAAGAAACTATAAAAAAAAAAAAATTGCCATTGTTTTCGTGTGTTTGATGTTAGCACTGACATTATACTGGTTTGGTTAAATTAAACGCAATACCGCCTCAGATCAAGCAAACAATCACCTAGAGCCTTTGGGTCCAGGCGGACCATCCGGCATTCCCACTCCGATGCACGCAGGTTGAATCCAGACCATCAAAATCTGCAGTCCAGACCGAAGCTTCTCTCTCTTCATCAAACACACCACACCCCCACGCAAGCACGCGCTCTCTCTCCTTCCCTTCTTTCTCCTCCCGCCCCAGATCCGAGCCCCGGCGCCCGACGCCATGAGCGACAGCGACGTCGACGAGGACGAGCTCCTCCAGATTGCGCTGCAGGAGCAGGCGGCGCGGGACCTCAGCCACCAGCGCCCGCCCGCCGCCAACAAGCCCGTCGTCAACCTCGTCCGCCCGCCCGCCCCCAACGCCCGCGGCGGCGGAGGCGGCGGCAACGCCAGGGCCACGGCGAAGGCGCGCCAGCCCAGCCGCGGCGGTGACGAGGACGAGGACTCGGATGTCGAGCTGCTCTCCATCTCCTCCGGCGACGAGGACGACAACCCCCGCGCCCGTGGCCCGCCGCCGCCCCGCGGGGGCGGTGGCGCGGGCGGGCGCGCAGGGGCGCGGAGGCCTGCGTCGCGGGACGACGGGGACTTCGACGATGAGGAGCCCAGGAGCTGGAAGCGCGTCGACGAGGCAGAGGTATGGGCCGTGTGGGAGATCAACCGAGATCTCGATCTCGGGCCGCGGTGGTTGCCGTGCTAGTGTAGACCCCTTCCTTCTCGAGATAATACGGTTGGGTGATCATGACAATTTCGTCTGCTCAGCTGGCTGGGATTGTCCTTGATCACCGTAATTTAGCTTGTCATGTGATCGTGTGCAGCATTTCATGGTACTGTGGTTAACTCTTGCCAATTGTGATACCTAGTGTGCCTGGTGAGTTGATTCAGTTGTGGCACTTCTGAGTAGTCCTGCATGTTTGGCATGGGGGAACTTATACCGATACATAAATGCTAGAAACTGTCTACTGGCATGGACAAATGCTGTCGTGGTGTAACCACACCTGTCAATACCAATGTGAGATTAGGATGTTGACTGTTATTTAATGGAACGTTTTAAGTTGCTATGGTTGTGCATCATACAATTCTTACTTCACCACACCAGTTGTCTTACCTGCAGCTATGATGATGTGCATTACCGTCCAATTTAGGTTTACAAATTTCTGAACAAGGGAATAAATCACACCTTGTTTTTTTCTTACTAAATATACCAATTACTAATATAATGATATAGAATGGTCCATTGGGATATCTCTCCCATGTATTTTTCTCGAATACACAGGAGAGCTCCGTATCATTACAGTAAGGAGAGTACAAAACACAAAACCCTTGTCCAAAAAGGAAAAGAAAACTATTTACAAACACAGAAAACACACAACCACGCTTGAACAGAATCAAGCCATCTACCTAGCGACCACTTCTAATTGTGATGACCCCTTAGCGTCAGCAAGGGACCAGAGATGAGCCTCCTCAAGTAAGGTTCTAATCACGATTGGATGTTCGGATTGGCTCCATTGAAGACAGTCATTATGATGCTTCCAAGCCCCTAGAGTAATCAGCTAATTCAAACCTTCCTTCACTTGGAGAATAGAGCATTAACTCTCTCACATATTTTCTCCTTAGTTCTCTGTATTCTTGTTTGTCGTGTTTCCAAATTCTCAATTTTTTCATCAACTTTGCATATTTTGTTACTATTGTGATATTGTATTGTATATCAGCATTCACCAGATAATGGTTGCCAAATACTTGGAAAATGATATGTTATTTAGCCTGCTATCTTGCACCTTCGTATTTTCATACTAATGCCAAAATTGCCTAGTGACTGCCTTCCTTTGCTCCACTCAAGCTTGCTCGCAAGGTTCGTGAAATGCGTGAAGCAAAGGTGGCTCCTAACATTCAAGAACTTGATCAGAAAGCAGTAGCAGCAGCTGCTGCTTGTAAGGCACTCACGACTGTACAGACTTTACCAAAAGGAGTTGAGGTTTTGGATCCATTGGGCCTTGGGTAACTATCTATATCATCAAGATTTTGATCACTACACGCATTATTTACGATTTAAGGAACATTTTGTAAAGAAAATATACTCCTTGTCTAGTTGTCGTGCACTATTCTCACTTGTTAGTACATCATTTAGCATAAGTTGCATCTTTTTCCTTCCATTTTCTTACTTTACCTCTTCCCTCTACGGAGATCCCTCACCATTCAAGTTCTTCAGCATCATGCTGTATGCTGGTCTAGCATCTCTTTCTCATTGCTTATTATTTTTTGTTATTGTGGCTGTGTATCCATGTTTGGCAGTGGTCCAGTTTTTCTGCTTTTGGATTTTGCTTCTCTTTGGGTGTGAGATGCTAGTTTCTTATTGGATCGCACTCCAAACTGTTTTTGTGGGAGAAGCCCAGTAGGGTGGTGGGTGGGCAATGGGGCAGAGCTAGACAAAGCTAGGAAGAAAAAAACTCTTAGCTTCTTTTTTTTTGTGGCAGCTTCAGGTTCTCTAAAAACCAATAGGAGAAGCCAGCTGTTTGATCTCTCTTTAGCTTTTAGCAAGAGAGAAGAAGTGTGGTGAAAAAGATTGTACATAGCACTTAAAAGCTCATTTATTCCATGTACCTTTTAAAACATGCTGCTGAGCCTTGTCAAACAAATGAGCATATTCTTTTGCATGATATACTTGGACACAGAAAGTATTGATCTTGTACACTTTAGCAGTGTTGCATCGTGTATTACCTTGTTCCCTAGAATAATATAATATAATTTAATAGAGCCAAGTTAAGGTTATCCTCATCTCATGCTTACTTCCCTTTCATCATTGTGAAATATTTATTACCTTACCAGTGTCATGGATAATAAATCCCTGCGATTGATCACTGATTCTTCATTAAGTTCTCCAATTTCAAGGGAGAAGTCTCAAGGTTTGGACCCCAGTATGCGAGGTAGGACTGATGGTTTTACTGGAATTCTTCTTGCATTTTGATTCATGCTTATTAATAGGTATATTTTTGCACTTCTGCAGAGAAAGTTATCTATTCCTCTCCAAATTTTGATCCCAAATTTTTTTTTTTTTTTCCTTTCGTGGGTCCACAAAGACACAAAAAGCTGCTGACTTAGAAGCTGGTGCTCTCACCTTGAAAACTGATCTCAAAGGGAGAACACAGCAGAAAAAAAAACAGTTAGTCAAGGAGAACTTTGATTGTTTTGTCTCGTGCAAAACTACAATAGATGGTATTTATGTAGTTATTAGATACACCCATATTGCAGATAATCCTGAGTTTCTGGACAATGTTTTGCATCTCCTTGTAATACACACAGTTTTTGCAGACATTGAGTCGAAATTGAGACAGATAGAGGAAGATCCTGAAGGTGCAGGTACTGCTCACTTGCATTCAGTGACACAAAGAATTAGTGGTGTGGCAAACCGAGCATTTGAGCCTCTATTTGAGAGGCAGGTATACAAACTGAGCTTTCTCTAGAACTATTGTTATTGCTTCAACATTCCTTCTTTGAGTGCACTAAATTCTTAACTTCTGGTACAGGCCCAAGCTGAAAAGATCAGATCTGTTCAGGGAATGCTTCAAAGATTCGGACATTATTTAATCTACCGAAAGTGCAATCCGTGGGAACATTAGAAAAGGAGAATACGATCTTGCTGTCAGAGAGTACCAAAAAGCAAAGTCAATTGTTCTTCCTTCTCATGTATGGCAATTTCCTATTTTGTTTTATCTGCATATGTTATCTGATTGTGTGTTGAGGCATGCATGAATGGATGACTGTATGGTATGATGTTTCATACAGCTGACAAGATATTATGCATGCATTGTCCAGCTCATGCACTCAATGAAATTAGGTTGTGTTCCAGATTTGTGTTAAATTCTATATCGACCATTTTATACACAATGGCTTACATACGTATCTGTTCAAATAATGGTCTCCAGTCTCCACGCTTAAATGAAAGTAACCAATAATCACTGAGCATGCAAAAGGGCCTCTAGCCTAGTGGTTAGAGCACCTGAGTAGCACCTAGCAGATCTGGGTTCGACTCCCTGTGAGAGAAAATTTAAACAGATCTGCATTATTAAAAAAATAAAAAAATAGACTGGGGTTTCCCTTGCTGACTTCGGTCAAAAAATAATCACTGAGCATGGCTGACATGCAAAGCCCATGGAAATGCTAGGTTTAACGATCTAGTAACTCATGAATATTTAATCCTCTGAACTGACTCGTTTTTGTTTGGACCACTTGACTCTTTCATTTTGGTTTTGCTGTAGAAAATTATGTCTGATTCCATGCTGAAGTATAGCACTTGCAAATTCTCCACTGTGTTTTGTGGCCCTATCATTTGTTGCGAGGCACTATATTGGCACAACAATAGATCTATTGCATTCAGTATGTTTACTATATGTTGTTATGTTGAACAACCTGCAGGTGGGGATACTAAAAAACGTGTACTTTCGAAGAGGTTGAAAAGGTTATGCAAGAATTCAGGGGCATGCTTTATAAGTCCATGGAGGATCCTCATCTTGACCTTGCTGAGGTTAGCGGAACATGGCTATAGTATCTGTATTTAGAGACATTTAGAAATTACCTACCTTTGTTGACAGCAAAAAATGGTTTAGCCTACAAGTTTAGATTTGTGTATTATTGAACATAATCAGATAGAGAAAGCATAATAGAGGAAAGTTAGCAGATGATTATAGGACACTGCTTGTATAAAATGGACTACTTGATTTCCTAGTACTAACCACTTAACTCTATTTTAAGATTGAAGTTATCTGATGTTTTTGTTCTGTTTGCTTACTGATTTTGTTCTTTACCATTCAGCTTGAGAACATTGTTAGCCTACTGTTGGAGTTGGAACCTGAAACAGATCCAGTGTGGCATTATCTAAATATTCAGGTTGAATTATAATCTAAATATTTGTTCTGTAATCCAATTTCAGTTCTGTGACTTCTGTTTGTATTATCTTTTTACTTATATCATATTATTTCCTATCAGAATAGCAGGATTCATGGATTGTTTGAAAAGTGTACTCAAGATCATGAATCGAGAATGGAAGTTTTGCAAAATAAAATTCATGAAAAAGTGCTCTCTGATTCAAAGTGGAGGCAGCTGCAACAAGATTCAAATAAATCTGTGAGCATATTACTTTCTGTAGTTCAGCATATCATATTTACATGCTATTTTGTGTCTTCTCTATGTTAATGTAGACCTTTTTTTTTTAGCTGGAAGTTGATTCTGCCATCGGTGATTCTCCTCGAGCTGATCAGTTGTCAACAAACTTTATGGCTGAGGAAGCTGATAGTTTAAGGGCCACCTATATTCGTAGGCTAACTTCTGTACTTATCCAGCATGTTCCAGCTTTCTGGAGATTAGCTTTATCTGTTTTCAGTGGAAAATTTGCCAAGGTAAGAATCTTATCAGTTGCATTATAATTTACAATAAAAATGTATTAGCTGACAGTGTAACTATATGGCTGGTGACACTAATAAAATTTTCTCACAAAGCATATAGCTCTGCTGAACCTCAGAAACCTATAAACTCTTCCACCCCTATGGTTGTGCAATAGTAAACTGAAATTAAAGGGTATTTCTGACAATACCGGTCTGAATAATTATGCCTGCTTTGCTAATCATGAAGAATATGAGAATGATCCTTGTACTTTTTTTTTTTTTTGAAAAGAGATTTAGTGGATTTGCTAATTGTATACATTATTTATTTTCAGGCAGCTTCTGGTAATGTAGTTTCTGATTCTGACATGAATGCAAAGCTGGCTGCAAACAAGAATGATGACAAAGGTGGAGAAGTAAAGTACACCAACCACACTCTCGATGAAGTTGCTAGTATGGTTCAGGCCACCATATCGGCTTTTGACACTAAGGTGCATGCAATTAGTGTTTAACATCAAATGTGATTGCTAGCAGTAAACATTTGATTGCATTAGTAATTAAACATGCTTTGACAACAACAGGTTCAGAATACCTTCCGTGATTTCGAGGAATGCAACATTCTTTGTCCATACATGAGCGACACTATAAAAGAAATAGCTAAGGCTTGTCAGACTCTTGAAGGAAAGGATTAGTCTCCAACTGCTGGTATGGCCTCTTATTTAGAGCTTTTCCCAAACATGCTAAATTTGTCTTGTATCCTGAATGTGGTAACGATTATGCCAGTTAAAATGTTGCGCACCCTTCATTTTGAAATGACAAAGCTTTACATTCTACGGCTTTGTTCATGGATGCGGGCAACAACTAAGGTGATATCAAAAGATGAGACTTGGGTTACTTTATCCACCCTTGAGAGAAACAAGTCTCCTTATGCAATTTCATGCATGCCCCTGGAGTTCCGTGACATAACAATTTCAGCAATGGACCGGATTGATACGTAAGACTGCTTTATTTCTATGTACTATTACATCTTTTTGCAGTTTCTTATGCTGTATTATTTCCAAAGCCCTGTGAAAGTTGTTTTGTTGCATTGCTACTTAGCAATTGGCCATCTTTTTTAATATATACCCCATTCCAAATTATAAGATGTTTTGGCTTCTCTAGATTCAGAGCTTTCACTATGCACTTAAATAGATACCATTTCTAGATACATAGTAAGAGCAATGTATCTAAAAATCCAAAACGCCTTACAGATTGGAACGGAGTGAGTATTTGCTAATAGATAACTACTCCCTCCGGTCCTCTATAACTGTCGTACTCCTGTTTTTCCATTTGGCCGAAATGTGTGGCGGCTGGGGATACGGATGCATGTAGCCAGTTAAACGAAGCATTGCATGCCCACCGCGCGCCCCAACTTCGGTAATGAACCGTCGCATGCGTGTGTCCCAGTTGCCTTTTTCACCTGCGGCTCAAGAGAAAAAATAGGGGAGGGAAACTATACGATGGGTCGGCTGACTGCGTGGCGGGCTGCACGGCTGCATGCTACACGGATTTAATTAGCGTCTTGGTATCTGCAATTAGCCTCCCTGCGCCAGTTATAGAGAGGACCGGAGGGAGTATTTCTTTTGTTGCACCTAAGCAGTATTCCTTTTTGGCAGTAAGTATAGTTGTTACAGTGTCAGGATTCAGTAAAGAATTTGTCGTACTGTATTGTATAATTTTGTTGCTACAGAAGTCTAGCTTTAATTGTTGTAACAATGAAGCATAAGCTGTTGCCATTAATAACCTTTAGATTTCTGTCTATCCTATTTTACCTATTAATGAATTTTTTTTCATCTGAGTCTCAAGGTTTGTGTCTCTCGTCTCTTGCTCTTCAAAAATCTGAAATCTGTCTTGAGCACAACCTTCTAAAGTGATGACACATCAGTCTCTAGGCTGTTCAGTGCATTCTAAGTTCTATCTCCCTCCCCTCTCTCCCTGCGTTGCAAAATTTGGGAATGGCCTTCCTGCCTTCATTTTTGGTAATGCTGAACAGGTTCCTAATCTGTGTTTGTTTATTTCAGTATGATTCTTAATCTGATGAGCGAGACTGCGAAGTCATTTGACATATCTCAACCACTTCAGGAAATTAATGAGTCTGTCAGACTTGCATTTTTGAATTCCTTTCTGGATTTTGCTGGTATGAATCTTTAAGAAGTATCTAAAGGAATCTTTTTAGCACCATTCTCCATTCATAGTCTTTGAAAATCTTTGTAATTGCTTCAGGTTATCTGGAGAGGTATGGAGGCGAACTAGCTGAGAACAGACCAAACAAAGAAAACAATTATGTCCAAAATGGGTACATAAATGGTACAAGAGAAACATCTGCTAACACAGATGGAGATTTGCACAAAAAGCTGCTGGTTGTTTTGAGTAACATTGGGTATTGTAAAGCTGAACTTTCAGAAGAACTGTACAACAAATATAGACACATTTGGTCTCCAGTCAGGTACCTGATAGCACTCATGAAGTCTTCGGCCCCTCTTTTCCTGTCCGTGGGAAAGCATGTACTCATTATAGAAGCTGTTCTCAAGGTATGTCTAATCTATTCAATGAAAAATTTGTCACAGGAATAATGATGAACGAAGTTCTGACATGCGAGATTTGATGACTTCTTTCTCTGCACTTGAAGAGAAAGTCCTGGACCAATATACTTTTGCAAAGGTATGATGCACAACTTCGGGACATAATGTTGATTAACCACCAAATGCATGATTTAGCAAAATTTGTTACGCCATATATATATTATAACCCCAGTATCTTCCTTTCATATAGGTAAGAATCTGATACAGATTTAGTGTTCTCCGTTCAGCCATTCCTCAAATAGTACAATAATTCTGAAAACTTACTAAAGTACAGGAAGTAACTTAATGAACTGGGAGAACTAACAAACTTTTTTTTTTAGTGTAGTTTCATAATTACTTTATTTCTTGTAAGAACACATCAATTTTGTTGGAAGTTCCAGTTATTGTGATAAATACCGGAGCTATTTTGTTCGCTTTGATATATAGTTGTCACAGGCCCAGAGCAAGGCCAATGTATATGGGTGAACCGGTCCATAGGGCTGGGTCCCACTGCAGGTGACCATAGCTATAGATAGGAGACACAATGTATCCGGCAACTTGGCAATAGTAGTGGGTCTCACAAGTGAATAAAAAAATCATGGTCCTCAACCTCCGGTATCCCCGTCGTGCGAAGTTCAGAACTCCAACCTGGGGCCCGTCTACTGTACGTGTATTGTTTTTTATTAGCTTATGGGTTGGCCATAACGCAATGGGTACCTGATGCTATTTCTCTCCTATGGACTGGCTGTGCAATGTATCAGTTAGCTGGTGTTCAATTTTTTATTCACTATGGACCGCTTTTTCTGAACATTGTGGTTGCTCTTAGCACTTAATGAAGCGCTAGGAAGTTTCACTGATCTTGTGAATGCAGATAACTGTAAATCTGAAGTCTTATGAAATTTCATAGGCCCTACTTGATGCTAGAGAAATGTTTTCTTGAATGTCAATATTTTGAACTTTTTGCACATTGTGGTGTTCACCTTTGCTTTACTCATCCTGATATTTTGCTGTTGTTTGATTAGTCAAACTTGATCAGAAGTGCTGCACAAAGTTATCTTTTTGGATTCTGGGATTTATTGGGGAGCAGCACCAATGGTAAAGGTATAAATTTTAAACACAAAGTCCATTTATGTTGTGGCACTGTATGTGTTCCAAAAAATTGAAACAATGAAAGGTATGATGGATCTCGAATCTCCATCATGTGATTTTAGTTCAAACTTTGTAACATCTTGCTATTTACTGCAAGAGGAGTTACACTCAGAATATGTTGTGCATTATAGTCTGGTGTTTGGGTACATTTGTGGAAATGTATTGGCATCCTTGTGTTTGTTGTTGTATCAATGACCTCTTGTTGTCTTGTGAAACTACAATCTCATCAATGTTATTGCTTTCTCCTTGCAGGGCATTCGAGATGCAACTCTTGACTTACTGCACATCCTTGTAGCAGTACATGCAGAGGTTTGATCAATTTATTCTCTTATTTTGATTATTTATTAAACCTTGTCATGACATCATTTTGTTTCCTAAAATGCTTGAAATTGGCATAAGAACAAAACCTTTTACTGTAATTTTGGAGTGATTTTTGGGCCCACAGGTTCTCTGTCAATACTGCTGTATTCATATTTGCATGAGCATAATGCCTTGATGCTAAGTGAAGTAGCTGAAATTTTAGTACTTTTGTGGCAACGACTAGCACAAGCCAGTATGGCACCTAGTACTGGGAGTAGTGTTTGTCCATCTGGTTGGTGACAACTTACAAATTTTACTCTTATTAGGATGGGTGTCTGGAAAGATCTGTTATTTATGTGCTTTTCACCTTGTAATATATGAAATAATAAGAAAAAAAACCTAGCATTCTTTAAAAGTTTGTTTGAGTTATTCATTACTTAGATAATAAAGAAATGCTAATGAATGTCCCAGCCTTCTATGCTGCTCATTTTGGGAATGGTCATCCTTTTACTGCATGTATTTCGTTTCTGATTGTTACATATATCTTATTGTGTCATGAGCATTGTCTGTCTTATATGAGTACAATTTGACTGTATCCCCATCTATATTTGGAAAGAGTAGATGCAACTCTCACCTTTTACTTTCAGGTATACTCTGGTGCTCGGCCTTTGTTGGAGAAGACCATGAAAATTTTGGTTGAGGGTTTGGTCGATATCTTTCTTAGTGTTTTTCATGAGAATAAGACCAAAGATATTAGATTGTTGGATGCGAATGGTTTTTGTCAACTCATGCTTGAGGTAAATGTTTGTTGTTTTTATTTGTCACTAGATTCTTCTCAAGTCGGTATGCTAAGGGCTAACGGATCAAGTTCTCTGCTTGGTTTTTGTGTTATATTCCTGCAGCTTGAGTATTTTGAGACTGTATTACAAACATACTTCTCACCCGAGGCGCAACAGGCTATGAAATCCTTACAAGAGAATTTGTTGGAAAAGGCCTGTGAAAGTGTTGCAGAAGCCATGGAAAATCCTGGGCACCAACGTCGACCAACCCGTGGCAGTGAAGATGCAGCATCAGATGATAGACAACCATCGGTATCACCTGATGATTTGCTTGTAAGTGCACAGAAATATTCTATCTACTTATGGATTTTCAAACTGATGATAGCACGTCAGTGAAAGCAGAGTTTTCTGTTGTCTTCCGAAAGTTTCAGTTTCTGTTGCTATTTTCACAACTGAAACAAATATAATTTTCTTCCAGGTGCTTGCTCAACAGTACAGTAGTGATCTGCTGCAAGGGGAGTTGGAGAGGACTCGATTGAACATAGCCTGCTTCATGGAGTCGGCCCTTCAATCAACAGCAGCAGGCTCAAAGCCTGCTGCATATTCATCTTACCAAGCACAAGTACCACAGCACGCCCCAGTTCAAACATCCTCGCCTAGTTTTAGAAGGCAGCAGACTGGTACAGGTTCTCCTGTAGTCTCCGCCAGGCGGCGCCGGTGAGCTTAGTGCATTTTTCTGTTCATCGGTGTAGCCTCCTTCCTGGAATTTCCTTCCTTTTCCCCCTCTTATGGCTTTTGTTTTTTGATTTCTTGTAATTATCATCCTGTTGTCATGTGTTATGAATTTTGATCCATTCTTTTGGTGTTGTAAGATAAAGAAAAAGGGGTACAGGTGCTGCTGCACGGGACCATCTAACTGTATAATATCCACGAGTCAAATATCATTTCCTTGCTGCCTGAAGATATCACCACAGCTTTATCTATCTGGAGACTGGAGTTGTTGGTCTGCGCCAGCCTCCTGCTATTGTCACCGCTTTGTTTGTATATTCACTTGGGCAGTTTGTGTATCCAACATTTGTTAATATTTGTATCAGGTTGTTCGTGGTTGTTTATACTCAAGTCTGCATGCTTTGCGGAGTGAATTATCGTGCTACTGCAGAAGTTTATGCTGGATCTTTATAGACACGCGTAGATGAAAATGGGTAAAGCTATTGTTCTCCGAAATACCCAGCCGTATCAAAGTTAAAGAAAGTTCAGCAATGCTGGCCGGAGTGCATTACCGATTCGCATTCATCCTGAATTTGAATCCGCAGCGCTGTATGAGATTCAACAACTAGCAATCGGATAGTTTTATTATATCAAACTGTCATTAACTGCACATGGGCATACGTTTTCTTTCTCCAGTAGCAGCCCATGTTTACGTGCAGTGCCGCCTCGCCCTTGTTTATTCAGGATTCGTCCACTCTTTTTTTCCGTGCGTGTTCGAGTGGTGCCCACAGGTGGAAGTTCGAGATACCCTCCCATTCAAAAAAAATGAACTAGAAAAAGGTGGTTTTCCACCAAAATTTAAATTTCTATTTTATTTGTTAAAATCCATGGATATCAAAATTAGATTAATCTTTCACCTCTGGTGCCCCTGTACTTGAATCCGTTTTGCAAAGTTCGCCAGCACACGTGTCCTGCCATGAGGCTTAAGATCCGAACTATAGTACTGAGCTCAGCTACTGCATGTGTGCTGATCGATCTCTTCTCTTGCTGTGGAGTGGAGGATCCAGGACAACAAGTCAAGACGAGCAGTGCAAGTGCAAGCGGCGTTCAGCTGCTGCTGCTGCTCGTGCCCGGCCACAACGTTATCCTCGTAGATGTGGCCAGTGTTCTTGCAGAGCCTCCCACCTCCCACCTCACCCCACGTATTAACAAAACGCCTCCCGTCCCGAAGCAGAGCCTCGGCGCGCGCGCGCGTAGCGAAGCATGGAGCTGAGGCCGCCGCCCTGCGACCGCCGTGCGCACGCTCTCTAGCCAGCCAGCCGGGCCATGGCGGCCACCGTTCTGTACTCTCCACTGCAGTGCCACCGCGCTACCGCGACGACGAGCGCCCCGTCGCATTGCGCACTACTACTACGACTACCCCCTCGGCACAGGCACCGGCGCCGGGGACCGGTGAGGGCCGTGCCTCCCGATGAGCAGAGCAGCTTGCCTCAGGCGCCAGCGTCAGCGGTGGCGACTGGCGACGTCAAGGCGGCGCTGTACGGAGCGCTGGAAGGCACCAACCGAGGGATATTCGGGATGACGTCCGCCAAGCGCTCGGAGATCCATGGCCTGGTGGAGCTGCTCGAGTCCAGCAACCCCACGCCGGAGCCCACCGCCAAGCTCCAGGACAAGGTACCTACGACCGCCAGTGTAACTTGTAAAACCTTCTTATCCTGCTTATCATCACTACTTCCTAGTACCAACTAGGGATTAACGTACTATAATGCTAGCTAGATGCAACAAACAGAGCATTTGATTTGAAGGCAATTGCTACGGTACTCCCAAATCACTATGAGCCGTTCATTGATTTTGATCGGACGGTTATGATCACCTATTACTTCCTATGAGGTAATATGTGACATATATATTTATTTAATTTTCTTTTTTGTAAAGTAGGATAAATTAGGAAAGTTTTAGATATAGAAATTCTATGTTTAGATTTGATTGATGCATGCGTGATCTGGTGGATATGGTTATATGTGAACTGATACACTCGAATTTCCATGGACGTGTTGCATGTGTACTGCCAACGTGACATGTTAGCGTGGTTTGCTTATCATGTTAGCATACAATACCTGATTGTGTGTACGTGATTTGTACGTGGTATCTGGGCATACGTGTTAGATTGGTGGGTAAACATGTAGTGTATTATGTTTACAACTCTTCTATCTGGTAACAATTTCACTTGAATGTAATTTTTTTTTTATGCATCGTCTCATGCAACATTACGACCCATGACAATCTCGTAAGGTGTCATGTGCGCCGTTCGTCTGCAGGCCGCGGACTGCCTGAATTTACCGGACCCGGGTTGTGCACACGGTCAGCTTTGCATGCTTTGCCAAAAAAAAAGTAGGAATTGCATGTTTTTTCTTATTTTTGATGATGCACATACCACGAAAAAGGTAGGGCGTGTGGCTCGCAAAAGGAAAGGGGTACCTGCTGCTATTTGTTTCCGTGACTTGAGGATTCGACATTAATTCTTTTTTATAGATCAAATTCATTAACTATTTAATTCAAAAAATCTATAAAAATCAAGGGCTCAGATTTACTTGAGATATTACCTCCTAACAAGTAAAAGGTGTACCTGAGCATTGCCCTGATTTGAAAGCCTTGAAATGCGGATTATTGCTTCTTTTTTTTCATTCTTAAACTAGCTACCTTATGTACGTTTTAGCCACCTGATATAAGTAGATATACAGAGGAATGCTAGGTGTGTACTAACATGTACAGTGGGGATGTTTTGTTTGGGTGGTGGAAAGGTGGATGGATGCTGGAAGCTCATCTACAGCACCATCTCAATTCTGGGGAAGAAGAGAACCAAGCTAGGCCTGCGAGATTTCATCAGCCTAGGGGACTTCCTCCAGATAATTGACGTTAAAGAGGTCGGTAAGGGCTACCCTGCTATAAATTGTTTTTCTCTCATGTCAATGTCTGTGTCTAGTGTCCGTAAGTTCCGAACTTCTGATACTCTCCTAACTAGCCACCGTTGTATGCATTGCATCCATGAGCAGATGAACGAAGCCACCTGTACAATTTTGTTTGAAACATTGCCTCTCCGCCAGTAGCCAGTTGCCACCACCTTATCACCTGCTTGTGGATGGAGGCAATGTTTGTACTCATGCATGAATACAACGCATATGCTATGTTGTTCTGCTGATCCTTTCCCTGAATGGTTGCGTGGCACCGCTACATCTGCTCCAACTTAATAAAATACCTTTAATAGCACGTATTCTTGTTATAAAAAAAAATAGCACGTATTCTTGAGTTCTTGACACAAAAACTAATCACACTGGGTCAATGGGTTGTATATCTGAATTGAGTGCTCTCTGGATATTCTAATTGCATATATACAAAGTAAGTTTTGATTTGTGCTACACGTGAAATAAATGGAGATTTAGCGTCACTTCTCTACACCCAAAGGAAAAGGCGGTGAATGTGATAGAGTTCAGCGCGAGAGCACTGAAGATATTCTCGGGCAAGCTCACCATCGAAGCTTCCTACACTGTTACTAGCCAAACAGTAAGGCTTCTTTTTCTGGTATTCGTTCCTCATCATCTTGGTTCGACACTGTTTCGACAAACTTCCTTACAACCTGTTGTGGCTTCTTGTTTCAGAGAGTGGATATCAAGCTTCAGAGTTCAACTATCACCCCTGAGCAGGTAAAACTATGTAATACTATTGACTTCCAGGTCATGAATGATACCATGAATTTTCAGTGTAAGGTCTACTGTTTGTCTTCAATCTTTCAATTTTTTTTGAAAGATCAGGAGGGGCAAGGAGCCCCTACTTTTTTTTTCGAAAGCGGGACTTCACCCGCACTTCATTAAGAGGAAATGCCAAAGAAAGGCCGGAGCACAGTTACAAAAGCCTCAACAAGTAATCCTAGGATTACCCACGGAGCCTCCAAACACGAAACTAACACACAAACAAAAAGCAAGAATACATGGGGAGGGAGAAAGAGGACCCAACACCAATGTCCTAACCAACTAGACCTGCAAAAAAGAAATCAACACATAGGTTGCCTGCTCGTAAGACGAAGCCGCGGTGGCAAAGCATCCACCGGAAGGACCATCGGCAGCTCCAACAAGCGACTAGGTAGTCGGCCGGAGCCAAGCGAGAAAGAAACGGCACTCCAACAAATACTGGGTAGTCGCCGCGAGCCGGAGAGCTCGAAATCGCATTCACTCGACAACGGCCATGAAGCCGTTGTGAGCCGAGCGAGATAAGAGCGGCACTCCAACAAATGACCGGTAGTCACTACGAGCCGAGAGAGCTCGAGCATCGGCACCCCAACAACGGCCAGGAAGCCGTGGGGCCGAAAGCGACAACGACCATCGGCACTCCAACGGCGCCGAAGCCGTGTGAGCCGAAGGGACAAATACCATCGGCATCCAACAATAATTAGCCGCCGTGAGCCGAAAGCAAAGCGGCTGCGGCGGCAACATCAACTAGACAGCAAACCTAAGTGAAGATAAAATGAAGGACATGCAGGCCAAGTAAAGAGAGGACCGACTCGGCAAGAGAAGCGTAGGGGGTTGCAAAGAAGGTTCGAGCGCGTTTTCAGAAGGGATACGACGTCCGCGAACGCCGCCAACGCAGAGATAGCACCGGCGGTCTTTCGACCCAGCCCGCAAGAACCGCGGCAGAACTCCGCGACGACGCCACCAATCTTCTTCGCGAACGCCCGTGCCCGCGCGGTGGTCCGCATGCCCGCAACGCCACCACGGTCGCAGAAAGACGCCACGCCGCCCGCGAAAAGACACGGGCAAAGACCCACCTTGGCCTCCGCTACCACGGGCGGCACCACCACCTAAACACGACGGAATAAAGAAGACCACGGCCGCAAAGATGCCGGCCATCCTCCACCACCGCCACCCACCTGGCCGCATCCGAGGCGCAGCAAGCGCAGCCTCGCCGCCACGCCGCTGCGGTCGAAGCCGCCCAGCCCGCAGCCGCGTCTAGAGGAGCAGCTGGGGCCCACATACGGGCCGGGCCGCGGCGCCTGTGCCGGGGCTGGGGGCGGCGAACCGCGCGAAGGCGCCCGGATCCGCGCGTCGCGGAGGCCGGATCCGCGCCGCGAGGCCCGGGCCGGGCGCCGGCGGCGCCGAGGTCGACGATGGCCGCCAAAGCCCAAGGAGTCCGACGAAGAACGCCCAGCCCCGGAGGCGCGGATCCGCCCAAAGATAGCCCGGATCCGGCCGCAGAGGGGCCATCCCCTGCCGGAAGTACGCCGGCGCCGCTGGTAGAGCCGGAGTCGGCGGTGGGGTTGGGGGGGGGGGGAGCGATGGAGGGCGCGAGGGGAGGGGAGGGAGGGTGCGTGAGGGGCCTTGTTGAGCTACCCCGCTGGCTGCCGCCGCGCCGGGCGAGGAGGCGACGCGCGGCGGGCGGCCGGGCCGGGCGGGGAGGGGGGGAGGGTTGGGCGGCGGGGGTCCCTCGGGTTGCCCCCTTGAGGGAGACGACGCGAGGGAGCGGTATGTTGTTTCACCCAAGGAGCCCCTACTGCAGCATACATTGGAAATAAAAACCAGGTTTAATTACAGACAAAATAAGTGGGAGCAGAGGAAGGGGATATAGGGAACTAGAAAGGGTGTTTGTCTTCAATCTTTACTGATTGTCATCGCATTTGGATATGCAGCTGATGAATATATTTCAGAAGAATTACGACATGCTCCTGGACATATTCAATCCAGAGGGCTGGCTGGAGATAACGTATCCTTTGATTTTATTTCAATTTCTCTGTTCTTGGACCGATCCCTGCAAAATAATTTGGTGTCGATTAATTAATAGGATGGCAGCAGAGCTATATACACACGTTTTTCCTCAATGTTTTTTGAACAGATATGTTGATGAATCTTTGCGGATTGGAAGAGATGACAAGGAGAACATATTCGTGCTAGAGAGAGCAGACTCATCAGAAGTTTAACAAACTGGTGATGCAGTTTATGGGCACAGCTGCACAGACAGGCAGTTCATAATTTTGTGGCGAGGAGTGCGACGTGCGGAAAAGATAGCACTCTTGGTTATTGACAGTTGGATGCAGACAATCTACTCAAAGTAAAAAACTTTTCTTTTAAAATACCAGAAGTAGCTATATATATACAAACAGAGACACAGGCCTCTTTGTTTTTTGAGGTTTCAAGAGCATAGAAGAGCAGCATATGCGTTCTCTGAAAAAGGATTATTGCAAGCTACCATCCTTCGTATAGAGAAATGGGAAATCGATCAACAATAGGAAGAAAACAGCTGTTTTTTTCCCCGGAAATTTAAGCAAACAGCTGTTGTATTTGGAAACATGGCATGGCTCACTCAACTCAACTACTATTCGAACTTGTAAGACAGACAGAGTGTAATAAGTTGAGTGTACAACTCGAAACATACCTACCTTGATCAAGTATTTTCGTTGCAGCTGCTGTTGTCGTTATTGTTGCTGTCGCCTCAAGTGATGTCTAGGCGAACAGACACCTAGAAGTTTACTGTCATGTTCCTGCCTTGCAGTATTATCCTATATATATGTTATTGTATGCATAAAGAAATAGTATTAGCAAGGACAATGCTGTAAACTAGTGAAGCAAGCAATGTCGAACATTACAGAGGTGCCGTCCGTCCTAGGCACAGGTAGCGAGCTTGAAAGTGACGACTGGACTGACGACCGTGAACATTACAGAGCGCGGCGACGTACAGATTGACGCGAACGCATTGGATGTCAGGGCCATCATCGAGCCATCCTCTGCCGTGTCTGCACACGCACACGCACCCATCGGTTGTCACGAAGATCGACACAACCGACGCCTGGTGAACTCCTTTATATATATAGTATGGTACACCCGGCGCCCAGCTGCTCAATCTGCTTGGTGGCGGCGGAATGGGGACCGGTGGTGGCTGTGTGGTGGTGGACGGCGCGAAGCCGGCGGTGGCCATGGTGGCGGTGGAGTTGGTCTTCTCGGCGCTGCAGATCTTCATCAAGCTCGCGCTGGACGACGGCATGGACGTCCGTGTCCTCGTCGCCTACCGCCTCATGTTCGCCACCGCCTTCCTCTGCCCGCTCGCCTTCCTCGTCGAGAGGTAACGTACGTACGAGTACGATCGGCCGTACGTCTTGCCAACAAGCAAGTACGCCAACGTGCCTGCTTTTGTACATGCGAGCAAATGAACAGTACGTCCTGTCCTGACCATATATCTAAACGTTGTGCTACGAGATATATTCTTGTGGATATATATAGAATAATACGTCTCCGTCATGGATCTCCGTCATGGATTGCATATTTTTCTTTGAAACTGAAAGTACAAGAGCTACCAGCCTTTTGTCAGTACTGTTGCTTTATTCAATTCCTCAAACCATGCATTTAGACAAACATAGAGAGAACAATTGTTCATGGCCTTAATTTGGACATAATATCCACTTTCAATACTTTGTTTTCATACGATCGAGTATTTTACTGTATCCTCTACTACTGCTACAGTACTCCCTCTATTTCAAAAAGAGTACCGTTTTTACTTTTACGCATCATGTTCAAAAAATTTCAGACATATCTAATGATAAATAAGTCATTACAAAATAAATGATAATATTTGAATAAAACGGATAGTCAAATAAGATATCTGAAATTCTAAAACAACACATTTTTTGGCACGGAGGGAGTAATACGCAAGCTTCTTTGTGCTTCCTGCAGGAAGAAACGGCCACCACTAACCATGAAGGTAGTGCTAGGGCTGTTCCTCTGTGGACTTTTCGGGTAAACATCATTTCTTTGGGTGATCTTCATTTGTTTCTTTGAATGTAAACTTTTTTGTCAGTTGTAAACTCTCCTGTATTTGAACGAGACTTTGCAATTTGTTCTACGGTTGTACCACCTCTAGAATTTGCTGTCATTTTCTTCTAATAAATATTGAGCTACCATTACCAACAAAAAAGTAATAAAAAAACCATCATTGTCATTTCACTTACAAATGCAGAATCGCAATAAACCAGAACCTGATAGTACTTGCCATGAAGCTGACCAACTCAACGACCATCGTCACAGCTCTCAGCAACCTCACTCCTCAGTCCACATTCATCGTCGCAATCTTCACCAGGTCACCCTACTCACCTTCCAACCATGCATTTTTCAGTTCTTCACACACCGATCATATATCTGATATATCTTGTACATCATCATCATCAGGCAGGAGATTGTGAAGCTTGGCAAGGCCAGTGGTCGCGCGAAGCTGGCGGGCACGCTGGTCGGCCTCGGCGGCGCGATGATAGTCACCTTCTACAGGGGCCCCGAGATCGGGTTCATGCACCGCACGGCCGCGCTGAACCACCACCATGTCCAGCACGACGGCGACGGCGACGGCGACGGGGCGACGACGTCTGCCGGCGCCCGGATCGTGGGCTCGTTCCTCGCCATAAGCAGCTGCTTCAGCTACGCCATCTGGCTGTCGATCCAGGCGCGCGTCGGCGAGGTGTTCCCGTGCCACTACTCCATCGCCGCGCTGGTGTGCCTCTCCGGCGCCGTCCAGTCGGCGCTCCTCGCGCTCTGCTTCCACAGGGACGTGGCGCACTGGAGGCTCGGACTCAACGTCAGGCTCTACGCGTCAGCCTATGCGGTGAGAACGATCGATCCAAGACAAGTGATGGTCGATCGTTTCTTGATTGATTCATGGGAGGCTATGCGTGCAGGGCCTCGTGGCGTCGGAATTGGCGTTCCCGCTCATGTCGTGGTGCCTGCGGAAGCGGGGGCCGCTGTACGTGGCCATGTTCGGGCCGCTCATCATCGTCTTCGTCGCCGTGCTCAGCTCCATCTTCCTCGACGAGACCTTGCACCTCGGGATGTACGTAGTACGCCATGCCAGCTGTGACCTTGTGCATTGCTTGCTTGGTGATGTGCGTCGCGTTTACTTTGATTCTCTGCGTGCAGCGCGCTCGGCGCGGTCCTGATCGTGGCTGGGCTGTACATGGTGCTCTGGGGCAAAGCGAGAGAAGCACAGGAGAAAGCTGCTGCTGCTGCTCTTGTGACTACGGATGAAGAGCTGGGCAAGGAATCCACGGCTCCTCCTCCTGTCGCTGCTCTTGACAATGGTGAAACAAATGACGAGACTTGATCTTCGTTACGGTCTATGCATGTATGCTCAGAGCCAACTTGATGATGGACGGCAGCCTCGTCCGGTGTTGGCGGCAGGATGGCACCGGCCTATATATGTTCAATGTTTGTAGATGGACGAAACCTTTTCTGCAGGCGATCATGTTTGTCTCCGCGCGCTTCAATGATTTTGCAATGAAATACTAAAGTTTGTAAAATTCTTTCCAATGGCATATAGTACATTTTGGTATGTGAAAAAGTAGTGAAAATTAGGACTTCACATATATTCTTTTGAAGTTGGTATGTTTTTCTTGCTATTAGATTTTCTTGACGATTTTTACCAAAATGATCTATAGAACAAAAGTTGTGTATCCTATAATTTTGCATGGTCCGGTGAAGTTTAATAATTTTTTGACAAGTGTTTCAGTAGATATTATCTAGTTACCAATGACTATAAAAAAATATGAGCAACACAGCCCCGGCTCCGAGCGCCTCTCACCGGGCGACTTCGGCGCGCCCCACCAGCCCCGCTGTCAGTCCCCTCCTCCCCAGCGTCCTCCCGGCCGTCGCCCCTCTCCAGGGGCGGCGGCGGTGGCCAGCCGCGCACGCCCTCAACAAGGGGCGCCACCGGCTCCCCTCCCTCCATCCTCCCCCACACCGCCCGCTCCGGGGTCCCCTACCCTAACATCGGCGGCGCGCCGGGCGACCTCGGGCGGCTCGCCCGGCCAAATCCGCGCCCCCGTCGGCGGGATCCAGTGGTGGCCGGCCCCGCGCCCCTCCCTCCCGGTCCGTAACCGCCGCCATGGCGGCGCGACCATGGTGGGCTTCGCCCGGCGCCCCGGCGGGCCGTGGTTGCATGGATCCGGGACCTTGGGCCTTGGATCCGGCGCCCGGCCGGCCTCCCCGACCCCGCGGTGGCTCTGGCTGCGCTGGGCGGGTGGCCATGGCTGCCGGGCCGGTTGCCGCGGCGGGATCGGGCCCTTGGGCCCTAGATCCGGCGTCCGCCGCCAAACTTGCTCGCACCGCACCTTGCGGCGGTTTCAGCAGTGGTGGCCATGGCGGTCGTCCACCGGTGGACGGCCGGATCGAAAGCACTTGGCTCGATCTGGTGTCCATGGGCCTGGCTTCCTCTCCTACACCCGCCAGCCCTGACGGTGTCGACTTGGGCTTGGCTGAGCTTGTGGCGGCGGTGACATCGCCTACCTTCGGATGGGCTGGGGTTGGGGTGGCGGGGCTTCTACGAAACCGGAGTGAGCAGCGGTTGGGGCGGCGTGGCCAGGTGCTCTTGTCGCCTCGCACCACGGTGGTGTGGGCGCCAGCTCTCCTGCAGTGCGTCATCGACATCGTGGTGGCATGGATGGCGTGGTCGCCCCCTTGGTGACTTCGTGGCATGGAGCTCGGGCAAAAGCTTAGCCCAACATGGTCGGGCGGACGATGGCGACATCTCTTGGTGTCGCACCCTTCTTGAAGGCATCGTCGTTCCATGCCCTTGTCAATGGGTGCGGATTCTAGGCGAAGGCCTCGCCTTAGCTCCTAAGGCTAGCAATCGTGGCGTCCTCAGCGTCACACCCTTCTCCAAGGCGCTGTTGAAGAATCTCTACGGCTCGTCGCTCCCTTGCTCATGGTGGCTTTGGTTGTCTAGCTGCTCCAATCTGCGCTTCATGTCTCTCCTCACTTGGGTTTGTCTAGCTGGCGAACGCTGGTTCCTCTCTTTCCGGCAGATGCTTTGCTACCGAGGTTGTTGGGACGGATGCTTTGCCGTGTCGAGTTTCTAGCGGATGCTTTGCCGCTGTTGCTGTCTGTGCCTCCATTCGCTTTGCTAGGTTCCCAATTGTTGAGCTTTCCATTGTAATAGGTTCAGCTGTTGGGCTTATTAGGTGAGGGGTTCGTTCATCAGTAATCTATGGATTACTGGTGAACCCTTTGTATTTTCCAACTTCTCTTAATGCACGTGCTAATGCACGCTTTCAAAAAAGTTACCAATGACTACGTCAAAATTCAGGGTAGATTCCACTGCCTGATTTCAATTAAGGTTCAGACATGCTTAATTTAAGACTAAAAATAGGGTGCTTCCATGAAAGTTGAAGGCATTGTTTGGAGTTTTTGAGTAGGTATTTATTTACTATCACTGTTTTTGTATATTTAAGGGATATATAAAAAACAAGAAGCGAAAGCACTGTTGCCGTTAACTGAACATTGTGCTTGCTGTCTTATTTTGTACAATGCGTTGGAGTGTAGTACTACTTTGGTTGTTGCTCACATATCTTTGTGTGAATGTTTGATCTGAGATCATGTTGCTAAATTGCTATTACCTCATTGTTTTAAGGCAAGTAAACATAGCAGTGGTTTTTGCTACGACCTACAACTTTGGCTTGTTTATTCTACCTACAATCAAATTTTTTAGAACCTAAACTATCGCTACATGAACTATTTAGAGGAAAATTAAAATATCCATTAAGTAAACTTTTATTCAATGTTAAAACTTGTGTCTGTGACTTCCATTAATTATAGGGTAAGCAATTCTGTTATGATTGTGGATATTGTGGCATATATATGAGCTATGTATTCATGCAATTGCAGTAATTATTACACAATGTGGATTCATGTTACGAGCATATGCATTTGAGTTAGCTCGGTGAGGAAGTCATATATAGCTATTCTAAAGTGCTCTTGAACCATGTCGGTGAAGAAGTTATATGACTATTCCATAGTGATCTTGTGGTTATGTCGCCGTTTGGTGGTCGCAATTGAACCAACACATCATTTTAGGTAGCTTCATACTTTATTGAGTGTGAAGGTAGTGGACTGGCATATGCATCATATTTACACTCTTTTGATCGATGTTTACTTATATTGAAGTATTGACGTTGGCATGGAACTGTATACAAGGTGTATATTGTTTTCTTTTATTTGTGGATGTGGTTTGTTTATTGCATATCATAGTATTATTTACTTATTATGGTAGTGTCATTGATAAAATAACCTAATCATGAACTATTATTTTCTTATGCTATCTTATTTACTATATTAAATTAATGCCCAATTTGCTTGCTAATATTTGTTCTCACCTCTCTTATGTTTTCAGGTACTTATGCATTGTTTGGACGGATTAGATTAGTGGCATACCTTGCCGTGGTGACCCTTCTGGTTTAAAAGGAAGAGGAAAGGATCACTCTGTTTGCAAATAGATATAAAGGCAGAGCAGTGCACTAGTACTACTTTAGAAGAGATAAGGTTGAGAGTAATTGTAGATCCTGCCCATGGTAGAAATGAGGTGGCATATGAGTTTTTTTGGTTCATCCCTTTTTTTATTATTTTATTTGGGTTCATCCCATCTGTTTATGAGGCAGCGGGAGTTAATTTTTGGGCTGTGGCTTTACTGGTGACTCTGTTATTTCTAACGGCAGTAAGTTTATCGCCATTAAAATGGATGTTGGGAGGAGGTTTAAAGTTGCCACAAAGTGACGCCTGTATTTAGTCTGACGAAGTGACGCCAATGAAACAAATGAGATAACAGGGGAAACTGTTTCTGTACTAGTGCATGCAAGCACGACATATAAGGCGAAATAGCAATTTCAACATTTTTATTTTCCGTAACAAGGAGGATACTTTTGTTCTTGAACCTTCAAAAGAAAGTATCTTTGCTAGAAGACGTGCTTTTTTTTCAATTTTATTTGAGAACACAAGACAACAAGAATTAGACCTGGTCTGAAACTGAGTCATACACTTCTTTTTTTTTTTTTGGTCACGCAAAAGGTTTATGTGTCTTTATATTAAGATAGAGAAAAGCTCAATACAACACGCCCTATCGGCGCTCTAGGAGGGCGACAAGAATTATTGCTCTTGGAGGGCAATAAGTCATACACTTCTCTACAAACAATGGTAAAAAGTTAAGTCTAATAAAAACTATGTTGAAACTCATGACTGAAAAGAGTATACAATTAGGTGCTTAAAGACACCCCGGATTATATAAAGCAACTCTAGCTTGTTCTAAAAAAAACAAGAATAACCAAAAGAGCATGAAGCAAAAAAAAAGCAGAGCATTCTTAGTGTAAGTAATCAGAGCTCAAGAAGCAGCAATCCAAAGGAGCAGAAATTAAAGATAGTATAGAGAGGAACTGGTAACTGCTAGTAAAGTAACTGCCACAATAAAACTATACCCATCTTCCCCACCCTTAAACTAAGGAAAAATAAATAAAGATTCTTTAAGATGAGACTAGCTGGCTCAAGAAATCCATGTGAACCTCCTTAAATTCAGAGAAGTATCAATCGCTTCCATAAATCCTGAAACAGTTTTAGAATATTTTGGGTCAGCAACTGAAAAACTGACCACTTTTAATTAGTGGCAGCTGCAAGCAAATGAAAGGTAGCATGATGATTTTTTGCTTGAAAACCTATACTTAAAGCAAGGCAATGTTTATCAAGAGTAGAGCCACATTGCCTACAAATAGACCTGATGAATCCTACAGTTTTTGCAGAGCAGCAAGTCCTCAACTTGGGAACAATACTAGTCTTTGATCTCGTAGCTAGTACCTGGTTATGGCTCAATGGGGTAACAAGGGCAAGAAGTCAGTGCAACTACGAGAGAAGAAAGATGCTGCAAATGCAGCCCTTGCGGCCTTAAGGAAAGAAGCAGGGGAATATAACTCTATGGTAAGTGCCGGCACTGCCTGGGCCTTTGTTTATGCATTACTTCTGCATATTTTATATTCTAGTTTTCAGAAGAAGTGCGTTATCGCACTAAGTAGAAATCTATGATATAAGTTAGCTCATATATGTATTTATGCCAGCATGGACTCGGGACAAACTAATCAGTTAACATGAAACTTATGGTTTCGTTATTGACAGATGAACAGGATGGAATCGATGGCTGGTCCAGAACTGAGGGAGTACGTGTCACAAAACAAACACACACTGGCTAGCAAGATGAAAGCAACAATTAAGAAGGTCAGCATCTAATTTTCTATTGATCTCTGCATTATATTAGCCATACAAACTTTTGATCACTAGCTGCATATATATGTCATGTAATAAGTTCTATACTACATGATGAACTACTGTTTTGCAGCTTCTACGGAAAGGTAAGCCCAAGAAGAAGAAGAGAACTATGCCGCACCCGATCGTAGGCGCAACACTCAAATTTCATAAAGACGATGACATGCCTGCAGCTGTTGGATCTACAGGAGATGCATAAAGAGATGGATAGACCGACCGTGGATGCAGATGATACCTATGGCTATCTTATTCTTAGCACACATGTTCTCGTCTGAAGCTATGTGTCTTTGCTGTTTAGCGTGTCTTCGTATGGGGCCGTTGTTATGTTGTACTGCTTCTTGGTGCAAAATGAATCATATAATCTCGTATCAAAAGAAGCGATATAGTCGTCCATTGGTTACCTTTTAAATGTTGTCTAGTTGGGCTCTTCTGTGACATGATCTGATACCACCGTTAATTAATTACACTACTTCTTGTTTGTTTCACCTCCGATTAGCAACCGAGCTTTCAATGATTATGATCGATTTGGGCAGTAAGCGATAGCTGTCGGTCCCATGCATGAATCAAAGGGGAAACAATTCTCAGCTCCCATTTGTGCCATGGTTGCCAAGGGAAGCAGCCTCCCTCTATCTAGTACAACCCACTCCATTGCACTGCTACAGAAATAGTTTTTGTGCTCATGGTCTTTTTTAGGGCCAGTTCATAAAACCCTCGCTATACCATCGATTGTAAAGTTGTACCCTTTGTTGTGTCAGGCATTTAATCATCCCTCTAAAAAGCATTTGTACTTCTGTTTTAAATAGCCCGCTATAGCCTTTCGAGGCAGGGTGCCGCTATTTCTGTTCATGTATAATTTTAGCCGCTATAGCCTGCTATTAGCTCCGCTATAGCTGTTTTAGAGGCAAACCGCTAAACACCCTTAGCCCGCTATTTAAAACTATGATTTGTACCGCCCGGGGGTCCCTGAAAATACGTTTTTCAGAGGTGGTTGGGCATTGGGCAACGGTTGCTTTGTGACAGCTGACCTTGTAAACAGATTTTCAGTAACGGTTGCTCTATGACAACTGTCCCTAAACCATCCTAGAAGTGGCTGCATAAATGAAACCGTCTTTAAAAGTTTTTATTTTCAACGACAGCTGTGGTAAGGCAGCCTAAACAGACAAAATTTAGGCGATGTTGGCTTAAACGAACTGCTCCTAAAAATCTATTTAGATTAGAAGGTCAGTTTTTCCTCAAGCTAAATTGCCATTGAAAGCCTCTTTAAATTTTGAAATATCCCGCCAAATCTTGGTTTCCCACCAAATTTCAAACCCTATAGAAATTCATTCAAAATAACTTCATTTAGCTTATAGGGTTATTTAGACATTGACCAAACTTTTTTCGAGACCGTGCCGTTGCGCGTATTTCATTAAGCAGAAGAAAGTTCAAACAACAAATGAGACGGTAACTAATGAGATGGGTTGTAATCATCTTCAGGGGCCCAACCCCCAGATTGACCAGCCCCATGATCCCCATTATCCCGATCTAGCTAGCCCGCCATCATCATCAGCAGGTGGCGTCGATCTCAGGAGCTCAGCAGGTCGAGTGCCCCAGAGCGCTCCAAATTAGCTGAGGTCGAAGGCTCCTGGATGTACATGAGTTGCGATTCTCGAATCCGGCCAAGATGAAGGCACCACGCGGTAACAAAGAACTCCCTGCCATCTTCAACTGGAATGTCCCGCAACGGTGAGAGCTGGACATAGGTGCACGAGCCGCCTAGAATGACCTGCACCGTGGCAGCATCGTGAGCATGCACCGGCACATGGCGGATGGCAACCAGCAACCTGAAATGGAAGGTCTCCGAGGCATGACAGGAAGTACGCCGCCAAGCCCGCCAGATCAATGAAAACCTCCGCCACGGCGCACCCTAGGACGGGCATGTAGCACACACTGCCTGTCGGCGCCGTGTTGGAACCGGACTAGGAAGTCCTACGGTTCGTGCTGGCGCACCACCACCTCATGCGCAATAATGCCAAAGAAGTCAAATAGGTTGGCGTAGACATCATCCACCAATACCTCAGGACGCGTTCCTCCAACAAGTGTCGTCAAAGCAAGGTCGAGTCCCTCCTCAGCCCGTTGGATGGCCGGCGTGCGGGGAACCACCACCACAAGGATGTTAGGAGGCCGCCGGCCCTAGGGATGTGCGTCGTGGAAGTTGAGGCAACGGCGGTGGTGGCACAAAGGCGAGAGGGAGATGGAGCCGGCGAGCTCTACGGACGTCGACGAGCGGCAAAGCGCCTCGCAGAGCGGGAGGAGCGGGAGGAGGCCCTAGCCAAGCCCGCCGGCGTAGAGGGCCCGGTCGTCACACGCCTCGGTCGGCCCCCGAGGAAGGACGGGCGCGCTTGCCGCCCACCGCACCACCCGTTCACGGGTAGGGAAACGCGTGGTGGCCCTCCTCGAAGCAACGGTAGCACCCGGCCGGGAAACTACAGCTCACCTTGACGTGGTGATCGTGGCGCCAACGGTGCGGTCAAAAGCAAAGCTCGTTGAGCTTTGGTGGAACCGGGTTGTGGTGATTGTGGCGGGCGGCGACGGCGCGGCGAACCCGGCGGCGACGGCCGAAAGAATCCCTTCCGCGTCGGTCGACACACAGCCCGCGCCGGATGCGAGGGTACGCAGTCTTGAAGGGCCTTGGCGGGGGTAGTGTAACGCCCCGGGATATAAACACCACCGGGGCTACCCTCAACACATATATGCTAGGATTAAAACAAACCTATTACAACCGCTATGTAAAAGATTACGCGTTTATAAACAAAAAGTGAGTACTTGTGATGATGGTGCTACTCCCGGTTCCCATGCGGGTCGAATGGTTTAGCACCTAAAAACCAAATGAACACAAGGGTGAGTGAAAACACTCGCCAAGTACATTTAGAACGGAAAGAACAATCAAACCATGAGAATTCATGAACGAATTAGTTGAACTCAAGCTGAATAGTAGTTTCCGTGCGAAACGGACAACACTTGAATACTCCTTAGCATTTACCGGTAAAGCCGAGTAAGTGGGGCCAGCACTTACTCACGGGCACTGAATATAAGAACCAAATTGCACCTCCGGATAAACCGACCTTTGGAATTGAATGTAAATGAAAGCTTGAAACTTGAATCTCTTGAACAAGAAACTTGAATTTGAACCAGAAATATAATACTTGAACATTGGAAAGCAAAGAAAAACTTCGAATCATAGGTGTAAAGCGAAGCAAAGATTCGTCATGCACTTGCCTTAATTTCGACGAGATCAAAGTATCACACACTTGGCACTTGCAGCTTCCAACCTTTCTCTATCTCGCACTACACGTAAATAAGTGATGCGTTTCTTAACATAATGGAATGCATGCCACGATACATGGTGAAAGGCATACAAATGCATAAAGGAAGTTAAAACAACTTACGAAAGTTGAGTACAACTTTCCTTCTAATACCACTAGGGTTCCATTTCATAAAGTATTCTAATCACTTGAACAACAGCTCCATCACGTGGTTATCAAAGGAAGCAAACACATACACATGGAGTTTATATATGGGTATTCTATTCCACTAACCATCTTGCATAACCAGCACACTCACCAATCATTTTATCAATAAGAGAACGTATATGTATTATTCAAAAGAACAGCTAGAATAAAATAGATACATAGAAAGTTTTATGATCATCGGATATTTATTTTAACCTAAAAACGATGGAAGTAGCATTTCTTAATTAAAAGAGGTAATTTTTAATCATACCCAAACTATCAATTCTCAAGGTTTCATATTTTTCCTACACAGATATCATCATAAGGAAGCTACACAAAAAGTTTCATGAATTTAGCATGCACCAATAACTAGTTATGAAATTCACAAATTCAGCGTATATCCTGAAAAAGAAAAAAAGATAAACTGCACTGTTGAGAACTATTCACCTGAGTCACGGTTTTCACATTGAGAACCTTGAAGTTATTTCTATTCTAATCCTTCGTCCTTCCTCTTCCATGGACCGAACAGGGCAGGGGAGAAGCTGGCCGGTTCCGGCGG
Source organism: Hyparrhenia diplandra (assembly GCA_015847255.1). Classification (NCBI taxonomy): domain Eukaryota; kingdom Viridiplantae; phylum Streptophyta; class Magnoliopsida; order Poales; family Poaceae; genus Hyparrhenia; species Hyparrhenia diplandra. The sequence goes on along the minus strand of JADLZK010006557.1, from coordinate 627,380 downwards.
GCTGGCCAACGGAGGCAGAGGGAAGGACCCCGTGAGCACCAGCGTTCCCGTGGGTGCCCGCAGCTTGTCCGGAGGTGGCCAGAGGAGGCGGAACCACGAGCAGCAGCGGCACATAGCTCTGCTGTTGTCCATGGCGGACGTGCTCACGCGCTGGAGCTATGAGAGCGAGAGGAAGATAGTAAGGGAGGGCGAGAGCTGCTGCGAGAGCGAGGGCGAGGCAGCCTAGGGGAATCAAGGCAAGGCAGACTGGTGCTCTGCTCGTGCTCGGCCATGGCGAGTTCTTGCGAGACACAGAGCAAGCGAGAAGGAGAACAGAGCGAGGGAAGAGAAGAAGAACACGAGGGTGAGCGAGGAGCGCGTGTGCGGGCTCGCCAGAAGCTGCTCAGCTTCGCCACGGAGACAGCTGCGTGTCCCTGCGTCGAGAAACTGCACAGAGAGTCGACGGGTGGAGCACGGCGGTGAGCAGGCAGGCTAACAGCTGGCAGCTATGGCTTCTTCTGTACTGTACTAGTGTCTCTTCCTTCCTTCTTCTTCCAATATCTCCCAAATTTGCATAGAAACTTCAAAATCTCCAAAAACGAAAATAGTCCAACTTCTCGAGATCTCCAGGTTTGCTTTAATGACCAATCTCCAAATTCTCAATAGTTTTGAAAGTAGGTTTTCCAAATTTAAATTTAAAATTAGGATCGATAATTATTTCATTTCTAAATTCGGTATTTAATTAATAAACAAACATTATTCAAACACCACAACCATTAACATTATTTTAAAGCTCAAGCATCACACCAATTCATGGAATAAAAATATGGAAAGTTTATTCATCATGAAAAGTAAATTTGTTAATTCACCAAAACCTTAATTATTAACATAAATAACATTTCATGAAATAAATGAAACGTGGCATATGCAACATTCATATGATAAAATTGAAACATGAAATGCATTATTTCCATGATACTTGATAATCACACACAATAATGATCATAGTTAAAATTTTCATTACTTTTTAATATCCGGGATGTTACGGTAGGGTCACGGTAACGCCGGAGCGGCCCATCACTAGCCGAGCGCCTTTGGAGCTCATCCGCACACCGGGCATCCGCCAGGAGCCCGGATTTACCCCGCCCATGCTTGCGGTGCCGGCAAGTCCGCCGGCACTTCTTGCTAGGCTTTGCGAGCTCCTTGCCCTTGCCGAGAGGTGGGACCTGGAGGGGGCATCCACTTCGTTGCCTTCATCGGAGTCCGAGAACGCCTTTGAGTTCTTGGAGGGCAAGCACGTCCTCGGGACCGTGGCAAAGTGAAGATCTCTTGTTTGGTTTTGGCTAATTAGTGACACCTAAGGACTAATCTCTCGATGCTAAGTGTTTGACTAGATTGGAGATTGGTCGTGCCGGAGTTGGTGCATGGTGATCAAGGAGGATGGATCGAGGTGATCCAAAAAGTTGATCAAGCATGCAACTCGGTGGAGTTTCGGAGATCAATTGTCCCCAAGGCAAAGGTATAACCATAGGGCTTTTGATTTCACACCCAAGACACCATAGAGGGTGTGAGTGGTTATAGGATCGATAAGCCGTACTATAAAGAGGGGAAACTTATCGTACATATCGGTCCTCATGTGCCTTTAGGTTCAAAATTCATATGCATGCATTCTAACCTAAAGAGCTAACTCAGCGCTTGTCGAAAATATTTTGAAAATGCTAACACATGGTGTCGGGGTGTTCTTGACGTGTCGGTAATAAGAAACAAGTGACGGAAGTCGGTTTGGAGCAAAAGGCGAAGAACGACGACGAAACGGCAATTTAAGATTTCAGCGTGACCGGCGCTTTGGCCGAAGGCGGTTTGGTTCGGACCGGCCCCACCGGTCGGTGAGTCGGTCGAGAATTCGATAAGGGTGTAAACCGGGTTCGGCCCTCGGGCCGACCGGACGACCGGCCGGATGCTTCGGTCTTGGCCGAAAGCATGACGGACGCCTTGACCGGACCGGCCCGGGCTGAGGGTCGATCCTTTGTTCGGGGGTTGTCGGTTGTGACCGGACCCACCGACGGACTCACCGGGTGAGTCCGTCGGTCGTCGTCCGGCCAGTACGCGAAACCGTGGGTTTCCCCAACGGCCACATTTCCGTGGTGAGGGGTATTTATACCCCCTTGGCTACCTCTTGCTCTCTCTCTTGGTCATTTGAATCATTCCTAACATCTTTGAGCAAGCAAGCAAGCCTCCCTCCTCTCTCATTCTTGATTTGAGCTTCATTCTTGAGAGAAGAGTTGATCCTAGTGCATTGCATCGAGTTCTTGCATCTAGAGGCACTTGGGGATCGTTGTGAGCCGGTGAGTTTCTTGTTTCTCTTGGAGACACCACTCCTAGCCGGCTTGGTGATTTGGTGGAGTTGTTGGCAAGATTTGGTGATTGTTTCTTGGCCACCTCCGGGCGAAATTGTGAGAGGATCACGCACTCCTCGTCGGGAAGACAAAGTGCAAGGAATACATTGCTCGTGTCTTGGGTACCTCACTTGTGAGTGGTGTGTTGAGGCTAGCAAGGGCACCGCCTAGCTCAAACACCATCCTTGTGTTGGTCGGCACAACCGGAGAGTAACTTGTCGGTGTACAAGCGAACTCCGGGTGAACAAATCGACTTGTTCATTGTCTCATTGTGTGGATCATCACCTTCGTGTGATTGATAGTTCATCTACTTCCCGGTGATTGGTTGACATCCTCTACGTGTTGGTATATCGCTCTCACTCTTGTATTTACCTTCCTAGTTTACTTTGAGTAGAGAGCTAGCTTTGCCTTGTGTAGTTGTTCTTGCTAGCATAAGGACCATATTAGAATTGCTCACTAGTTAGAGTAGTGACATAGACCTTGTGTGACTTAGAGATCATAGCTTATTTAGTCTTGTCACTAGAAGGCTTGCAAGACCACTAGAGCTAGCGCAAACCGCTTATTCGCCATTTGTTATACTAACCGGCTTGTTTAGTGAGCTTGTAGAAATTTTTTATAGGCTATTCACCCCCCTCTAGCCATCTAGGACCTTACAAGTGGTATCGGAGCCGTGGTCACCATATTTGAAGGCTTAACAACCTTGGTGTGATAGCATGGCTAGTATTGTGTTCAACAATGTTGGGGGAAAGCCTCCGTTCTTTGATGGAATCAAAAATTTTGACTATTGGAATAGATGTATGAGAATGTACTTGGGATCAATCAATGACCAAGTATGGGATGTGACGGAGAAGGATTTTGTCATCCTAGATCCTACCAACCTCACACCCACCGATAAGATCCACAAGCAATGCAACACAATGGCATTGAGCACACTCTACAAGGGAATGGATGTCAAAGTGTTTGAAGGCATCAAGGATCTTGAGAAGGTAAGTGAAGTGTGGGAGAAGCTTTGTGAGACCTATGAGGGCACCAAAGTTGTGAAAAGTGCCAAATTATATGTTCTCAAGAGTGAATTTGAGAATTTTAAGATGAAGAAAGATGAGAGCATACCGGATACTTTTCATAGGCTCCAAGTGATTGTCAATGACCTCAAGGCATTAGGAGTGAAGACATTGGATAGAGATTTTGGGCATAAATTCTTGATGTGCTTGCCCAAGAGATTTGCCATGTTGAGGAAGATTCTCTTTAGAGGTGCATTGGACACCATGACACCTAGTGACTTGCTTGGTGAGGTGCTAACCGATGAGAAGGTTGATGGCATGGAAGATGAGGAAGAGAAAGAAGATGACAAGAGCAAGAAGGTTGTGGCATTCAAGGCCGCCACCACATCATCAAGGCTAAGGGCAAGTCCAAGGCTCAAGAAGAAGATGATGAGGAAATCAATCTTGAAGAGATTGATCAAGAGCTTGCTATGTTTGTGAAGAAATTTAGCAAAGTCTTGAAGAGCAAGAAGTTTGGGCAAGGCTCTAGAAGAAGAAATGATTCATCTAAGGGCAATGAAGAGCCAAGAAAATGCTTTGAGTGTGATAGCCCTTATCACATCCTTGCCGATTGCCCAATCAAGAAAGAAAAAGAGAAGATGAAGACATACAAGGGTGGCAAGACAAACAAGAAGAGCAAGACCATGACATTCAAGAAGATAAATGATGGTGTTTTTGTTTGTTCTTGGGATAGTGATAGCTCCTCCGATGAAGAGGAAGAGAAGCCTAAGGCCATGAGTGCAATTGGCCAACACAAGAAGTCATCCCTCTTCGGCTCATCACCTTCATGCTTCATGGCTAAGGCCACTAAGGTATCATTGCATGAGCATGATGAACTAAGTGATAATGAAGTAAAATATGATGATAGTGATGATGAAGATGATGAATGTGAACCCACTAAGGATGATCTTCTTGAGATGCTTAAGCAAACTCATATCATGCTTAAGACTAAGGACAAGGAATGTAAAGCTTTGCAAAAGAGTATAAAAACTCTTGAGCAAAACTTTAGTGAGCTAGAGGCCACCCATAAGGGTCTAAAGGAAGACCATGGAGAATTGGAGCTAGCTCATACAAGGCTCCAAAAAGCCCATACCTTGCTCTTAGAGAAGAATGATAGAGCTTGCTTAATCATCAAAAAGGATGTTGGTTCAACATGTGACATCATAGATGAACCATTCTTGGTTGATGTTGAAGAACCATCCATTCCTTCCACATCCACATTAACCCACTCAAGCTCTACTAGTAGTGATGGAGTAATTTTAGATTCATCACTAAAGGTTGAGAATGAGACTCTCAAAAGAGAGGTGGATGAGCTCACCCACTCCTTGAGGAAGGCATATGGTGGGGATGCCCTTGCTAAAAGTGCTTGGGTAGCCAACGGTTTTTCCTTAACAAGGAAGGCTTAGGCTATGTCCCCAAGAAAGGCAAGAAGACCTTTGCTACTCCAAAGCCTAGCTTTGTGAAGAGTAATGGGTCCTATTGCAATAGATGCAAGCAAGTGGGGCATCAAGAGCAAAAATATGCTAAAATCAACATGAACAAGAAATCAAGCAAAGTGCATTCCATACATTTTGATTCTTGTTATTTGCTTACCAAGGGTGAGAAGGGTGTCAAGGTAAAGTTTGTTGGTACACCCATTGTTGGCCCAAAGAAGAAGGCAATTTGGGTACCAAAGGCTTTGGTTGCTAACCTCTAAGGACCCAAAGGTAAATGGGTACCTAAATCTTATTGATTTCCTTGTAGGTGAATTACAAGATTGGGGGTAACCATTGGATTCTTGATAGTGGGTAAACTCAACATATGACCGGTGATGCAAGGAAGTTCAACATCATTGATTCAACTCAAGAGAATGGAAAACCTATTACATTTGGTGATAGCAAAAGTGGCAAGATACAAGGCATAGGCAAGATTGCAATAACCAATGATTTGACCTTATCAAATGTAGCACTTGTGGACATATTGAAGTATAATTTGCTTTTCGGTGGCACAAATTTGTGATCTTGGTTACAAGTGCATCTTTGGTGAAGATAGTGTTGAGATTGTGAATACAAAAGATTCAAGCTTGATCTTCAAGGGAATAAGATTTGACAACCTCTACCTTGTGGATTTTAGTGCTAGTGAGGCACAAATTAGTACATGCTTGATATCTCAATCTAGCATGGGTTGGCTATGGCATAGAAGACTTGGTCATGTTGGCATGAAGCAACTCAACAAGTTAGTGATACATGATCTAGTAAGAGGCTTGAAGAATGTTCACTTTGACAAGGACAAGCTATGTAGTGCATGTCAAGCCGGGAAGCAAGTTGCCAACACTCATCCAAAGAAGAGCTTCATGAGTACTTGCAAGGCATTTGACTTGATCCATATTGACTTGTTTAGCCCAACCGCATATACAAGCATTGGTGGCAACAAGTATGGATTTGTGATTGTGGATGACTATACAAGATTCACTTGGGTGTTCTTTCTCAATGACAAGAGTGATGTGTATTCATTGTTCAAGACATTTCTCAAGAAGGTGCACAATGAGTTTGATATCATAGTGAAGAAAGTGAGAAGTGATAATGGTAATGAGTTCAAGAACACAAGAGTTGATGAGCTTTGTGATGATTATGGAATCATGCATCAACTTTCGGCCAAGCACACACCACAATCAAATGGCCTAGTTGAAAGGAAGAATAAGACTCTCATTGAGATGGCAAGATCAATGCTTAGTGAGTATAATGTGAGTCAATCATTTTGGGCCGAAGCAATCAACACCGCATGTCATTACACCAATAGATTGTATTGCCATCCCATGATGAACAAGACACCTTATGAGCTATTGAATGGAAGAAAACCAACCATTGCATACTTTAGAGTATTTGGGTGCAAATGCTACATATTGAAGAAGGGTGCAAGACTTGACAAGTTTGACAAGAGGTGTGATGAGGGGTTCCTACTTGGTTATTCCACCACAAGCAAGGCATGTAGAGTGTGGAACAACTCAAGTGGTGTATTGAAAGAAGTCCATGATGTTGAATTTGATGAAACCAATGGGTCCCAAGATGAAGATGAGAACCTCAATGATGTTAGTGGAACTCAATTGGTAAATGCCATGAGGGGTATGGACATTGGTGATATAAGGCCAACTCAAGTTGATGATGACAAAGAAGAAGTGCAAGTTACTCAAGCTAGTGGTGCTCAAGTTCAAGATCAACAACAAGCTAGTACATCATCTCAAGCAACAACAAGTGATCAACCAAGCTCAAGCAATCAAGTCCCAATACTCCAAAACTCAAGTATAGCTAGAGATCACCGAATTGATTAAATTGTTGGTGACATTGCAAGTGGAGTACAAACAAGAGGAAGGCTAGCGGCATTTTGTGAACACTTTGCCTTTGTGTCACAAGAAGAGCCTGAAAAGGTTGATGATGCCTTGAAGGATGAAGAATGGGTCATTGCAATGCAAGAGGAACTCAATAACTTTGATAGAAACAAGGTTTAGGAATTGGTAGAGAGACCAAAGGACTACAATGTCATTGGAACCAAATGGGTTTTCAAGAACAAGCAAGATGAAAATGGCATTGTTGTGAGAAACAAAGCAAGACTAGTTGCACAAGGTTACACTCAAGTAGAGGGTCTTGACTTTGGTGAAACATATGCTCCGGTTGCAAGATTAGAGGCAATTAGAATTCTATTGGCCTATGCATGTGCACACAACATCAAGCTCTATCAAATGGATCTCAAGAGTGCTTTTCTAAATGGATTCATCAATGAGCTAGTGTATGTTGAGCAACCACACGATTTTGAAGATTACCATCATCCCAACCATGTGTACAAGTTGAACAAGGCATTGTATGGGTTGAAGCAAGCACCTAGAGCATGGTATGAGAGGTTGAGAGACTTCTTACTCAAGAAAGGCTTCAAGATGGGCAAAGTTGACACTACTCTATTCACCAAGAAGATTGGCAATGATTTGTTTGTGATGCAAATATATGTTGATGATATCATCTTTAGATCAACAAATCAAGAGTATTGTGAAGAGTTTGTCAAGATGATGGCAAAAGAGTTTGAGATGTCTATGCTTGGAGAGCTCACATATTTCCTTGGTCTTCAAATCAAGCAAATGAAGAATGGCACCTTCATTAGTCAAGGGAAATACATTAGAGACATGATCAAGAAGTTTGGCATGCAAGATGCAAAGGGGATCAATACACCAATGGGTACCAATGGATCATTGGACAATGATGAGAGTGGCAATATGGTTGATCAAAGGTACTATAGGTCATTGATTGGAAGCTTACTCTATGTGACCGCTTCTAGGCCCGATGTGATGTTTAGTGTCGGTAAGTGTGCAAGATTTCAATCCTCACCTAGAGAGAGTCACCTCACCGCATCAAAAAGGATATTGAGGTACTTGAAGCACACTCAAAATGTTGGGCTATGGTATCCTAAGGGGTCAAACTTTGAGCTTATTGGATATTCGGACTCCGACTATGGAGGATGCAAAGTTGATAGAAGAAGCACAAGTGGCACTTGTCAATTCCTTGGAAGATCTCTAGTATCTTGGTCCTCAAAGAAGCATACCGGTGTGACACTTTCAACCGCCGAGGCGAATACATTAGTGCCGGTAGTTGTTGTGCACAATTGCTATGGATGAGATCAACATTGAGGGATTATGGGTTTGATTTCCATCATGTGCCATTGTATTGTGACAATGAAAGTGCTTGCAAGATGACACAAAACCCGGTTCAACATACAAGAACCAAGCACATTGACATAAGGCATCACTTCATAAGGGATCATCAACAATAGGGTGATATTGCTATCCAACCTATTGGCACCGAAGATCAACTAGCCGACATCTTTACAAAGCCACTAGATGAGAAGAGGTTTTGCAAGCTAAGAAATGAGTTGAACATCCTTGACTTCTCCAACATGAGTTGAATGCACCCCACTACCATGACATGCCCCTCCATCAAGCAAAGCAAAGGTGAAATTGTTTGGCATGACATTCATGATAACTAAGGACTTGTTAGAACATATAGACATATAACTTGTGCCTTAGGAAGCATTCATGGAAAATCAAAGGATTTCAATGTATGAATGCCATCACTATTGCTCTTTATGCTTGTTTGATCTAGTGATGACATATGACATGTTTATGGGCTTGCAATCTCAAGTGTTGAATTTGGCTATCTTTTCACATATATGTTTCAACATAGGCAAGATAACCCTTGTCATGAGGTGTGAAGAAGCTTGTCTTTGGTTCAAACCGCAATATATGTTTGACAAGTGATCCAAATTTGACCAATTTTGAGCACTACTCTCTCTTCCATAACACAACTTGGTCATACCTTTTGTGGAAATTGTCGACAAAGGGGAGAGATTAGTGCATGAAAGGTTTTTGGAAAATTAAAAATTTCACATGTTTTTGAAAATCTTTCATGAAGGTCATGAATTTACAAATGGTTCACACAAGTAGGGGGAGCAAGCTCATAGATAATTTGTTGCATTTGATTGTGCACTAACATATGACTTGCTCATTGCACATGTATTTAAAATTCAATATACATGCTTGTGTGGTGTATGCTAGTCTTCACAAGTTGATTTTCAAGTGGTTGAATAACTAGCATGCATAGGAGCTAGCTAGATTTTCTAAATTCCGCTCTTAATTCAAGTACCTTGCTCATAATGTGATCTCACGTGGTACTTTGAGTTTTGATGAAAATCTAGTTACCTTGATGCTTGTATGGTGAAAATGGCGCAACTCAGATTGGTATCACGCTTCAAAGGTCCATTCCTTTCACCTAAGCATCATTTTGGTAACATAGCTCACCCTCAATTTTAATATTCATACATGTATGCAATGCTTCGTTCCAAACTCGTGGCATACATGTAGGGGAGCTTATGCTACCAAAACCGAACTATGATGTTTGTCCAATCCTATGATTGTAAGCAAAATGCTTGGACAACCATTGTATGTTCAAAAACATTAATCATAAAACCTTTTATGCGGGTTGTCACCAATTACCAAAAAGGGGGAGATTGAAGATCTCTTGTTTGGTTTTGGCTAATTAGTGACACCTAAGGACTAATCTCTCGATGCTAAGTGTTTGACTAGATTGGAGATTGGTCGTGCGTCTCGGAGTTGGTGCATGGTGATCATGGAGGATGGATCGAGGTGATCCAAAAAAGTTGATCAAGCATGCAACTCGGTGGAGTTTCGAGATCAATTGTCCCCAAGGCAAAGGTATAACCATAGGGCTTTTGATTTCACACCCAAGACACCATAGAGGGTGTGGGTGGTTATAGGATCGATAAGCCGTACTATAAAGAGGGGAAACTTATCGTATATATCGGTCCTCATGTGCCTTTAGGTTCAAAAATTCATATGCATGCATTCTAACCTAAAGAGCTAACTCCGCGCTTGTCGAAAATGTTTCAAAAAATGCTAACACATGGTGTCGGGGTGTTCTTTGACGTGTCGGCAACAAGAAAAACAAGTGACGGAAGTCGGTTTGGAGCAAAGGCGAAGGAACGACGACGAAACGATGAAGATTTCGTAGCTCAGCGTGACCGGACGCACCGACCGGAAGCGGCTGCGGGATTCGACCGACGCCCCGGTCGGTGAGTCCGGTCGGGGAATTCCGGTAAGGGGTGTAAACCGGGGTTCGCCCTCGGGCCAACCGGGCCTTACCGACGGATGCTTCCGGTCTTGGCCGGAAGCATGATCGGGGCCTTGACCGGACCCGGCAGGCCGGGGGTCCATCCACTGTTCGGGGGTTTTCGGTTGTGACGGGACCCATCGACCGGACTCACCGGTGAGTCCGGTCGATCGTCCGACAGCTGTAAACCGTGGGTTTCCCCAATGGCCACATTTCGTGGTGAGGGGTATTTATACCCCCCTTGGCTGCCTCTTGCTCTCTCTCTCTTGGTCATTTGAATCATTCCTAACATCTTTGAGCAAGCAAGCAAGCCTCCCTCCTCTCTCATTCTTGATTTGAGCTTCATTCTTGAGAGAAGAGTTGATCCTAGTGCATTGCATCGAGTTCTTGCATCTAGAGGCACTTGGGGATCGTTGTGAGCCGGTGAGTTTCTTGTTTCTATTGGAGACACCGCTCCTAGCCGGCTTGGTGATTTGGTGGAGTTGTTGGCAAGATTTGGTGATTGTTTCTTGGCCACCTCCGGGCAAAATTGTGAGAGGATCACGCACTCTTCGTCGGGGAAGACAAAGTGCAAGGAATACATTGCTCGTGTCTTGGGTACCTCACTTGTGAGTGGTGTGTTGAGGCTAGCAAGGGCACCGCCTAGCTCAAACACCATCCTTGTGTTGGTCGGCACAACCGAAGAGTAACTTGTCGGTGTACAAGCGAACTCCGGGTGAACAAATCGACTTGTTCATTGTCTCATTGTGTGGATCATCACCTTCGTGTGATTGATAGTTCATCTACTTCCCGGTGATTGGTTGACATCCTCTACGTGTTGGTATATCGCTCTCACTCTTGTATTTACCTTCCTAGTTTACTTTGAGTAGAGAGCTAGCTTTGCCTTGTGTAGTTGTTCTTGCTAGCATAAGGACCATATTAGGATTGCTCACTGGTTAGAGTAGTGACATAGACCTTGTGTGACTTAGAGATCATAGCTTATTTAGTCTTGTCACTAGAAGGCTTGCAAGACCACTAGAGCTAGCGCAAACCGCTTATTCGTCATTTGTTATACTAACCGGCTTGTTTAGTGAGCTTGTAGAAATTTTTTATAGACTATTCACCCCCCCTCTAGGCATCTAGGACCTTACACCGAGGCGACTCGAGGACCCCTCGCCGGCTAGACGGAATGCCGCCTCCACCCCCAGGTCATCCGCGGGCGCATCCTCATCCAACTCCGCCCGGCCACAAGCGGAGGCAAGGATCTGCTCGTCGTCAACTTGCTGTGCCTAGGAGCGCAGGGCGAAGGGACGAAGAAGCTCCGTTCATGGCGGATCTAGATCTAGCACTATAGCAAATGCAAAAAAAATGTTGTGTGTGTGTGTGTGTGGGGGGGGTGGGTGGGGGGGGGGGGAATATGGCGGTGACGGGGAAAGATGGGGGAATAAACCTCCTACCACTGGGTAGAAGGCGGGGAGGTAGGTGGTAGAGAGAGGGTTGGATGGGTGGCGGGGGGCGTGGCCGGCCGCTGGGAGGCGCGCCCCGGCGGCTAGAGTCGCCTACCTAGTCGCCCCGAGGGTGCTCTCCGTCGTAACGGTCTATCCGCTCACCATTGATCGTGTTCAGGACTGCCTCATTTATTTCTGCATTGACCAAACTTGAGGGGAGTAATCTGAAGTTTTCCTTTTTCGAATACATAAGTGATGTCTGATAGAGATGAAAATTTTATTAATTTATTTTCTAACAATTGGGTGGAAAAACACGATGTCTTCTTGGTCTGCTGGAGCGGGTGCAGGACCTTCTGGAACATGCATGCTAGAAGCAGGGGAGTGCATGGCCATGGCTCATGGCTCGAAGGCCATGCTTTCAGCCTCGTCCTTGAGGGACTCGTACATGAACGACGACAGGTATCGCTCGCCGAAGCTCGCGAAGATCGCCTGCAGCCACAGACCAAGAACAAGTAGGGAATGAGACATCCGCATGATGACAGACAGGTTTCTTATGATGACGCAGGCAGAGAGGCAGCTTACGACGATGAGCTTGCCGCTGTTCTCGGCCCTCCGGGCGACTCTGACGGCGGCGACCGCGGTCGCACCCGACGAAATCCCGACCAGCAGCCCTTCTTCCAACGCGATCTGCTTCGCCATGCCGGCGGCTTCGTCGTTGGACACCTGGAAGACCTCGTCGAGGAGGCTGACATCGAGCACGCCGGGGACGAAGCCGGCGCCGAGGCCCTGGATCTTGTGCGGACCACGCCGTCGGCCGGCTCGACGCCATAGACCTTGATGTGAGGGTTCCTCTCCTTGAGGTACCTCCCGGCGCCGGTGACGGTGCCGCCGGTCCCGATGCCGGCGACGAGCGCGTCGACCTTGCCGGCTGTGGCGGTCCAGATCTCGGGCCCCGTCGTCTCGTAGTGCGCCCTGGGGTTGGCCGGGTTGGCGAACTGCTGGAGCACGTGGGCTCCCGGCGTCCGCGCCGCCACCTCGTGCGCCTTGCGCACCACGCCGTCCATGGTCAGCGCCGGGTCCGTCAGCACCACCTCGGCCCCGAACGCCCGCAGCACGGCGCGCCGCTCCGTGCTCACCGACGACGGCATCGCCACGATCAGCCTGTACCCCTTGGCCGCCGCCATGAACGCCAGCCCGATGCCCGTGTTGCCGCCCGTCGGCTCGATCAGGACGCTCTGCGGCATGCACAGACGAACATTGGTACCAGATTGCAGCGAGCTCGCGAGCTAGGAATTGCATGCATGCATGGCGATAGATCTCCATCACCTTGCCAGGGGTGATGAGGCCCTTCTCCTCTGCGTCGGCGATCATGCTGTAACCAATCCTGTCCTTGACGCTGGAGCAGGGCGCCATGATCTCAAGCTTGGCAGCGACACGCGCCTCGCAGCCGGCCACCACCTTGTTCAGGTACACCAACGGGGTGTTGCCAATCAACTGAACAAATAAATTTGCAGCGAAAAAGTTTACTTGATTAATTCAGATGGACAGATCATACGAGTTATTAATGCCTGCAAACTACTAGTGATCTGTTTCAACGCACGCACGCACGCACTTGGGTGACATCTTTGGCGATCGTCTTGTCCTGGACGACGGTTTCAGTCTCATCAGAGCTCGGAATTGGACTCCATCCACCCATACCCATGGTGGTGATCTTCTGATAGACGATGCTGCACGAAGCACTTGGGAATTGAAGCAAATGGTACGCAACATGCAGTGGTTTATATATACCGTGCGTCCAAGAATATATTTGGTATATATGTTGTTGGTGGATGGTGCAAAGAAACTGCACAAACGTACGTCTCTGTGCTTGTTGTCCGTCCTGCTTGTTGCGGGCTTCGGTGAAGTTGTCCTAGGAGAGGATACCGACAGCTACAAAAATTGAGTTGCCCGCGTGTGCACAGGAGAGACAAAAATATACACTACCTTGTGTGCCATAACCGCGACCGCAATGACGTAATAAAACACACGAGCGTGCATACGTATCATCGACGACCTGGGTGACGTATCATGCAAACAACAGTTGATCAAATTGTTCTTCTCATATGTTTATCCTGATTCTTTTTCTTTTCTTTTATGTTGGGTTACAACTATAACTATTCTGTTTAGTTCCCCATTCTTGCCCAAAGTTTTGGTGTTTTGGCCCATCATTTTGCGAAATGAAATTAAGTACCATGGTGTAAAACCAGCAAATGTATGGACATTTTGGATTCCGCATTTTGCACCTAAGAGGCCTAAAAGGGGCAAAAAACTTCATGGGGGCGTGTGTTGTGTTTGCATATGGCAAGAATTTTGGTATGCAACTAAACACCATAACATTTGTTGCAACAAAGATTTGGCATTTGGCATTCCAAATACATCTAAACACACCTTAGTCCCCATTTGGCAATGCTCCTTGAGGCTCCACACTAGACCCTCGTATCTGGCTGGCAGTGGACCACGAAGTTGGCGAGGAGGCCGGCCTGGGAGGTGGCGGCCAACAGATTTGAGTTACGAGATGGCCTACATGGTATGACCGCGGACGATCTTGCATTATGGCGGCTGTTTCTGCGCGAGGAGGCGTCGACTAAAGGGCGTGTGTGGCACTTTTGTCATTGATGAGGTAACTAGGTCTAGAATCTACAGTGTTCATGCTTTGTGTTTATTTTTGCATGAGTTTTATGTGTTTGTGGTGTAATAAAGAATAGCTATAAATGCATCTATCGATGTAGGATATTTTAATATATTCTATTTTTAAAAAGGTTTAGAATCGTTTGAAGGAGCCACAAATTATAGTTTTTCAGGCTCCACGTTTATTTTAATTTAGCAAGAGAGAGAAAACAACTGTGAACACTGGTGCTACAGTAGGAGGTGCAGGAGAAATTGGGAGTTACATGAAGCCCGAGTGAAGAAAACCGTTAGGGCGTCCGCAATGATGGTAATAGCTGGTACCCCGGCTACATAGTTCTGCTACGGGGGTGAGTGATAAAAAAAACAATTTTATCTTGTTGGACTCACACACCCCTGTTTAAAATAGCGGGCTATAGCACCGCTATATAGCGCCCATATAGCTGCGGGGAAAGACTTCGCCGCTAAGCTATTCGTATTTCGCTATAGCACCGCTATTTACAGTTACTTTGCCGCTATTTACCACTATAGCGCCCGCTATTTGTTGCTATTTTGTATTTCATTTGCTACTAATTTGGTATTTTGGACGATTAAATTTTTATGAACCATGTTGTAATGTCATATTGGTAATGTTATCTAGATTTGTTGAACCTTGTAAATGTATTTGTGTTCATCAAATATCATATTTGCCTTGTTTGGCATTAATTATTGATGTTTTTTCATAGTTTTTCTTATAAACCGCTATATGGCATAGCTTCGCTATAGCTTTATAGCACCTAGAAAAAATGTGCCGCTATTTGCCATAGCCCGCTATTTAAAACTCACACACTCCTCTCACATGTTCTTAGGTACGTAAAATAGATCAACTATTTGTTTGTAACTAGTGACTAATCTCTCCTACTTTTTTCATGTCATGTTGGATAGCTAGCTAAATAGCTAATCATTGTGGATACCCTTAGAGCAACTCCAACAGTTTTACAATTTTAGTTTGGCATTTGTCCTTGTTTATCAACTTTTAAATCCAAATACCAAATAAAAAAAAGCCTTCTTCAATAATTTGATAATTTTTGTTTGGCAAATGAGTAAATGGGTCCAGGGAGGAAGCGGTAGTTGGGCTGTGCCTCGCGCGTCGCGCGTCCTTTCCCCTCGTCCGCGCGATCCCGTGCCCGCGCGAGATCCCAACCTGCCGCCGCGTGAATAGCCGCCGCCGCGCGCTGCTGCCTTCTGCCGTCGCTCACCTCCCCCTGAATCGGCAGGAGCAGCACCCGGCCTGTACGCTTCATAAGCAGCAGCAGTCAGTCCCATCAGAGCCGCAGCTGCCGGCCACAAAGCATCAGCATGCACGTAGGTCCGGCCACAGCAGAATCTGACGATCAGCAGCAGCTGTACACGTCCGGTCGGCCACAGCACCCAACCAAACCAGGAAATCAGATTGTGCCGCGTGAAGAGTCCCCGCGCGCAGGTCAACCGTCGCGTGCTCTTTCGCGTTTGCCAGCATTTTTGCGCCGATTATTTGCCAACTCTGTCCAAATACCAAACCTAAATGCAAAACTGTTGAAAGATTAATTTTATGCTTTTTGACAAAATATGAGAATGCCAAACCCAAATGGTAAACTGTTGGAGTTGCTAGTTACTTCTCTCAAACTGTTAAATGAACTCTTCATCTGATCGAACTATATCATCCCTCAATTTGTGCTCATGTTAGTTATTGAGAAAAAAAAAGGTGGGACGATTCACAAATTTTCTGCAATATGAAGGAACCTTACCACCAAAACAAAATTAGTTAGTTTGAGTGTCTTGAGATTGAAACAAAATGATTCTGTTGTGCATGTTATTTATATTCATGCTAGGAAAATCTTAGCAAAAGCAAGTATGGACACAATTGAAAAAAAAGTGCAAAAGGCACACTTTCCAAATTTGCAAATACCTAATTCACTTTTACCGGACATGTGGGTTTTGTATGTATAAACCAGAATCTATGTGTGTTGGCCAACGAGGTGACTTGAGAAACATTTGTTACAACTGTCAGCACCTCACTATTGCTACCACACTTTTCAATATTGACCGGCAGGGTTTCAGAATCAATGCAAGAAACACTAGTTGGTTTTTTTATTCGCATCACAGGCGAGATTTATCGATCCGTGCCACTACTCGATTGCTGCAAAAAGAACCAGTTCCTTCAATCTTCACACAATCTTCCTATGAAGATCGATGAAACGAAGTAACTAAAAGAGTGGTAGAGATCAAATCAAGCTCACTGACGCATGTACAAGGCATGAACTCAGGAACTAGTAAGCACGGCGGGCGACCTTGTTTACAGATGATCGAGGTGATGATGATCTAGGAATCTCAGAGCATGCAGAGGAGGCTAGAGAGAGATAGAGAAAGCACTTGTGATTACAGAACATATCCTCCCACAGAGACAGAGCTAGCTCCAACCAAAAGACAGCATCATGAGAAGAGGGACGGCGAGCTGCACCGCCGCCGTAACCTCAAGTCGCAGGGTGCCCATCGCCACGTCGTCCTGCAAATGCAAATCAAAAGCGTCGTCGTCACCAATGGTCGAAAATAAGTCAGACGCCATGGTGCCGGAAAGCGAAAAAGCTCGGTAGATAGACGCAAAGCAGGAGCTAGCAATGGGGAAAGGAAAGCTCGCAAAGGCGACGGCACAAAAAGCTCCACGAAAGGTATACAATGCAAGCTAAAGTAAACAGCAGCAATGGGGTAACGTCATATCCCCAAAAGAAATGCATGGTTTTACCCGGAGTTGGTGTCCGGGAGTGGGCATGGGCAGGACGGTGGCGGAGTCCGTGACGCCGGCCGGGAGCGGCACGGCGGGGCTGCTGCTGATGAAGTCGGCGCTGGTTGCCCCGCCGGTCGGCGCCTGCGCGCTCGCGCTGTGGTGGTCGGCCGACCAGGGGCGCGGCCGCGCCGGGGACCGTGCTCCGGCGCTCGGATGGCAGCCTTGGCGTGCCGTCTTCGTCGTCGCCGCCCGAGCCGGGCACCGGCATCGGCGCGGGCACGGGCACGGGCGCTGGCGCCGGCGCCGCCGAGGGCGAGGGAACGAGCGGCGCCGGACGTGGCGAGTAGTCCGGGTCCGGGACGACGACGGTCATGGGCACCTTCTCGTCGCGTCCGCCGCCGCCGCCGTCACGGTGCTGATCGAACGGAACACGACGCGGCGTCAGAAGGAAGGAAGCTGACGGCCGGAAACCAGCGCGGAAACCGAAGGGTAATGCAGGCAGACCGATGTCCGTACCTGAGGAACGCGCGCGCTGCGCTGGTGCGCACGCCGAAGAAGAAGGAGGAGGCCTGCGACGGCTGCGGCTGCGCGAGGAGGAAGCAGAGCGTCAGCGCCGCCAGGAGGAGCAAGCGCGGCGCCGGCGCATTGCCGGGACGCGGCGGCCATGCTCCCATTGCTCCGCCTCCGCTTGTGGCTCTGGCTGGCCGGCTGGGCTGCGCGTGCTACCGGCTATCCCTGCCACCAGCAATGCCAATGACGCGCTGAGTCTGACGCTATTTGGTGTGGTCGTTTGAGGGTGGGCGCGCTGGCTGGCGGTGCCGGCTGCTGTAGTGGCAGTGCGCGGTCGCTGCAACTCAGTGCACACTCTGCTGCAGCTGCTGCAGCGTGAAAAGCCAAGGAAAGGAGCAAAGTGCAGAGATCAGTGGCAAGTGTAAGTGTAGTGCCGTGCTGTGCAAACATACAAGGCTGCGGTAAAGCGGGAACCTTTTGCCACGCTTTCTCGGGCCAGGCGCCACGGCGAAGAAATACAACTATCCACCGAGCCAGATTAGTACTACTAGACTAGCATGTAGTAACACCCCATTAGCAGCTAATTGCTCGCACTAATGGCCGTGTAAATTGCAGGTAATCTTTGTAAGTTGTGGGTGTGAGGGCACTCACGATCTTAAAAACTATCATGGTTTATATAGTTTTGGGCATTATGTGAAGAAACTATCTCCCACAATGTAATTTTCTATCGTGATATCGCGTGGTCCACTTGTCATTTCTACAAATTGTCTTTGGTTTCACGTGAAGGCGCGGTTTTACGAGACTTGGTTTCTTTCTCCGGACTTGGTTTTTACGTTTTTTTCTCTCTGCCGGCAATAAATATATAGCGTCACATCAGTCAAAAGTAATAAACGAAGGGGTAATAAATGAGGATAGAAACCATGGTAGAGTATGCATTGTGAGTGCTCTCAGAGCGTTCGTTCGGGTGAATCGGAATACAGTATGGCTGGTGCGTGCCTGCGTCGTGGTGGTGGTGTCGGATGATCCGGCCGGGCGGGCTCGGAGGCCGGAGCGAACGCGTGAGACTTTGCGGGACTCGGGGTGCCTTTTGGGGCCGATAATTGTTGCATCAATGGGCGGCACGTGCACGCCACTATGCTATTGCTACGGGTGCCAATTGCATGCCATGCAAGATGGTCAAAGCATGGACAGCGACCTGGCACGAGCGATGGTCAATTTCTCAACTTTGCTGCACTCGAGTTCCGTGTGCTCAAACAAGCATACTCCCCTCGAGTTCCGTGTGCTCAAACAAGCATTACGTTTAACTAGTTTGAAACGTATTACTATCAATATGCATAGGACGTGCTCTGCAAAATTACTGCGGGCTCATTCGTGGTGCAGGACGACAGACGTTGGTCAAACAGTTTGACCTCATAATGGACGACAGACGGGCTGCATTGCTACCCTGCTCGATCCGCTTGTCGCTGATGTTATGGTAAACCAAATACGCATCCCTCACTGTCACGCTCACGTGGACCAATGTGGCATGAAGCGCCGGCGGCGGCAGGCAACGTACAGCGCCATCGGCGCCGCGGTGCTGATGGCACTTCAATCTTGACTCTATTATAGTTTTTATCGCCATTTATTACCACTCAATTTATTCTTTTCACGATGTGACACTATATTTATTGAAGAGAGAAAAAAAACACAAGAAACCAAGTTTAACTAAGAAACCAAAAACCAAGACAATATGTGAGAGTGATAAGTGGGTCATGTAAACATCATGATATAAAATCACACAATGTCCAAGACTATAGAAAGCCGGGATAGTTTCTAGCATTGTGGGTGCCCCGATGCAGCACGGCCTCATCTCGGGGGCTGATCATTAAATATCGTCATCACCAAAAGAAATTTAACGCCGCGAGCAATTTTCCCAGTTTAAAGCTAGTTTCAAGTAACCACATTGGAAATGCAATATGTTTGCTTGTCACCTTCTAATGGGCTAGGAACCAGCCCAAAACCGAACCAGACCAAGTGCCTAATGTTCACGTGCCTACTCCACCCCCACCCAACCCCACCATTATTGCTCTTTGATCCAAACCAAGCCAAACCAAGTGCTAATTTAAATCACAGACCGGTTTGAAACTGTTTAAAACCAACGGTTCGTAAGCACGAAACAAAAGCTATGAGGTCGGCTCCTCTTCTCCCAGCGGGGGACCTGAGAGGAAAGAAGGAAGTGGAGCCACGCCAATCACGGTGCTCACGGGGCGGCTGTTGGTGCGCCAGCTAGCTGTGGCTGCTGCTCACGCTTACCAACAATCCCCCGTCGGCCCCGCCCAACGGCGGCAACGCGACCATGGTGGCGTTCACGGAAGAGGACGTGATCATGGGCGACATGGACCGCCGCGATATCGATGCGGGCGCGGCGGGGCGCCACAAACGCAAACGAGAACGTGTTCACGAGGCCACCACGGGCAGGTGGGCGCCCGCGGCGGCGGCGGGAGGCAGCAGTAGCAACATCGCTACTATGACGTGTTAGGGTCAGGGTCGTCATGGAAGGAGGAGATCGCCCACCCGCCGTCGCGCTCCATGACGGCGACGGCGGCACGAAGTCTGCTGACCAAGTTGAGAATGGAGATAAGGCCGTGGCGACGGACCCGAAGCGCGCGCATGGTGCACCTCACGCCCGGCGACAACCTCTTTGACACCGTGAATCGACGCTATCGGGCGGTGGAGAAGCACCTAACGCTCCACCACCGGAGAGAAAAGAAGGAAGTGGAGCCGCGCCCGGGGAGTGCCGGGGGAGGCTGGGTGGGCGGCTAGCGGCGAGAGGGAAAGCGGCAGCGGCGGCCATGCGCCGAGGGTAGGGTTTCTAAATCACGATCCGTTTCTAGTCCACGGGCTCGGCCATTTAGAATCAAACCAATTAGAGCCAATCCGGACCAAAGCAAACTATTTTTTTTTCTAGGATCCAAACCAAACCAAATTGTTAATAGACCAGCCCATTTTATAACCAATCTAAACAAACCCACAGCAGAAATCAATGCATTAAAACCATTCCGATCCAACCCAAAACCCCTTGCACATGAGCATCTCTTGCTGATCACACAAACAAACCAGTGCCGAACTCATAGCTTGTTCTGCAAACATTCCAGACCTCTGACCACTGCATGACATCACAAGTATAAGTACACGTATCTCATATACGTCAGCGGTCAGTCAAAAACCTACACGCCCATGTTGAGCACATGCGCATATTGTAAAATCTTGCACAAACATATCACACGACACGTTCTATCACAGACCTGTATCCTGGTCCTGATCCTGCAGGTCATACTAGCACGTGGTTCAGAGTTCACTCGGTGTGATGGCTCTTGCCGACCGAGTCCCCGGGCGGCGACGGCGGCGGCGCAAGGTCGCCGCAGTCGAACCACATGGTGTCGGCGAGCCTGGGGAACACGAACCTGTAGAAGATCCAGTCCCGGAACGCCTTCACCACCCACCCGCGCACGCCACGGACGCCGGTGCCGCCCTGCTGGACCCACCCGGACAGCCAGGCCCCGGCGACCATCCAGGCGGCGCGCCACCGCCGGCGCGCCACGTACGCGGCCACGCCCTCGGCGGGCGTCGCCGCGCGCGACAGCTCCCGGGCCAGCACCACCGCGTCCTCGAGCGCCGAGCACCCGCCCTGCGCCATGTCGGGCGTCATGGGGTGGAACGCGTCGCCAGCCACCGTCACGGGCCCGCGCGCCGCCGCCGCGCCTAGCAGCATGGACACCGGGTTCCTGTACAGCAGCGGCGCCCATGAGGGTTGCTGTGGTCGGAGTGGCGCACCACGTCCAGGTACTCCGCTGGCATGTGCCCGGCCAGGTTGTCGGTCACCTCGCGCAGGGTCCTCACCGGGTCCCCGGCGGCTTCTTTCTCTGCAAATGCAGGGGCATAAGCTGAGCTCTGAAGGTTGTGGCATGCGCAGTGACTTCTTCACTTGCCTGCAGGGATGGTGTTGTTGACGAGGAACCAGTAGACGTCGGTGTCGCTGATGGGCACGATGCCGGCTCTGAGGCCTTCCGAGAGGAACTGCCGAAGCTCCCGCTTGATGCCGTGCCCGTCAGGAAGACAGAGCCCGCGGACGGCGGAGCGGCCCGAGCTCGCCGGCTCCGACAGGCCTAGCCACCGCGCCACCACCGAGTGCACGCCGTCGCACCCGATCAAAACCTGATAACGCGCGTTTTATTTGGAATACTACAGTTCCTGCAGAAATTTTCTTTCGTGTCTGTCGAGTTCTTGCGAACGTTGCATAGCATAGGTGGTGTACCTTGGCTCGGATCACCGTGCCGTCGTCCAATCCAAGGACAACGGTCTCCGACGAGTCGGCGGCTGCACCCTCGGTGTCGATGGAGACGAGCTTGGACGAGAAGCGGACGGTGCCCGGCGGCAGCTCCTCCGCGAGCGCCTCCAGCAGCGCCTTCCTATGAAGTGCCCTCACTCTGACTTCTTCACCCCTTTTCTCAGGGAAAAAGATCAGCTTACTCAAACCAAATTTCTGTTTCAAACCAAAATCACACAAAATCCTACAAAATTCTTGAACTGCGCGACTCGCGGGTCGCTGCCGGTCCATGACAACTTAAGAAATGGACTCACTTGTTCTTGTTACCGGCGAAGTGAAACACCTGCGTCGCCCCGGTCTCAAGATTCATCACCTTGGATCTGCGCGCACAGCCATGTGTCAGTCGAGCGCAGTCATGGCGAATCGAGGTCCAATTGAGCCTGGCTTGAGCTCGGCGCGGGACGCACGCACGTTTCGTAGGCGTCGTAGCGGGAGGCGAGCTTGTGCGCGACGCCGAGCGCGCGCAGCGCGAACCAGCCGTTGGGGAAGATGATGAGCGCCGCGCCGGTGGCGCGCAGCTCCGCGTGGCGCTCCAGCACGAGCACGCCGCGTTGCGCCGTGCCTGCCCGCCGGAGCGCCAACGCTGTCGCCAGCCCCGCGATGCCGCCACCCACGATGACGACCTCCGCGTCCACGACGTCCTTGGCGGCCACCGCCGCTGCGTTCCCTCCGCCACTGGCCATCGATCAGCTCGTATTACGTGGACCAGGTAGGACGAACTACTGTGCTCACTCACTCGCCGCTGTAGGTGGCGGCGGCACGCTATGCTACTTTGGGCATCATTGATGGATGTGCGTGTCGGCCTGATCTTGGCGCAAGGCGGAAAGTGGACCTTTGTCAGTGATCACTTGTCATCAACAACAACACGAAACGATTCTTTTTCGAGGGACGTCGACAGCTCAATCATGCAAGGCAATTGTCGGTCTATCAACTCTTTCGTGGCGGTGGCGATGAAGAGACAACAATGTGCCTGAGTGCGTCCAACATCTGACGATTTCTATCTTGGCTGTGTCCTCGGAGAGATACACATGACTTGGAACTCAGGAACTCAGGATGAATCACCAAATGAGGATGGATGATACATTTGGCAGTATAAAAGGAGAAATTGTTCATCAGAGATGGCAATGATTCATCAACTGTTAAAGAGAGAAAATTTCTTGCCTCCACTTTTTTTTGCCGCTTTTTTTTTTTTATTTCACATCTGGCCTGACACTTTTTCACAACACGCCACGCACACTCACCCCTATGAACACACGTCGCAAAACCCTACCCCTATGAAGATCTCCGCGAAGGCTGGGCGGCCGGCCAGATCTGGAGCTTCCGAAGTCACCATAGGCGCCGCAAATTAGTAAACGAACGTCGCTACCACTTAACGCACAACGCCAAGAAATCGCAGGGAAAATCCCAAGAAAAGGTCGAAAGCACCGAATTTAAAACCCCGATGGGTAGCGTCCCCACCTGGGCCGTCCCTACCATTGACTACATGCCAATTAAACTTCGCCTGCCTCTTCCGTGTCCATATCTTGTTCGGTGTTCCTTCGGGAAAAAAATTGCGTGGACTCCCGGCTCATTGCGTCCAGGATGCGCCCCCTCCCCGGATGTACGACGCGTGGACGCGGTTCCCATCGAACGACCGCCGGAATTTCCGAATGGAGCGTATCCGTATGGTTTGCCGTCGTCTCAGCATCACAGGCTAGCTCCACTTCCCATCGGCTCGCTCCACTTTCCCCACGCCACCGCGCCTGCGACGACCTGGCCGCCGTGGGTCGGACGGCGACGACCCCATCGACGCAGAGAGCCTTGAGTGGGCGTTCCACCAGGAGGAGGACTCCTGCCCGGATGCTCGCGTCGATTTGCGCCCGGCTCCACCCCGGCCGCCGGCATCGTCCTCTCCGCCTTAGACCTCGACCTGTACGATCCCCGCCGACCGCCGTAACCTCGCCCTGGCACCCAGGTTGGCGACGCGATTGCAGCGGGTCCGCGGCCATGCAGGACAGCAGCAGGCTGTTGAATGCAGTCATTCATGAGAGCAAGCCCGCCTGGGCACCGCCGCTGCTGCATCCTTGTCCTGCTGTGAAGCATTGTGTCGATGGTCTCCTCTTTTGGCCCCTAGCGTTTCCATGGGAGGCCGCTGGTTCATCAGGCATTGACAATTGACATATCACAATTGACGTGTTATCTTTTGCTAGACTACTTTGCTTAGGCATTATTCTAGAATTTTCTTATCATGGTTTGACACCATTGACAACATTAGCAAATGTGGCGCATGAGAGGAATAAATGTTACGACCAGTGGCATTGTTGACACAATAAACTTCTTAATGGTACCAAACGAAAAGATTCAAGAAAAATAGTGAAGCTATTATGAAGTCTACTCCCTCCGGCTGGTATTAGAAGTCGTTTTGGACAAGGTTTGTGTCAAACATCGAATATAAATCATCAATAACTTTTAAGTTATTGAGTTTGTAAATATAAAAATTATATGAGTAGATTTGTCTTAAAAAATATTTTAATAAAAGTATACATATATCACATTTTCATAAATATTTTTATAATAAAAGAGGTCAAAGTTGTGTTTTGGAGACCGTGTCATTTGTCCTAAACGACTTCTAATACCATCCTCGGAGGGAGTACACTATCAAAAATGAATCTTAATTTGATTAATTATGATGGATGCATGGTTATCATAAAATAAATTATAGCTTTTAGATTTTGTGAGAGGGAAAAATAAATAGATATGTAACTTCCTGTCTTTTTTTCTATTAAACACTAACACAGAACAAGACACTAAGATGGAAGAGGTACAATTTTCACGTTTGGCAGACTGAACAAAATTTTTGACAATTATATATACTAGCAAAATGCCCGTGCGTTGCTACGGGCGCATGATTTATATATGATTCTCGTATTTTTATTGAATCTATTAACCAAGCTTAATTAATTCAATCTTAAACATATCAAATAAATTATAAAACCCGTGGCCCTTAGCTTGAATATTTGGTCGGTGAGGGGCTTGCGGAGAAGATGTCGATTGGGTGGAGATAGCAGCCATAGTTCATAACAACTAAAATTCTGTTTTGTATGTAATGTCGATTGGGTGGAGATAGCAGCCATAGTTCATAACAACTTAAATTCTATTTTGTGTGTATTTTTTCTCTCAGATGCATTTGGTGAACTAAATTACTAATATGGAGTATCAACCTCGACTCTAAGAAGCTTGAGGAGAACAAATCGAGAAAAAATATCGAGCAAGTTTACACATCTAGAAATTAGGACTTCCCAACTTAGATACTTGATTCTACTCATTCTATTCATATTATGAACAATAATCACCCATTTATGTAAAGTAAACAGGCAATTATTGCAACAAATATATATTTTAACATTATTACATTACATATGATATATGCAAGTGTCACGACCGAGGGAAATAGGGCCCGGGAGGACAGGACCGACAAGGCCCAAGGCGCCGCCGCGCCCCCTCAGGCTTGTATCGCTTCCCACCCCCGTCCCTCCCTTCCATGGGATTCTTCGAGAACTAATTCGGAGAAAAAAAGGAGGAAAATATCTAGGATTATCTTTAGGTGTTTTTGGTGTGCAAGGGGCTATCTCATCTATAAGGGAGACCCTTATTAGGAAATAAATAAATAGGACATGCTTGTAAAAGGTATTCCAATCTATAAGGAAACCTTTAGAGAGATTGCTTGAGATACAAGTCCCAATAGCCGGGCTATATAAGTAAGGGGTCATGTCTTTAGGGGCAACAAGCAAATAAAGAATTTTATCCCAACTCTCCTCTCCTTCCTCCCTCACGCGCGCGCCCAGCCTCCACTCGCTGCGCTCACCACCATTCCACCACCCGCCGCCCCGGGCAGCTGGTCGCCGCCGCCGCCGCCGCTGTCGCGGCCGTGCGTCGCCTCCTCTCCCTCTTCCTCCCTTCCGACGATCAGCGATCGGGTGTCAATCGCCCAATCTAGCTGGAATCGACAACCGGTATCCGGAGACCACTACGATCCACCCACCACCATGGACGCCGAATCCAAAAGCTGCTGAAGAACTTCGGCGACGAAGTTCGCCAAGATGAACGCCGGGATGGACAAGATCGATGATAGGCTCGCTATCATCTCGGCGACGATCCAAAGAACGCTCAAACACCGTCAACAACTCCATGACGCCGAGATCGAGATGAGGGCGATGTTCGAGACGGCGGCTCGCGACTTCATCAAGAAGCGGATCGATGGCAAGCGAGAACGGGACAATCGGGTAACAAAGAAATGATCCGAGAACCTCGATGAAGGGCTACGAGGCCGAAGGTCGCATCGGCAGCACGTCATCGGCGGGCGCATGCGCCCTCCAGCCTCCGGCCGACACCTTCGCGGCTCCGGCTCCCCGTGCGCACAAGCTGTCCTTCCCAACCTACGATGGCAAGGAGGATCCACTCCCATGGATCAACCGCCGTGAACAATTCTTCGGGGGACAAGGTATGCCAGCGGCTGCGAGCAAGTCCGGTATGCTTCCTATCATCTCACAGAGGAGCACGACAATGGTACATGAGATCGGGGCCAGAGAAACCGTGGCGGGTGGGCAAGCTTTGCTCAATATGTCAACGGCGCTTTGGCCCCCCGAACGGCGCAATCCGGCTGGGTGAGCTGGCATCACTAAGGAAGACGAGGCGCGTCGATGAGTACACCGGCGCAGTTCCCGGCACACGTGGCGGCGTGCCGGCAACCTCGGCGACCAGCGGCGAGGTCAACATCTACACGGCGAGGCTTGGGCGAACGCTCAAGGCGGACGTCGAGATGCGAGAACCCCAGGACATGGAGGCAGCCATGTCTCTCGTCGTATGCGCGCATTTGCGCCTCGCCATCTCTACAACACCGGGTAAGCCGCCCACGGGCAAAGGGCGGGGCCCCTGCCCCCCCCCTGGCCCCGCCCCCAGCGCCCCCTCGCCGCGAAGAACGACCCGCCGTTGAAACGGGCCGACCTACAAGAGGAGATGACCGAACGGCGCAAAGGCTGGACTTCGCTTCAATCGCGACGAGCCGTTCTCACGGGGTCACAAGTGCAAGCATCTCTTCGACATCACGATCTTCCGCGACTACACACCGACGACGACAAACGCCCCCACTAGCGGGCGTCAAAGAGGAGCCAGTGATCACGAAGGTCCTCACCGGGGACCCCCGACTCCGTGCGTGGTGTTCATTCTCTCTACCTCGTCGGTATGATCTCGTGCACCGGCGCCAACATCATCGTCGACTTCGAGCAACGCGACAACTACATCGACCCCCGTGATGACCACGGCAGGCCCTCCGGACTCGGCCGGTCGTGTGCTGATCACCGCACCGGCGCCACATCTACATGCCGCGCCGCCACCTTCGACGTGCCCATCAAGGCCGACGCCAAAGACCTTCGGACATCGACGCCTACGCCTGCCATCGGGCGGGCGTCGGCGCCATCCTTTGGCATGCCTTGGCGGCAAGCCTGGGACGCGTGGCGTGGACTTCGCACCCACGAGCTGCAGTACTACCGTGAGGGTCGCCCGAAAGTTCATGACTTCACCCACCCTCGGGCGTAGGGCGCCCGCCCCCTCCTCCTCGTCGGCATCTTCGCGCATCCGTGCGCTTGTGGACTCGGCAGGGAAACGTTCGAGGCATGCGACTGCCTTGGACCTCTATGACACATCCGCCGGAGTCTTCGTCTAGCTATGCCAGGCTACATTGGAGGATCAACATCTACGCCCGCGTCGCCCTCGGCGTCACCACGGGCGTACGCTCTAGCATTGACACTTTCGAAGACGGCCTCCTCCTCTTCGACGGCCGCTTCTACCTCCGGCCTCCTCTCCCTCTTGCCCGGACTTACTTGGAGGCCTTGCTTCAGGCGGAGTTCGCGGGATGAACTTCCTTGGGGAACCTACACCCGGAGCCCACCAGGCCGCAGCGGACCGCCATCCTCTTGGGCGGCATATGGCCTGGCGCCACCAAGTAGGCCCGGCCGAGGGTCGTCTTCCTCGGCGGCATGGATCGCCTCTTCCTCACCGTCGACAATGTCCATATCGGCTATGATCCAAATGAGGGCGCTCACCGGCTCGCCTTCCCTGCTCGGCGTCGGCTCCTTCATGTGCGGGCCGATCTTGAACTTGGTCGCTACTCCTCTCCTACTCGCCCGCGACATCACTATCGGCATCTACTTCCGCTCTTCGTCAACGCTCCACCCAATGAGCGTTTCTTGTTCCCCGGAGAGCCCCCACGACATGGTGCACCAAAGACCTAGATGTGGCGTTCAAAGGGAGCTCCTTGCAACGGCGGCCCCCGTCGTCGGGCGGCTTCACAGCGAGGGGCGTGCGGTTCAACCGCTACATCTACCACGGCTACATCGGCAACCTTCACTATCTCACGGAGTTTGATCCTAAGCGAACCGGGGACAACATGATCCTCGGGAACCCGATGATGGGGGCGACTCATGCTACGAGGTTGAGCTCATCATTCGAGGGGGCAGCCAATCTCCACCCAGTGTCACCGAATGGACTTTCATCCAGCGCGAGGACGCGCGCCGGAGAAGGGGAGGTGTCACGACCCGGGGAAATAGGGCCCGAGGAGGAGGTTGCCGCCCGATGGCCCAAGGGCGCCCGGCCGGCCCCGGCCCCCTGGCCCCGCCCTATCACGTCCCCTCCCTTCCGCGGATTCTTCGGCAACTAATTGAGGAGAAAAAAGGAGGAAAATATTTAGGATTATCTTTAGGTGTTTTGGTGTGCAAGGGGCTATCTCATCTATAAGGGAGACCCTTATTAGGAAATAAATAAATAGGACATGCTTGTAAAAGGTATTCTAATCTATAAGGAAACCTTTAGAGATTGCTTGAGATACAAGTCCCAATAGCCGGGCTATTTAAGTAAGGGTCTGTAATCTTTCGGGGCAACAAGCAAATAAAGAATTTTATCCCAACTCTCCTCTCCTTCCTCCCTCACGCCCCGCCTCCTCACTGCTGCTTTCGCCGCCACCACCCGCCACCGCACCGCCCGGGCGCCAGGGTCGCCCAGCGCCACCGCCGCCCACGCGGCCACCGCCACCTCCCCTCCCTCTTCCTCCTTCCGACGATCGGCGATCGGGTGTCAATCCGGCCCAATCTAAATTTGGAATCGGCGGTAAGATTATTTTAATATATGTAACACATTTGCATAGTCTTTTTTTTTTTTTTGGGAACACTACAATTTCATAGTTTATTTACTCTTGCCAACCATAATGGTGTTTTCACGTAAAAAAGTTTGATTAAATTCTAAAATTATTGTAATATATGCAATACTCCATTTTCATAGTTTATTTATTTTTTATCTTGCCAACCATAATGGTCTTTTCTAGGTAAAAACTTTGGAGTTATTAAGATAAATAAATTAAGGTTCGCTTAACATTACTTATGTTTGTGCAGTGTGGTAGTAAGCTCCTTGTATTTGGTACGTCATACGTGGAGATCAAGGTTAGAATCATGGTTTTGCAAAGTATTTTTACCTTTTCTTCATTGCATTTGCATGCGCTGCTGGGTTCAGCTGCGGTGGGCCAGACGCGAGGGGCAGGTTGTGATTGGGTGGATGCCTGCTGCGCTGCTGCTTGGCCCATCGACCAGGAGCTGGGCCGGCCTGCTGCGCTGCTGCCCTGCTGGCCGAGGCCTGCTGCCGCTGCTTGCTACACAGGCCCAAGTGGACGGAAGCAGCTGGTCCTTGTACCCTTCGAACGGAACTGGCGGACAGAATTGTGGTACATTGGCAGAAATTTCTGTTCTGGTCGCATATGAATGTTTGCATTTTATGCGCAAAAAATCATTCACAGGCTAATGCTTATTGTGCTTTGAAGCTAAACATGACTAAGGCCTATGATAGAGTAGAATGGAGTTATTTAGAGGCAATAGGTATAGATATAGATTAGGGATATATTTTATTGTTTTTTTTCCTCCCGTTGCAACGCAATTTTACATTTTCTTGGTTATTATTATAATAAAAAGCTTGTGATACTAAAGATGCTAAGCACATCTTTGTCTTTTTATTATTGTCTCTTGGTTGCCGATGGCAACGAATTAGCATCAGATCCATGTGGATAAATCCAATTAAATCTAAGGGTGAAAAATTCAAACCTATCCTCATACAAAATAAGTAATGTCCAATCCAGTTACTGATATGTCCAAATTCACCCAATATGATCCAATAAGAACAAAAACTATCATAACAATGTTAATTCAATATCAAAACCTACAACTCCCAACTTAAAAAGGGTGTTCACACCTTGAATTTTTGTCGACGTGTTGAATTTTTTTAGGGTTGACTTAATTTGATTTCCGCTAACCTCAAGTTCACAACTTTTAATATGTTTTAACAAAACCGGTTAATTTTTTTAGGGATGACTTAATACGATTGTTCTTAACTTCTGAAATTTGAGATTAATTTTAGTCTATTATTTTGTTGAAGGAATTCTTGTTTAATTTATAACTTCTTAGTTTTAGATCTGTTTCCTAGATCTTAGCGTCTATGTGATTGTAGCGATGTGTAGATAGGTGGTTTTATAATATTTTTAACTTGTTTTATCATGGTTGGTGTACTATTGTAATTATATCTTCTTGTTTGCTTCATGTATGATTGTGTGGATGCTTCTATGTTGCCGTGTATACCAAGTATATAGGGCGGTGAGCAGTTCATGCACTACGGGAGGTCCTTTCCTTTGCCGAAGGGACATTGTTGACGGTCACCAACGACATATTTTTAACGTCAACATTCTACCAATAAGGGGGTGAAACTATACCTTACTACACACATATACATTTATCACTAATAAATTCCACTTGTAGTGTCTTGTACTTTATTTTGCAGATTTATAATAAAAGTAAGTGGAAAATCGACCAAAGTACGCCATCCAGGGGAAGCGCATTATTGCAAAACACAATCCTAGGAGCAAATGGACCCAAAACATCGGAATTGGGCGAGCAAAGCCCGCCCACAACTTTTCAAGACGAGGGAAGACACCCCACCGGCCCCGGGCGGCCGAGCCCGGGGGGCGCGCGCACCACACGGTGCGGCCGCACCCTCCCCGAGGCGGTTTCGCCCAACCTCGGGAGGCGGTTCGTGCACCTTCCAAACGGGGTTTCCCGCCCGTGGGATGGTCGGTTTAGCAAATTAGGCGGTGTACCAAGGTCGGTTTTGTACCTTCCATGTGGGGATGGACATTTTCCAATGAGCCCCTCTCTCTCTACCTATAAAAGGAGGCCATCTCCCACCATTGTAACACACACCTCACAATGTAGCCTCTCTCTTCTTCTTCTTCTTCTTCTTCTTCTTCTCCCTTTCTTCTTCTTCTTCTTCTTCTTCTTCTTCTTCTTCTTCTTCTCCCTTTCTTCTTCTTCTTCTTCTACTTCTTCTTCTTCCTCTTCTTAGTAGGATTAGTAGTTTAGGATGTGGAGCTAGGCAAAGCTACCAAGGAGGGCTTGGCTCCTTGGAAGATGGATTCCGGAATAAATCTTTCTATGGTATTCTTCCAAAGCCTTGCTCTTATCTTATCTTGGTTGTGCATTAGGATTAGAGTCTTCATGTTATTTCTATACCTCATGATTTATCCTATGATCTAACATGTTGTTCTTGACATGATCATGACACATGAACTAGTCTATAGTTTCTATGTTGTGATATCGTCATATAGAACTTTATGCTTAAACCATTCATGCAATATAATTGGGTAGTGTCGGGATTGTGCTGTATGGCGGTTCGTTGTGTCCTTCGGGGCTTGCTCGTGTCCTATTCCGTCCATCCGTAGGGTGGGGGCCATGGGGGACATGAGTAGTGTCCTAGTATGCGGACGTGGTGTCCGGATGCCAGGTATCCTTCGAATATGAGTGCATGCCACGGTTGAGGGGGTAGGCGGCTTGGTCGTGACAAGCCTTGACCGTTCCTTGAAATCCCCCCACGTTAGGTGTGTCTTTGTAGGAGTTTGTAAATGCCTTCCATTAGGGCGGATGCTCGGGGAGGTCTCCCCGTCCATTTTATTCTCGGCTCGACCTCCTGCTCATGCGTGTTACCTAACTATCAACTGGTTCTATGCACAACCATGACTAGAATCTGTATGCTCCACTTAGGTCTTTCTTTATTCCTTATTTATCTTTATCCTTGAGTTTGGCTTATGTGAGTGTGTCAAGTTATCCCTTTACCGTTCCTTTATATCCCTCGTTATGAGCATTGGTCTATTACATAGTCATGTTATCCTATTCATGTCTCTATTAGATCCTTTTCCACCATGCCTTCATTTGGGAAAATATAAATAACGATACCACGAATACTTTCGGGTGAAATGCTACAATAATAGATCCGTGCGCTGCTTGGATGAATATCTTCTTAGGCAAGATCTATCACCGTTGATGTGCCTAGTGTTATCACCGACACGGTGGTTTCACTTAGGAATGTCAACAGCGCATTTCTGGCGCCGTTATTAGAGATGGGTTCTAAACCATTTTTCTAGTGATTGCGCTTAAAAAATGCAACAAGCATTTATTTCGCGCCGTTGCCGGGGAAGGCATTGGTTTTTTTATAAGGCATCTTTTAGAACATGTTCATCATGATAATATGCATGTGTAGTGACCTTTGTTTATAACGAGGTTTATCTAAAAACAAAAAAAAAATCTTTTATAAAAAAAAAACAAAATCTTTTATATACAAAAAAAAAATCTCTTATAAAAAGAAAAAAAAAATCTTATAAATAAAAAGCAAGGACTTGTTATCAAGTTAGTATGCACCTTCGGGTATTCTTGTCACTACCCATTTCAGGTGGAGACTAAGAAGAACAAAGGGGCATGCGGCGCTTGAAAACATGGAGGCTACATCAACAAGAAAACTTTGATACTCTTGGGCGGAGGAACACACTCAAAAGGAGACCCACGACTTTGCAAACTTGACTTTTTTCACGAAAGTCCAAGTGTGTGAGGGAAGATGGTGAGAATATCAAGTTCCAAGTGCACCAAGGGGATTAAAAAAAGGGGGCTCAAGTGAAAAAAAAAAAAGAAAAAAAAAAAAAAAAAATATGATGAAAAAAAAAAAGAGAGAAAAAAAAAATGATAAAAAAAAAGAGAGATGAATAAGAGATTAGCCTCCCTTGCTATATAAAAAAAGAGAGTTTAAAAAAAAAAATATAAAAAAAGAAATAAGAGGAGAGAGGAGCAGGTTGGCCCCATATGGTCAAGGTAAAAAAAATGAAGACACTCGACTCCACCCTTCATTGCTTCCATGTAAGCAAGAAGGGATCTTTCTCTCCCAAGACCTTGTTGCACTTGGGTGAGTTTGGTCCGCACTCCCTCTACTCCGGTGTGAGGAAGTCATTACCAAATCAAGATCATCACGCTACCGATGCAAAATTATGAACTCTATCCCCAAGCTGCCGGTTAAGTACACTCAGGTGCGCAAAGGTCCAAAAAAAAAAAAAAAAAAAAAGAAGAAGGTAAAGGAAAGGAGGAACATCCTCCTTTACACCTTTGTGACCACTAAGGCCCATGGTCCATATACACTACCCGTGTGTATCACCTAAGCCTTGTGGTCCGCCCGAGATGGATCATCAAGCTACCACCGCGGGAGTTTTAACATCTTGCCTTCATGCGTGGTTGGTACACACACACTTTCAGGTACACAAAAGGTAATAATTCACCAATTCTTTTACTCATACTTATCTCCATATATATATATATATATATATATATATATATATATATATATATATATATATATATATATATATAACAAATAAATATTTCATCATGGAGATAAAACAAGGCTAGACCTATTTTGCATCTTTATCTTAGCCTTGTTTGAGTTTGAAAAGTTTGGTGAAGCTCTTTTGTCCTCCCTTTATAATAAATTTCAAAAAAAATATATATATATAAATAATAATAATTCTTGAAAACACCTAGCTCGCTCGAAATGCTCCTTCCCGCATATGCTTTGAATTTTGGTAATCACGGAGGATGGTAAGTTCACTCGTGAAACTACCATATACTAACCATGCGAGGAAAAGTCAAAGAACACGGGGCGAAACCCCGATCCAATGGGCTTCGAGCTAGCTTGGGGAGGACCAAAAAATGTGGTAATGTGAACCTTTCACTCTCATCTTTTTCGTTACCATGCCAAAAAAAAAAAATATATTTTTTATATGTGTGTTTTATAAAATATCTTATTATTAAAATAAACCAAAAATTTTTTTTTTTACTACACAAAAATCTATAATATTTTCAAAAAAAAAAAATGGGGTATATTTCAAAAAGAAAAAAAATGGGGTATATTTAAAAAAAATATGTTTTATAAATTATTTTATTATCAAAAATTAACAAAAATATTTATTACATAAAATCTATAAAAAAAAATTAAATTAAACTTTTTGTTTAGCCTTTCAAAGTCTTCATCTTCATTGGATGAATCTTGTTTCAATTCATGCTTCCATTTTCTATGCCAAGTATGTTGCGGTTTGGAAGTTGTGATCATTTAGTGATGATCCTACTTCCATAGACTTTTTGAATTGAGCATGATGCTTAGGTCAAAAAGTTTACCTTAATCGATTAGACATGGAGTCGAGTTTGATTATTGAAATAAAACTACTAGTGTAAATTTTGGTCGACCATATGGACTAACCCCTGGAGCAGAAATTATTCATTTCAAGAGGGTGTCCTAGAGATGATAATGGAGAACAGATCTTGTCGATGTGAACCAAAAAAAATAAATAAATAAAACCTTTGAAACCCCAAGAATGGTTGTCCCGTTCTTCCAAGTTCATCACAAGACAAGCTTGGGGGAGTCTCCGCACGCTAAATAGAAGACGTTAATCAAGATCAAATCATGGCGTGCACAGGGCTAACAACAGTCATAAATCGAAGGTAAGTCGGGGCGCTAGCTTGGGGAGGACTCCCACAAAGGTAACTCGTATCTAACATTCCATTCGTTTATTTTCTTATCTTATATAAATGATGAGGTATGAGAATAATAATAATAAAAAAAAAAAAGAAGAAGAAAGAGAGAGAGGAGATATTTTCCACTCCATACATATGTGTTGTAGAAATGTTTAGTTCTACCCCTGTTGAAATGATGAATAGTTGCTTTGTCTTATGTTTTTTGCACATTACCTAGTTTATAATTCGAATTTCTCTAAAGTTTGGGTTTAGTGGCTAAGTCTAAAAACTCATCCTGAAAAAAAAACCCTGATTCATATGGGTTGCATAGGCTCTATCTAGTCTAAGTTGTTGCCAAGTATGATATGGTACAAATGGATTTGCTATGATTTCGTCCAAAAGAGAAACTTGACATCCGGAATCTAATTTGAAAGAAAAGAGAAATGATATGGGCTATGCTAAAAAAAAAAAGAAAAAAGAGGAAAAAAAAAAGATGAAAAATGGACATGTGTCCAAGGGCAAGTAGAGCCCACATCTCCAAAAAAAAAAAAAAAAAGAAAAGAAAGAGAGGAAATAAAAGACAAAGTCTAGGGCGAGCAGAGCCCACCTCTCCAAAAAAAATATATAGCAATAAAGCCCATACTTTCTCGAAAAACCAAAATAGAACTAAATAAATAAATCCCTGATGAGAAAGTTAATCAAAAGGATGAATGAAAAGTATTTCATTTATAACCGTTCTATCCGCAAGCGCCAAGACTTTGAGAAAAGCTAAAAAGCCCCGCTACGATGAAAGGTAATAAAGGGTGAGAAAAAAGATGTGCCATTTTATTTAAACTCTAGTAGAAAATTTTATTATAACCCCGGCACTTGTGAAACATAATCGGCATAGTAGCAACTCCCGATCAACAACCAAGTACTTATCTTTGCTCGAGGGGCGCGCAAAAAGGGTAAGCTTGGGGAGTTTGTTGACGGTCACCAACGACATATTTTTAACGTCACCATTCTACCAATAAGGGGGTGAAACTATACCTTACTACACACATATACATTTATCACTAATAAATTCCACTTGTAGTGTCTTGTACTTTATTTTGCAGATTTATAATAAAAGCAAGTGGAAAATCGACCAAAAAAATGCGCCATCCGGGGAAGCGCATTATTGCAAAACACAAGCCTAGGAGCAAATCGACCCAAAACATCAGAATTGGGCCGAGCAAAGCCCGCCCACAACTTTTCAAGGCGAGGAAGACACCCCACCGGCCCGGGCCAGGCCGGGCCCGGGGGGGGCGCTACAAGACCACGGTGCGCCGCACCCTCCCTCGAGGCGGTTTTCGCCCAACCTCGGGGAGGCGGTTCGTGCACCTTCCAAACGGGGTTTCCGCCGTGGGATGGTCGGTTTAGCAAATTAGGCGGGTGTACCAAGGTCGGTTTTGTACCTTTCATGTGGGGATGGACATTTTCCAATGAGCCCCTCTCCTCTACCTATAAAAGGAGGCCATCTCCCACCATTGTAACACACACCTCACAATGTAGCCTCTCTCTTCTTCTTCTTCTTCTTCTTCTTCTTCTCCCTTTCTTCTTCTTCTTCTTCTTCTTCTTCTTCTTCTTCTTCTTCTTCTCCCTTTCTTCTTCTTCTTCTTCTACTTCTTCTTCTTCCTCTTCTTAGTAGGATTAGTAGTTTAGGATGTGGAGCTAGGCAAAGCTACCAAGGAGGGCTTGGCTCCTTGGAAGATGGATTCCGGGAATAAATCTTTCTATGGTATTCTTCCAAAGCCTTGCTCTTATCTTATCTTGGTTGTGCATTAGGATTAGAGTCTTCATGTTATTTCTATACCTCGTGATTTATCCTATGATCTAACATGTTGTTCTTGACATGATCATGACACATGAACTAGTCTATAGTTTCTATGTTGTGATATCGTCATATAGAACTTTATGCTTAAACCATTCATGCAATATAATTGGGTAGTGTCGGGATTGTCTTTGTATGGCGGTTCGTTGTGTCCTTCGGGACTTGCTGGAGTGTCCTATTCCGTCCATCCGTAGGGTGGGGGCCATGGGGGACATGAGTAGTGTCCTAGTATCTTGGGGCGTGGTGTCCGGATGCCGGTATCCTTCGAATATGAGTGCATGCCACGGTTGAGGGGGGTAGGCGGCTTGGTCGTGACAAGCCTTGACCGTTCCTTGAAATCCCCCCCACGTTAGGTGTGTCTTTGTAGGAGTTCGTAAATGCCTTCCATTAGGGCGGATGCTCCTGAGGTCTCCCTGTCCATTTCATTCTCAGCTCGACCTCCCTGCTCATGCGTGTTACCTAACTATCAACGGTTCTATGCACAACCATGACTAGAATCTGTATGCTCCACTTAGGTCTTTTTATTCCTTATTTATCTTTATCCTTGAGTTTGGCTTACGTGAGTGTGTCAAGTTATCCCTTTACCGTTCCTTTATATCCCCTGTTATGAGCATTGGTCTATTACATAGTCATGTTATCCTATTCATGTCTCTATTAGATCCTTTTCCACCATGCCTTCCTTTGAGAAAATATAAATAACGATACCCTGAATACTTCCGGGTGAAATGCTACAATGATAGATCCGTGCGCTTGCGGATGAATATCTTCTTAGGCAAGATCTATCACCGTTGATGTGCCTAGTGTTATCACCGACACGGTGGTTTCACTTAGGAATGTCAACAGCGCATTTCTGGCGCCGTTATTAGAGATGGGTTCTAAACCTGTTTCTAGTGATTGCGCTTAAGAAATGCAACAGACATCCACTTGGCAAAGACAGTTTCCCGCTTAGCAACCTCTTCGCCGAGCGAAAGTCTCCCATGCCGTCGGCGAAGACCCTACGGGGAATTTTTCGTAGGCGATGGACATTCGCCGAGAACCAGGAACACATCCACTCGGCATTGGCTTTGCCGACGGCCAAATTTACCTATCGACGAAGTAAAGTAGCCGTTAACGGCGGTTGGAGAAAACGGTAGTTACGTCTCCTCTTTGCCGAGGGACCCAACTCCTCTCGGTAAAGAATTAAACCTTTGCCGAGAGTTTCTAGTTTACGCTCGGCAAAAGAAATTCATTTTTTCTCATGTTGAGATGTCCAGGTTTTACAGCGGTCCGAGATCCAAACTTGCATGAAATCTTTTCAAATTCTTACCACAGCATACACAAGCAATATCCGCGATGACTCGTCAAATTTCATGATTTTTCTACTTCATTTGATTTTTATAGAATTTTAAACGGTTCACCCACAAGTGAGTGGATATATTTCTTGCACAAGATGTCCGAATTTTTGGGGCGTGCACCTGATGAGACCTCAATTTACACTCACAAACATGAATATGATTTTTCCAATCATTTAGATCCATTATTCGAATGACTTGCGGTTCAAAATTGAGTTTTGAAAAAAGTTCAAATAAAAGATGAAAATTCATTAAATATAGTAAAAAGTTTGAAAATTTTCTAAACTTGAGCATGGAGGTCTAAGTACTGTAGCAATACTACGTAGAAAAAAATCTGGAAGCTAAAATAAAAAATAATTAATTTGCCGAGTACCTTAAAAAGGCTCTTGGCAACGAGCTTTTCGCCGAGAGCCGCTTGGTTTGGCTCTCGGCAAAGTTTGGTGTTCGCTGAGCGTAAATCTTTGCCGAGAGACCTGCTCTCGGCAAAGTGTGAGGCACGTGGGGTCCCCAAAGCTCGTATCCATATGGAACAAAAAAAGTTCCGGTTTTTCCGAGAGCCCACGCGTGAGACCCTCAGCGAAGGCACCACTCTTTGCCTAGGGTCGAACGACTGCCCGTCGGCGAAGACAGCGGGATGGACGTCGTCAGGTTACGTTATTTGTGCCGAGCCCTTTCTCTTTGCCGAGGGCTGGGTTGTGTCTTTGCCTAGGGTTTTTCTTCGACGAGGGACACCCGCTCGGCAAAGGTTATCTTTGCCTAGAGTCCTTGTTTGCTCAGCAGCCTGCTCTCGGCAAAGCTGTCTTCGTCGAGGGTGTGGATTTAGCGAGCACAGCCGTCGGCAAATTAGGCCTTCGCCGAGAGCCTGAATTTGTGTCCCTCGGCAAATAGCTTTACTCTCAGCGACGGGCCAGTTTCCGTAGTGATGGGTTGACGACCAGGAACCTCAGAAGTTCTTTGAGCAAGGTAAGTATATATCATATGATCATCCTTGTTGTCCTATTCACTTTAATTACTTAAATTTAGTTTCATGTGCGTATCTTTATCGTCACTAAGGATTTTCATTGTTGCCAACTTGTACTTTGCCACCTTGCGATTATTGCATCGGGTAGTGATGCTTATGTGTATAGCAGTGAAGGAATTGTGCGCGCTATTTGGAAGGGGCTCCTACATCAGCTAGAAAAATTGGAAACCTAGCGGGCCTAAGTCGTTGGATGAATTGTCGAAAACTTCAAAGTGTATCATGTCTGCTCACCATGGAAGTGTTTTGGGAGTTATAAACCCAGTCATATGGGCAACACGACTCATGGGTAAAGATAGACTCCTTATGGAATATAGACAATCACTAATGCTTAATTGCTTATGTTATTCATTACTCATATTTGGCTAATCATGTGTTTATGGGCATATATTCAATTTGATGCTAGTGAATTGCTTAAAACAATGATCCATTAATAGCTATAATGCAATTTAACTAGTGTCAACCTTTTGAGACCCTCGAAACCCATGTTATGCTTGTTAAGTATGGGATGTACTTATGCTTGCTTATTTTTTAATATTTAGATAAAAATCTCATTGTAGTTACGCTTATTTATTTTACAATATTTAGATACAAATCTTGGATGGGTAACAAATGATGGTGAGTATGCTGAGTTTCCTGAGGACTTTTAGGCTAGAGGTCAACCATCGGTGTCCCTATGACATATGGGGAAGCTTACCGAAGTGTTTAGTTATTTTTATTCGATTTTGCTGAGACTGATCTCTCGATTGTCTTGGCATGATGACAACCAAATAAAAAGATGTTTAATGGTTTTCTTACATTAAATAAATAACCTTTTTGATTGCCTTACCAATTCATGTTAGTTAGGTTGTCCATTGTTAAAATTATGAACTAAAATTTTTTGACAAGGTGATTCCAATTGCCAAAACAATATGGTTTACAATATATTGACTAGCTGACGGTCAAAGTCTAAGATTCTACTTTCTTATATCATACTTTCTTGGAGATCTCTTGGATGACCAAATTTCTGGCGCTATGTATGGTGGCAAGGAGCAGGCACACGTGCTCCTCCAGCTCCTCGGTGAGTGTCCTGGAGCTCGAGCGGCTCCGCCTCAGCTCGTTCGCCATCTCCAGCACCCACGTCCTCTCGTCTGCTCTCTCCAAGCACCACCTCGCCAAGGTGTTCTCCCGCTCGATGGCAACGGAGAGCCGCGCCACGAGGGTGCTGACCGTGTCGAGGTCCTGGCCAAGGACATAGCTGCCCTTCGCCACACTGTTCAGCTGCTCCAGCAGCCGCAGCAATGAGGACACGGTCTTGCTGGACGGTTTCATTGTACTAGCCCTCGCCGCGAGCCACGTCTGGATCGCCCCAATGGTCGCCATCCCGATGAGGAGAAGGCCGAAGAACAGCAGTTGCGCCCCCATGGCGAAGGCAGCCGCAGCAGCCACTCCGCCGGCCACGACGAGCAAGGCACGGAAGAGCTTCTTGACGGCCTTCACTCTCTTGAGCTTCCTCCCTACTCTTCTCTGGCTTGATCTGATGCTCCGGGTATGCAGGAGTACTTGTCGTGGATCGGCCTCAAGTTGCTTCGTGTTGTGGTGCAGAAAGGGTTGTTTCTTGGGGAAGGGCAATCGAGGGCATGCGAAGCTGAGATGCTCGCAAGGAAGTTGTCCATGGATTGGTAGTTGCTTCGGGCGTCTTTGATATTCTGGAGGAGCTGCCGGCACATCTCTATGGCCTCCGTGCTGGCATCGAAGTAATCTGACGTTGCAAGCTCAATCTCTGAAGATGTTCTTTGGTGCATCATCATGTTATGAAGCAACGGAGAGACGATGAGGAGCTCCTGAGTCTTAAGAAGAGCTGTACTGGAGTATCTCCTGCTGCTTTGATTGGCTTGGATTGAAGGGGTCCAGGACTTATATATGCAAGCATCATAGCCCCAGAATTAGGCGCTTTCTGCCGCGTACTTTGCTTTGCATATATAAACGTGATAGGAATTGGTGCACAGGCTCCTACTAGCTGAAGAAGATATTTTGCCGCCCAGCCGTGTACTCTACTCTAATGGCCTACTATTGTACGCCATACCGTACAGCCGTGTATGTTTCTCCGCGGCCCAACTGATGGTGATGGCTGCAGTGGCTAGCCTGTGCCGGCACTGGGTTTCTTGTTGTTCGTTGCTTCTTCACGGAAATTGGTTTGGATTGGGTGCAATGAGGTCCATGCCAATGTACCTGCAGGGCCTCATTAGCCTCACGTGAAAAAAGATGAAAACGCCGCCATATCTCCTTGGAATATCCTCCTTCCGCCTCCGCCTCCACGGTTCAGGCAGTGGCCGGTCACTAGTCACTTTTTTTTTTTTTTTTTTTTTTTTGAAACTCGATCTGTCACTAGTCACTGGAGGAGTGCTAGGGGAGAGGTAGGTGGCGGCGATGTTCGGAGACACGAGGTGAAGTGGAACATACTAAGAAATGGATGCCATTGGGGTGCAACAAATTCACTTTGAAGATTACACCACTACAGAATTTTTTTACTGTGATGCTTTTTCAATTAACCGTGGCGTTTTTTGCAACCAAAACCGTCACAGAGTTAAGGCCATGGCAAATGGTGGCGGTTTCTCATCATCCACCATGATAAATCCGAAAAAAACAAAAAGCTCGAGATCCAGCCCTATCTTGGCGTCAACGGCCACACCCGTTGGAGGAGCGCCGCCCGGGCTGGATCCACCTCGCCACCGCCCGGTCCGGCCCCACCGGCACTAGATCTGCCCGCCGGAGGGCTGTTACGCCCGCCGTGGATCCGCCGCCAACAAGGAGCCCAGGCGCCGTGGATCTCCGCCATCGTAAACAACTGGAGACCAAGAGAGAGAGACGGGGGGGGGACAGGGAGCAAGAGAGTAGATTAAGAGAGAAAGCAAACTGCTAGCAACAGGGAGAGGAGAGAAAGGAATTGCGTGGGGAAGAAGAAGAACATGGGAACGACGGATGAATGATTCAGTTCGAGTTCAAAGTTTTGATTTCAAATTCGATGCCCGCTATCACAGAGGCGACAAGACTTTTATAGTTACATGGATTCACCCTCACATGCACACTGGGGCATTTTACTTGGCCCACTCGTTTCCAACGTAGCGGGTTCTGCTTCTTGGGCCTCTCCCCATGGGGCGGCTTCGTCTTCGTCCTCGGCTCCTTCCTCTTCGGATGACACAGTAGTAGAGCGGTTGCTGACGCAAACCTCCGCCAAGGCTGTCCATGTCCTTGCCCTCCTTCCATGATAGGTTGTTGCACCTGCGAGCTTGAATGACAAGGACACGTGTTGTTTCCCTCCTTCCACGTCCACCGGAAGGGAGAGGGTCGCATCGGTGCTTAGGGAGGGAGGGAGGGAGGGAGAGAGGGAGAGAGAGAGAGAGAGAGGAGAGGGAGGGAGAGGGTGGAGGGAGGAGGTGAGATGGGGATGGGCCGCGTCAGGGCTTGCATCAAGCGGAAGGAGTCGAGCAACTGGGATGGGAATGAGGGAGAGAGCAAAGTGGTGGTGGAGGGTGAGGACTTATGGGAGTCGGTGGAGGGACCAAAACCCTACGTGCTCAATACATACTAGCCCGATAAGGTGGAATGGGCCGCCGAATTCCGTTGGCTTGCTAGTTCGTAGATGGGCCTTGACTAACCGTGGAGAAAGGATATCAAAAGTGTAAGAGATGTGCGGGAGGGGCACACACTGCTCTGAGGTAGGAGGCGGCGGTGGCTAAGGCAGCTACAGCGTCGTGCGGCGGTGTGGGAGGGGCGTCACTAGTGTTAGGGAAGGTAGAGGCAGTGCGTGTGCGGGGGAGGAGAGGCAGTGGCGGTAGAGAGCCAGGATTTAGAGTCTTTAGATTTCTATTCCTTTCATAAGATTCAACAATTACATTACACCTTGTATTTATAGTCCTAATAGACTTAGCTCTAAGCAATCTAAACCAAACCTAGAGCAGCGGTGACAGCGGCAGGTCGCCCGCCCACTTCGAGCCTAGCGACAAATGAATATGTCTTGCATTGAAGGAGCCACATGACTTGCTGATGAGACCCTTATGTCTGTCAGGTTCTAGCACTACTAATGAAAACATATTTTACGGCGCGTTGAGCATTTTTTGCGGCAAGCAAAGGCGTCCGCCATCAATGAAAGGCCTCTGTTAATCCATAGAGCATGGAGGCGGGTGAAGCACCCTCCATGATTAATCGACTAGAAAAAGAAAAAATAAAAACGCCGCTTCGGGAGCCCCACCGAGCCCATCCACGCGCCGCCTTGCGCTGCGTTGCTTGTCGGTGCCTACTCGCTAGGAACCACGCAACTGGAGACAAGCTTCTACGATACCATCCTTGGGGAAGGGAAGGAGGGGTCCGCCGCTGCAACCACCACCCGCTAGATCTTGGAGAGAGGTTTAGAGTGGGCCGCCGCCCCCATCCGACAACGCTAGATCTAGTTGCCTAAGTGAGAGGAGCGAGAGAGAGTGCTGCCCTCTTGGCCTCATGTCGTGTCCCCGGTCGGAGAGAGAGAGAAAGAGAGAGAGAGAGAGAGGAGGGAGAGAGGAGAGGGGGCGAGTGAGGGAGATGAGTCATGAGTCACGTCGCTTTGCTTAGTGGGGAGAAAGAGACGAAAAGAAAATGGAAAATCGAAAATCGTAACTCCTTGTATTTATACCTAGTCTAGAGAGGAAAAGAGATGGTTATCGTAAGCCTATTAGGCCTCAGCCTTTTCGGAGGGCGAAGCCTTCTAGTGTGCTCGCCTCGGTTTTTGATTAACCGGGCGGGCACGTTAGGATGCTCACCTCATATAATCATATTAACCGAGGTGATCATTTTAAGTTTATAATAATGTTGTTACTATTGGATCATATTGGATCAATTTAGTCATATGGGCAATTGGATTGGACACCAATTGTTTTGTATGAGGATAGGTTTGGATTTTTTTTTTTCCGTTGGATTTTAATTGGATTTATCGATATGTCTTTGGATGCTAATCTGTACCAAGAGTTGCAAGTCATGAGTCTCTGTCCGAGGACACGGCCAAGAAAGAGTTGATAGAAATCGTTAGATCATGAACACGCACTCAGGCACATCATTGTCTCTTCATCACCACGAAAGAGTTGATCGACCGACAATTGCCTCGAAAAAAGAATCGTTTCGTGTTGTTGTTTATGGCAAGTGGTCAATAACAAAAAGGTCCTTCTATTTTGTTTGTCACTTGTTTACGTCCACTTTCCGCTGTGCGCCAAAATCAGGCCGCCACGCACATCCTTCGATGATGCCCAAAGTAGAGTAGACTGCCGCCGCCACCTTGAGCGGTGAGTGAGCATAGTAGTAGTTCGTCCTACCTGGTCCACGTA
Source organism: Hyparrhenia diplandra (assembly GCA_015847255.1). NCBI lineage: Eukaryota > Viridiplantae > Streptophyta > Magnoliopsida > Poales > Poaceae > Hyparrhenia > Hyparrhenia diplandra. The sequence continues at coordinate 583,181 of JADLZK010006557.1, read as the reverse complement.
CTACGAGCCGATCGATGGCCAGTGGCGTCGGCAACGCAGCGGCGGTGGCCGCCACGGACGTCGTGGACGCGGAGGTCGTCATCGTGGGCGGCGGCATCGCGGGGCTGGCAACGGCGCTGGCGCTCCGGCGGGCGGGCGCGGCGGCGCGCCGCGTGCTCGTGCTGGAGCGCCACGCGGAGCTGCGTGCCACCGGAACCGCGCTCACCATCTTCCCCAACGGCTGGTTCGCGCTCCGCGCGCTCGGCGTCGCGCACAAGCTCTCGCCTCCCGCTACGACGCCTACGAAATGTGCGTGCGCCCTGTCGCCGAGCTCAAGTCAAACTGAATTCGAGCTCGACTTGCCATGCTTGCTCTCGACTGACTGACCTGCTGAATCGCATGGCTGTGCGCGCAGATCCCGGGTGACGAATCTTGAGACCGGGGCGACGCAGGTGTTTCGCTTCGCCGGGAACGAGAACAAGTGAGTGCATCCATTCCTGCAAAATTCGTAGAATCTTGTGTTATTTTGGGTTTGAAACAGTAACTTTACCAGATCCGCTCTGATCCGAAATTTGTTTTTTTCTTTGAATAAAAAGGGGTGAAGAAGTGAGAGTGAGGCCGGTTAACAGGAAGGCGCTGCTGGAGGCGCTTGCGGAGGAGCTGCCGCCGGGCACCGTCCGCTTCTCGTCCAAGCTCGTCTCCATCGACACCGAGCGTGCAGCCGCCGACTCGTCGGAGACCGTCGTCCTTGGATTGGACGACGGCACGGTGATCCGAGCCAAGGTACGCCTCTGCAGCGTTGGCAATAACTCAGATGGACACGCCCCAAAGAAGTATAATACTTGTAGTGGTGTTCCAAATAAAACGAGGCATGATTCTTACTAGTTCTCTTGCACAAACGCGCGCGTTATCAGGCCTTGATTGGGTGCGACGGCGTGCACTCGGTGGTGGCGCGGTGGCTGGGCCTGTCGGAGCCGGCGAGCTCCGGCCGCTCCTCCGTCCGCGGGCTCTCCGTCTTCCCTGACGGGCACAGCATCAAGCGGGAGCTCCGGCAGTTCCTCTCGGGAGGTCTCAGAGCCGGCATGGTGCCCCTCAGCGACACCGATGTCTACTGGTTCCTCGTCAACAACAGCATCCCTGCAGGCAAGTCAAGAAGTCACTGCGCATGCCACAACCTTCAGTGCCAGTCCAGTCCTTACAGAGCTCATGCCCTGCATTTGCAGAGAAAGAAGCTGCCGGCGACCCGGTGAGGACCCTGCGCGAGGTGACGGAGAACCTGGCCGGGCACATGCCGTCGGAGTACCTGGACGTGGTGCACCACTCCGACCACGGCAACGTCTCGTGGGTGCCGCTGCTGTACCGGAACCCGGTGTCCATGCTCCTGGGCGCGGCGGCGGCGCGCGGGCCCGTGACGGTGGCCGGCGACGCGTTCCACCCCATGACGCCCGACATGGCGCAGGGCGGGTGCGCCGCGCTGGAGGACGCGGTGGTGCTGGCCCGGGAGCTGTCGCCCGCGGCGACGCCCGCCGAGGGCATGGCCACGTACGTGGCACGCCGGCGGTGGCGCGCCGCCTGGCTCGTCGCTGGGGCCTACTTGTCCGGGTGGGTCCAGCAGGGCGGCACTGACGTCCGCGGTGTGCGCGGGTGGGTGGTGAAGGCGTTCCGAGATTGGATCTTCTATAGGTTTGTGTTCCCGAGGCTCGCCGACACCATGTGGTTCGACTGTGGCGACCTCACGCCGCCGTCGCCCGCCGCGGCCGCGGTCGGCAAGCCACCACACCGAGTGAACTCGGAACCACGTGTCAGTATCACCTGCAGGATCCATGCCTGTGACGATATATGGCACGTGTCGTGTGATGCGTGTTTGTAAGCTGTGCAAGATTTTATAATATTTCAGGTTGCGCATGTGCTAAAAAGGGCGAGTATATGTTTGGGCTGACCCTGACGTATTGTAACACGGTGTTATTGCATCATTATAAATTTCACTAAAAAAATATTTTTTAGAAAAAAACTTTACAATAACATTAAAACTTTGATTGTATTTTCGGCAAAACTGTTTTTAAAAAAATGACTTCCGAAAACCCTGCATGAAAACTCACCATATGCGTGTTCGAATGATTGATTGTACGTTTACTTGAATAGTAGTATGTTTGTTTGTTCTAGAATTTATTTGGCATCAAATAAAATCCCTTGACCATCACCTCGTTGCCTTCATTTATCAAGTTTCTTGTTCCCTCGAATTCAAATTCAAACCCATTTAAATAGGCCTAGTTTATTTTATGGGAAATTGTAAAGTCAATTCATAAGGCGAATGAAATTTCAGCTCTCTCTCCCTGCTAGCCCGCAGCCCACCTCTCCTCCTTCAGGCCCAGCCCACGCACCGCTTTTTCCCCTCCATTTCTTTCTCTTCTCGAGTAGGCTAGATTAGCCTCAAGGCCCAACACCACAGCAACGGCAACCCATTCTTCCCCTCCCTTTGCCCTTACTCACCGACAAGTTGGGCTCGTTCGTTATCACCGTCTTCTACCTCAGGACGAACGCAAGAACCGCGTCCGTGTACATCAGGAGATGAGACGCGGCGGCGGCGCACACCTGTGTTGGCCAGATATCCACATCCTGCATGGCTTCTCGCTCAGCGCGTCCGCCGGCAAGTCCGCGCTGGTGGGCAGCTCTGGATCGCGAACGATGGCTGTGAGATCCACAGCTACAACCGGCATCTTCCTTTCTCCTCGATCCGCGAAGCGCTGCACCAGAGATGTAGAGGAGGGAAGATACTTTATTTTATTTTTCTCACCTAAGAGCGACAGCCTTCGACGACGATGACAACAACAAGGCCAGCGACGGTGACATCAACGACGAGGCTCACGCTTGGGTGGACGCCGGCTTTCGGGGCCTTGCCACTACTACTTAAATGATTTTCCGTGGCGGACTTTTTGATTTTCCGTAGCGGACATTAAAACCGCCACGCAGCCTAGGGTCACGGTTAATCAACCTATTTTTTCGTGGCGGGCAAATGTCCACCACGCAAAATCGAGATTAACCGTGGCGGTTATTTAACAATGCCCGCCACGGAAAATAGGGATTAACCGTGGCGGTCTTCTTACAATGCCCGCCATGGTAAATAAAATAAAAAAAAAAAAAAAAGCCCAAACCTAACCCTAATGGGCCAGATCCGGGCTGATGGGATCCGGCGCCACTGCCGACGGCGTCCGGCCCCCCACGCCCGCCGTGGATCCGCCCCGCGCCGGATCTGGAGGAGGGGAGGTCGCCATCGCGCGCGGATCTGGGCGGACCCCGCCACCACCGCCGCCGTGGATCCGCCGTCGCGCCAGTCGGCGGGCGCGCCACCGCCGCTACGCGCGGCGTGCGTGGCCGGCCGCTGCGTCACTTGGTCGCCGTCGCGTCCGCGTCGCTCTGGCCGCCCGCCCGCACCCTTTGGTCGCCGTCGCGTCGGCGCCCTTGGTCGTCCGCCCGCGTCCCGCGTCCTTGCCGCCGCGCCGCCACCATGATGTGAGAGGAGAGGGGGGAGGGGAGGCGAGCACGGGGAGAGAAGGAGGACGGGGGGAGAGAGAGTGGGGGGGCGGCTGGATCCGAGAAGGAGGGAGAGGGAGGGGGCCGGGCGACGGGAGGGAGGGAGAGAGGGGTGTGAGGCACGGGAAGGGAGAGGTGAGGGAGAGAAGTGAAGTGTTGGTATATATATTTCGGCCCACGATTTTCCGTGGCGGGCATTGTTAAAAAACCGCCACGGTTAATAACAATACCCGCCACGGTTAATAGGGATTAACCGTGGCGGTTATTTTACAATGTCCGCCACGGTTGTCGATTAACGTGGCGGTTTTTCCCCGGCCGGAGGGGTGCCGATCCACCTATTTTCCGTGGTGGTTTCTCAAATGCCCGTCACGGAAAATAAAATCGAACACCACGTAAAATCAATCCCCAGAGTAGTGTGTGCCGGTGCTACACACCTTGGCGGCAGGATAGCCGGCTAGCGGTCCCCAACTTTGTCGCAAGATTAGTTTAATCTAGAGTTACAACCCTCTAAGCTCCACCGTCGTAGCCGGTGTTTTGTGTTAGTGTGCCCCGCCTTGTTAGCGCCCGTGCATCTCGCTAGGATGCTCTCAAGGTTGTAAACAAACATTCCTTTTTCTCTTAATGCGAGCGGGCCAAAGTGTCCGGTTTCCAAAAAAAGCAAGGCCAAAGGCTAGCAGGGAGCTCATGGCAGCTATAAGACACAAGATGAACTAGTACGTACTAAGGGAAATCTACAGGAGGGGGACCGGCCCACCTGCCCTTGTCTCCGACGAGAACGCCGGAGAGGAGAAACAGGGGGCGGTGACGGCGCACGCACTAGGCGGCTCTCTCACGGAGGGGCTCTCCGGTCACCCTGGATTGGGTGGGTTGGATGGAGGAGGATGGGAGGAAGGGGAAAGAGGTACTAACGGGAGCTGTTACTACTTGGAGCGGTTGGGTGCACTGTAAGTGATTACTTGACTATTGGTGCTTGCCGAGTCAATACCTTTGAAAGGTTGTTAAGAAAGTGTGGCACTTAAGTTTGTCGAGGATACCCTTAGGACACAATTACTCCTCTTAGTTTCACCTGATGGTCTTCCCACCTCTATGTAGAATACATGTACGATCTATTTGTTTTGTTTGTTGTTAATAAATAAATGATGTAGGATATTTCACTGGTTTTTCTACATACATTGATTTTGTTATGCACTTAGTTATACATTATATCTAAATACATAGTAAAAATAAATAAAAAAATAATAAAAAATCAAAGTGAATTGCAATTTGAAACAGAGGGTACCTACAATTTCTGCAGCCATCGACCACATCTTGTATATAAACTCTTCTGTTGTAATGCAAAGATACGCACACTCGCTAGCGTATTTGAAAAAAAAAAAAGTTAATTAAATCGACTTGCTTTCTTTGCTCTCGTAATAGAGCTCGCATATGCATACTAAATCATGATAGAATTACATTAGGTTAATGTGCCCAACTGCAAGATCATCAATAACTCCTATAAAGGAACCCTACTTAGGGGAGCCTTCTGGAAGACGCGGGTATCTCACATAGGCAAACCTTCAGTTTTTTTCAGTTTTTGTTTCAGTTCATGGTTACGCCCGCGTCGCCGGCCGGTGACCTTCACCCGTGGAACTATTTTCCGTTTCTCGTCCGTCCAGTTTCCTGCGCGGGTAAAAGAGAGAACGTCGTACGTAAACTGCCGTCCCGCTACCTCCTCTGTAAATGCCTTAAAATAAAAGAAAATATAAGGCCGCAGCTTCCTGTGCTCCGCACCATCGGCATCGATGGAATTGAAAACTCGCCTGTTGCGCATGTTCCTATTGTGGTGCTCCTCCAACCTCCCCTCTCTCTGCCCCCGTCGCTGTGACCCATGGTCGAGCGCTGCCATGCCGCCACCGCTCGCTGCGCCCGCTGCGAGCCCTCAAGGCGGGCCAAGCCAGCATCGTCGGGTTAGAGCCCCTGCTCGTCACGGCCTCGCGAGCTGCCACGAGGCCCGCCGCACTCTCGTCAGCCGACGTCAGGGCTGGGACTCCGCTGTCCGTCGGAGGTGGAGGGTCGCCCAGCGCTGCCAGGGGCGTGCGCGCTCGGCCTCAGGACGCGGAGGGCCGGCGGAACGACGGCGTTGGGCGCTGCGGGGGTTCCTCCACGCGGTCGTGCATGCTAATTCGTCAAGGGCAGAGGACTGGAGGAGGGCGCCAACGCGAGATCCAAGCGCGGCGTTCGACAGAGCAGGGTGCGCCGTTTGCTCGCGAGAGAAACACATCGGCGGGGAAGCGTACCGGTGCTAGAGATGGCCTGGGCTGAACAAGGCGGCGGCGCTGGACGGTGCCGAGGAAGCAGAATCGTCGCTAATGGTGAGGACTCTGTATGCTCGAGGCTGGGCCTTTGTAAAACTGTTGTATGGGCTTCAAGGGCTGCGTTTTTGTGAAATGAGCTTCTGGGCTGGCCCAACAGATGACTGGTGCATGGTCGCCGTGATGCTAGCGTGTGATCTTCACACTCCTATTTCAATTCAAAGGTGAACCTTGAGAATGTTTGAGTCTCAAAAAAATAAAAATCCTCAAAAAAAATTATTATCTTCCTTTTATTTTATTACCGGCCATTACCCCAACCTATTAAAGTATTTTCGTTCATTATTACTCCACCTCGGAGTTCATACGTTATTTTAAATAATCTATACCCTATATGTAAATGAATATAATCTCAATTTCATGCATTTTGGATCCTAATGCCCACTCTTAGTAGTAACGTCTATGTGGTTATTTTTTGCTTAAGCGATGCGATCTTTTTATCACATAATACATCTTTTAATTCTTAATGATTAAAATTTTAATCTATTTAAATTTTTGTTGATACCCGCGGCGTGCGGGGAATCCTTCTAATTATAGAAGTACATCCGCCGTGGTGGTGCGGAAGACAATGCGTGCAGCTTGTACGCGTGGGCCGGGCATGGATGCACTTGCGCTGGGCGTTATGTGGATGTGAGCGGAGTGGAAAAGTAGTACTGGACATAATTTTTTTCCTTCACAACAGCCTAGAAGACCAGCAGCGTGGCCTTGTCATCGGCTTGTGCGACGACCATGGGCGTTCAGATGCAGACTGTGGAGATCGAATAGCAACAGTAGCAGCACACGATGCGGCGGCAGCGGCGAGTTTGCTGCGGAAGCTCCGAGCGCGTCGGCACGACCACCCCCGTCAAGATACGCCCGGCACGGCTCGTCATCGTGTCGAGCCCTGCAGAGTTCGTTGCCGAGTCCTTCTGCAACAGCAAGCCGTTCACCATGGTCTCGTGGAGTCGTGGGTCGGTGGAAGAGTGGGCGGTCCATGCGGTCGGGCGTTCCTGAGGGAGCTCGCGGAGAGAGGTCCGTGCTTGCGGTGCCCTGCGACGAAGGTGTGCCCAGGCGCTCAACGGATGCGGCCATGGACCGGTGGTGTCATCGTGGGCGCCAACTGCAAGGCCGCCCATGTCTCCACCAATGTCTTGACGGCCGGGGCTAGGGTCACGTGATTCGGTGGAAGAGTGGGGGATGCATGCAGAAGGAAGTGTATGTTTTTATTTGAAAAATAAATAGGAGGGGTTAAATAAAAATACATGTCATTCTAGCATGCCACCTCAAGAAAACGATGCCACATGGCCGGTATGGACCTACCATGCACCATTTGACAAGTTTTGGGACCCAAATGTGCATTTTGCAAGTTCATGGACCTATCCTAATACATGCTTACAAGTTAATGGACCCCCGATGCATTTAACTCTATAGAAAATCATGTTGTTTTGCCAATTGGAATCACCTTGATAAAATTTTAGTTCATAATTTTAACGATCCACATCTTTTCTTTGGTTGTCATCATGCCAAGACAATCGAGAGATCAGTATATGATGGCAAAGGCTTTCTCGAGTGCCGAAAAACACTTACAAAGAAAAACACTAGGCAAAGAAATCGTGAAAAAAACACTAAATAAAATGGCAAAAACAAATTTTTAATCCCTAAAGAGCCCCACCGGATAGTCACCCACCGCCCCTAGCCTTGGGTAATTTTTTTCAAATTTTTGCAAACTTTGTCGGTGGCCGGCCTTGAATCCGTGACCTCTGTCACACACACCCACTACTACATAAAAACAGCTTTCGTGGTGGGTTTTTTTTTTTTGTTTGTGCTTTTCTATGGCGGTTTTTTGAAACCGCCACCGAAAAAGGTCATGGTTAATCAACTCGTGGCAGTTTCACGACCATCACGGTTAACCGTGATGGTTTTTTAATGACAACGACCACGTTTAATCAAATTACCGTGGCGGTTTTTGTAATTTAACCACCACGATTATTGTATTAACTGTGGCAGTTTTTGTTACATAACCGCCACAATTATGATTCTCTAGATTAATAAAAGAAATCAAAAAATATTATAAAATTATAAAATATGATAAACCAAATAATATATGCATATAAAATAATAAAATTAGAGAATATTTACACAAATCATAAATATGCATCACATTTGTACATTCATATGTCATATTACACAAACACACCACCGCTTCTAAAGTTTAAGTTACAAAATATGGGGAGGGCCGACATCTAGATCAAAGATGTAGTCGTGCATGTTGCACATGTCCCTCCAGTTGCATATTCTCTCTAACATTGTGCCCGTTGCAAGGTCGCCGTTTCGCCGATGAAGTGACCTTCATATTTCGTAGCGTCGTCATTGATGACCTACAGATGTTGTTAACTAGTTTCTTCAAGTTGAGGTCCTGAGGGATGTGTCCCCATGTCCTTTTGGATCTCTTCTTGAGCTCCCCCTTTGGATCTCTTCTTGAGCTCCCGACAGGCAAAGCTGCTACGATACGCGTCACAAGCCCTAAGGTGCTCACAAGCCAAGTATCCACACAGGAGTGTTCCTAGAGATTGCCTCCGCATTGCATGCACGATATATGTACCATAAAATCGTTAGACCATTTCGAGATTATTCAATACGGACTAGCACACACGAGTCATGCTATGTATTGGGAATTCTCTCCTGATCTTCGGTTCGTTCGGGTGTTCCATTTTCCGTCTCGTGGTTTTCCGATCGTAGCAGTCGAATCGGCCAAGTATTAATTCTTGGAAGCTTTGTATGAAATCAAAGAGTGTAAACAACTATGTAGGTCAAACTTAATATGTACGTTGAGTGTATGGAATCAGAGTCGTGACTAACTTTTGCAAAGCCTCTTCAAAATGTCTATACGCTTCTATGTTGGTACCTTGTTGGAGGGAGTTCATTATTACGGCAATTCCTTTTTGTTTTTGCGAAACTTTATTACGGCAATTCCGTCCTAATGAAGTTTTTGTCCTCTGATGCTGGGTTGCTGGTCGGCTCGAACTCCTACCTTCTTATCAGTCGTGCCCTGCTAAGATGAAGTGGGTTATAGAATATATATAGGAGAACCTGCCGTAGTGCAACCTAGCGCAATGGGCCCCAGCGGAGGTCAGGAAGGGGGCTTTGGCTCGCGAGCTCTGTGAGGGTACCATCGCAGAGTTTGCAGCGTCCAGCCTAGAGTTGTCTTGAATCTTTACGCTCTTGGTTCGTTTGTGCGGGGTCTGCGGGGCAGCCGGTGCAGGTGAGGGTTGATCTCCCCAACACATTCTCTCTGTCCAAAGTAATTTCTCTGAAAGGGATATATTCTTCCATTAGAAAGACACAAATTTTGGAATAACTCCATAGTGCCCTTGTCTTGTCTGTACCGCTGGCCTTATAGCATGCATCTTCTATTGAGCTACTCTATGTTTGGTCGCCACATGGAAGCACAACTTGTCATCGGTTTCCTGTTGAATACACAACCTCGTGGTTTTGAAGACTCGGAGATCCTGCCAATTGTTGGTCCACACAGAGTTGGCAAGAGCACCCTTGTCTCTCATGTTTGCAAGGACGAAAGAGTCCGTGATCATTTCTCTGAAAATTTCTGTTTGGATGGCCATGATTTATATTATGATCTCACAATACTCTCAAAAGGATGTGCAGTGGAACATCAAAATAATGTGGTGACCTCGAGCAAAGATAGGAGATTGCTAGTTGCTGAATTAGTTGGTGATGTTAATTAAGATGAATGGAATAGCTGGTTCTGTTCTTATTGTAAACAGAGGCTGCCAAGGAGCAGTAAAATCATAGCCACAAGCCCTTGCATTGAGGGAGGCCTGCGCAGTGCTACGCCACCGCAACACAAGCACGCTTACTAGTTACTACTCCGCCAGATTGCCAGCTTTCCATGATCTTGATTCATAAGCAGAGAAATCTTTATTTAATACTATATATGTTCTTGAGGACGTGTCACAAACACAAAGCACACGAGCTGTTCATTTTTTTTTTTTTTGATAATGGATAATAAAATCCGGCCTCTACATCCATGGATGTACACAACCAATTATTACATTGTATGGGCAAAGAAAAGACAGGCGCAAGACTAGTGTCCGTAACATAGACATAGGAACTAAAGCAAACGGAATAGATGCTTCCATCCTCTATTGGCGATATCTAAAGCAACCATCTCCAATTGCTTGCTCAATGCAACGAGGATGTCCTTTGCTTGCTCAACACGCTGCAACTGAGCCCAAAAGCGCAACCAATAAGCTCCCCTGAAGATGACCTGCATAATGGAGTTAGATTTCATTTTTTTTAAAAATCGTATCATTACGACATCTCCGATGGCCCGAATAAAGCAGCCACACCAACCCAAATCGGTGGCTTAATAACTGCTTATGTTGATTATGAAGCCAAGTACCAAACATATGGTTAATTGAAAAAGGTTGGGTAAGGTTAGTAGCATAGAAAATAATCCTCCAAATCATCTTGGCAAAAGGGCAATCAAAAAAAGAGGTGTTGGATTGTTTCATTCATATTGCAACACTCACACTTTTGACTCCCTTTTCGTTTTTCTTAGCAAGGTTGTCTTTTGTCAAAATGACACCTCTTTGGACAAACCAAAGGAAAATTTTTATTTTTAGAGGTATTTTCCATCTCCAGATCTTCTTATGATGGAAGGGTGGATTTGTATCTATAGCATCAAGATACATAGACCGGACGGAGAAAAACTCCCGATCTAGCTAAGGCTCTGTTTGGTTGTAGATATTCAGCCGAGGAATTGGAATTGGCCCGGAATACCAAAGTCCTGGTGAATTGGAAATGGCCCGGAATACCAATGCTAGTGTTTGGATGTGCAATTAGCTGATTGCTTTGGAATCATAGGAAAACAACCAATTCCAATTCCTGTTTGGATGTACAATATCTTTGAATTGTCTCGCTTTTAGAGAGTACAATGTGTTTCATGACTTGCACATATATCCAACTGATTATATATCATTGTAGGAAATAAGAAAACCATAATATTTAGGAAAATAATACAAACGGCAGTAAAGTATATAAAAATGAACACATAGCATAGCACTTAATTATATAGCCAATACTTGATGATAAAAATTCCATGTCTCTTACAAGTACCAACACATAGCATAGCACTTAATTAATATTAAAAGGTTCTAAAGTGCTATATTACATAACAGCAAGCGTACAGGTCTTCCCTACCTACCATTCCTCCTCTAATTCAAGCTCTAATCCAACATAAGGAGCCATTCCTTCCTCAAGGCCATAGGCAACTCTAGAAGCGCTTGGAATAGACGCTCATTAACAATCGGTTTTGCCATAAGACCGCAAAAAAGTTCAGATCTATCCAAATCGGTATTTCCTCAAGTGCGGCAAAGGATTTCAAAGCGGGGCTAGTAACCCGAGGCATTGGTAAAGGCTCGGTGGATTTTAAAGCATCCTGAAACGAAGTCCTCATATCTCCTAGCATGCAAAGAATTGCTTCACCGGTTCGCTGCCTTTTTTTGGGGTACATCTTGGGTTTCTTCAAAGCAGCTTGTTCTCGTGAAACTTGTGCACTCTCAGCTCTGTTTGGGCACCATCACCATTTGCATGATCTGTTGAATAAATTGCACTGATTGCATCCCAATTCTTCACTACCTTGTTCTTGTAACAAGCTGCTGCCTTGTTACCCTGCACAAAAGACAGACACATATACAAGTGACTTGCCTCATTATAAAAGTAAAACATCCAGGATGCAAATGCAAATGTACTTACCGCCACATATCTAGACCACACATCCTCACTATCCATTGAGAGCTTATTATTCTCCCAATCCCAACCAAAACCACTCTGTGACAATATCTTACTAATGACCTCATAATGCTTGTCAAAAGTTTTGATCCTAGATGATATGTTATCTTTTGTGATGTCCACATTGCACTTCTCACGTACATTCTTGATAGCAGCATTGTAGACATGTGGCTTCCATCCATTTTGGGAATGGTCACCATTGTTGTGATGCTCGACAAGAACAGACCAACAATGCAAAGTCCATCTCATCCGTCCATGTGAGGTAAACTCTCTTTGGTGCCTTTGCCGCAGCCATGTACTAGATAACAAAAGCCTTGAGTTAGGATGATGCATTTACAAAATATCACAAAATGAACCATCAGCTAGCCATCACAAAATGCACCATCGAGCTAGCTATCACAAAAGCCCGTGCTATATATATATATATATAATATACATGCCAACCCATGCAACCTACTCCATCTCTAGTTCACCATGCCTAACAAGGTACTCAAAGAAACATGTCATTAGCTAGCTGGTCCCTAAAGTCGCTTCCATTCAGGGAGAAACTTGAACACTTGTAATTAAGTCATCATCTGGCTCAATTTCAGAGCTGCTATTTCAGCATCCACTTCGGGTAGCAACAAATCATCCATTTGATGTTTGTCTATCTCTTTGTAAAGTTGTGTAACACACAACAAGCATTTATAATTCGGATCTGCATGGTATTAATTTGTAGTTAGCATTTACATTTATATTTTTTTTAACCATAGGTACATATTTGTAGTTACCTGGTTCTTTATATTAAAGAAACTTTGAGAACGCAAGATTGCCCATTTTTTTTCACAAAACCAAAAGTTCTTTCCACAACATTTCTAGCACGAGAATGACGCAAGTTATATAACTCTTTCGAAGTTTTAGGCTGTTGTTGACTTGAAATCCGTGTCCATTGGTATAACCAAAGATCAGCTAAATAATATTTTCCTATTATAAAGAAACTAAGTTAGATACCAACAAAATAAAGAAATAAAATGCCAAATGAAAAGGTCATACCCTGAGGTACAACAAATGCATCTTGGCGACTCATTGCATCACGCAAAACTCTTGAATCGGATGCTGAACCCTCCCAACCAGGCAAAACATACTGAAATTTCATGTTCCAGTCAACCACACCGAGCATGTTAGTGGAGATGTACCGCTTTACGCTTTACGTACCTCCCTTGGTCAGGCGGATCAACACACACATCAACATGACACCCATCTAATGCACCAAGAGCATTGCCGAACCGCTTCCACTTGTAATCATCGGGTGGGTGAATGGAAGGATCAGGAAGCTTAATGAACTCCCCACTTAAAGATAGAATAGCTGATAACACATCACCAAAGTGCCTACTGATAGTCTCTAAAGAGCGATTATAAGTGCCACGCAACAGCCTCATTTTTAGACCATGCCCAACTATCGGTAAGAACATAGCAACCTTTTCTTCCACGTAAACATAAACACTCTCGGAAGACCGCACCTTTCACGCAATATGATGCACAAGTCATGAAAGTTTCTTTTAGTTAAACGTAGTGAATCATAGCATGTAATTTCAGAACCATCATACAATGACTTCAAAAATACTTCCTAAGAGTATGCCTCTCCTCATCATCATTAAAGCACCCTAAATTCCTTGGCACCCGCTGTGAACTAAGATATGCAAGCCCAAGAACAAGCGCCTCACAAAGATAGTTCAAGAAAAAATAATCCTTCTCCTCTTTTCTCCTTTTGTTTTCTTCATTAATGAAGGAAACCAACTCGAATCGACATAATGCAGCTACAATGCACACAAGGCACACACATGATTTTAAAAGAGAGCATGACATGAAAAAAAAACAGTTTTAAGAAACACCAGCATATGCACTATATACCTTCAATCGACCAAGAAGTAACGTAGCAGTAAGCAAAAAAAAAAAAAAAAAAAAGGGGGTTAGGGTTTCAACAGGGAAAGGGATCGGAAATCCAAGCAAGATCAATCGGTATGCACAGCTTCGAAGATGGAGGATTTCATCGACAAAGGGGATGTAGATGGGACTAGGAAGAAGTGACTGCGGTGAGAACGAACGACGGAGGTTCGGGAGGGGATGCCGGAGGTTGCGGAGGAGATGCCGGAGGTTGTGGAGGGGACGCCGGAGGTTGGGGAGGGGAGACCGGGGGGAGGACGCGCCGCCGGCTGGGTCAACCTCCCGTCGCCTCCGTCGCCGCCATCGGGGCTGTCGCCATCGCCATCCCGATCCGCTCGTCTCTCTCGCGGTCTTTCACGAAGGGGTACGCGGGCGTGGGGTGTCGGGGAGGGAGGGAAACAGAATTCCCGTCAATACCGAGCGGGAGACAGTGGAATTGGCGGCGTCCGCTTTCCTTCGTGCGGAAGGAGTCCGCGATATTGGGCTCCAATACCTCAGCCCAATTCCAGGAACATCCAAACAATTGAATTGGAGCCCGCCAAATACCAATGCCGATTCCAAAGACGCCAATATCAACTTCCAAACGGCCCCTAAGAGCCATTTAAAATAGTCTTTACCATCCACCAGCTCCACATTAGAAACCTGGGCCGCCAGATTAAGCCACTCGCATGCATTATTATCCACTAAAGATCTCCTAAAAAGAAATATTAAGAGGATTAGAGAACATAACTTTGGAAACCGTTGCATGTCGGTCTCTTGCTATATTATATAATCTCGGGTATCTAAGCTTGAGTGGCTTATCACCTAACCAGGTATCATCCCAGAACCTTGTGCTAGTTACACGAGCTGTTCATGAGAATGTGGTCGATCATAAACACAAAAGTACAGCAATGGATCGAGATCACGCGAAGGAGAGGCCTGATCCATGGAGTCTCTCTTCTATGGCTTTGTCTAGACGACGGGCCATCTCTGGTGTCATGTGATTTGCCCAGTCTCCCACCTCCCCTCTCCTGAAGTAGGAGTCGTTGCGAAATGCAACATCCGGTTCGACGCCTGCTTGTAGTTGTAGGGAGGATGATGACGATGATCCTGGGTCGATCCGATTCACGTCTAGATCTTTCAGCTTCTCGAAGCTGCACAACCTCACCACGTCCATGGCGACCCCTGCTTCCACCTCTGTCGGCGAGAACGGCCGTCCGAGAAACCGCGCCAGCTTAATGACGTTGCTGACCGGGTTGCGCATCATTTCTTCATATCTTAAGAACAGCACCGTCTCCGGGCTCGCCTTGCTAGCGTTCCAGTAGCCAAGCACGTGGTCCCAGAATGGGCCACTCAAGCAGGTGCCCTCGCAGGCGGCCTCGAACAGGTCTGCGAACCGAAGGTACGGTCGAACCTTCCTGGTGAAGTGCCACATAGATACCAGCATGTCCTTAGGCTCCCTGCCAGCAGTTGAATTGTTGCGAAGAGCATTCAGAGATAGATAGAGCAGATATATACATATGTAATGTAAGAATCCATGGAGCCCTCCGGCCATAATCACCTCACCTGCATATGTAGACGATCTTGCAGTGTGGGTTCTCACTGATGGACGCCGGCAGAACGGAGTGGTGCATGTGCGTGGCCATGAGCCTCGGCGACGGCAGGGCCTCCAACGACTTGCTCCCCCACCTCGTGGCGAACAGCCTCTCCATGAACGGGACGCAGTCGTGCGGGTTGAGGCGGAGGAGCGGGTGCTCAGGGTGGCCCGCCGGTGGGTGCTCGCCGCGCGCCATGGTGGCGAAAGCTAGGGCCTTGAGCCACGTGGTGCCGCTCTTGGGCGGGCTCGCCAGGACAACGTCGTCGTGGCGCGGCGTGAAGAAGCCGCCGCGCTGGATGGCGATGATCCTGGAACCCATGCCTCCGGCACCCAGGTGCCCTGGTAGCAGCGCAACCACCGCAGCTTGGGGTTGATCGGGAGGGCGGAGGCGGCGGCGGCATACCCTTGAGCACCAAGCTGGGATCATCGTGCTCTGTGGCCTCCCAGTCGCTGACGGTGGCGAAGTCCTTGAACGGCACCGGTGCTCGTCTGGTAACGAGTCCGACACTAGGAGTAGTAGCCATAACGCTAGCTCGTGCTAGTGTGTTTGGCGCCTGTGAATATTGTATCTATATATGTCTTGCGTGCCAATTGTTCAATTTTTTCTTTCCTCACTTGTACCCAAGTTGCGGAGTGAGAAAAGTCCCGCATGCAGCACACGGAAAGCCAGGGTCGCGATCCGGTGATCGCGATCCCATATATTTGGTGGTTCGCGAGTCCATGGCCAGCGTTCGATTCCTTGCCGGTAGCAGGAGCTTGGATTGGAGGATGGCCACAGCAATAATGGCGTCCATTAAGCCTCAACCGATATCAATTATTACAGCCTCCACGTGCTAATTATCCATATTCTCTAACATCCCCTCAATCTTAGCCACATGTAAGGTTAAGATTGTACCAAAATTGTCTCATCTTCTCAGCCGAGATAGCCTTGGTAAAACCATCAGCAACTTGATCTCCACAGTTGATGAACCGGATATCAAGAAGCTTCTGACCAACACGCTCTCCAATAAAATGAAAATCTATCTCAATATGTTTAGTCCGAGCATGAAACACAGGATTAACATAGAGGTATTTAGCCCCAAATTGTCACACCAAAGCCTCGCAGCAAGACGGTGCCAAACTCGTAACTTTGTCAACAATTTTTGTATCCATATCATCTTAGCGGTAGCATTGGCAAGGACCTTATACTCAGCTTCGGTGTTAGACCTTGAAACTGTTGCCTGCTTGCAAGTTGTCCATGACACCAAGTTTAGTTATTACCCAAGAAGACTGCAAACCCGTCGGTAGACCGACGATCATCGACACATCCAGCCCAATACGCGTTAGAGAAAGCACTGATCATCATTGAGTTGGATTTACTGATCATGAGCCCCAGGGGTAACGTACCATGTACATACCGCATGAACCTTTTCACAGCAATCCAGTGAACAGTGGTCAGTGCATGAAGGACCAGCACCTGCGGCGGATTGCCCTCGACGTCACCACGGGCGTTGGCCGCACCGGGCTTGGCGATGGAGGATGGTCTCCTTTTCGATGGCTGCTTCTACCTCCCAGCTTTGTTGCCACTACTGCCGGATCTGCTGGAGGTACTGCTTTAGGGAAGGATTCGCCGGACAAACTACATCGCTCTAGACGCCTACACAACAGCACCGGCGACGACGACAAAGACCGACCGCCATCCCGTTGGGCGGCATTTGGCCACGACGCCACCACGTGGGACCTTCTCGCGTCGTCTTCCTTGACGGCATGGATCGACTCTTCCTCACCATCGACAACGTCCACATTAGCTACGATGCGGAGAGGGGAACACATCAGCTCTCCCCGTCCATGTTCGACGTCGGCTCCTTCATGTACGGTACGATGCTGAACCTAGCTGCAACACCCCCTGCTCACCGCGACATCACTATTTGGCACCTCATGCCTCTCTTTGTCACCCCTCCGTCCAACGACCGCTTCACGTTCCTGGAGAGTCCGCCTCGTGACATGGTGCATCAACACCTTGGCGGGGGGGTCCCAAGGGAGTTATTGCTTGAGGCACGTCGTCAGACGACAACATAGCAGGGACGCACCATCCACCAGTACATCTACCACGGTTACATCGGCAACCTCCACCATCTCTTGGAGTTCGCACCTCTACGAACCCGGGAGAACATGATCATCATGTGGAACCCCGCACAATCGGAAGGCGGTTCTACGAGTGTGGAGCTCATCGTGCCGTGCATTGCGAGATCTTTCCCCAGGCGTCACCGAATGGACATTCATCCAGCGCGAGGACGCGTCGGTCGGAGAAGGGGGGATGTCATGTGCCAAGAAATAGGGCCCAGGATGACAGGCCCACGAGACCCAAGGGGGGGCGGTCGCCACGAGGGCGGCGCGCGCCGCCGCCACCCCCCTCCCTTTCGCGGATTCTTCGTTATTAATGCGGAAATAAAGTAAGAGTTTGGTTAGGCTTATCTTAGGACTTTTGGTGTGCAAGGGGATATTCCAATCTATAAGGAAGACCCTTATTAGAAAAATAAATAGGATTGTTTGTAAAAGGTATTCCAACTCTATAAGGAAACTTTTATAGGTTGCTTGGTTTACGAGTCTCACTAGTCGGGCTATAAAAGTAAGGGGTTTGTAATCTCTTAGGTCAACAAGCAATAAAGAAAATCTATCTCTCTTCCTCCCCGCCTCTCACGCGCGTGCCGCCCCCCCCCCGCCGCCGCCGCCGCCGCCGCCGCCGCCAGCCGCGCCACCCTGCCGGCGTCGTCGGGCCACGTGTCACCCCGGAGTTAATCCGGTTTGTGATAAGATATTATAATATGTTAGTAAGATATTTATGATGATCTTATTAAATTAATTTGTAATTCAAGTGTTACCATTTTGACAAACTAAACATAAATAAAGTGGCTAGAGACCTTTTAGACATAGGACTTTTTACAGATTTATACATGGAATTCATAATTATCGGTTTAATTTCGCCAAAATTGCATGATTCGGATAGGAAATATCGTAGTGCAAAGGGACCTTAACATGGGATCCCTTGAGAGGCCACATGGCATGGCCACGTTCCCCGATGTGGCTCTCTTCTCCCATGGTGACATGACATCCCCATCGTGGTGTGGCTCCTCCTTCCCACACATCCCTTCTTCCAACATTTATACCTCATCCTCTCGCTCCTATCCCTTCTTTTTTTATCAACGGTTCCTATCCTCGTCTCGACGCGACTTCTCCCCATTCCCTATCCCTCAACCACCGGCACGGGCCTACTACCCCGTCCCGGCATGGCTTACTACGCCCGATGGTGGCGATGCACCGATATGTACCCCCACCCGCAATCACCTAGATTGCTACCCCAAGCATCAAGGTAAAATATAGATTTGGTTTTTAAGTCGTTATATTAGTGTACTACCAATATATATACATGTGATTTTTAATGGCTTTGTTTGATTTAGTTGGTAGTAAATTGGTATTTGGGTTTCATTTGATTTAATTATTAAAAGTCAATTTGTGTATATGATTCATTTTTTATACTTTTGACAACCAATTTGTATGCTTTGGGTGAGGGTTGCAAGGTTAGTGGTGGTGATGGTAGTAGGTGTGGGAGTTGATTCTTTTCTAAGCTTAAATGTTTATGAACTTAATGTTATGGTCAACTATGTGTTGTGATGAACAATATCACTAAAACTTAGATTTGGACTTAAACTAATGTGTTTCATTTTGTGTATTTGATTATTATTCTCTCGATTCCAAATTTTAAGTCATTCTAGATTTATAGGCACATAGTTTTTACATGTATCTAGAGTTGTAGACAAATATATATATCTAGATATATAGCTATCTAGAAAATCCAAAAGGACTTACAATTTGGAACGAAAAGATAAAAGTAATTACTTTTTATAAGGTGGTAACATTATTGTAGAAATATTGTATGTCGGCTGAAATTAGGGATGAAAATGGTACGGGAACATCTCGTGCCGAAGTAATTATTTTTTACAAACTAGTAACATTATTAGAGAAATAATGTATATGCCGGTTGCAATTAGGAATCAAAATGGTACAAAAATAACCCGTAAGAGCAACTCCAACGGTTTGCTATTTGTGTTTGGCATTCTTAAATTTTGCCAAAAAGCTCCAAAAACTCCCTCCAACAGTTTGGCATTTGGAGTTAGCAATTTAGTGAGTGTTGGCAAATCAAGCCGTTTCTTGCGCCGCATTTATGTGAGCGCTATGACGTTTAGCATTCACGGCACATCCGTGCGTATTAGAAGATGTGGAAGGGCATAAACATAATTTTGTTTTACGTCTCGGGGTTCCCGAGGTAAGTTTTCAAGAGGTGAAAGGACATAAACATAATTTTGTTTCTCTTCTAGGGTTCCCGATGTAAATTAGATCCGAGTTTGGCAATTGAATTATGCCAAACTGTTGGAGATGAACTCTTTTTTTGATATGTACCGTAGCTACTAACGAGAGAGTTAGAGCAACACCGGCCATCACTCTAAAAATATACTCCTATTTCAATTTAAGAGCCAACTTATACAATTTAAGGGCTTAAATTTGTTGCCAAGTCTAGCCATCACTCTCGAATTAAGAACTTAAAGGTGGAATCTATGAGTAGGAGAGTGCATAGGAGGCTCCTATTCGGGCTTGCAACTAGATTTTAGGATGCCTTGAAAAATGAGAGCTAATTTAGAAGCCCCACTAGAGTTTAGTTTTTACTCAAACTCCTATAAAATAGAGTAGGGGTTTAGTTAGTGGCCTCCATTGGAGTTGCTCTTACACATGCATCCTAATTCATTCTTGCATGTGCTCCTGGCTAAACAATCTTCAAGGTGGACCTAAGACGACGTTGATTGATATATATCACCGCAACTAATTCAGAATTGACCTAAGGAAGGGTTCATCATTCATGTACATATTTTGCAAGCATCAAACGTAAAAAATCAACAAGTTCGGGGGTAGGAGTCTTACACGACCACGACTCTTCTCTCTTGAGCTCTCCCTAATCCGGATCCCGTCGGCCCCCCTCCCTTCCCCCTTCGCGACCTCGTTAGAGCCGGTTAGGAGTGGGGCCCTAGTCTCGTCGAGAGGTAGTATAGTTAGTAGTTGTTCTTGTAGTGTGTCTATATGGTTGAAGCCCACCGTGGTAAGCCCCCGCTTGGAGGTCGCCATCGCCGTCGTGGGTGCCATGGCCGCCATGGTCGTCACCGTCTGTAACACCCGACCCAATTTGGATGTGGACCCGGCCCAATTTGGATGTGGCCCGGAGGGGGCCTATGAGTGCAGAGTGCACATGTTTAGTACCACCTTGCTAGTTAAGCAAGGGTGGAGCCAACTTATAAGCCTTTGCCTTCCGCCCATATCACCTTCGGGTTAACCCTTTTACACGGCGAGGGGCGAAAAGTGTAAGCAAGGTGCTATGTGTACGCGTGCGCGCCCTCGGAAGGGCTGTGTGGTGCGGCTTTGGAGGGAAGGATGCCACAAATGGTATCAAAGCCGACCCTTTCGTTTTCACGGGCGGTGTAGTCGCAGCTTGTTCGGGCATGGGGTACATGTGCCGACACCGGATGCACGACGTGGCCAAGTGGGGAGGTCCTGGTTAAGTTGGCGCTCGGCGAGGACGCCGAGTCCTTTGAAGGGGGCGTGTATGTAACACCCGGCCCAATTTGGATGTGGCCCAAGAGGGGCCTATGAGTGCAGAGTGCACATGTTTAGTACCACCTTGTCGGTTAAGCAAGGGTGGAGCCAACTTATAAGCCTTTTCCTTCCGGCCATATCACCTTCCGGGTTAACCCTTTTACACGAAGCGGGCCGAAAAAGTGTAAGCAAGGTGCTATGTGTACGCGTCTGGCGCCCTCGGAAGGGGCGTGTGGTGCGGCTTTGGAGGGCGGGTGCCACACCGTCGTCGGCGCAAACCAAGGTCGATGCTAATAAAATAAAAATGATCCTTTCCTTTCCTCTATGTAGTTATCCCCACCATCTCACTCGATTTCACCTTCACCAACGAGATCTGCTTCCCTCAGCACCACCACTTCCGCCGCCTCCATCCGCCTCTCCACAATAGCCGCCGGTTCTACTACTCCCTGCTCATGTATGGCTACTTTGATGCTGGTGGTGGTACGACTGCCCCGTCTTCACATGGGATCCGGGTCTGAGCTTCTTCAATCGCCAGCGATGTCTACAACACAATCCTTCTGTTCTTGGGTATGCTTGTTCATCGCAAAGCTCGTCCGTCCCATCTTCGACATGTGCTTTGCAAGGTCTTCCACCCGTGTGCATGCGTCATCAACGCCCTGCGACCCCTCGCCGACGGTCCGTCTTCGTCATCGCCATTGTATTGCTATCCTCGAGTAGGACTTGATTGTAATTTGGTCTTCTTTTTCAGAACCTTTGTGTAAAATGGTTGTTGTGATAATCTTACGGCTAAACCATTGGAAAAGAAATCGTCCCCGGTGAAGTGAAACCACGCCCACAGTATCGCTCCACTCGGCTCCCCTCGTCTCTCCCTGCCATGTGGTCCCCTGAGCACGCTCCCGTGAAAGACCCAAACACCCAGGGCGCTCCCTCCCTCCTCTCCCCCCCGCTGAAAAAAAAAAAAAAACACTCACATCCCTCTCCGACGCCCTGCTCCTGCCGCCGCGGCACCCAGTCTGCCCCACGAGCCCTCGCCGTCGGGGTCGCGCCACTGCGCCAGCCATCATCCTCACCCGTTGCAAGCCTCGCGCCGCCGCTTCACCCCGTGAACCCCCACTCTCCCCACACCCGCCCGCTCCCGTGAACTGCCCCACGCCGCCGGGGCCGCCTCTCCACGCCGCCACCAGCCCCCTGCACTGCCGCGGCGTAGGAGTTACCTCCTGTCAGGGCAACCGCAGCTGCTTCGCTCCATCGATTCGAAGCCACGCCTCCCACGTCTCTTGTGCGGGACGGGGAGATAAAAGCTTGGGGAAGCGACGGCGGCGCGCTCCTGTGCGGCGAGGCGTTGGGGACGGGGTGGCGAAGCAATGGCGGCGAGCTCAGCAGCAGCCGGTGGTCCGGCTTCGATGCCGCATCGAGCGAGCTGACCGCCAGTCCTTTCCCGTCGCACTAGCGAATCAAGCGGCGTGGCCAGGCGCGCTCACTCGGTCGCTTCGCCATCATTGCCGGCCGCTCGAGCGTTCCTGCGCCAGGCCACGCTTCCCCTAGAGTCCGACATCGGCGGCCATCAAGGCTGGGGAATCTGCGTGCGCTGCTGCCGTCGTCATCGCGCTGGCGCTGATCGGCTGCAGCTCCTTCGCAGGCAGTTCAATTTCTCCTCACTAATTGAGCCCTCGAAATTAGTTACAAGACAAAAATCTATTACTTCTTGTGCTGCCTGTGTGTTGATTTCTCCTCAATTTGGGCGTTCGCCTGCTTGTGTGTATCCATTCCAGTTTTGATAAACTTAATATGCTATAGGAGTTATATGTTTCTGCACCTATGCTGCAATTAATAAAAATCCTGTGATTTCAAACATATGCCTCGTGCTTGAACTGAATAAAGCACCTGATGAGGATAAAAGTTGCTTCCTGAAGCTTTGGTCAAAGTTCTTCAAGAGGACTTTTAGGTTTTGCTATCCTACAAAAACAACTAATTCCCTTCGCCTCACAAAATTTTGAGTTCTCTGACAGAAGATTCTGAGCTGTGAACATGGATGTTTGGTGACATATCGATTTAGTGATCATAATGCCATGAAACTAATGACATATCGATTTCCACCCTGTAATAGATAGAACATAAACCAATTTCATATATGCATTATAATGGATCACATCTGCTACTCCATACTCTTAGAGACAAACTCTGTCAGGGCAGTTTATTATGGAAGTTCAAAATCTGAAACAAGTTGCAACACAGCTTTAGCACAACTACAAAAATTGAAATTACCCTGACTACAAAAACCTTGGTATACATGATCATCTTTGATGGGTGAGCTTATACATGATCATATACCATCAGGAAACCTATAGCTACAGCCTACAGTAAACATCAGTGAATAATATGCTCTTGTTAGTGGTACAATTGGGAAACACTGAACAAGCAGCCTGTAGCTTATATGGGTCCTCGATATCACTGTGTTCTGTTTAGTTCTATTAAGATTGTCATACATATCAAGAGCATCTTGTGAACTTCGAATTTTTATACTGACAAAAGATCAAGGTGGCAATCTCCAAGGGCAGTTTTTAAGATAAGCATCTTTTGCCATTTCACTTGCTATTTTTCTTACATTGGAATCTTGCGGCTTACATGCACATACTAATGTTTTTCTTTGAAACAAGAAATACTCTAAAGTTAGTCTATCATGCCATAATCTGATATGGTTTTGCGCTTAAAGGTCAGTTTGCAATGGAGTCAATGGTGGGGTCTAGGAGCAGAGGTAGCAAAAAATTGGACTATGGCGCTGCCACTAGGGAGGCAGTAATGCATCAAGTATCATGAGAGAGAATATGCAAGCCTGATGCTCGGCAACAGTTTTCATTAATATGTATGACGACAAAGTATGTGGATTATTATTCGTTTATCGTACTGAAATTTATGTTTCCATTATCTTTGCTTTTCTTTTTTCCTGAGATTGTATCCACTGAAATTTATGTTTAGTTCCAGTATTTCTCAATCAAATTTTATTTGCACTTAGCAAAGTTTTGGAGCAATATATGTGTGTTGTAACAAAAGAACCAATGTATAGTTGAATGGAGATTTTTCTGTTGAATTGATTCATATATGCATACATGGTGAGTAGTTTCCCGTAGCTAGATTGTTTTTTTGGCTATTTAATTAATCATCGGAGAGCTTGGAAGGAGAATGGTTGAGGAGAAAGAATTTGTCATCTTGACGTTGCTGCTTCTGATGCACTTGATGGCATCGAAGTTTTTTTTTTTTTTTTTTTTTTTTTTTTTGACAATATGATGGCATCGAAGTTGAAGGAGAGGCAAGGGCACAGAGGAAGGCCGAGGCACACGAATTTGTCGTTTTGTTTTTTTGAAACCCCTCTTGTATTGTTGGTCATTTGTGCGGAAACGTCTTGCAACAACTATGGGTTCAACTCACATTATCGCTCGCCGTCGGACCTGCTTTAGGATTCGTGCTATCGAGTCGTCCTTTCCATGTCTCTTTCCCGTCCGTCGGTTTCCGCTGCCGCCATCACAACCCACGCCGCCGCCGCGCTTCCCCCCGCCGCCGCCCATGATCACGTGATGAGGCCGCCACGGCTCCGGCGAGCTCGTCCCGCCACATCCCCCCTCTCCGCCGCCACGAGCTTGCCGGAGCCATGGCGGCCGCCGGCGCGTTGCCCGCACCCTGCTCTCAATCCGGTCTCCGCCTCCTCGGCACCTGTTGGTCTCCGGTCCCCGCACCTGCTGCTCTCCACAAGGCCATGGGCGGCCCGGCGGTGGTGGACGAGGTCGCCGGAGCCATGGCTGGCCGCCGGTGCTGGCCTCCGGGGAAGTGGCGGCGGCGGCGGGAAGTGGTGGCCGGGGAGGGAGGCGTGAATCTTAAAGCGAGGACGAAGCGGGAGCGATAATAGGGGTTGGAACCCATAGTTGTTGAAAATACATCTTGGTCATTTGTGCTATCTTTTTGATTCGATGCTGCAGAATAAAAAAAGAGTATATGCATTGCAGAGAGGAGCTTGAGAAGGGGGATGTGAGTATGTGGCAACAGGAGGGACATTGCATCGACGGTGTGCATACAAATTGATAGTCTGCAAGGAAGTGAAAGATTCTTGTAATGTGCACGTAGCACCTGTAAGAAAGTTTGCGGAATCTTGGGGTTTTCATCTTGTTTCTGAGTAAGATGATTGTTTGGAGCCTAATTGTGGATGATCATGTCTCTCTAGAACGTGCTTTGTTTGCAAAGTAGTTAGGTTGTTGGTACACATGGAGTAGCTTGCATGGACGATGAAGCGAGGTTGTGTATGTGTCGCGTGCTCGCAGATGCTATGCCGTTTGTGATGCTCGGTGACTACTTATCTTACTACTAAAAAAACCCAAATGTCATCGTCTGCTTAGCGTTGATCGCTTCACCCGGCGCTCCTAATCCCACCGCGCTAATCGCCTCACCCGGCTCCCTCTGCCACGCGTCCGTGAAACCGCCGCTCACCACGAGTCCACGACGCACTGCGCCACCGCGGCCCACCCACGACCTAGCTCCTTCCCCGCCGCACGCCCGCACGGCAGTTCCTTCGCCCGATCCGTAGTCGCCGCTGGTTTGCTTCGTACCGGCCGAATTGCAGCTGCCGCCGTCGCCCTCTGCCCCCTCCCCTCCCACGCGCCCCCGTGTCTCTGCCCCATCAGCCAGCCCACAACCAGTGGGCCGTTCCCAGTCGAATCAATCAGCGCAGCCAGGATCCGTGCCGACGACGGCGCCGACGCCACCATCGAAGCCGGCCGAGGACTTGGACGTGACGGACAGGAGCTCTTCTGGCAGGAACCGCCGCCTCTCAGCCCTTGCCGTCGGCAGCTGCTTCTCGCCCTGCCTCGACCCTCGACGCGCGCCTCCCGACGAAGGCGCATCGGCGTCCCAGTGCCGTCGCGTCGGCGGCTGCTCCTCGCCTTGCCTCGACGCGCGTCGCGCATCTCCGCGGCGGAGGCAGATTTCTTTGGCCTTCGATCGATATCCCTCCCCTCGCACGTGCTCTGTCATCCCGGTGAGTCTTGCGGCCACTGGGCGCCAGGCCACCGGTTCTTGTGTTGCGTGGTGGCAAGGGTGGCCAGGACGCGGACATCCACTCCACCGCCGCCCGTTTGCACATCGACATCAAGGCCGACCTTCGAGGTACGTTTGTGCACGGTCGCACGGTTCTCATCCTCGACGTTCGCTTCCGCGTCCAAATCTGATGAGATATGTAGGTCACTGCAACCGCGTGCCATCGGCGTGAGCATGGGACACCGACGACGACAGCCAAGCGGGGCGAGGACGCGGAAGAGTTTGACGAAGTCGGCGAGATTTACAGGCGCAACCAACCGGCGGCTCACGAGGCATCTGCAAAAGCTGAGGGTTTTCTGCTGCTCCGCTCCCGCAATTTCCTCCAGCTGGTGAGCCTGTCCAGTCTGCTCGCTGCGGTTCCCTACGAGACCGGCCTCATCAGGCGCTCGTCTTCCCGAGTGCTACCTTCCCGTGTTTTCTGCCTCCATTGCTATTTCGTGCAGCTAAAATGTCCCATGTCTACAGTCATGTGTAGGAGAAAAGTCATGACTTTATCTAAAAAAAAAAAAGGAGAAAAGTCATGAGCGTGCACGCAAGGTGCTTCGCGAAATGCCAGAGCTGAGGTCGCTGTTACTGGGAGTGCACAAGGTCTGCTCCTTCTTTTCCATCTGTCAGTCAGCATCCAAACCAAATGTTCACATCTTTGTATTGCTTCAAAAACTTCCTTAATCAAATTAATGTTCACATCTCAAGTTTTCTATCATTTGTTTTTCCTTTTCGTAAGTGAAATTTTAAAAAGAATATGATTCTGATGTTCAACAATAGCAAACTTGAGGTTATCCTCTGAGAGTCATGAATGAAGAGAGTGTTTTGCTTGCATGTGATTAAATCTTTCTGCAATTGTCAATTGTACCATTGTCTTCATTACTGACACCAAATGTATGTTTCAGGATTTACGTTTTTGAATGGGGCTATGAATGAACAGGTCAATGTGTCATTCCTGTAGTCAGATTGAGGACTTGCACCAGAGAGGATATTCTCTATGGATAATGCAAAAATGTCAAGTCCTGCATGTGGTGTGGTTGGCTACGTTGCCATGCGTCTCAGCTCTGAAGCAGATGAAGTTATGCACTTGTGTCCTACAAGGAGGACCAGTTGCATAAATTCTATACAAAGAGATATTTCTTTTAGCTCACATGATCAGTTGATGAAAAGCTGATATCTAGGGCCATAGCTCTACATGAATATAATTAGGTTTTGTTATGATTACTATGCATTACAAGATTAGCTATATTTGGTTTGATGTAGTGGAACATGTTTAGAGTGTTCAGTTGGTCTCTTATATAGTTAATATAATCTCAAGGAATCCGGCAATTAATTCTACATTTTATTTCAAGAAATACACGTGTGTATGATGTTATACAACAAAAGAAACCCCATAAAGTTTAATGATTTTCTTTTGTTTGAATTGATTTTTGTAGCTTCAGCTGAGTATATCACCGTGTATATATGAGTGTTGTCCCGTCGCAACGCACGGGTATTTAACTAGTACATAACAATAATATGAAGTATTTGCGACTTAGTGAGAAAATGTTGTAAAATCCTTAAACTTTCCATTAGGCCAAAAATAATTTTTTATGATCCTCTTATTGCCTTCAAATTTTGATGCGAATCATACTACACGTTATCCCTGTAGGGCACGTTATCCCCACAATCATGTTAAGTACCAATCTTTTCATTCCGGTGCAACGCACGCGTGCACTTACCTAGTATAATATATATGTGTTTGTTGTAAAAAAAACAGAAAAAAAATCGTGCAGCTTAATTCTACCAAAACGTGTCAACACAAAAGTATGAGCATCTATATCACACTGCGTATACTCTGTACTGTAACAATAATATTTTTTTTGAAAAAAAAAAAACCTGCTGATCCCACGACGGTCGGAGCACGCGCAGAACTGCCGCCGGGTGTCAACTCGCTGCGGCCAATGGCGAGAAAAAACCGCCTTGGCAAGGATGTGCGTCTTCTTCCTGCCGAGCCCGAAACCGACAATATGGTTGATGTACACATCCCCACCCTTCACCGTCGCCGACGACCCGATCCGGTGGATCGGCCCGACGTACTGTCCGATGACAGTGGCGGTCTCCCAGTCGTCAGAGCTCTCCACCAGGCGATTCGGCATGCCGGCTACAACCAGCCTCGTCGGGGAGAGCAGCTCCATCCCGTCCCCTCGCGCCAGCGACGACGACCCCTGCCGCACCTTGACGACGCTCACGGCCGCTGTCTTGGGGTCGACCTTGAAGAGGTCGCCGCCGAAGTTGTGGACGACGAGAAGGTAGCCGTTCGGGTGGTATACGATGCCGTTGAGGCCGATCAGGTTGTGGCGCAGCCCCGGCCGCTGCATGAACGTGGCGTTCTTGATGGCGCCGACCAGCACGCCGTCTGGGCTCACCTTCCAGATCTTGCTTCCCTTGGCGTCGGTCACGTACGCACTGCCTTCCTCGTCGGCGGCGACATCGTCGGCAAATGAAGACTCACCTGGCACGTCGAGGCGCGTGAGGAAGAGGCGGCGCCAGGAACCGAGGTCGTAGGCGCCCAGCGCGGCGTAGCCGAAGCCCGGTGGCCGGTCGGCGTAGACGACGAGCAGGCGCCGCCTGGGCGCGTCGATGGCGAGCCCCAGCGCGAGGCGGCCAGCCGCGTCGGGGTCCGCCACGACCACCCGCGCCTCGGCCTCGCCGGCGTGCAACTCGGCCACGCCACCGCCGAAGAAGGTGGACACCAGGAACCGGTCGCCCTCGGCGTCCCACTTGGCGCACTCGTGCAGCCACCCGTCCCCCGCGTACGAGAACCCGCCGGCCGTGCTCTCCAGGAACACCACCGCCAAGGCCACCAACAGGGCCGCCACGGCGAGCACGGTCCCGCAGCCCGGTTGCCGGCGGCAGCACCCTCTGCACATGGCGAGATGCCGGGGGCAGGCGGAGCCTGGTGCTGGAGAGTGGCGACGATCCGGCCGGTGGTGCACGGTTTCGTGCGAGGTCTTTCTTGGTTTGTTGACCAAAAATGAAACAAATTGGTTTGTGAGTATTAGCGCGGCCGGCCACTGTCGCCTGTTGGTTGATCGTTGAGATTCAAGGCTCTCGGCGATGTGGATGGCATCTCGCGGCGGAGGCTACGATGTGGTCCGGAAAATCGTCGTCATGGCCTTTCCAGGGCGAGCAACTTCCCGTGCAGCCGGGGATCACGAGTGGCCGGCCGGCGGCGCCAGGATTGTCACGGCTAGGATGAAAACGGTCGGAAAACCTCAAAATTGTTTTCTACTTCCACGTTTGAATACGAAAGCGGTAAAACTAGAGACAAAAAACGAACACAAACTTACCGAATTTTGGAAACAAACTAATGCGATTTCAGATTTATGTCGAACACGGTCGGTATGCGAAAAATCAATATAGAATATTAACCCGTAGGACAAAATGAATAAACAATTAGCAAGTGCATGAAAATTACCAAGTTCAACAATATTCATATAAAAGTATCTCCATTTGACACCATAAGAATATATGATATTTCTAAAGTAACAAGTGCTTGTACGTGATTAATCAATTGTTGAAACTTTGTTTAATTTTTTAACATTGTAGCAACCTCAATTGAAAAAAAACCCCTAAAAATTAGAAAGTTGTAGATCTCATCGAGAGCTACAATTTTATATAAAAATCATTTTTATCCGAGATCGTAGATATAATTTTTTTTTTTTAAGGATGGTCAAATTCGGTCTGGGATATTCTGAATTTAAAAAGTAGAAAACGGTCGAAAAACTCTAAACCATTTTAGTTTTAGATTCTAAGTTTGGTGTTCAGAATTTTGAACCGAACTCGAATTTGTTCAAAATTCAAATTCGACAGCATCAAATGTAGAAAGTAATGCAGTTTGGCTTGGAATATTTACGTTACTTTTTCAACCTTACTCTCACGGCTTTAACGCTAACGTGTTGTGTGACACTGTATCTTGGTACACCAGTGTATCTAAACTATCTAACTCGCTAGTGGTTTATTTGATATGATGTCTGTTTGGTGCTGCCTGGTAGAGATAGTTGTTTTTACTAGTTGGTTATAGGGCAGAAATGTTCTTATTTACTTTAGTGGTTAGATGATAGTTGCCGGTGCCACTAGTACAGAAAATCTTTTACGTGACACCCCAAAAAAATCTGTGACGGGCGTCCAGTTTGCCCGCCACGGTTAATGCCCCGATTAACCGTGGCGGATATTTTATTTACCGTGACGGACATCTCTACCCGTCCGCGTAAAATAGATTTACCGTGGCGGAAAACATTAAAAAGCCCGCCACGAAAAAGGCAAGGCCCATCGAGGCCCAAGCCAGCCCGATTTACGCCTCAAGTATAAATACATGAAAGTGCATCTAGCCCTTTAGTGGATTTGGATGATTAATGACAATATGATTAAAGGTCTAATGTGTTTACTAAGTGTTGACAGGATATGGATTATCTCACACATACTTGTACTATAGTGTGTAAAGCCAAAATGATGTATTGTTGGAAACAATCTAGTTCAAACACAAGACAAATGCAAATGGGTTTCATGTAAAAGGCTTATCTAGTGTGGGACTTCTATCATTCATCATCAAGCTAGCATGACGCATGTATTGTGAAATGTGACAAAGAGAGATTGCACATTGATTGGTCTCACATTTGGAGCTTGCTAGTTTAAAGACAAGATTAAGAAAATAAAACTATTCATTGGATTCAACATCAGGTGATGTTTGGTGTGAGGTAGTGTAGATAGCAAGGAAAGGCTTCAAGGTATTAAGCAAAGGTGAAGGACAAGCGGCGGCTCGACCAAAGAACCTAGCTAAGGTGAAGAACGGAGTACTTGCATTTAGTCCAAGCTAAAATTGATGAAGATTGAAAGATATGGCATTTCAGTTTGAAGGAATTCAACTCAAAAGCTTCAAGTTCCTTTTCATTTGAAATTGAGTTAATAGGTATGCCATACTATTAAGAGGGATGCATCATGTTGATAGATTTATATTCATAAGTGCTCAAGCCAACCCATGAGAGAATAGGGAAAAGAGTGTCTTTTAAACTAACTTTAGTGTGTTGTCATTGGTCATAATGGACATGTCCGGGAGGCCGACCGGACATGTCCGGGATGAGCTAGGTCACGCATGGTTTTTCTCCTCTTCTCTCTAAATTGGTTCATGGGAACTGGTAGTACTGTGGTACCGATAGTACCGGTGGAAGACTGGTTGTATTGATAGGGCTTTTCTCCACGCGTCTCAGGTTCTACCGGACATGTTCGGTATGCACGACCAGAGCCCAACAGACTAGAAAACGGCTAGTTTTTTTCGAAAGGGCAATAAATAACACCAAGCCTCCACCTTTGGGGGCTGCTGATTCTATTGACTTCTATACACATTTTTGAGCCTTGAGAACACTCTCCAACCCTTTCTTAGTGAGTCTCGTGATCCAAATTGCAAAATTCGATTTGTGGGTTGAGTGAGATTCAAAATTGAGAGCAAGCCACCTCTTGAGCTCTTGTGCATATTGTCGATCTCGTGATTCACATTTTTTTACTCTTGGATTCTTCGGTCCTAGACGGCTAGGCATCACCGAAGAGCACCCAAGAGATTGTGGTGCGCCTCAAAAGTTTGTACCCGGCCGATTCATTTGCAAGGGATCATCTACTATGACAAGGGAAAGGAGTTGGAAAAGACTCGGCTAGAGCGACCTTCGTGGTCGAGAAGGGCTCACCGCTTGGTTACCCGTAGCCTCCTCAACGAAGAGTAGTTTCTTGGTAGAGAACCGAACTTCGGTAAACAAATATTGTGTCACTTGTCTCCATTTGATATTTGTGATCCAGGTTGGATAGTGCTAGCTCGTGTGCGGTGTACTTTGTGAGATACAACTATTAGTAGGTCCCTCCAGCTTGGAGCCAAGGATTGGAGTCGAAGGTTGCAAATTTGGACCTTGCCATTCGAGCCGTGAATCTTCGACATGTCCGAATGACCCACCGGACATGTCCGGCATTTATCACCTGTGCTGAATTTATTTATCCATCATTCTAATTTTTGTGTTGCAGAGTTGTAGCTCCTAGACTTATCTTGTACTTGTCATATTCTCAATGGTTTACTCTAGAGGGGTTATATTCCTCTGATTTTGAGCTTTCAAGTAATTGGAAGCTCCCACACTAATCATTTCCACATTTTAAGTTTGATAATTATTAGAAACGCCTATTCACTCCCTCTAGGCGACATCACCGGTCCATACAATACAGTGTCATTGGGTTTCACTCTTTCTTCACTGCTCTCTCTCTCTCTCTCCCTCACCGCAACAGACCACCATCGCCCCCACACCGTGCGACTCCATCTCACAAGTGCACGCGGCCCTCTCCCGAGCACGGTGCCAGCCCTCCACCTCCTCCATCCTCTTCTCTCTCTCCGAGAGCGGTGCCCTCTCCTCCTCCCTCCTCCTCTCTTCACCTGGCAACGGCGGCGGTGGCGGGCCTATCCACGCTAGATCTGGTGGTGCAGCCTCCTCCTTCCTCTCTCCTCCGGCGTGGATCCGCTCAAGGCGTGGCGGCGTGGATCCGGCGAGATCTAACACGAGGAGGCGGAGATCTGGCGAGAGGAGGCGTCGGCCGGCGAGATCCGCTCGTGGCGGGGGGATCGTGGATGGCGGCAAGAACCCTAGATCCGGTAGCACCAGCGGCTTGGGCGGCGAGATCCGGGCTCCATGGCCGACGGCGACGGCACCGGGCGGCGCTATTTGGCCTAGTAGGCCCAGATCCAAGTCCGCATGGACTCGGGTTTGGGTTTTTATTTTTAATTCATTAACCGTGGCGGGCAAAATGGGCCTGCTATGGTTAATCGATCGTTAACCGTGACCCTTGTACCGTGACAGCGTCTTTTGGCCACCACGGTATATCTAAAATGGCCCGCCACTGAAAATGATTTCAGTAGTAGTGTGCAGTTGAGTCGCTATATATTTGGGTCTTTTTCAATCTAGTTGGCAAGTAATGGGGCAAAGTGGTTAGTTGTTCGGACCATATTTCAAAGCTGGTTGGGATGAATAGTGTACTCTCCTTTAGGTGGTTTCATGACACAGTTACAAGAAAATGTCACGTCCGCTTCTGTGTTCATGACTGGCAGCGGGTTTCATCCATATGATACCCTCTCCACTTCTTTTTCACAATTAATCTTCCCAGTCTCGGCAAATTTGGCCTAGATCCCAAAGCCATGCTATCGTCAAGCAAAGTGTAGGTACTCCCCTATTTTTTAAAATATATGTATAGCGCTCCTTAAACCATTAGTTTGTCACACAAGTCACATATTAAAATTGAAGGGAGTGCTATTGCTCGGTGCGTGGTTTAGTTGAAGACAGAGCAAACCAGGACGGACTTTTTTTTTTTTTGAATTAAAGGGCTTTGACCCCGTCCATTACCAAAAGCAATAGACAAGATTCAGTTTACAGCATAGGGATGGCCTTGCCATCAGCACACAAATGCCAGCACAAAACCTACCAACTAATGTAACCACATCAGCTGGGTTAAGTTCAGAATGAAAACTGCCGAATGATAAACTTGCTTCACGAACTAGCCATAAACGCAGACTATCAGAGTTTGCAACCAAACTAGACTTATTCAGGCAGTGACGAAGATCTCCATTTTTGTATTCTCCCGCTCTTTGAGTATGGCCTTCTGCTTCCAATGTCAGCTGAGCCACAGCACTTGGGCTGCCCTTTCCTTGATCTCTTCCACCTTTCTTATCAGCATGGTCTTCTTCTCCTTCGGACAGAGTATGCTCCATCTTTGTGCCGTCTTCGCCACCTGGTAGAGGAGCATAGCCATGCACCTCCACTGATTTCTCTGAAAACATAAATTGTTTCTCAATTTCCGAGGCACCAAAACCAGCAGAAGTAATAACGTTTAGCACTCCATTTTTCTTATTGCTTAACCAGAACTTTCCTATTGAATCAAAATTTTCACCTATCTGAATATTAAAAACATCAGAAATATTCTTCCAAAGTTGACAGGCTACGACACATTCAAAGAAAAGGTGGTGTATAGTTTCATCTTCACAACAGAAAAGGCAAGAAGGATCATCAACCTTTCTTCTTTTACCTAAATTATCTCTGGTTAGCACTTTATTTTTGCCTAAAAGCCAAAGAACGCATTGAACTCTAGGAGGGATTTTAAGATCCCATTGCTTTGGTACAAAAACTTCTTTGATGCCTCTAAAGTTGATCACCTTATATAGTGACTGAACATTGTAAATACCATTGGTGGAGAATTGCCAAATCAAGGCATCCTCCTCGTCACTTAAACTAATTGTGGAGGCTAAAAGACAAACTTCCTCCCATAGATCTAATATATTTTGATCTCCTGTTCTACTTGAAAGTACACTTCAACTGATTCCCATCCCAAAGACTTGCTACTGATTTATTCTTTTCACTAACCGATCTATAGAGTTTCCAATATTGAACAGCTAGACTAGTGTTACCTAACCAATTATCCTCCAAAAACCTTACTTTCTGTCCATTACCTATTTTCCATCTATATCCCATTCTAGTGGCTTGAATGGCCCACATAAAACCTTTAAAGAATTGAGAAGCTCCATCAGTTCTAGATTGGAAAATATTCACCTTTCTGGTTTTATACTTGAAATCTATAAGCTCTCCCCCGAGCTTTTTCTATCCTTCATATCTCTTAAGCCATGATCCTAACAAACAAATATTTAGATCTCTAATATTTGGGATTCCTAAGCCTCCAAAGTCCCTACTCATATCTACAGTTTCCCATTTGCTAAATGATATTTATGATCATTCTCAACATCATTCCAAAGAAAATTGCTCATCCGAGAATTCGAGAAGCTTAATAGCCCATTTAGAAAACTTAATGAAAGATAAAAGATAAACATGTATACTAGATAGACATGTTTTGGGACGTACTAGGGGGGCTTTAAAGGAAGATATCGCTCCTCTCTCCTGTCCGCCTCCCTAGCGGGCGACGCTGAGCCTCCCTCGATACCCTAGCGCCTACACTCTCCATCTCCATGTCCGGCCCGCGCCCGAGCCGGGTCGCCGCAAGGCCGGACGGCCGGCCGGGAAGGCGGCGGGCGGGGCGCATGGCGGCGATCTGGTTCCCCTCTCGCACCGGCGGTTGGGGAGTTCGGCAGGGTAACCCGCGGCGGCGGCGGCCGGGGGCCTCAAGACGGATCCATGGCCTTGGTGGCGGATCGTCCACCGGCCGTCCGGATCGACGACGCGGGCAACGACGGCAGGACGGGCGAGGTCCGCATCTTCATGCGGCGGCGGGTCCGACCGAGCCGCGGTGGTGGAGGTGTCGGCGGCCCGGGGTCTTCGAGGCGCGATTTGGAGGCGATGCGACGTCGCGGCGGTGGGCGATGGAGCGCAGGCTTTGGACGGAGCAGGCGAAGGTTCGCCCCATGGTGGCACTGTCGACCGCCCATATCTGGGCGCTGGAGAACCAGTGCGGGCTGATCCGGCGACCCCAGACGATGGGCGCCGCGAAGACGCTTACCATGGTGGTGGTGCTCCGGGCGGCGGCGGTGAAACAATTGGGTTGGCCGTATCGGGGATGAACCCGGTGGCCGACCATGGTTATAGATGTCCAAACGGCCCGTGACCCGCGGCCCGGTCCGTGGCCCGCAAAACGGCCCGGCACCGGGCCGGCCCGGTCCGTCACGATGCGCGGGCTACGGGCGGCCCGGCCCGGCAGCCTGGCGGGCCATGGGCCGCTACCTCGCCCACGGCACGGGCGGCCCGTCCGTTGGGCCGCGCAGCCGTCATCGGCCCGGCCTGCTATGCCCCCTCAGATAAGCCGGCCGCACCGCACCCCCCAACCCTAATCCCCACCCTTCCTCCCCATTCCCCGCCGCCGCGGCCGCGGGCGCCTCCCCTCTCGAACCCTAATCCCCACCCCGCTTCCCTCACCTCTCCCGGCTCGCCCGCCGCACCGCCGCTCGGGTGGAGTGGATCTGACGCCTCGCCCGCCGTAGACGACGGCCTCCGCCGAAGAGCTGCCGTCCGCGCCGTCGGATCTGTTGTCTCGCCGTCGGAGCTGCTGCCCTCTTCGTCGGATCTCGTGTGTCTTCGCCGGCGGATCCGACCTCCTCGCCGCCGGATCCGCTATCTCGCCGCCGGATCTGCTGTCCTCACTCCGCCGTCGGCGCTTCGGTGCCGGCGGATCTGCCTCCGCCGGCAAGCCGGTGACTTTTTCCTTTACTCCTTACTCCTCTCTACTTTCTCCTCCCCTCCTCCCCCGTTCTTTCCGCCGCCATGTGAGTCGCAGCTCAAGCTCTATCATTTTCTTCCTCCCCTCCCCGTCCGAAGCTCACCTTCTCTGTCTTCTCCTGTGACCTCGCATTCCGCACCGGCTCCGTCCGTCGCAGGTTGAGTTGGGTGCCCGACGCCGAGTCCTCCTCCTCCGCCGAGTGGACATGGCCAGCGGCCTCCTCCCAAGCGGGCGTTGAGGGACGGTGCCGGTGATGCCGGGCGTGGCCGTGGCCGTGGCCGTGGCCGTGGACTCGCAACGCTTGGTCCGGCGCAGCTTGATCGGCGTCCGGGCGACGCCGACGGCGGTGTCCATGACCCGGACCGGTGCTCGGACGACGACCGAGGTCGAGGGACGACGACGACCTACGTGAGGATGCCGCTGCCATGTTCGGCACTCCCGCCGTCGACGTTGATGTCGATGGCGAGGACGCCGATGACGCCGACACTCCAACCCAATCTGGGTAAGAAATCCGATGTGTGGAACTACTGGATGAGGTAAAGGATGGTGAGGGGCCGACGGCCGCTCGCATTGCGGCTATCTCAGAAAACATTGTTCTAGTAGATACTCGCTATACCGCTAATGGAACCGGTCATTTAAGACGTCACATGAAAAATGTATGCGCTTGAAGAACCATTCGATATGGTTCAAAGCTAAGCTAGCTTTGAATGCTAATGGTTTAGCTAATTGGAAGTATGATCCTATGATTGCTCGCATTGAACTGTGCCGCTTGATTGCTAGGCCGGATCTTCCATTAGGCATAGGTGCTACTGGGCTTGGATTGATTACATTAGAAATGCTCATAACCCTCTTTTCAAAGAGGTTTCTAGCGCACCACCACTAGGGATATGGCTAAGTTGTTTGGTGAACAACGTGACATGCTTATGAAAAAATGTGTTGCCCGCCGCATCATCTCATGCTTTCTTTGACATCCGACATCCGGTCCGTAATGCTAAGGAGGACTATATCTCTCGTTGTTTGCCATTATGTTAATAAAGAATGGGAGATTGAAAAAAAGGTTGTTGGTTTTAGGCTCATTGATTGCAACCATACCGGGTGAAAACATTGCCGATTGTATAGCTACCGTGCTTGAGGAGTTTGAATTGATTGAAAAAGTTTTTGCTTTGTGACTCTAGACAATGCTTCGCTAACTCTAGAGCATATGATATCTTGGGTCCTGTTACGTTTGGTTACTTAGGTTCTTATCCCGCACCAACTAGAGATGACCCCAACAGGGGTTAAGTACTTCCTTGTGCATCAACGCCGTGCTTGCCATGTCATAAATCTAATTGTGAAAGCCGGTTTGAAACTCAGAAACAAAGGGCTTGATGATTTGAGAACTGCTATAAACTTTTTGAATTCTTCTAATACTAGGATTGCTAGATTCAAAGATTTTTGTATTGCTAGAGGTATGACACCTAGAAAATTTGGCTTGGACATGGATGTTAGATGGAATTCTACTTTTTCTCGATGCTTGAACATTTGATACCATACAAGGAGGTGTTTTACGTGTTCATTAACTCAAATTATGGCTCGAAAGTTACTTGACTAATATTCATTGGTACATTGTTGAGCACTTGCATAAGTTCTGAAACAATTTTATAACTCCACTGTTATTCTATCTCGGTGTGTACTATCCTATCTTGCTCCACTTGTTTTGCATCAAATGATTGACATGGCTGAACATTTGCAAGTCAGTCTTTGAGACTAATGAATACTTTAAACCTATTGCAAGACCTATGAGAATGAAATTTCTTAAATATTGGGATAAAATTCCTATGCTTTATTCATTTGCTACCATTCTTGATCCTAGAGGTAAGATGAAAGGGTTCAAGATAGCCATTGATTTGCTTGGGTAAGGCCACTTTGGATCTCGATTACTCTTTATGCTATGGTGATGTCAAAGAGGAGTTAACCAGCCGTTTTGCAAGTACCGGGGAGAAGTATGGTTCAAGTCTGCAGGTGCATCAAGGACTCCTAGGCCTGTGATTCCTATGTGCAGTGCGTAAATGTATGGGGTAGGATATTTGCAAGTGAATCATCTAGTGCAGCTACTACATCCGGCCGGTGTTTGTTAGTGAGCTTTCGGCTTACTTGGACAAGGACACTGTGGCATGGGGTGACCCTAACTTTGACATCCTTCTTTGGTGGCGTGATCACAAACAAACCTATCCTATTTTGTCTATTATGGCTAGAGATATTATGGCTGTCCCTGTTTCTACCGTCTCCTCCGAATCTACATTTAGCTTGGCGGGGTAGGATACTTGAAGAACGGCGGCGCTGTTGCTCGAGAATGTGGAGATGCTCACCGCATCAAAGATTGGGACCAAGCCGCAAGGAAGGCTCAAAGATACCGTTGTGGACAAAGACCTAGAAGATGGATTCAAGAACCTTTGGCTTTGTGATCCTCCTCCCCGACTCTGAAGGCACCGGCAAATGCGGCGGCGGCGGCGACGAGGATCGACGCGCCGGCGGCGCCGGCAACCGGCAAAGACCGCCACCAATGCCACCAACAGAGGGAGAGCCGGATAGAGCCATCCATAGAGGTAAAACAATCCAACTTCCTTTGTCGTTCATCTTTGCTTGCTCATGTTAGTATGTTACTAAGTTAAGTTACTTTGTCGTTCATCTTTGCGAAAGCATTTGCCGTTCTTTTTTGCCGGCAATCTGGGATCGAACCGAACTTTGCAAGTTTGAGTGAGTCCGAGATGAGATGAACTTCTTTTGCCGCCAAACACGGAACTTTAGCTTAGTGACTTAGTTCTATTTCTTTTGCTGCCACCGCCACATGATGGCTATTGTAATGATACCGTGAATCTGTGGATCGTGATCTATGAACTCTATATATATATATATGATGAATATGAACTTGTTTGTACTCTTTTTTCCTTTCTAGGGTTTCTCCCACAAGGGTGGGTTTACCTAGAAAGGTTTTTAATGAGGCAAAGATTGCACAAGTTCATATTCATCATTTTTAAAATTCATCTTTGTCCTGTCTGCTTTGAATCTGTGATTTATATGGTTTTGAAACTGTCAACTTCATGATTTTAATCCTCAAACTTTGAACTGTATAGTGTATACATGATTATAATCCTCGAAACTTTGAACTGTAAAAAATACAAGGTAGCAACGGCGGGCCGTGGCCCGCCCGTGGATCAAGAGTCCCGAGTGGCCCGTGGGTCGATAAAATGACCCTCGGACCGGGCCATGGGCCGAGGGCGCCCGAGCCCGTAGGTGGCACGGCCCGCGTGGGCCCGTGGCCCGTAGCGGCCCGTAGCGGGCCGGCCCGCCCGGCGGGCCGCAGGGGGCGTACCGGCCGGCCCGTTGGACATCTTTAACCATGGTGGCTTCCACAGCGTTTGTCAAGGTGGAGGAGTCGGAAAGGGACGGCGAGGATGGCGTGGGACGTCGGCATTTGTTTTCCGATCTATATTTCGGCGATGGTGCACGCCGCCGGTGGTTGGCGTGAACGGCGTGGCCCTAGGGGACTTGGGCATTGGCTGCTCACTACTACGACGGCAAAGTGGACGCCCGAGGCGCCACTTTCCTCGCCGAGGCGCCGTCTTGTTCAAGTGAATCTCTACGGTGAAAACTTACACCAGTTCGGTGGGCGGCGATGGCGTCTTTGGATGACATTTTCTCGTTGGAGACATCGGCCGTGGAAGATCCCTTGGATGTCGGTGACGACGCCGGCATCAAGGTGGCGCCTCATTGCTCACGCTTATGTGGCCTTATGCTTGTTGCCAGTGTTACGAGGATCCGGAGTCTCCAATGGTGGATGAGTTTTAGTTGTTTTTATTTTTAAAAGTGCACCGTGTTTTTTCGGGTGACTTTTGTCTTACCCGTAACATCGCTTTTTCAGTTGTAATTTTGTTGGCCTGATGCATCCTCGGATGACTGAAGCCGAATATAATTTCCTTTATCTAAAAAAAAAGATAGACATGTTTTGATCAGTTGTACTCTAGCAGCTAGGGATAACAGTTTTCTTTGCCAACACACGTAAAAGACAAACCAGGGGGGGACTTCTTATTTCTTAAATGAAATCAGTTTATAAACACACGTAAGTTCACACTATATTCGAGTATAGATCAAATAACTCTCGATACAAAGAGAAAAGGAAATAAAAAAAAAAGTTGTATACACACACACTTATTCGAGGCTTGATTTGTACTTGATACAAGATCGCCGAGGATCAAGAGTTCCTACGACGTGCAAATATCGGTAGCCCAAATCAAAGACCTAGCGCACACACACGACACGAGAGTTGAATTGCTGAAAGATCAAATCAAGCAGCCGCGACGATGTGCTCGCTTCAGATCACGCAATTCATCAGTTCTGGCCATGCTTCTTGGCGTCCTTCTTCTCGTGGTGCTCGTGGAAGGCAAACCCAGCGGAGCCCACGGCGGCGACGGCGGCCACCTCCTCCTTGATCCGGTGGCCGTGCTCGTTCTCCGGGTCCTTCTTGGCCTTGTGCTTCTCATGCTGCAGTCACATGCACAGGAACACATCGATGGATATATAACAGAGATCAAGAGCTGAATCATGGATGCATCGATCAGGCGATCAAAAACAAAGTTGGTTCTTAATCTCACCAGAGCATATGCGCCGGCAGCAATGGCGCCGAGCTCGCCGAGCTGTTCCAGGTGCTTGTGGTGCTTCTCCTTCTTCTCGTAGTCGACCTCGCCGGAGCTCTCCTCCTCCTTGCGCTGGTGGTGGAACAGGTGGTGGTGGTGCTTCTCCTCGGCCATGACTTTTGTCAAATTTAGAGCAAGATGAAATGTTTCTCAGTGAACTTGTCAAGGGATCGAGCTAGAGGTGACTTCTTTGGATGAAGAAACCGTGGTGCCTAATGGCCTAAATTTATAGGAGTGGAGTGGATGCTGAAATGGTACAACTGGCCTTGCCAACTGTTCATCGTTCCGCTAGCAGTCGGAGGGCATTTTGGGTAACATACATGCTACTGTTCGTGTGAATTATTTGGCTGGAAGACTTTTGGTTTATTTTTTTGAAGGATAAGACTT
Organism: Hyparrhenia diplandra; assembly: GCA_015847255.1. NCBI lineage: Eukaryota > Viridiplantae > Streptophyta > Magnoliopsida > Poales > Poaceae > Hyparrhenia > Hyparrhenia diplandra. The sequence continues at coordinate 542,067 of JADLZK010006557.1, read as the reverse complement.
TTAGTGTATTAAATCCCTATAAGGAACACAACATCGTCTAACCACTTTTAGGGGTCATTAGAGGCAAAAAACTGGAGAAGGCCTCACAGTTCAGTCTTGCATTTGCAAATTAATTGTAACTTTGATGTTTTACATTTTCTAGATATACACAGCTTTGCTTATGCACTTAGATATACACTATGTATACAGTATCTAGAAAAGAAAAAATATTTTATAATTTAGAATGGAATAAGTACATAAAGGATTAAACGTGTTTGGAGTTTTCAGCAAATATTTGCAGGATAGCGACATGCATGTAGATAGGGTTGGAATTCGATTACTTGGCCTGACTTAACCGTGTTAATTTCCACGGAAACTTTAACAAGTAGTTGCACAGGAACGCGTTAACGACGATAGGCCACCGATCGAGCTTGTGCTGGAATTCAAAGGTTTGTTTGTGACCAATTGTGTTGCCGAGACCATCTAGAAGATGAGAGGTGAAAGCTGCTATACGTTCTGACCACTATTAGCTTTGTAATACAGTATATATATGTGTGTGTATAGATATATATAAGATCTATATAATATAGTCGACATTAGCGATGAAATCGGGTTATGTAGGGATGATGGAGAGCAACTCCGATAGCGTTGCTGTATCCTTCCTTATTAATTATATTAATTAGTGTAGTAATAAATTAAGATTTAAATAAAATGTATTCTAACAAACTTTTTAATTGGATGTTGAAATATAATTCTCTGTTAAAGGTTTCTCTGTAGCTTAAACATGGAAAGCGCAATATGGACCCTCTAAAGTGCATACAAAAAAAATATAGGAAAATTGTTGGGGGAAGTGGTTGGTTATATCTTTCTTGCGTGCTCATGCATGGGATTTAGTCAATGCTAGACCAGAGGCACTTAATCCAGAAGACAAGTGGTGCGGCTGTTGAGTTGGCGCCGGTCTAAATGCTCCTGCACCGGTTGCCTTCGCCCGCCGGCCGCGTCTCATCAGCCGGACGGCGACATCGTCAAGTTCCTTAGGAGGTAAGGTCGTAATAAGGATAATGCCCGTGACCGTGATGCAAAAGCAATCTAGATAGCCGGAGATGGAGGGCGCGTCCCCGTTCACGTTCGCGAGGCCGTTCCAGACCAGCGTGCCAGATCATCCAGGCAAGCTCAGCTCGTCGGCGGCCACTTGGAAACTTGGAATATGGGTCACACACTCACACTGCCGCTGGGTTTTGCCTTTGTATTGCAATTGACCACGGGAGTCGGGGCACGGGACGGGAGGCGTTTTCCGAGACAGCTCCAGCTCCAGGTCAGCTGCTACTATATATCGATAGTCTGGTGCCGTAAGGTCTAAAGATGTCCAACGGGCCGCCCGGTACCGCCCGTGGCCCGCCGGGCGGACCGGGCCGCCCGCCCGCTCAGCCGCCACGGGCTACGGGCCACGCGCGGGCCGTGCCACCTATGGGCTCGGGCCACGCCCTCGGCCCATGGCCCGGTCCAAGGGTCATTTTATCGGCCCACGGGCCACTCGGGCTACTGATCCACGGGGCGGGCCATAGCCCGCCCGTTGCTACCTTTGTACTTTTTTACAGTTCAAAGTTTCAGGATTATAATCATGTATACACTATACAGTTCAAAGTTTCAGGATTAAAATCATGAAGTTGACAGTTTCAAAACCATATAAATCACGCATTCAAAACAGACAGGACAAAGATGAATTTTAAAAATGATGAATATGAACTTGTGCAATGCCGCCTCATTAAAAACCTTTCTAGGTAAACCCACCCTTGTGGGAGAAACCCTAGAAAGGAAAAGAGTACAAAGAAGTTCATATTCATCATATATATATAGAGAGAGTTCATAGATCACGATCCACAGATTCACGCGATCATTACAATAGCCATCATGTGGAAGCCGGCAAAGAAAAGAAATAGAACTAAGTCACTAAGCTAAAGTTCCGTGTTTGGCGGCAAAAAGAAGTTCATCTCATCTCGGACTCACTCAAACTTGCAAAGTTCCGCCCGAAATCGAGATTGCCGGCAAAAAGAACAAAAATGCTTCTCGCAAAGATGAACAAAAAAGTAACTTAACTTAGTAACATACTAACATGAACAGCAAAGATGAACAAAGAAAGGAAGTTGGATTGTTTTACCTCTATGGATGGCTCTATCCAGCTCTCCCTCTGTTGGTGGCATTGGTGGCGGTCTTTGCTTGCTGCCGGCGCCATTGCCGCCGTCCGATCCTCGCCCGCCGCCGTCGCCACCGCCGGTGCCTTCGCAGTCGGGAGGAGGATCACAAAGCCAAAGGTTCTTGAATCCATCTTCTAGGTCTTTGTCCACAACAGTATCTTGAGCCTTCCTTGCGGCTTGGTCCCAATCTTTGATGCGGGTGAGCATCTCCACATTCTCGGGCAACAAAGGACGACGCCGCCGTTCTTCAAGTATCCTACCTGTCAAAGCTAAATGTAGATTCGGAGGAGACAGTAGAAAACAGGGACAGCCATAATATCTCTAGCCATAATAGACAAAATAGGATAGGTTTGTTTGTGATCACGCCACCAAAGAAGGATGTCAAAGTTAGGGTCACCCCATGCCACAAGCAGTCACCGTCCAAGTAAGTCGAAAGCTCACTAACAACACCGGATGTAGTAGCTGCACTAGATGATTCACTTGCAAATATCCTACCCCATCCGTTACCCGCACTGCACATAGGAATCACAGGCCTAGGAGTCCTTGATGCACCCGCACTTGAACCATACTTCTCCCGGTACTTGCAAAACAGCCCGTTAACTCCTCTTTGACATCACCATAGCATAAAAGAGTAATCGATCCAAAGGCCTTACCCAAAGAAATCAATGGCTATCTTGAACCTTTTCATCTTACCTCTAGGATCAAGAATGGTAGCAAATGAATAAAGCATAGGAATTTTATCCCAATATTTAAGAAATTTCATTCTCATAGGTCTTGCAATAGGTTTAAAGTATTCATTAGTCTCAAAGAAACTTGCAAATGTTCAGCCATGTCAATCATTTGATGCAAAACAAGTGGAGCAAAGAGGGATAGTACACACCGAGATAGAATAACAAAGGAGTTATAAAATTGTTTCAGAACTTATGCAAGTGCTCAAAGAATGTACCAATGAATATTAGTCAAGAACTCGAGCCATAATTTGAGTTAATGAACACGAGAAAAACACCTCCTTGTATGGTATCAAATGTTCAAGCATCGAAAAAAGTAGAATTCCATCTAACATCCATGTCCAAGCCAAATTTTCTAGGTGTCATACCTCTAGCAATACAAAAAAATCTTTGAATCTAGCAATCCTAGTATTAGAAGAATTCAAAAAGTTTATAGCAGTTCTCAAATCATCAAACCACAAGTTTACGAGTTTCAAACCAGCTTTCACAATTAGATTTATGACATGGCAAGCACGGCGTTGATGCACAAGGAAGTACTTAACCTGTTGGGGTCATCTCTAGTTGGTGCGGGGATAAGAACCTAAGTAACCAAAAACGAGAGCAGGACCCAAGATATCATATGCTCTAGAGTTAGCGAAAGCATTGTCTAGAGTCACAAAGAAAAAACTTTTCAATCAATTCAAACTCCTCAAGCACATTAGCTATACAATCGGCAATGTTTTCACCAAAGATGGTTGCAATCAATGAGCCTAAAACCAACAACCTTTTTTTCAATCTCCCATTCTTTATTAACATAATGGCAAACAACGAGAGATATAGTCCTCCTTAGCATTACCGGACCCAGATGTCGGATGTCAAAGAAACAGATGATGCGGCCAGAGGCAACACATTTTTTCATAAGCATGTCACGTTGTTCACCAAACAACTTAGCCATATCCCTAGTGGTGGTGCGCCTAGAAACCTCTTTGAAAAGAGGGTTATGAGCATTTCTAATGTAATCAATCCAAGCCCGAGTAGCACCTATGCCTAATGGAAGATCCAAATTAGCAATCAAGCGGCCTGCGAGTTCAATGCGAGCAATCATAGGATCATACTTCCAATTAGCTAAACCATTAGCATTCAAAGCTAGCTTAGCCTTGAACCATATCGAGAATGGTTCTTCAACGCATACATTTTTTTCATGTGACGCCTTAAATGACCAGTTCCATTAGCGGTATAGCGTAGTATCTACTAGAACAATGTTTGAGATAGTCGCAATGCGAACGGCCGTCGGCCCCTCACCATCCTTTACCTCATCGGCGTAGTTCCACACATCGGATTTCTTACCGATTGCGTTGGAGTGTCGGCGTCATCGGCGTCCTCGCCATCGACATCAACGCCGGCGCCCGGAATGCCGAACATGGCGCCGCATCCTCACGTGGTCGTCGCCGCCCTCGACCTCCGTGTCGTCGTCCGGCGCACCGGCCCGGTCATGGACACCGTCGGCGTCGCCGCCCGGACGCCGATCAATCTGCGCCGGACCCGCGTTGCGAGTCCACCGCGACCCGCGACCCACGGCCACGCCCGGCATCACCGGCACCGTCCCTCAACGCCCGCTTGGGAGGAGGCCGCCCGGCCATGTCCACTCCGGGCGGAGGAGGAGGACTCGGCGTCGGGCACAACTCAACCTCGCGACGGACGAAGCCCTAAGTGCCGGAATGCGAGAGGTCACGATGAAGACAGAGAAGGTGAGCTTCGACGGGGAGGGAGGAAGAAAAATGATAGAGCTTGAACTACGACTCACATGGCGGCGTAAAGAACGAGGGGAGGAGGGGGGAGGAGAAAGTAGAGAGGAGTAAGGAGTAAAGGAAAAAAGTCACCGGCTTGCCGGCGAGGGAGCAGATCCGCCGGCACCGAAGCGTCGACGGCGGAGTGAGGGACAAAGAGATCCGGCGGCGAGGACAAGCGATCCGGCGGCGGAGGTCGGATCCGCCGGCGAAGACACCCGGGATCCGACGAAGAGGACAGCAGCTCCGACGGCGAGGGACAGCCGATCCGGCGGCGCGGACAGCGGCTCGACGGCGAGGCCGTCGCCTCTGGCGGGCGGCGGGCGTCGAATCCACTCCACCCGGCGGCAACGGCGGAGCGAGGCCCGGGAGAGGTGAGGGGAGCAGGGGGTGGGGATTAGGGTTCGAGAGGGAGGGGAGGGCAGCGGCGGGCGCGGGCGGGAATGGGGAGGGAGGAGTGGGGATTAGGGTTAGGGGTGCGGTGCGGCCGGCTTATACGAGGGGGCATAGCGGCCCGGGCCGATGACGGCCGCTGGGCCAACGGACCGGGCCGCCGTCTGCGCCGTGGGCCGAGGTAGCGGCCCATGGCCCGCCCCGGCCACCGGGCGGGCCGCCCGTAGCCCGCGATCGTAGACGGACCGGGCCGCCCGTGCGGGCCGTTTCTTGGGCCGCGGTCACGGGCCGCGGGTCACGGGCCGTTTGGACATCTATAGTAACGCCTAGCCGTGTCGGGTTGGGCTGTCGGTGAAGACAAAACCGTAATGGAAAGTAAAAAGTCCACTTTTCCATCTCTACGTTATGCATGACTCAATAAGTATGCAATTTTTATTACCGATAAACATAAATCTGTGTAGGTCAAATCATATGGAGTCCAACAAAATTAGATTTTTCATTTTATAATTTTTCATGATGTATTAAGATTTTTTAAAGATTCAAACCATTTTAGGTATGATTAAATTTCTACTAAAAGATTAGTAGCTTTTATGATAACAGATGAGAATTATTTCAGATGACCTCCTTGGGCCCTTTGTCACCCAACAGGCATGAGGCAATGGACCTGTCATTCGGAGGCAAATTCGATCGAGTGGCCCTTTATATGTTCGGGTTTGACGCCGAGAATATTTAGGTCTTGTGTTAAGGCCTTTGTCATAAATCCTACAATATGTAAATTACAACCTCGCGTGTGTACGTTTTCGGGGTGGGTGCCCACACATGGCCTGGGCTCACTCAACCAAGGGGGTGGGCTCCATCTACGTGGCACAACCCGCTCAGACCAGGTTAGGTTGTAAAAACTCTAATTCGGCTTAATGAAAAACATACCACAACAAGAAAGATAAATAATTACTAAAAGAGTCACAATTTACGCATACTTTGGACCATACACACCCGTGTTCCTTCAATTTAAAAATATATGCGGATGAAGAGAAATGTTTTTGTTCGGCATAAGAAATGTTTTGTTCTTAATAAAGTCTGGATAAAAAAGGTCAAGCGACGAACACGTACATCACACACACATATAACCACATAGGGACTAGTATAAAAGACAACTCATTATACTTTATTAGGCAAATGCACATGGCGACACACCACCGATCAACACAAAACTACGTACTTCCACACAGCATGCACACACACGTACATCATCAATAATCATACATATACATACATAGACGGACACCGTGAGCCGTACGCCTTTTTTATTGAAATCGCCCGCTGTGCAGAGCAGCTCGATCGATCAGCCGAAGAAGTGGTGCTTCTTCTTCCCCTCGCCACGGCCGGACTCCTCCTCCTCGGCGTCCTCCGCCGCGTCCTTGGCCTCCTTCTTGTCGTGGTGCTCGTGGAACGCGAAGCCGCCGCTGCCCAGGGCCGCCACCGCCGCCACGCCCTCCTCGATCTTGTGTCGCTGCGCGTGCTCCGGGTCCTTCTTCGCCTCGTGCCTCTCGTACTGCAAAGATCATATGCATGGTCGTCACTCACAAGTTGTCAATAACATGAAGAATAATGTGACAGTCACAAGCTAGCAAAGCATGGCGTCAGTTATTACCATGGCGAAGGCGCCGGCGGCGAGAGCGCCCATCTCGCCGAGGTGCTCCTTGTGCTTGTGCTCTTTCGCCTCCTTCCTGTACTTCTCCGGATCTTCCTCGTCGTTCCGGGAAGAACCGTACTCGCCGTCGTCGGCGCCACCGGACTTCTTGTTGCCGTACCCGACACCGCCGCCGGTGTACGCGTCGTCGTCGCCAGAGGACTTGTTGTACCCGCCGCCGGTGCCACGGCCGTACTCGTCACCGCCGGACCTGTCGTACCCGTCGCCACTGCGGCCGTAGTCGTCGCCGCCGGACTTGTTGTAGCCACCTTCGCCACGGCCATAGTCGTCGCCGCCGGACTTGTTGTAACCACCTTCGCCACCACGGCCGTAGTCGTCGCCGCCGGACTTGTTGTAGCCACCTTCGCCACGGCCGTAGTCGTCGCCACCGGACTTGTTGTAACCACCTTCGCCACCACGGCCGTAGTCGTCGCTGCCGGACTTGTTGTAGCCGCTGTCGTAGTCGTCGCCGGCGCCGGACCTGCCGTAGCCGCTGCGGCCGTACTCGTCAGCCATCGTTCACGTAAGTTCAGGAGTTTTAGTGAAGAAAAGGAGTAGAGCTTGCTTGCTGTTGGACACTTGCACTATGTTTCCAAGAACACAGCAATGGCAGACGTATTTATAGAAGGGATTCATGGCTAATATGCAGCACACGTCCTATCAAAAAAACTGACAGGCAGTTGTTAATCTCGAAATGGAGATATTTTCTTCACTCTCCAGACACAAACTAGTTGTATTGGTTAGATGCTTGGTTGTCGACATCATCTGGTTGGGCATGGGGCCATGGATTAAATCATGGTTGAGGAATTATTCTCTCAAAAATCCGAATCTTTTTTTTTTTGAAACACTAAGGAAAGTGAACATATCGATGATTTTTCATAAATCAGAACAAGAACCACTCACAACTTGCTCTGATATCTTCATTTTCATAAAGTGAAATAACTAGATAAACTTTTGTTAGTGAAGATAGATGCTCTTTGCTTGGCAGCATCATTGATCGCATTGGTGGAGCTAGCAGAGGATTAATAAAGTTGTGCACCGAAAGTTCTTACTTTATCTAGATGCAGAGCATGCCATGTATAGGTTAGCTCTGTGTTATACTATCAGTATTAGTATTAGTTGACTGAACCTGTTGCTTAGAATCACACTATTGTATGTGTGTGTGTGTGGCAGCATCCATATTATGAGTTCCTCCACTCAAAAAGGATCGATCGAGTTTCAAGCTAACATGTCAGCCTATTTGGTAGCATATGTTATTAACCACGATTTTGACATAATTTCTCAAGCATGCTTTTAAATTACAGGGTGGTTTCCGAGTAAATTACAAATAGGTGTTGTATGTTTGAGATTGTACAGAGGAAACTGTGAAAGAAGAATATGTTGCACTTTCTGAAAATCCAAACTAATAATAGACTAGTCAGTCACTCTGTTTTGGGCAAAAGCAAAACGGATCATGATTGTGAATCGACTAGATATATATTCCAATAAGATGCGGAGATATCATCATCGATCCGGTAGAGAGTGTCAGGTCCACATAAGTCGATCGTTTTGAGCACACAGCACTATATATATATATAACTGTCGTTCGTTACATGCTTATAGAAAGTTATTTTCTGGACACAATAAAACTCCGTTATTTGTTCTGGATACAAACATGCCATGTGTTGTATAAATGTTTTGCCGACCCAAATTGCCGCGTACAAACCACGTGATACAGTAGCATGTGTTGCTCAAGTAGCTAGGCGTCGTCATCCATGGCCGGCCATGAGTTGCGCAGTAGCATGTGGTGTTGAAGTCCCGCTTCATGGAACCGTTGCTTTCACCAATGCAATCAACGGCTACACTCTACTCGTAGATATATATAAGGTCCTCCTCCTCGACCCAACAAGCTAGGGTGAAAAAAAAAAAAAATCTCACTACGTGACCTCCCGGGTTGTCGGCAATTCGTGCGGATGGGAGCACATACACATGTATGCACGGAGTAGCTAGCGGTGCATGGAGTGTCCATCGTCGATCAATCGCGCGACGACAAATGGCCGGCCGGCCGGCGGCTCATCGTTGGCGAGGATCCGTCGTAGCTGATGACAGGAACGTCCGCCGGCCGTCGATGGAATGCCGCCGACCAAGCAACTTGCTCCATCATATATATGGACGGATCGGCCATCGCTTGACACGCGGTTCGCCGGGCGGCAGACCTCCGATCCGGCCGCGTGGTACGGATCTCGGAGAAAAAAAAAGGACCATATTCGTTTCAGCCTTTCAGCTTTGTTTAGGCGAGACAACGAGGTCGATCCACTACGAGGAATCCGCTTTTTTGCCGAGTCGCGAAAAACGTTTGCCGAGAGGAAAAAGTCGAGCACTCGGCAAAGAGCATCTTTTCCCGAGTGCCAAAACGAAAGCACTTCGGCAAAGACTTTTTTGCCGAAAGTGCCAAGCCGTCGGCGGTGTTCAGCACTCGAAAATTAGATGTTTGCCGAGTCTTTAGTCCTCGGCAAAATAAAGCACTCGAGAAAGAATAACAGGACCAAACGGACCCGTTTTCCGTCACCTTTGCCGAGTGCCCGGCGTTAGGCACTCGGCAAAGGGTACCTGGTTTGCCGAGTGCCACACGTATATGCACTCGGCAAAGAAGGTATTTGCCGAAAGTGCCCTACATGGCACTCGGCAAATTATGAATTTTTTTTTTTTGTTTTTTCGTCCCATATTTTTTGTGTGGCCTAGGTACAATAATTACATCTCATGTTCAAAATTTGGGACAATTTCAAGTTGTGTTGCTATATTTCATGAATTATTTCTATTTTCTTGCATTTTCCTGAGCACTCCAAATTTGAACTGCAGGTACATGAAATAATGGAATTTGGTCATTCAAAAATATTATTCATGATGTTTGGCGAAGCATCGACATGGCATTCGCAAAGAATCGCTTGCCGGTAATTCTTTTGTCGAAAGTGGGGTTTGCCGAGTTCAACACTCGGCAATGGCTTTGCCGATGGCTTTGCCGAAAGTGCATAAGTGTCTTTGCCTGGTCCACCCCGCACTCGGCAAAGCAGCCGATTCCCCTGTAGTGATCCCCCCGCAAGTTGCAGAGAGCGAGCGCTCAATTCGGCCCGGGGACTCGCTACGGATGATGCGGACGTGCCCGTGGGCACAGGGCAGGGCAGGGCCGGCGCGGCGCGTAAAGGCGGTGATCCATCACCCATGGGTTGCGTGACGCGCCGTGTCGGCGGGGTCAGTCGCACACACAGTGTCGGCAAGCGAGGACGTCGACGTCGAGGCGGAGCCAAGTGGATGGCCGAGGCATATCCGATCCCATCCCGCGTGATGCAGCGGCGCAGCGTGCGGGCCGTGTTGTGTTGCTTCTTCGACTCACCGGCCACGCTATCTGAATGCACTAGGCAGTGTCGACAAACACGTAACACTTGTCTCTCTACGCGACCTCCTGTCCCTGTGTATGCGTCGACTAGCGTACGTCTGTCTTATCGTTCACAGCTCTCCATCGCAACCAAAACGACTGCTATCAGTGACACATGTCACGTCACACGTGGCCGCTGCATCCTGTGGTTCTTTTCGACGACGTGCATTCTCACACCGACTTGCATTTCCACAGCGTGTAATTAGCAGCCGCAGTCACATGACGCTCACGATACCCACGATAAAAAATTGTATTCTTCGTTTGGGCACTGGTACAAATGCAACCGGTGGAATCGATAAGCACGCACTGAACCAAGCTCCTGAGTGGTAATGGCAGCAGTTAAACGTGAACATCGAGGGAAGTGGCAGTTGCCCGTCACGTACAGGCACTCAGCACCGCATTGCTTTCTCTGTCTACAAGTCAAATGCCAGTGCTCGTCAGTCCACGTCAATATATGTGACTTCCGCCAGTTTTTCTTGGTAAACCATACCAGGTAACAAATACACACTTATATACAATGTGGGCTCATTCTATCTAATTCAGTTGAATCAGACATCACAAATTTGCTCATAAATATCAATGAGCTGTCACCATGTCACTCAAGTCTGAATACATGATTTTTTTCCCCCTCTCTTTTATTACTTGCAGAATTGCTAGAAAACAATTTCAATCAGGACCAATGCTAACCTCCAGAACCCCACCCAGGGAGAGAATGGCATTCCTAATCAAGTGGACAGTGTTTTCAGTTCAATGACCAAGACAAAGTTGCCCAAAAGTAATTCTCATTTCTGTTCCTTTCCTTGTCTTAGTATCAAAATGTTGCAAGAAAATCTCCTAAATAATTGCTAGGTGCATGTGAGGCCACTCTTCAATGAGCTGCCAAATGTGCAACTTTTTGTGATAAATGATAAGTGGACCTTTCAATCACAATATCTTTAAAGTATAAATAAAATGATATTATTTGCACATCACAAATGATTGCCTTTCTTGGTCCAGCCACATATTCCATGAGCAGAAAAAAAAAAAACCAGAAAGCGTGTGCATACTTTTGCATTGCATAATGAGAAAAGTTTAAAATGAATTAGAGATCAACTTTTGGATACAAAATCTAGGAACCCAGTTTCAGATAACTCTCTATCAAGTGAAGTCTGAAACCCCAGATGTATGATGTAACGTGAAACCCGTTGCAACATAGTATTATTAACTTTTCTTCATCACAACAAACAGATAAGACAGAAAAAGGTATGATACAACTTCCAGTGACCAAAAAGTACAGAAAAATGGTGCTTGCATACAAATGAAATAATGAGCTTAGCATACAATCATATAGAAACTAAGCTCAACGGCCTTGATAATACACTCATTGAACATTAACTCCTAGGAGCATAAGATTTTACAACACACCTATGCCAAGAAAGAGAATTCATTGTGCAAGATCGATACCTTCAAGTAGACATTTTGCATGATCTGCCAGATAATGTTGTGGACCATAGCATATACTTGCAAGATATTTGCAATAGGCGATACAACATAGAGCCAAACTAAGAATGCACTCTGTTTGTTTCTTTTGAGAAACCTACTGGCTGATGTGCAGAAAGGTTGACATGATCTTCCTCAGAGAGGACAGACTGATATATTGTTGTTCCAAGCATACTAAAGTCTATGGGGTTCTTTATCTTTTCCAGGCTGGGTAAACTTCGCACTAGAAACGACCAGCAATGCAATGACAGAGATAACATCTCCTTGCCAAATGCTTCACAGGTTGATCTAAACTCATGGTATGGTGGAGAATCATGTTTTGTAGAACTTCCTGGACATGAAGAAAAGCTGAACCGAGCCTCAGATATACTTTGCTTTGTCTTTCCGTTGATAGACTCAACAAGATATAACAGAGACTGTCCAGCATTTAACAAAAAATGAGACAGGGGAATCATAAAAGAACATTCGGACAAGAACAAATGGTGTGTAGTCCCTGCAAGTACCAATGAATATGCTGCTGCTGCTTTAGCCATTCTAAAAAAGTCATCAGTATTTTCTCCATCTAAACAGACAGCTTCTAAATTTAAGGCACGAAACCGTAAGCAGAGGCAAGTGTCATGTAAGCAGTAAGACAGATATGGTGAAGAGGGTGTAGTATATGTTTTCTCCCTGAAATTTCCTCTTGCTTCAAACCACTCACCAAGTTGTTGGAAAGCATGCTTTCAATCATATCACAGCAAGCTTTAGGGTCATCATTTGACGTGTACTCAGATATTGCCTGTTGTAGTATATCATTGAAATCCTCAAATGCTGGAGTTGTAACAGTATCCTCTGCTTTATCCAAGTCCCTCACATCACACTGGATTAAGTAGTCACATCAACACTGATTAGGGAAATTTAACAACCAGCAACACATGAAATAAAAAAAAAAAAATGGACCTGCTACAGGCACAGGTACACCTGGACGCCTAGGCGACAAGGCGCCACTGTTTTCCAAGGCGAGCTGTGTATGCCTGGACGCCTAGGCGACGCCTTTAAAACACAGATTGGTATTAGCAATGGCTGAAAGTAGAGTCTGTTTGTTAACTACAAATGCATAGAACTAGCTTTACCGATAGGGCTTAGTTTTCCAGTGGCCAGACTACCTATTTAGTTTTATTCTTCTCTTTATTTTATCTCAGCTTTATCAGTGGGATGAGTTTGCTTCAATGCTTCCAAACAAAGAAAAGCTAAGTTTCAAATACCATCAATTGTTATAAACATAGTAGGCAACAATGTAAAAGTAGGAAACTCTAATCACTTATAAACACAGTACAAAAGCTTCATATCAATACTAATGAAGCATAGTAAAAGAGGCAAGTAATAATGAGAATGTTTTCTCTCAGATTTCATTCTTACATTCAAAATAAGATCAGTGTATGGCTCTGGTGATACAACACAGCGCTTGCAAGAACAAATAAATTTATACTTTGTCCACAAATCCGAATGCCTTGCTTCCTGTAAAGAATTCTTATGAGCATGCCAATATAAGCAAATAAAATATTCAATCTGAAATAGAACCAGTACAAATACCGCAAAAGTTTATTTTCCATCTATTTTCTCGATCTGGTACTTTGACAAATATCACCTAAATTTTAATAAGATAACCAGTACACATTGATTAATCATTAGTGGAAACATTAGTGCTGTAGTATAGAAGGCTACATCAAAACGACAGGGGCTAGCCAAAATTTTGCTTTTCGTCTGCTAAAAAGCAGGGAAACCAAAGTTCTCAAGACAAGTTGACAATTTTATCAAGTTGCATAGCTATTCACTAGACACTGGTGTGTAGTAAACTTGCAGAATACACTAGGTGTAACCCTGTGAGTCAACATAATGTTTTTGTATAAGCAAACACGCAATAAACTACTAATCATGGCACTGTATCATGTGTCAACAACAACAGCTGCTTCAAAGAACCAAAAAATACCAAAACTGATTGAGAGTGTTATATCCTTTGATAATTTGATTCTAAATTACAGTCCAAAATTCTAAAATTAAGGGAAAATATGATATCGGCCATGTAAACATTAAATACTGGGTGTGACATATATATGGATATCTATAATATTATGAAACATATATATGGAGAATATCAACTGCATGAGTAAACCTTGATTAGATTCTTGTTAACATATATATGGAGATCTATAATATTATGAATACACTGACTTAATGTGTCAGGGGAACTATAGAAATATAGGTTCAGCAAAATTCAAGAAATAGTACCCTGGACTGGAGAATATCAATGTATGTTATGCAAACTTCATCTCCCTTGTTAATTGGTTTTATACAACGAACAACAACTCTTGGGCCATATTTGCACAGTGCTAGAAAGAGTTACGGAGAAAGTTTAGAGTGGAGAATTTAACAGTTGTACAAAAAAGTAGAATGTAATAAAGTACCATGAGTAGAATGATCTTCATATTGCCAAGCATGCCACTGAAATAAAAACAAACACAATAATACAGTTCACGATTTTTGTCTCATCTTAAGTAAATAATAGGTAAGTAAGTATTGTCTAACTAGAATGCATTCAAAAAAAAAAAAAAAAACTAGAATGTGTACTCAAACTATTGAAATTTTAAACATGAGTATTTTCATAAATATTTAGATTCAGAATATGAAAATGGAGACTCAAATGATATTTTCATGTTATTACATTCTTTATTCTACAAATACATTACAATTGAGTGTTGTTTGATTCAAACCATTTAAATTTTGAAATTGGTGGTCAAAGAAGTGTTTCGAACCATATATCTGTATAAACATTCAAATAACACTTGTTTATGACTATGAAAGTCTGTTGTGAACAGTATTCAAATATTTTATCTTACTCTTTATATGATAAAAGCAAAAAATTAGTAGGTCCTCAACAAAATGGTCATTCTTTTCCTTTACCACATCAGCTGCAACTCCTTTGCTAGCAGGGACTACACAGGATTTTGATTTCTGTGAAGCATAGTCTTCATTCCTTGGAGCCAGTACAAACCGGTAAGAAGCATTGGGAAAGCAACTATGATTGAACCAGGAGAAACTTGGGCCATACACTGCAACTCCCATAGCTAACCCTTCACTAAGCTGCACCTCAACACTATTGATAATCACTGCCCATAATGCCATCTTCTCAAGTTTAAGCCTATCGGAAAAAAATAAAAGAAGTTTGTGCACTTGACTTTCTGGCAGATGACATCAATAAGCTCCCCTCTAGTATCCTCTCAGCAATAACCTCACCTTCCTCCAAAACTGCCTCAATACCACATGCTGAAAGTCCACCAATTCTACTGTAGTTATCGATTGAATCAGACGAAACAAGACCATACATCTCAAGCACATAAAGAAGCCGTGGGGCAGCACGCAATCACTGGTTCCCTTCAGTAACATAGGAAGGGGAGGCTCTCTTGAGGTGGTCCACAAAGAAGCAACATTCACCAGAAGAAAAATGCACTGCTGAATCTGCACTAAAGCACTCTGAACAGCAGTATTGAAGAGAACAGCACATTGTGCAAGAAACTGAACATGGGGCTTGTGGCAGTAACTTGGTGAAGCACGATGAGCAATGGGACTGGAGGAACACATCATGTACGGCAGTGGCATAAGGTGCAATTTCCCCAGTTAGGTCCTTCGACACGCTTACAGAGTCCCGGCCCTCATCTCCATTGCCATCGTGTTATAAAGTTGTCTGTACATAACATAGAATTAGAACTTTGACAAACAGAACACAGCTTGTTTCATTTTATATCGCTTTTCATTTGTTTGCCATTTGAAAGTAAGTTGCATGGCTACACCTGAATTCCACTCTTGGGATCGAACGCTTATCAGAATTGATTGAGGCCCATAACTTGAGAGAACAATGCTTATAAAAATTGAACTACTTGTTCCAAAGTAATCTAACCACCTTTACTGGAAGCCCCCGTGACATGCGAAAAATCACTACATCTACTTGTAGTGGTTGGGTCATGAGGAAAAAAAAAAGAGGTTTATATGCTCCCAATCCACTTGTGGAGCCATAGACCAACATAAAGGATTTTTTAAAGCAGGTTTACAAGAAAACAGAACAATCCAGCATACATAGCTCAGAGAAGCAAAATACAGTATGTGATTTGTGGATACCAAATCAATAGATGCTGCGGTACACCAATTAATTATTCACTAGATCATGATTAACAGGTAGTATGGAAAATAACAATATGCAATCTACATAACGAATTATAGTCTTGCAGAGAATGATATATGTAAACAATCTGATGCATTTTTATCTGCAACTGGAAACTGAGAATCAAAATAGGGGCTAACTGAATCAGTGAAATGGAATCGCATTTACATACCTAGCTAGTACTTGATTTCTCCCAATTCTGCGAAACACAAATCGGTGAGTGTTGTCACCAATCCTCCTGGGCCCAGCGCAGGCACAGCTGCGCAGCAGTGGATAACGCCCTGTCTAGCGCCGGCTATGATGTGTCGTGGCGCTGAGACCGGCCGCGCGCTCGCGCGTCGCGCGGTGCCGCGTGCTGCTCCGGGCCGCCGGCTCCTTGGCCGCTCAGTCGCCGTCGCCGTCGCCGTCGCCGCCGCCGCCGCCGCAGCCGCCACCGCCAGCGCTAGCTGCTAACTTGCTAGGCCCAGCTTCAACTGCCCCCTTTGGTGGGCCCTTCTGAATAGGCCCTCTTCAGCCCTAGTACCCGATTTCATTCATTGGACCTGGCCCATAGAATAGAGCAAGAGCGGGCCTTTTCAGACTATGTTGGCCATGGGATGAGCTACTTTCTCCCTTGATTGGCAGTTGGACTGGGCCTCAGTTGAGATATGAGTAAATTTTTAATAAAAAGGAAATAATTTCAAGCAAGGAACAAAAATCCGATTTAAATAATATTTGTCTAAATTAAAATATTTTTCTAATAATTTGTAACAATAGATCAGAATTTTTAAATCCAACTTTCTGATTAAGGGAGGCAAATTAGGCTTGGATAGTACCTCAGTGAGATTAAATACAATTTAGAAAATAGTCCTTTAACACTCTCCTTTAACATCGCTCAACTTCTATGATAGTTTAACTTTAGTACTTTTATAAAAAAACTAGTTTCAAACTTCCTTAAATTTTATGAATGACTTTGATTGCGGCTTTGCGTAACTTAATGCCACGTTAACCACATTGCGTCAGTTGCAAGCCTGCAAAGGGATAAAGTACACTTGATAGTTTACATGGTAAATTGGATCATAAATGATTTTTCTAAAAAACATATCAAATAGTTTTCCAGTAGAGTTCATGCAAACAAAATTCTATAAATTAGTATAATATAAGGAAAAACACAAATAATTTGTTTATCTTAGAAAATTATTAAACAAGTTTCAGTTTCTTTTCTAAAATCATACTCTACTCTATGGTTCCTACATTGATATTATTTACATAGTTTATGGCTTTTTGTGATTTTATTTGCTAGTAGCTAGCTATTATAATTAGTTGATGTAGTTGACCAACAAAACTCGATAGAGAGTTCGATGTTGAAACGTATTATTACTAAACTATGTGCTCTGTTTTAAAGCATATGTATGTTGGCTAGTAGTATTATATTAAGGGAGGCAAATTAGGCTTGCATAAGATTAAATAAATTTTTTTCTTACAAAATTGTATTATCTAGAAAATAGTCCTTTAACACTCTCTTTTAACATCTCTCAACTTCTATGATAGTTTAACTTTCTTACTTTTTTTTTTTTTAGAAGGGCGGCAAAAGCTTTGCGCGATTTCTATTAGACGAAAAAGAAAAAGGCAAGTGCCAGCCCAGTTTTTTTACTGAAAACCGGGCGGAAAAAACCATATACAATTGTGGAGGGGGCCCTACTCCATCTGCACACCTAGGTACCAAAACCAACTCAACTCTCGCGCCATCACTAGCGCCCACTCGACTCAACTTAGGGGAGATTTCACCCCTACCACTTGATACAACTATACAACTCGGATGGGAGAAAATAAACATGAAGTTCCGCTCGGTTGGATTGGGTGCGTCAACACGAGCCTCCTTCCACAACGACCGGGTCGGATTGGGACTTCGACCCACAAAGCACGCAACACAAACTACACCACCACCACCTGGGAGAGGAGTCGAAAGCAGGCCGTCGGAGCCTGCGCCATCGTTACCAACGCTGTGCCTCAGCCCGCTGCAAGCCCGAAAGGTCACACCGTCAGTTGTAAACTGTTTTAAAAATCTAGTCTTTAACCTCCTTAAATTTGAAAACTGTTTTTTTTCTATGAATGACTTTGGATTGCGTCTTTGCGTCACACCGCGTCAGTTGCATGCCTTTGAGGGGATAAATTACATTTGATAGTTTAGATGGTAAATAAAGTCTCATGTGGTATTGAGGAATCAGATTTCAAGATTTTAGACAACGTTATATGCTTTTCTTCTCTGTTTAGACTCTCTCTCTCTCTCTCTCTAGTTTCTTTTGCTTATGTGGAGACTGTGGAGTGCAGTTTCTCCTGCCCTCTTGCTTGCTGTGTGTTTTTATTTCTTTTGAATATCTCTTTTACAGATTTTCCTTTTTCTTTTCAAAAATAACGAAAAGCTCCCTTACAGTCGATCGGTTCTCCCCTGCTGTATTTTGATTCTTGAGGTAAAATAAAACAGAAAGATGTGTGCACCGAGTGAGGAGGTTGTTCAGTCCAAGAGGTAAGAGACAAATTGTGGCAATGCCCGTCCGAAGACAACAGTCCGTGAGCAACCTTTTCCATTCCGCGAACAGCTACTCGATCATGTCGTGCTGGTGTCGGCACCGCATTGCCCGACTCATGACATGCATGCTTGATCATTGCTCCATTTTTTACAAAATATGCATGAAGATCGACTAAAACCGACTGCCAATTACAAACATTACTAGGGAGATCATGATGATGTAGCTAGGCCGTCTCCTGATTTTGCAGCAGGGAGATGATGTCGAGTGTGATGGTGCAGAGTCTTCGCAGCGCCTCCTCCCTCTTGGCCAGCTCCGGCGGGTACGGCGGCAGCCTGCTGCTGCTACTCGCCCCGCCGCGCTGCTTCATCTGCCGGCGCCGGAACAGCGTGCGGCACACGGCGGGGTACTCGTCGGCGGCGCTGACGTGGACGAAGGCGTAGTCGTAGTCCTGCTGGGCGAGTGACGCCCGCGTCGATCGCCGCCGCGTACTTGCCCGCGCAGGCCCGGAGCAGCGCGCGGTAGTCGGCCGACTCGGCCGCCTCGTCGGGGGTCGTCGTCCCGGCGGCGCTGGCGTTGCCGAGGAACGCCGCGGTGCCGGACGCGTTGGCGGCGGCCGCGGACACGGCGATGGCGCACAGGCCTGGCACGTCGGCCGTGGAGCTGGAAGGGTCCGCGGCTAGGGCCGCGATGCAGACGTCGTAGAAGCTCGTGGAGTTGCATCGTCGACTGGACCAGCTGCGCCGGCTGCTGCTGCTGGCGATGTTGTTGTTGCTTGGTGTTGTGCTGCTGCTGTTGCTGATGCTGCTCAGGTGGTTGTGTGTTTTGCGAGGGCGGTGGTGGTGGCAGGGAGGTGGAAGAGCAAGGTCAGCTCGATGATGATGAGCAGCGAGATCAGCAATCGGGATGCCCTGGTCGTCGCTGCCATTGCCGCCACCGGCGCCGTATCTCCTGCTGCTTCGTTCGGACGGGTGAGGAAGAGGAGAAGATATAGCATGGATGGGTTCGGACGGGTGAGGAAGAGGAGAAGATATTGTAACCGCGTTCCGAGACAATGGGGGTGTTTAGTTGGTGAAATATTTTGGGTTCAGGAACTGTAGCATTTTTCGTTTGTATTTGATAATTATTATCCTATTATGGAGTAATTAGGCTCAAAAGATTAGTCTCTCGTACTTTTCAACCAAACTACGCGAATTAGTTTTTTTATTTGCCTTTCACATTTAATACTCCACGTTATGCGTTAAGAGATTTGATGACTTTTAACTGTAGCGAGCACTTTTTGGGTTCTTGTAGAGAAGCAACTAAACACCCCCAATATCCCGTCGCTCGCTTCGCCCGCAACACGAGCGCCGGGATGGACCACATCGAACTTGCCGAGCGCGCCAAGGCGGCAGCGCCGTCGCCTACTCCAGCACCATCTACTCGCCGACGTCACCAACCACGCCGTCCGGCATGCTCCTCGATGTGTCGCGCCGCGTCTCCGCCCGTCGAATGTTTCGTCTGCGCACGAGACTTTGGTCGTCCCTCCAAGACGCAGTTCACTACTACAAAAGCTTACTATGGGAACGCCCCTTTGATTAGGGGTGGTTAGTGTTTTGAACCGCCCCTACAGTGAAGCAAATCCTTCCAACAGGACTAACCGCCCTACAAAGGACCACTATAGGGGCGGTTTTTTGTTTCAAATTTCGCCCTACAAAGGATTCACTCGTAGGGCGGTTTTGTTTCAAATTTCGCCCCTACTAATAGCAGGGCGGTTCAATATCCAAATTCCGCCCCTATTGTGTTCGCGAGGGGCGCGCTATATTGAGGCGCCCCTACAAATGGATTACCGAATTTAAATACGAGACACTAAAAATTAAATTTTCATAAAACGACCTCGGATGGAAAAACTTCCTATATATGAAATGTAGATCTCGAAAAGTTATGAAACTTTGTAGTTGACCACTTTTAGTTTGAAATCATCTAGTCATGCAAAAGTCGTGTGTTCAAATGTCTCAAATTTGAAATTCAAAATTTGTAAACGACCTCGGACGAAAAAAACTTCCTATATATGAAATGTAGATCTCAAAAAGTTATTAAACTTTCATGTTGATCATTTTTAGTTTGAAATCATCTAGTCATGTAAAAGTTATGTTCAAATGTCTCAAATTTGAAATTCAAGTTTAAATAAACGACCTCGGGGCGAAAAAAAAACTTCCTACATATGAAATGTACATCTCGAAAAGTTATGAAACTTTGTAGTTGACCACTTTTTAGTTTGAATCCGTTTAGGGCCTCAAATAGTCAATTTATACTCGGATTTGTATAATATGTGGGGACACGGAATGAGATATGGACACAACTGCATGTGTAGCCTAGTGGTGGGGGCTCTTCGCGCGTGAGTGGTTGGTCATTGGTTCGAATCACGACCGCCGCAACATTTCTCAAACATTTGCAAAAACCGTGAGAAAATCACGATGGCAAGGGATGGTGGGTGGTTGGTCGGTGAGGCTCATTTCCGAAACATTTGCAAAAACCGTGAGAAAATCACGATGGCAAGGGATGGTGGGTGGTTGGTCGGTGAGGCTCTTCCCCAATTAAAAAAAATGTTTTGCTATTTGTTTTTGAATTTTGAAAATGCGATTTCTAAAAACCACAATAGGGGCGGTTGATAACACGAACCGCCCTCGCATGAGGGTCTACAAAGAGGGCGGTTGGGGGTCACAGAGGGGCGGTTCAACACGAACCGCCCCTACTCATGACTAATAACCGCCCTACAAGAAGACCTCTCGTAGCAACGGAGAGTTAGGGCGGTTACTTTAAAACCCCCTTACCGAGCATCCTCAACCGCCCCTACGTAACGCGATTGTTGTAGTGGTTTTGACCCCCGTGAACCACGTGCGGGCGGAGCCGAGCCGCCCTCCTAGCGCGTGGCACGGCACGGCACGATCCATGGCTGCACGGCCGCCGGCCACCGTACGGCTCCACGACCCATGGACGCCGCGAAGCGCATCCTCGCCGCGGGCGCAGTCTCGCTGGAACCAAGCGATGCCTTGGAACGTCCGAGCTCTAAGCTTCGCCCCGGCGCGCACGCGATGGTGACCACAAAGGATCGAACGTTAGATGGAAACAAGATGTCAAACGTTTTGTGCCGCCAACGCCGTAGCCGCCACGGTCTCCTTTACTTTATATTTATAGGGATACAAGGGATCACGAACACGCCTCCGCATATCCCCACGCCACGCCGACACCGTGAATCACGCCGTTGCACCGCGACGGACTCCACGCCGCAGTCCACGCCGTGGCGCGACCGACCCTTTGCGACACCGGATCATGTCGCGCCCGAGCACGCCTCCGTTCACGTATGATCCGCTTACTCGACTAGCTCCTAACAACCTTCCTAGATTGACTCCAACGATCTAATGCCAAGACTCTTTACAATCTTAACCGAATGGGCGCAATAACGCTTTAACTAACAAACACCCCTAAACCTGTTGCATGCTCACGACGCCCCCGGCTTCTCCCTCGGCTCGAAAAACGAACACGCCCAAGCGCCTTGGTGAAAAGATCCGCCAAACCGGTCCACCGTGCCAATGTGATCAATCTCCACCTTCCCTTCCTCGATGCACTCACGCCAGAAGTGATACTTAGTATCAATGTGTTTACTCCCATCGTGATGCACCGGTTCTTGCTTTTCGATGCGATGGGCGACATGTCATCCATGAGAAGCTTCACGACGTCTCCTTCGTTCCCATCGGATCACCCACTAGCCGACTCAACCATATACCTTGACATGCGGTGCGGCACACGCAAGATACTCGGCTTCACAGGATGACAATGCCACGACCTTCATCGCTCCGTGGAAGCCCACGTGACCAAGCTCTTCCCGAGGAAGTAGACGACCCCGGTAGTGCTCTTCCCGTCCTCCTCATCGCCGGTGAAGTCACTATCACTGTAGCCCAATAAAAATGGCTTAAGTTCGATTGCCCTTCCGTATTTGCAACAAAAATCCGATGTACCCTTAAGATACCGTAGAATGTGTTTAATCTGCGGCCCAATGTCGTTTACAGAGCCTCCATGTACCTACTCACAACACCCACCGCAAAAGCTATGTCTGGCCTAGTGTTGACAAGGTACCTTAAACTCCCAATGATGCTTCTGTACCCAGTAGCATTCACAACCTCTCCGTCATTCTTCTTGCCGAGCTTCAACCGAGCTTCCATAGGCGTAGCACAATGATTGCAACCTGCCATGCCCATTGACTCCAAGATCTTGGCCGTGTAACCACTCTGACACAAGGTGATCCCACGGTTGCCTTGCTTTACTTCAATGCCCGGATAATAACTCAACAAACCAAGATCACTCATCTTTGAACTTCTTTTTCATCTCCTCTTTAAACTTCTTTACCTATTTCAGATTTGAACCGGAGATAATCAAGTCGTCAACATAAACCCCGACAACCAAGACGACGGTGATTGTTACTCCTTTTGTACACAACATGCTCTAGCTTGCTCTTCCGAAAACCAAGAGCAATCGGGGCCTTGTCAAGCTTCTCGAGTTCCGTGCCCTTGGTGCCCGCCTTAAACCATAGAGTGCCTTAATCAACTTCAACACCTTCCTTCCATCATCCGGAGAAAACCCCGAGGTCGTTGCACATAGATCAAGCTTTCGCTTAAGTCACCGCTTCAAGAATGCCGATTTGACATCCATATGATGAACTTCCCATCCACATTGAGTCGCTAGCGCCAACAACACCCTCACCGCTTTTAATTCTTGCAACAGGGAGCAAAAACCTCGTCAAAGTCCACCCCATGTCTCTGTGCATAGCCCTTCGCGACCAATCTCGCTTTATACTTGACAATCTTCCCTTCAAGATCCTTTTTTACTTTAAAGACCCACTTGAGCCCAATGGCTTGTTGATTTGCCGGTAGCTCACTAACTACCCATGTGTTGTTATCTTCAATAGCCTTCATTTCAAAGATCCATTGCCTCTTTCCAAAGAACGATTTGCCATTGCTTCCTCCACCGTGGTCGGCTCATCGACGCAGACCAAGCACAACCCGCTATACTCGAAACCTGAACCACATTTGTCGAATCAAGCAGGTCCGAATCGATCAGAAGCGTAACGGTGCTCCTTTTGAATCTCTGAGAACCTCCGGTTGGTGGTGTTACAAAATGAGGCTTTAACTTGTGTTGATCCATGACCGGACCCCGTTGATGTGTGAATCGGTGTCCACCGACCACCGCCGCCCAATGGAATTGACGCGGCAGAGTAGACGGCGAGCCACCATCGCTCCCAGAATCCCCTGCGTCACTAGCTTCATCGGACACGCCGCTCGAGCTCGTTGCGGATGATGAATGATGGCGTCCCGCACGACGGCACCTCATCTTGATCGTCGTCAGAATAGAAGACTGAAAATCGCCGCTACCTGCTGCTGCTCCCTCCCAATTCCATCGTCTCGCTTCATCAAATACCACATCCCTGGTCACAATCACCCAATTGGTTGCTGGATCAAACACCCTATAGCCCTTGGTTCCGGGTTCATAGCCAAAGAACACCCCCGGAACCGATCTGTCCCGACAATTTTGAAACACCCGGTCCTGTACGTTTGGCAAATGCAAAGGTGCAGCCAAAGGTACGAAAGTGCTTCACACTCGGGTTTCCTCCCAAGCCAAGCCTCGTATGGAGTAATGCCATTTAGGCTCTTTGTTGGCGACCGGTTAAGCAAGTAGACAACCATGTGGACCGCTTCTCCCCAAAATCCTGCCGGGACACCCATGCTTTTTAGCAAACACCGAGACATCTCGACAGCAGTCTGATTTCGACGCTCCATAACCCCGTTTTGCTGTGGTGTGTAAGGTGTAGTCGTGTTTCTCTTGATTCCTTTGCTCAATACAATAGTCGGAAAACAAGCCCTCGAGTTAAACTCACCACCTCGTCTATTCCGAACATTTTCGGGGCGTCGTCTGGACTCCACCTCGCCTTCGCGCCTTTGAACTTCTTAAACCGACTCAACGCCTCATCCTTCGTACTCAATAATGCCGACCACATGTACCGGTGTAGTCATCCACAATCAGTAGAAAATAGGACCTGCCACCTGGTGTTTGCGGCGTGATAGGTCCACACAAGTCTCCATGAGCGAGGTCAAGGCCACCCGATGGCTTCGATGTGCCGATGCCCGAGGGAAAGGCTTGCGATGTTGTTTTGCCGTGTACAACAATCACACACATGTTCAACACGACAAATCTGTGGAATACCATCCACCATCTCCCTCCCGCCAAGATCACGTAGTGACCTAAAATCTAGATGCCCATACCGAGGCATGCCACGGCCGGGCCACATCATCCATCTTGCTCAAATGGACAAGCGGGTGAGGTGATATTGATTTTCATAATATACGGCTGTTTCTTCCTTTCAGCCCCGACAAGGACTCCCCGTTTCTCCGTCCTTCTTGCACCCGCTCAAACACCTCAAGAATGCCATGATCGATCTCAACCCGGCACCCTCCTTCTTCAAGCTAGCCAAGACTTACAATGTTGCACTTCAACGATGGTATGAAGTAAACCTCACCGAGTACACGGTGATCACCATTCTTCCCGGCAATCGCCACAAAGACCGATTCCACGAATTTTCACGATTGACCCATCACCAAACCTCACCGCACCT
Organism: Hyparrhenia diplandra; assembly: GCA_015847255.1. Taxonomy (NCBI): domain Eukaryota; kingdom Viridiplantae; phylum Streptophyta; class Magnoliopsida; order Poales; family Poaceae; genus Hyparrhenia; species Hyparrhenia diplandra. The sequence continues at coordinate 517,077 of JADLZK010006557.1, read as the reverse complement.
CGGACAGATTCATCCAAGGATGCCAAAGCATCCGCGACACCCGATCATATGATTACGTCGCACCCAATTATCAAGCACCCACGAGCCTGCACTATACTTTGTGATGGAAACACACGCTCTTGATTCAAGAACACTTCCTCCATCGCCGGCGGCCGGATTCTCGAACATCGTACACCCATGCCACCATCGATCTCCACTTTCGTGTTCGCATCGGCATGATGAGCTGCCTCTTCCCTATCCCCCTTGGGCTTTGACTTGCAATCTTTCCCGAAGTGGCCAAAGATACCACACTTGTGACATTTTCCTTTGCGCTTTTGGTGTCCCATATGTTGTGACATTCTTTCCACCGGTTTTCACGAGCATCACGTGACCCGGCTTCTCCTTCTTCTCATACCGTGCACCGTTTTTGCCTCCTTGTGCATCCGGTGAGCGTTGCTTATTCCTGGCAGCCCACTCCTCTTCAGTTAGAAGTTTGCCAGTCTTCTCTGTCACCTATTCAACAGATGGCTCCAGTCTGTCCTCGGCTGAATGAAGGTGACCAATCAACTCCTTGAGCGTGAACTTCTTAAGATCCTTCACCATCTCGATCGCCACCGCCACTTGACTATACTTGCTCTGCACCACCCGAAGGAATTTCTTCACCATCCTTTCGTTAGTGATACTTTCCTCCCCAAGTCGTCGTAGTTCAGTTACGAGTTTCGTGATGCGAATAGCAAACTCATCAATGGCCTCACCTGGTTTGAACCCGATCGATTCGAACTCAGCCAGTAACTTCTGAGCGTTCACTTCCTTGACACGATCTGCCCCAAGCCGCATAGTCTTGATTGCTTCCCAGGCTTCCTTGACGATCTTCTTGTTCAGGAGCATCGAATGCATCTCCTGTGGCACGCCTCGCAACATGGCTCCAAGAGCCAACCGATCATGCCGTCTATCCACCTTGGTAGCATCAGCCTCCTCGACAACCCCCCAGAGATACATCCCCTCCAAGTTGCACTTGATGTGGGATGCCCACTCCTGATAATTTGTGCGAGTTAACATAGGCCACACAAGATTACCTGCAGCTTGATTGAACGCACGGTCCATAGTTTCCTTCTCTCTAGAGCCTGAACCCATCTCCGACGATGTTGGTGATCACGAACTGTCTTCTTCACCGTTCCGGCGAGCACACCCACCGTCAACTCTGATCAACTTCCCACCGCCACCGAACGCCTCCTTCGACAACCAACGGCTCGATACCACGTGTTGGAACCAAGCGATGCCTTGGAACATCCGAGCTCTAAGCTCGCCGGCGGCGCGTCACGTGATGGTGACCACGGTGACTGGAACGCAGATGGAAACAAGATGACAAATGTTTTGTGCTGCCAACGTCGCAGCTGCCACGGTCTCCTTTACTTTATATTTATAGGGATACAAGGGATCACGGAACACGCCTCCGCATATCCCCACGCCACGCCGCATACACCGTGAATCACGCCGTTGCACCGCGACGGACTCCACGCTGCTGCAGTCCACGCCGCGGCGCTGACCGACTCTTTTGCGACACCGATCATGTCGTGCCCGAGCACGCCTCCGTTCACGCATGATCCGTTTACTCGACTAGCTCCTAACAACCTTCCTAGATTGACTCCAACGATCTAATGCCAAGACTCTTTTACAATCTTAACCGAATGGACGCAACAGTTTAACTAACAGTCTGCCGCCGTGGGCGTCGAGGGGCGGTCCGCACAGCCGCATGGCGCTGTGGGTGTGTTCTTGGCTGCCCACGGCCCATGCTGCTCCGCCGTGACTCTCTGGCGACAGGGTAGCGGAGCCAAGCTGAGCTCGCGAGCCGCGCAATGTAAGGAACCAGCCGCGCAACAACAGGCAAAAAACTGCATCGCGGGTACATCCATCCGATCCGAAGCATGGCCACGTGGCCAAAATCCAGAGTGGGAGCTTACCCAGGCTTCCGTGAGCTCAGGGCTCACCCAAGTTTTTTCCGCCTAGGACTTGGGCTTTAGGCTGATATGGACCTTTCTCTATTTTTTTTATTTCTTTCCTAATGACACCGTATAGGTTGCGTGATGCAATTTTCTATATTCATCATGAGTCTCTCTCTTTTTGTGACTTTCATGCCTTTCATTATCAGCCGGTCGAGGCCTCAAACATGACCAGATCATACACGCATGTCGGAGTTACATGCCACGTCTCCGAACGATGCGAAGAAGACACTTGTTTGGCTAACAAATGCGCAACCTTATTACAATCTCTACTAACAAAGGAAAAGGAAAAGTTCTGAAAAATAGAGCTAAGTTCTTCGATCTCTCTCAAGATATGATCGATTACTGACAGTTGCATTTCTTTATTTTTCCAGAGCTGCACCACCTGGAGGCAATCTGTATTCATCATGAGTCTCTGTGAATCATCACACCCAATGGAAACATTGAGTATACGTTCGGATGGGAAACCGAGTTGACAACCTATGAGCTCTTTTTTCCCTCGGTATTGCAATAGTTTTTTTTGACACTTCTAACTTCTTTATGTACCAAAAATTAAGTGTGAGTCCGACAACTAAGGGAAAAAGAGCCTAACCTATTTAAATTCTTCTTTCATACCGCTGCAACGCGTGGGGGAATCCTCCTAATAATAGATGCAATTCAAGACCAAGAAGGTGGAGACCACGTTTGGTTAGTAAACTAATGTAAGACCGATCTTGACCGCTTTGCATACTTTAAATCTCTCCTTTAAAAGGAATATTCTCGTCCCAGTCATCGAAATTTTTCTTTTTATATCCAGCCCGCACTCATCCATACTTTTTTTATCTCCTCTATCCCAACTACATCGTCGTGAGGGGGTCCACTTATAATTTTATTTAAATATATCCATGTGAGATCTAGTTTTGAAGAATTTATTGAAACGAATCTAATGGTGTAATCGAATTTAATTTGGCTTTTTAGTTTGCCGCTTATAGCTTTTTTTTGGTAGTTCAAGTTGTGGGGCCCGCCGCCCATCCATCTCTCTCCAGCCATGCCTGCACTGCACGGACGATGTCCTCGTCTCCGCTCTCTCCCTCTCCACGTGGTGGGCCCTGCGCATGTTGCTGGTAGCGTTCGCCGGTCGTTCACTGAAGTCCCGTGGTGGGCAAAGGAAATCGAGGACGGCGCATATCATATCCAAAGATAGCCGCGCCGCGTTCGCCGACGCTTACACGGTACTCCGTACTTTGTTCAAGACTGCGGTGCGGATAGCCTAAGTGCCTTAGAAAAATTAAGAGACTAAGTTAGAGATTTGGTGGGCCCCTTAGATGACGTGGCTTTGTGAAATAGCATATTTACACACTCACTATATACAAAGTGAGTGTGTAAATACGCACCATTTGTACTAGGGAACCTTTTTTGGATTTCCACCGGTAGCTTTGTGAACCACTAGTGTGAAAGGCCTGTGAAAATTAAAGTACGTTTATAAATTATGAATTTCAATATACATAGGAAATGCATACAAATATATTGGTACTAACTATTGTTTGCTCATGTGATCAGAACTTCCCCAAAGTGACCTATTGAACTCTTTTCTTTTGCGATTACATATAATAAGTGAGACACAACGCAAACACACTCACTTGAAATTCTAATATGAAAGCAATGAACATCATCCAGTAGGTTCTTGTAAAAGGAGTACAATTAATCTAAGGTTGATTGTTTGTCAAAAAAAAAAGGTTGATTCCACAGTCATGATCCACAAGCACCCCTTCTCTACTATTCGTCAGCCAAAAAGGGCTACGTATTCACCTGAAGAAAAACAGCGAATAGAGGGGAGTGAATGAGAGCCTCAAATTTCGTTTATTAAGACTTTTGATCCCTTTCCCAAAATCACCACCAAAACACAAGACACAACTATTGTGATGCCATTGAGCCAAACAAGTGGCCCAATGTTCCCTAGGAACACAGTGGCACACCACAAGTAGAACGATATGAAAAAATGGAACTCAATCGAGCAAGGCGTGAACAAAACAGTGAGACGGTCCATATAGTCTGGGCACGGGACCAGAAACTCCAAGGTTAGAAAGACAGCAGCACAAGACAAATAGCATCGGTCACTCTACGCACAACACCACCAGTACTTACACCGGTTAAATAAAGCGGTGGTCTACTCGGCCTGGAAATGGCCCATGCAGCCCCTCTGGAGCACATGACAAAGTTTCTCAACGGGTGATGCATGCCGCACCAGTCAGCTTGGTGCAGAATGAAGACAGAGCAGAGGGCTAAGGACCACACTAGGCACCGGTGACCTGCTCAACTCACAAGCGGTGTACACCGAGTGACAGTGCAAATGTGGCTGCAGGGGCAATGGCGAGAAATTGCACTTCGCCATTCCAACCTCACCGCTCTGGCCACCGGTCATGCAAACCAGTGTTCAACGAGTAGAGGGGGCGATGTCCAAAATTTAAACTAGATCAAAATGAAATGGAAGGCAACCAATTTTTTCTAGAAATAAGATTCACAAAAATAAGAACATATCCCCAAGAAACACAAATTTATCAAATAGATTCTGATGGTATTGTGTTTCTAGCTTGCTCTCAAACAGAACATCTCCAAACCAAAATGTGCTGGATGATGCTTGATAGTTGATAGTTAAGTTTCTATTGATTCCAGGTTGAATAATAATCAAAGTTATTGTACATGTGAAGGGGTAATAAGTCCAGTAGACGTGTTGGCTTCTGCCAAATCGGGTTCCAGGTCAGCCTGTCGGGAAGCAAACATCATGACACAACGAGAATTAGGGAGAAGCTAAATTTCAGGTGCCTGAAAAAAAAACCTTGGATTTCAGGCGGCGATCTCTGGCCATTGGATGCAAAACGGGTGCTCCAGATCAGATAGGGTACTGTTCATCTTCTTCCTCTCGCCACCCTCTCGTTCCCCGCACCATCTCCTCTCGCCGCCGCTCCCCCGCCACCAGCCACCACCCTGCCGTGGGCGCTAGGGTTCGCCCGTCGTGGCGGCCACCCTCTTCCCCACGAGAGATCACAAAGCTTTCTATAGGAAGGACAAATCACGAGAGGTGGAGGAGGAGATGCTCGCCGGAACCCTAGAGGAGGAGGAGCCACCGGAAGGGAGGGGATAGGGTGGAGGAGCCACCGAGCGGAGGAAGACCACCGGTCGCGCACGGAGCAGACCTCGGGGTTACGGTCGCCTGAAATCATGCGATGATTTCAGTCACCTGTTGTATAGGAAAAGTGCGAGAATTAAGGGCGAAGAAAGACAAATTTATCAAAATAGGAAATGTTGCTAATTAACTGGTGAAGATACATATGGTTTCTGGAAATGGAGTGTTGGGCATGATAACAACACGGCCTGCTGTGCATTAGCCCCACTGCCCTTTATTTAGACATACACACAAATTCAGGAAAACAAGGCATACAATATGTTGTTGGACACAAATTCAGGAAAGTGTTAAGCTCACACTCTCCTGTTACACTAGTTATTGGATGGATGAAAGTTCGAATGCCCAGCGGAACTAGTTCGTCGTAGTAGGAACGAGATGGATATGATAGCCGTGAGGAACCACCATCTCCCCAACGCGTGATACTTCTCCTCCTTTTATCTCAACCCATCTGCAAAAACCAAATTCCATATCATCAGTGGGCTGCACATGAATAGCTTGTGTCGACTCATGTCACCATATCCCCATACACACACACAACAAATAATACATTACCTGTAGTTTGGCACTAAAACGTGGAGAAAAAGTGAAATGAAAAAGCTTGCCAAAGTCTGCCCCAAGACAAAGCCTTGTGCCTCCTCCAAATGGCATCAAATTCCTCTGCTGAATGTTTTGCTTTTCCTTGTCCTGTGTCTGGAGAGAGACAGACCGCAAAAACCGAACATTTATTTTGACAAATCATATAGTGTTAAAGTTTCAAGCTTTGCAAGAAAATAATTCTGAGTTTTGCTACTACTAACCGTCCACCTCCATGGATTGAATTTGAGTGGATCCTCGAACAACGTTGAGTTTAGATGACCCACCATGGGGCTAATCAGAACTAGCCACCCCTCAGGGATTGTATAGCCTGCATAATTAATGAGTTAGCAGCGTATGACCGATCCACGCAACTATGTGTTCTCATATATATAGTTTGTTATTAGTGGACAAAATGTACCATTCACTTGCACATCTGTCAGAGTTTTCCTGAAAATTCCAGGTGCAATATTAGTGATCCGTGTTATCTCATTCATAACCTTCAGGTGGAAGAAACACAATAGTCATGTCAAAGGAGAAGTGCTGAAAAGCTCGCAAGCAACACGTAGTGTACGTTTTGGGAGTTTAGTCACCTGAGTAGTGAATGTCATGGACTTGTACTCCTGCCATGTGAAACCAGAATTCCTGTCTTCTCGTTTCTTCAGTATTGCTTCATGCTCCTCCTGGAAAAGAAGGGAGATGTTCGACAACTTTATACTAAAGCAATATATGATTATGTATCCATATTATTTTGTCGACGAGATAATACATATATTTGAAAGACATAGAACGAATTACCACCTTGAGAGTTTTGAAAACTTCAGGGTTGTCTTTGAGCAACTTAAGACCTATGGTGAGGGTTCCTGATATTGTTACAAAGCTTCCAAACAAGAGCCCAGATAGTGCCTCTACAGCAAAAACCTCATCTATCAGTGGCTTTTCACTTCGTAGTTCTTCAACAAGGTGGTCAAGAAGGTCTCCATGTTTCTTCTCAGGTGTACTTAGCCTATGTTTCAGGAGTTGAGTCAATTTTTCTTCCACATTTCTCTTCCCCTGTGACCAAAAATAAACTAACATATGATCTTGATTTCTGTTCCAAAAATTTCTATTACATACTCTGACACGACTACTAAACAAAGTTCAAATATCTGTAGTGTACCTTCATGCACTTGTAAAATGTTGTCCCAGGAAAGTATATGGGGTAACATAGCACCCCATTGAAGAAGTCATCATAATACTTCCTCAACTCTTTTGACTCCTCAGGAGCGATGCCGATGATCTTCTTGGCCACAAGACCAAATATCATCTGCATTGTTTGTTCAAACCATGGTAGCAAATTAAACATCATTATATTGTCAAGTTGTTACATTACAGACCATCGATTATACTTGGACAATAATGACATATGCACTTACATCTGCGATGGCATTGTTCACCTCAACGCTAGGCTTGGTGGACCACACTGCGAAGTGCTGCTTCATGGCATCCTCTAGCTCTTGGATGAGCGATTCCTTGAGGTTTTCAGGGCCAAAAAGCTTGGATGCAAAACTGCGGACGAACTTGTGGACGGGACCTGTGAATGTGGTGATGCTCTTCTTGCCAAATATAGTGTTTGCTGTCTGCGGATACCAAAGTCTGAATAACTTGCCCTCTTGCTGGAAGATGAACCGGTTCAACTCTGGATCAAGGGAAACCACGATAGGCTGCCCGGCCAGGCAGGTCTTGAACATGGGGCCGTACCTATACATATATAGCAACGGCAGGAACAAACAATATTCTTATTTTGCAAAGGTAACCATCAGCTCAATAAAAAAAAATTATCAACTATAAAGTTTTAGAACTCGTCGAGCTGTACATATACAGCGAGGAAGACGCTCGGCGAATCACGACACTTTCGGCAAAGGCAGCTCTTTGCCGAGCGCCGCTGTAACACCCGTGTTTTTGCATCATTTTAAAAATCACTAAAAATTTGAACTTTTCGAATTACAACTAAAACTTGATTTATTTTCCGCTAAATCGAAACCCTATTTTTAAAAACCTGCATTCAAACTCTCACCATCTAGAATATTAGGGTTCGTTGCTTTGTTTCTTGTCAAGCTTATGGTGACCAAGGATGCAAGGTAAGTCTAGATTTCAATTATGGAAGATCTTGCATGAGAAGGATTTACTGAATTTATTCTCGGGAATAACAAATACGAAAACACGTGTGTGCCAAAAATATATATGAATATTTTTATAAGCACAATAAATAAATATTCTCGACCATAAAGGTCACGCTTGAATATAGAGGTGCTTGTATAAATATTTATCAAATATATAGTGCACATGAAATAACGAGAGCACGGGGGGAAAAACATGTGTGCATAAATATAAATATATATAAATATTTATACAAGTACAATTGAATAATATTTTTCCTGAATAAAAGTCATGGGGATATAATTGTGCTTGTGTAAGTATTTATAGTATATATGTCACACGCATGAAATACTAGAAGGGAGAAAGGAGAATAAAAGGGAAAGGAAAAGAGAAGGAAATTAAAAGGGAAATAAACATCAGAAATGAGCTTGCGGGCTCACTTCCTTCCCTCCCCTTCCTTCGGCCCGACCCAGCAGGCCCTCCCTCTCTCCTATTCCTATGAGCGAACGGGCCGGCCCAACAGCGGGAGCACGAACCCAGCCCAGCACCAAGCCTAGTCCGCGCCGAGCCCAACTCGCCTCACTCCCACGCTCCCTCACCGACGACCGGGGACCCACCGGTCTCCTCGTCGTCTTCCACCTCTCGCCCGGGAGCGAAGACCGCGGCACGGTGACGCATCTCCGTGCCTCCCGCCGCCTTGACACCACCCCCGTGGAGTGGACCGGAGCACGAGAGCACCTCGGGCCCTCCCCACCGAGTCCCGCCAAGCAAGAGCAGGTGGCGTCCCCTCGACCATACCGCGTCAACGCGAATAGGCGCCGCCACTTACCCGGCCGATCCGTGCGCCCGATGAGACAAGACGGGCGAGCCAGCCCATCGGCGGATGAGCGCCTGCTAAGTGCCAAAGGGATACTGAGACAAGCTCCGGTGGGGAAACCCACGCCGCGAGGAGGGCGAGTCAAAAGCCCCGCGATCAGCGGGCGAGCACCATGCCGCCATGGCGGGGCGACCACCGTCGCCGAGGGCGACGCGACCCGACGAAAGCACGAGGACCACGTGAGGGCGAACACGGCGCGCCTACCGGCGGGCCCCCAACCCGCGTCCACGAACACGGTAGTGTCGGTCGGAAAGATCGCGGCGACGGAAAATATCTCGCCGGGCGATGCCGCTACGGCGAGCCTATAAATAGGCCCCCTCCGGTGCTCGATCGGCCGAGCCGCCTTGCTCCCGAGCTCCGCACCACGCTGGAACATGCCGGGCTCGCCTCGGATCCTTCCCTCCTCCTTTCCCCTCGCCACGACGACGAGTTTTCCCACTCGGGTTTCCGCCGCCGCCACGTCGGAAAAGCACGAGGCGCCGCGCCGTCGATTTGGTCGTCGTCGTAGTAAATGGTGGTCCGGTACGTCCTTCCAACCCCTCCCTTTCTTTTTGCCTCACGGAATTTGCACCATGGTGCTGTGTAGACACTACCCGAGCGCCACCGCCGTCGGAAGTCCGCCGAGCCGCCGCCGTCGAGGGAGACGAGATACCCCGCCTCCCCGACCTACGCCAACCACTTCGGGACACTACGGGGATGCCCACAAGCCCCTCACGGCGAGGAATAGGCCAGGGATCGGCCACTCCGGGAGATCTCCTGTGGAGCGCCGCCGTCGGAAATGGCGGACCCAGGAGAAAACCCACGACGCCGTTATTCGGGTCTAACGCCGTCCACGGCCGGCCGAATGGGGAGCCGCCACGTCGCCGTCCGTTCCCCCTCCGTCAACCCCGTTAGGGCCACCCCGTAATCCACGTGGCGCCTGCGTGGCCGCCATAGTGACGTCCACCGGACCCACGTGGCACCCACGTGTGCGGGGAGGATTTTACGTGGTGCGCCATGTAAATTGCTACAACTACCCTGGCTATTGTACCGCGAAAGTTTATAAGTAATGTTTCCCATGTCGAAAAAAATTCCCGGAAAATTTGTAAATTCATTATTTTATTTATAGAATTTTATCATGTAATTAGTTTCAATTTTATTACATGATAAAATTATATTATAATATTACCCTAATAATTTAATTAGGGATTAATATTATAAAATCCGTATCTCATGCAAATTAACTCCGTTTCGCGTGAAACGACTTCCATAATTCATCTAAAATCTAGCTCTATGCATCTAACCCATTGCCACCATAATGTTCTGTACTTGTTTTGTGTGCCATAGTTCAAGCTAGGGTTTATCGCCAGACGTAAAGTAGATTCGATGACCCGATTAGGAGCTTCCGTCCGAAGTACGCTAGAAGACGTTCGACGTCGTGCCGATTCGTAAGAACCTCCCAGGCAAGTCCTTACCCCCCTAACCTGACCTAATTACTATAATGTTTAATAAGATGTTTAAGATGAGTATAACCCGGGCAAGCCGTGCGGGAGTACTCATGGGCTATGTGCGTGAGGCTTCGCTAGGCTTTGCCGTTAACTTGAGTAATAATGTGAACCTTCCCAACAAAAAGGTGAGTGGTGATAGTCTACATGGAGGTGGACCAATCACAATCGGGGATGAATCCCGCGGAGAGATGCTCGCCTCCCTAAGGACCGGTTCATAGACCTTCTACCTAGTGTAATATTACGCGTACAGCCACACGCCGGGATGGGACGGCTTGATTCCACACCCGTTGGGTTGAGGTATAATTGGAGCCAAGGTGGCCGGAGTAGGCAAACGACCTATTAGGAGCGCACATGGGGAGAGTGGCCCCATGGTCCGGTTGGCGTGGATGCTTGAAAGTGATCTTCCACGTAAGTGTTTTGGCGCGCGATGGCGCGCGGTGCTAGGTGCACATATTGATGATTAATGATTGGGTTTTGTGTCGACAAGTATAGGTTGGGTAATAAGGTATTACCTCAGAAAGCCGTGGGTGATTTGGTATCACCGTATTGTCTAGGATGATGCGTCATCCTTCCAACCCCTGAGAAGTCGTGGTGAGGATTATACCAATATACCTAGGAGGCATCCAAGCGGGTACGGGATCTCGTTAGGCCCCCGTCTAAGCCAAGTCGCGGTGGTAAGGGCAAAGCCTATCGTGTGGGAAATTTGTACACCTCTGCAGAGTTATTTAAATCTATTTGAATAGCCACGCCCTTGGAATGGGCATGTGCTAGGCCTGAACATCTATGATTAGATATACACTTTGATGATGACTAACCTGTGGTGCCATGACAAAGATGATATGATATAACCCGAACTAGCGAGAGCAGTTTTAGAGACTCTGCTAGGGCCCAAACCCTTAAAATTACAACCCCCTGTTGGGACTTGCTTTGAGCACGTTTGTACTCACCCCTCTATTTTTACAGATATCGGCACATGTGAAGGTAAGACCGACGACGAAGTAGAGTACCAGCATATCGTAGGAGTTGCAAGATGTTTGCTTAGGAGAAGGACGTTGAAGCCCAGATTTCATCCATGCACAAGTCTGCCTGTGGAGTACGGGGTAGTGTCATAGTTAAACCACCGCTTCTCGGTTGGCCAACTTCGATATCGTAACCCCGAATGGTGACCCTTCGTCGCCACCGTAAGCCCCTTTCTACCCTATATTTCAACAAAGACGGGTTTACTATTATTTACGCTTACCATTATTCGTTACTAATAGACGTGTTTGTGGCGTGATCCTGGCGCAAACACGTGTGATTAACGACCCATTAAAAGTGGGGCGTGACACCGCGCGCGGTGAACTGTAGCGCTCGGCAAAGGCTTCACTTTGCCGAGCGCCCCATCCTGCGCCGGCAAAGAGGATCTTTGCGGAGCGTCTTTTGCAGCGCCGGCTTATGGATTTTCTTGCCTAATTTTTTTTCTGAGGCCTTGCTACAGTACTTGTAACAACATATTCAAAATCAATTTCTAAGGGTACCACGCAAGTTACAGTTCAGCAAGACATTTGTGAGACAGTTTACTATATATATGACGAATGGCCCTAAATTAAAGGGAGGTGACTGTAAAAATCATTTGTGCAGTAGTGTAATAAGACATTGTGCAGTAGTGAACAGAACTAATAAAGTCTAAGTTCCTCGGTTCACCTCTTCAGACGTTGGCGGTAGAAGCTCGGGACGTCGATAGAAGGGCTAACTTTCATGTATTGGAAGGTCTCCCCAATAATGGGGAAGCCCATGGAGCCAGGAGGAAGTTTCCCTTTGCATGGGGGGCACGTCCATCTGTAAGCCCAGTGAATTAACCATCCAATCACCACCGTAACACAACATAGAACTGCGTATGATGGATTGGCCAGCAAACCTCCCTCCATCTCCCTAGCTAGTACTGACACTAGAACTAGGACAGATTTCTTCCAGGCTAGCTAAACCCTAAAGTTTCGAAGCTCGTCTTGCATGTAAATGGGGTAGTCCCTAGCAGCTTATATAGGGCGCGGGAGAAGTGTGGTGTGTATATAGTACACTAAAGTTTCGAAGCTAGTAGTCACTATTAATTTGGCCCTTTGGTACTAGCCGCCCCACTGGGTTTTTTCTATTTCATGCTGAGTTGACCAGGGAAAAACAAATTACAGAACAGCTTCCATATACATATGCTGAGTCGGAATCAAACTTTGCACTCCTCGACGTTGACCAGGGAAAAACAAATTACAGAACAGCTGCCCTAAACAGATGGAAGGAACCCGTGATTGTAGCATACGGAAGGAATCATCCCTATCACATTGCATCACGCGGTGTTAGGTGTAATCCTGACAAGGATGACGTGGAGACCATGCTGGAGGCAGATGACGAGGAAAAGTGGCGGGGACTTTGAATTGAAGCATACTGTAACACCCGTGTTTTTTCGCGTCATTTTAAAAATCACTAAAAATTTGAACTTTTCGAATTACAACTAAAACTTGATTTATTTTCCGTTAAACCCGAAACCCTGTTTGCGAAAACCTGCATTCAAACTCTCACCATCTAGAAAATAGGAACCCTTGCTTGTTGCTTGTTGAACTTTATGATGGACAAGGATGCAAGGTAAGTTCTAGGTTTTTTATTTATGGAAGTAATCGCATGAGAAATGATTTACAAGTTCTCTCTCGAATAACCAATAACGACACACGTGTGTACCAAATATACATATTGAATATTTTTACGAGCACAATAAATAATTATTCTCGACAATAAAAGTCATAAGAATATAAAGGTGCTTGTGAGAATATTTATAATATATATATATGTATATGTCACACATGAAATAATAGAATGGGAGAAAATGTGTGTACACATATATATTTATAATTGCAGGAGCACAATAGAATAAATATTCTCTTGATTGAAAGTCAAGAGAATATATGCTCATGTGCTTGTGCAAATGTTTGCAAAAAATATATATATTTATTTACACACATAAAATAATGAGGGAGAAAGAGTAAAGAATAGGAAAAAGGAAATAGAGAAAGGAAAAGAAAATCAGAAGAGTTCTCGGCTCAATCCCTCCCCTCTTCCCTTCTCTAGCCCGGCCCAACCAGCCCTCCTCCTTCCCTTCTCTTCTCTCATGCGCGAAAGCAGGCGGCCCAAAGACCAAGTCCAGTCCGGACCGAGCCCAAATCGTCTCCCTCCTTCTCCACTCACCGACCAACGGGCCCCACCGCGTCGTCGTCTACCTCCAACCAAGGTGCACGCGCGGGCTGATCCCGACGGGCCCCTACCGCTCCTGGCCGTACCCCATCACTAGCGGCGACGACCGAAGAATAGTGGAGCATTTACCACCCCGCCATCACCATGGAAGGAACGCCGCCTTCGCCACCATCTACCTCGACCGGTTCGGGCGGCGAGAGGAGTCGAACAGACCCTCATGCGGCGAAGGCCGAGCAAGGGCAACGCTGTTCCGGCGAGGTTTCGGCCACCGCCCGCCGGGCTCGACGGACGGAGCCGTCCGCGACGATGTCGCCACGCCAGAACGCCGTCGAGGCGGGGGGCCAATGAGAAGACGACACGCCGCCTCCCCTCCCCCCTCCGTTCCGACGCCGTCAAGGGCACCGTATACACGTGGCGCCCCGTGTTAGCCACCGTGGCGTCCACACTGGACCCACGTGGCACCCACGTGTAGAGGGATTCCCGTGTACACTATACGTAAATTGCTATGTATCCCCGATAAGTGTACACAGAATGTTATAAGTCACATTTCCCATGTCGAAAAAAATTCCCGAGAAAATTTGTAAATTCATTAGTTGATTTATAGAATTTTATCATGTAATTAGTTCCAATTTTATTACATGATAAAATTATATTATAATGTTACCCTAATGATTTAATTAGGGATTAATATTATCAAATCCATATCTCATGCATACTAACTCCGTTTCGCGTGAAACGAATTCCATAATTCCTCTAAAATCTAGCTCTATGCATCTAACCCATTGCCACCATAATGTTCTATGTTTGTTTTGTGTGCCATAGTTCGAGCTAGGTCTATCGATGTACCCAAAGTAGCTTTTCGACGATCATTTAGGAGCTTTCCGTCCGAAGTAAGCTAGAGACGTTCGACGCCGTGCCGATCCGTAAGAATCTCCCAGGCAAGTCCTTACCCCCCCTAATCTTGACCTATAATTAAGTAATAGTAATGATGTTTAATTAAGAGAAGAGATCACGGGCTATTATCGTATGCGATCATGAGTTGTTGATGAGCGGATGCTATGTGATCTTCCGCAATACTGTGTGCTTGAGATTAATGAGGGGCTAGGTGCCCAGTCATTTGAAGAGGTGTTGTTGACATACGGTAATAGCCATGATTGTTAATTGAATATGAAATATAATAATAATATGAACCCAACCAAAAGGTGAGTGGTGGTAGTCCGTAGAGCCTAAATACCACGTCGGGATTCGGGCCACGAGGGATTCCTGCGGAGAGATACTCGCCTCCCTAAGGACCGGTTCATAGACCTTCTACCTAGTGCGATAATTCGTACAACCACACGTCGATATGGGACGGCTTGATTCACACCCCGTTGGGTTGAGGTATAATTTAGAGCCAAGGTGGCCGGAGTAGGCGAACGACCTATTGGGAGCAGACATGGGGAGAGTGGCCCCATGGTCCGGTTGGCGTGGTTGCTGATCCTCCACGTAAGATGTTTGGGCGCAGTGGTGCAGTGCTAGGTGCACATTTATATGATTAATGATTGGGTATGGTGTTTGACAGTATAGGTTGGGTAATAAGATATTACCTGTAAAGCTGTGGGTGATTTGGTATCACCATATTGTCTAGGATGATGCGTCATCCTTCCAACCCCTGAGAAGTTGTGGTGAGAATTATACCAATATACCTAGGGTAGCACCCAAGCGGGTACGGATCTCGTTAGGCCTGTCGAACCATAGGCCATGGTGTAGACAACGCCTATCGTGCGGGGAAAGTGTACAACCTCTGCAGAGTTAATTGAATCTATTCGAATAGCCACGTCCTTGGAATGGGCAAGTGCTAGGCCTGAATATCTATGATTAGATTACACTATGATGATGACTAACCTGTGGTGTCATGACAGCAGTGATGACATGAGATCACCCGGGAACTAGCGAGAGTAGTTTTAGAGACTCTGCTAGGGCCCAAACCCTTAATAATTACAACCCCCGGTTGGGACTTGCTTTGAGTGCGTTTGTACTCACCCCTCTATTTTTACGGATATCGGCACATGTGAAGGTAAGATCGATGACAAGGTAGAGTACTAGCGTATCGTAGGAGTTCGCAAGATGTTTGCTTAGGAGAAGGACGTTGAAGCCCAGAATTCATCCATGCACAAGTCTGCCTGTGGAGCACGGGGCAGTGTCATAGTTAATCCACCGCTTCTCGGTTGGCCAACTCTGATATTGTAACCCGGCTTGGTGACCCTTCGTCGCCACCATGTAAGCCCCTTTCCATCCTATATTCCTACAGCTCGGATTAATATTATTTACGCTTTACCATTATCTCGTTACTAATAGACGTGTTTGTGGCGTGATCCTGGCGCAAAACACGTGTGATTAACGACCCATTAGAAGTGGGGCATGACAGAGTGGTATCAGAGCCAAGCTTGTCCATAGGATGAAATTTGGGTTAGCAGAATTTTTACTCCACATAAGGATAACTACTTTTAAACTTGTTGCTACGAGTACGCCTTATTATAATAGTTCATATGTTGCGGAATCGATGACAACATCGAAACTCTTGCAGCAATGGACTAGTAAGGATGACCTCAATCGGACCGCCTGACTAAAGGAGAGCTTCTACAACTCCCCTCGGAGATACTAAAGTACCTCGGATACTTGGGCTTTCCTCGATATTAAGATCGAGAGTTTTATGAAGAGCAAGTACCGAAGCACGAATCGAACTTGTGCATTCCAAAGCCCCAACAGAAAGGATTGTCAAGTGCTATCCAAACCAGATCAACTGGGAATGCCAAGAACGTCCGAGTACCTAAATGGGCGCTAAAGTGCCGTACAAGTCTAGCATTGGATGGAGCCTCCACCAGGCATATAAGTCCAGGCAGCAAATGAGTAGCAAAATCCTTTGTGCAAGCTTGTTGAGCAAGCAATGTCTTAGCATTAGATGCTAAGCGTTCGCTCGTAGTCATAGATGTCTAGGCTTCAAGGCCTTTAGTAGGTGTAAAGTCGCCAAGAATAACCATCATGGCAGTCATTATGCGTGATACGACCATGTATCATCGCTGTAACTGTCCCGTGAGGAGAATTATTGACGCACTTGTTTGTTTAGTATAATGTCTTAATTCTTTTCAATCCTAAAGGAAATTTCTCCATTTTTACTACTCATAGTGGTTAATGGAAGGAAAATTGCAATATGATCTGTGAACGTACTGAAAAATCCCTCAAGTCACGAGTAATAAGACGAGTTTCACATAAACTTAGTTCACCGTGACAAACCTTTTCATCGTTTCACACCAAGTAAGTTTGTGTGTTTCCCGACACCGGTGTTACTAGGATACCCCAAAGTCTATCCCAATCTAAAATGCTTGCTTTCCTCTAATCCTTAGTTAGGTAGATCCTTATCGTACCTTGTGCTTTTCCCTCCCACTCCCTTTCTAGTCCAAATAGATTAGGAACTAACTTGCAGGAACACGACGACAAGGACGGACTCCACAAAATCGTAGCCGTTGAACCACACGGTGTTCTTCCCTACCATCCATCACACGCCGTCGCCTCGGTGTTCTTGTGCCGACGACCGTGCAACATTGCCGACATGCTATCACCGCAATGCCGAAAGCTGCCGATATCATTGTTACCTTGACCCCAACCACGACCGTCGAAGTAGATCAAGATGACATGCAACAGTTCAAGTGGCAACCAATGCCAGAATGCAAGCCAGAGCCAAAGGTTGGAACCACAAGCTGAAGATGGACAGAAGACCACAGTGATTGAAGACAATCATCAAGCCCATAAAAGATATTTATGCCCGAAAGCAAACAAGCATACGAAAATGCCGTAAAACAAGATGCCGACAATGGAGGAGACACCACGCTTTCCACTATAGGGAATCCACCGGCCAAGATCACACAGTCCCCATGACCACGCCACTACCACAAGGTCAAGGAATATAGGAGACTCACTCCCGTTCCTTACACCACACACCACCACCCACCATAGCCACAGTACCAGTCAAACAAGCTTCTCCCATAAGCTATTACCCTTGACCTACTACAAAGGAGCATCACCACCGCTCTCACCACCCTCCCACTCCAACCATTCCACTACTAGCCTCCAATTTTCCTCCTCCGCCATCACACTCCTTACCATCCATTCACCAATAGCCATCACCAACCACAACCAAAATGGCCGGCACTTGGGTTAGCAGCCAGTGCATCAATACCCATGGATTTCCCCAACTTCTCTACCACGCCGCACAGAACCTTGGCATCCGAGAACTCCCAGAGTATGAGGGCAGCGAGTATGAAGAGCGTGGCACACATCGCTGCGAAGTCACCGTCTACATCGCCAAGAGTCAAGACTACCCCACCATTACGGAAGACTGGAACACGACCGCCGTTGGTTTTCGCTTCCCCGACACCTATCAAGCTGTAGCTCGCAAGGCACTCCACCGCCTTTGCCGGATCTACGAGAGCCCCATCGCCGCAGCCCCATGAGATACCTACCACCAGAAGGGAAGAATCACCCCGCCCGGATTGCTCACACGAAAGCGTGCAAGGTCCAGAAGGCAGCCTTGTCATCAAGCACCTGCTATCCTACCAGGTCGCCCTCGATGAGCAGTACAACCGTCAAGACACCGCTCTGAGAAGCCTGATCCGCCGAGCCGAACGAGCGGAATGCTATTGTTGACGTTTCTTAACGTATGCAAAAGAATCCGCAAGCGCACGGAATTGTCGTTATAGCATTTCACCCGGAAGTATTCAGGGTATCGTATTTCCACGAGGAACGGTTGAGTGATTACTCTCGAACGAGTCACCCTAGGATAACTATGGGTGGTGAGGTATCTTCATGGGCTCAAACACTCTAGCGGGGATCACTTGGTCGTTATGTCCTCACTTCGGGCACCGGCAATCACCCAAACCGGGATGGAGACCGGTATTTAGCACTGCGCCACACCCGAACGGGGGGGATTACAAAGGGACGGACAAGGTCGTCACAACCCAGCCGCCTACCCCTCAACCGTGGGATGCGCCACAAAAAGATAGAAAACCCTTAGTCTAGACACCACGTCTACATTAGTGATTATTACTCCGGGCGTGTTAACAAGGCTTACCCGTCCCCGGGGTCCTTCTACCGAGCACCGCCCGAAGGAACGACTATCAATCCCGCAATTCTATAACAGCTAGATAATATGCTTAAGAGTAATAAGCCGAAGAGGGACACAACCATTCTTACCCAAAGTGATTAGAAGGTTGTAGAGGTACAAGCGTGGCGGGTGCCGACAAGTCCGGCACTCCGGCCACCCGAGATCCGCAATGCACCGGGAGTACACTGGGACTCCATGGAGAAGAGGCCAAGCCCTCTTCTAGCCTTCCCTCTCTCACTCTCCATTAGAACTAAGAAGGAGGAAGAAGAATAAGATAGGAGTGGAGTGGGAGCTTCTTCCTCTCTTCTACATTGTGGCTCCTCCTTGTGTTGTTTGGAATTGGTGTGTTGTATGAGGGGGAGAGAGCCTCCTTTTATAGGTAGAGGAGAGGGGGCTCTTTGGAAGATGGCCATCCCCAGATGGAAGGTGCAAACCGACCTCTCTAGGGCGGTTTCAATATAATATTTGAACAAAGCACCCGTGGAATCTAATGTGCATGGCGGCATGCAACCGCCTTTGTGAAAGGTCGGCTCGAGAGGCGGCACTATGGGTCCGGCCGACCCACTTCCGAGGCCCGGCCGGACCGGGGTGGCCCCTCTCGCGACCGCCTTTCGCTGTGGGCTCTGGGCCGGCCCGATCCGTAGTTTAGGGGTGCTTTGGTCCATCTCGTTCTGACTTGGGCCTCTTGTGTTGCACTTATTTGATAAACGTGTTTTTCCAAAGTGCGCTTTCCATGAAGTTTGGCACGTTCTTTACTTGATTCCATGTATTTGTCCCGGGTCTTGTTGTGGTGTTGTGGATGGGCCCGAAAAGTCTGTGGGTAATGTTGGCTCGGCCCGTCTTTGGCATTTCGGTCCATTTCCACCCTCGGGCTTGTGATCTTCTTCTGAAATACGCTTTCGAGGTCGCGCCTTTTAGTCGTATTTCCACCGTATTTATTATAAATACTACAAAATACAATTCAAACACTACAAGTGGAAATATGTTAGTAATAAATGTATATGAGTATAAAAGGTATAGTTTTACTCCCTTTATGGTAGTAAGTTGACGGGAAAAAATATGTCGTTAGTGACCGTCAACAACTATGTTCAGCGACTCCTCGAGCACATACGCAAAAGAGCAAGTCGCCACGGCATCACGCCGAGAGGTTACACTTGCCGAGAACCCGAAGGCCATCCAGGAGCGACAAGCCCGAGGACCGAGGGACACCAACATCGCCATCCAATCAAGACGCTTGAAGACACGCCATGGCCCGGCTAGAACTCGCCATTATAGAAGGGATGTTCGTCAATCCCTTCACAAGAAGAAGAACGGACTCCACCAGGCCACCATCACCGGCAGAAGACCGACAAGGAGAACCACCCCTGCCCCTTAGTCGGGGCGCCACCAGGAGAAGAAGCCCCCAGTGCAGAGCCAAGTGCCAGACCCGCAGAAGCCGAATTAGAAGCCACCATGACCGATGTTGTAGAACCACCACTCCCAAGGGAGGAGTAACCGTAGAGTAGCACCTTCTGATCGCTCTACTATTGTAATTCCTCCCCTGGAGTAATTGTTAACACCAAAATTTGGTAGAGCCCGGATGACGGATGGGCCGGCACACGATGGTTCGGTAAGGAATCATTCGGCTAGCGATATGGTGCCAATGATGCTTTGTAGCATTCGAGGAAGCCTGTTATTTGGCTAAGGAGCCCGAGTCCGAGAAGGAGCCGAGCGAGAGACGGTTCGGCAAGCGTGGAGCACCAAGGGAGATATCCAGGGACGAGGGCCCACGTCACGTACAAATCCACGACTCCGAGAAGACTTGGAGGACAATGTATCTTAGCTAGATATTTTCGTCATTATTATTGATAATTAGTTAGGACTCAATAAGCCCAGGGTATAAATATGAGACCCCCAAGAATCGTAAAACAATCTACCAAATCAAATACAACCAACCCGCTCTCAGTGCCTTGGCTCCGCCACCCTTCGAGTCCAGTCGTGTCGCCGATCTATCTGCGAGAGGATTCATCGACCCCGTCGACCTCCGTGTAAGTACCGGCAACCTTGCACCATGTCTAGTATCGTCGGGCGGATTTAGATTATTGCAAGAAGTCTTGTTCATGCTTAGTATCGTCGGGGCGGATTTAAGCTATCGAGGGGGCAAGAGGGTTCTTTTGTCGATCATGAGCCATCCGGTGGGCTAAGATCCGGCTAAGAGCTAGTTATCGGCTTCATTAGGCTTGGCACCCTAATGAATTCATTAAGTTACCGAAAGTGGTGCATGATTCCTATTTGTTTATCTATTTATTTATTTATGTTTGCACACACTCTTTGCTCAGTCTAGATTGATGTTGCTCGGCTTTATCTTTTGTTAGATCTATATGTCATCGCACTCTCAATGTTTATCATTGGTTTGTCATTAGATCTATCTGTTCTTTCATAGCCGAGCCTAGATCAATCTAGGTTGTCACGTGTTGCGGGTTCTTACGTTTAGTCATGAGTCGTGCGGCAGGCTAAGGTTTTACGTGTAAGTTTCTTCTTCATGGACCACGGATTCGCAACCTTGCCGAACACGATTATGTGTTTACTTGTATCTTGCATGTGTAAATCTACCTATCGTTAGGGTCTAGTCTCCGGGCCGTATCATGCGGTGGATTAGCTTGTTGTAGTGTATCATGCGGTGGATTGCTGTTAGGACGAAGACGGTTTAGAATGGTTAAGTCTGGCAAGCCGTATCATGCGGTGGATTAGCTTGTTGTAGTGTATCATGCGGTGGATTGCTGTTAGGACTGATCGGGACGAATCTCTGGCTTTGCTTTAGATTAGGTTTGCATGTGTACTTTACTTGTCTATGCATACACGCCTCAAGGAGTAATGAGTATTTATAGATCTATTTAGATGTATGCGTGCTTTTAGCTTATCATGGTTAGATTGTATCATGCGGTGGATTGATCTAGTTGTGGTAGGTGGTTTATATCTGTAGCAAGTGGTATCATGCGGTGGATTAGCTTGCAAGGGTTTAAACTTGACGGGTTTAGGAAGGCTAGGCGTCGCGGCCGCGACTAGTTGGATGAAACCTATGCATGTGTCATTTAGATTATGTTTTTATTTATGAGTTACCTTTTTTGTTCCATGTTGTCAATTAATTCGATCCATGCAATAGAGCTTTATAATGTCATATCATGATGATCGACTTCACTTGTTCAAACATGTCTTTTATGATCATTCGGCAACTGTTATTACGATTACATCTTTACATGCTTACCGAATGCTTTCATTATTTGTCGACAGATAGCTCTCATAGCTATGTGTCTTTACATCCGCCTTAGAGCCATACATGCGGAACTGTCTTGGTCTCACTAGGCATGTTCCAGATCTCACGTTTACCTCCTTGTCAATTAACAGGTCAAATTGACTGGCACGCCTTCGATTCAAGACGCTCGAGCGAGAGTAAAGCTAGCTATTCCGGCTTGTCAGTGTGCGCGGCGCAAGGAGTAGGATTTTTATGCCTAGACACTTTTTGGCACGCCCGGTGGGACCCGTCAAGATCAAAACGCGATGCCCGACGAAGTCAACAAGAACAATGTCATTCAGCTCCGGATGGATGACCTTCCACCCGACACGGAGGCCACGAGAGGGACATGTGCGCAGCCTTCTCGCAAAAAGTGCATGTCATGCTTTTCCAAGAACAAGAGCGGCACAATCATCCAAAAGACAGATCTTCCAAAGATAGTTATGCCCGGTGATAAGGAATATGCTCAAACAGGTTTCGACACGAAAGAGGGGGCAGGAAAGGAAGATGAAGAACCAAGTCCTCGAAGAAATTGGCCGGATGGAGGAGATTGTTGCAGCTAGTTGGGAATGCAATGACCAATCACAACACGGTGTTCTTCAACACTTTTCGATATCATGAAGGCTAGTTTTGGACCCGAGTTTGATCAACACTTTGAGGCTCGGCTTGGTGAGCTATTGGGGCCAAGATACATACAAACGCCTAAGCCACCACCAAAGAAAGGAGCTATAAATCAAGAATGCGGAGGAGAGAACAAGACACCGAGAAAAACCCGAGAGGGATCCGGAGCCAAGACACATGGAGAAGCGGCGTTCGGTACACACAGGAACCCTCCAAAATACAACACGTATTCAATAGCTCCAATGGCGATTGGTTTCTGAGAAAATCCCTTTGGCCCCGGGTTACACGAGTTCGTTGACTATTCCACGCTTCATGCTATGCCAAATCCTGGGTATAAGCCACCGGACGGTCGGGACAATCTCATGGACCACGTAATTCAAATATGGATATACTCCTAGCGAGGATGGCCGATATGATGCAACACCAATTTGGGATCAAGCCCAAGAATCGGCCCTATGTGTATCGGTCTCCATATCCCGATTGGTACAACAGTGGCGCTTCCTTCAAGATCGAAGCCTCCAACCGACTTGACCAAGTTCTCTGGACAAGATGACACTTCTACTATCGAACACATCGGTCGGTTTTGATTCAGTTGGGAGAGCTTGCCAATGATGAAGCATGGAGGATTCGCTTCTTCCCATCATCCCTTACGGGGCCGGCTTTCACATGGTTTGCCACGTTGCTTGGCCAATTCTATTGGAACCCAGTCTCGAGCCGGAAGATAAGTTTCATTCATACTTCTACAAATGTTCCAACGAGAAAGAGCTTGTTGACTTGATGGGGTTGACACGTAGTACAATGAGACACCACAAGAGTTCTTGCGCGGGTTCGGGAGAGATAAAGAATTCTGTTACTCTTTGAGCTTGCCGGACCATCAGTTGCCGGCCGTAGCCATTCGGGGAATGCATCCAGCCATCAGGGAGAGGCTAGCCGGCATGGAGTTTGATGACCTAGGACAGCTCTCAAGGCGCCTATCACTCATGGCCAATCAGTTCCAGAGCATCAAGAAGGATACCCATTTTCAGAAAGGGGGCAACGTGTCTTATCAGACATACAACCACTTCCTGGAAGAGGGACAAGATGATGATGATGGCGGGAGGATGTAGCAAATGCTGCTGAATTTGCTTGGGGCAAGGAGCCCGTCCCGGTTAACCAGCGCTGGATGAAGACACTCAAGGGAGCATACGACTTTGACGTCTCCAAGTCGGAGAAGCTCTTTGAGTTTTTAGTCAAGGAAGGACACTTCAAGCTACCGAGAAAACCATTCTATGAAGCGTCCGTTTGGGACAAGATCGGCGGCGGATATTGTGGCTTCCATGATATGATCACTCACAACATCACCGACGCCGAATCTTTAAACAAAGATTCGAGGGGGCCATACAGCCAGGGGTCTCCTCAAGTTCAACAACAACATGAAGGTGGATAAGGAGCCCTTCCCCGCAGGCATGGTTGCTTTTCGATTCGTGCATGGTTTACGCGCCGTGATCCTAAAGGCAAAGCCCCAATGAAAGTGCTGACTTCTGAAAGGGCAAAGCAAAGCGGTTCGGTTGACCCTAGTCGGCAAGTGTCTAGTGTGGAGCTCCAAGAAGATCGTGTTCGGTTCCCAAATAGCCGAACGTAGAAAGGAGAAACCTCCAAACCAAGGGTGACATCTCGTATCTTCGCTGAACAAATGGCGAGACAAAGAAGAGAAGCAATATCGTAGGGATCGGCAGCTTGCTAGGGAACAAAGGAGGTATGAAGAGGAGATGTACCACCGAGAACAGAAGGAGTACATGAAAGAGTGAGAGGAGTCTCATTGGGACTGTCCTTTCTTTAGGCATTGCTGGAATGAAGGCTTGAAGTTGCCTTCTAGGAACAATTGCCCTGAATGCAGTGAGCAATACCACGGGTACAGACAGGCACGAGTCAACCGCCGTCCCATCCAAGAAATACTGGGGGCACGCTTCCCAGAGGATGATCGGCGCTTAAAAAATAAAGATAGTACACCTCACGTCAGTAAAAGGATTGCAGATCAAGCATGGGCTGATGTGGAGGATTCTGATGATGACATGGACTCTCCTCAAGAGTATGTGTGGCAAAAGGGACAGTGGTGCCCTCCTGGTCTAAGGAAAAGCCAGAAGTGAAGAGTCCAACGTCTCAGGAACAAGGAGCTCAAGGAGGCAACAGCCGAACGCAAATAGGTGTGGCGCCCAAAGAAGAAAACTCAGGAGGCCATTCATTCGGCAGAGGAGTATTCTGCAAGTGGGCGTTCGGCAGATGTTAGCATGGTGTTCTACATCCCTATTGAATTTGCAGCACCTACTGAGCAAGCTACTGATGATCCAGAGGAACAAGATGCCTATTCAGATGAAGAGGTCTATTCTAATTTTGACAACAAAGAGATGATTGATCTCCTAGGACAGTTGGCTCTATCAAGACAAGCTGTGTTTGATAGGCCTAGGAAGCACAACCATCTAAAGCCTCTTTACCTGAAGGGATATGTTAATGGAAAGCCTCTGACTCATATGTTCGTCGATGGGGGAGCTGCAATCAATATCATGCCGTATACAACTTTCAGGAAGCTGGGAATGACCAAGGAGGATTTGCTCAAAACAGATATTGTGCTCAGGGACTTTGCTGGAAATCCTTCAGATACCCATGGAGCCGTTCACGTTGAGTCGATGATCGGTTCAAAGACTTTGATCACTACCTTCTTTGTGGTCGACAGTAAGGGGTCCTACGACTTATTACTTGGAAGGGATTGGATCCATGCTAATCGTTGCGTTCCATCCACCATGCATCAAGTCCTCATCCAATGGAACGGTGACGACGTCGAGATAGTGCAAGCCGATGATTCGGTAAGCATTACGATGGATCGAGCCATCATTCGGGAATATGAAGGCATGGAGTGTTTCTCGGGAAGAGAATGGGAAGAAGGTCTGTCGGACTCGCTACAAAGACCCGGCCAGCCGATCGAGATAGTCGGCTCTCACAGTAATTTCTAAGGAAAGATTACGTGTCGGCTTCTAAAGGATCAATTATTGCAAGATATGATTGGCCGACACGTATAGTTTAATAGTTGTGAGCAAAGAAAGTTTGTTCTACTTATAAGAAATAGCCGATGTCTAAACCATCGCCTTTAGCGTAAAAAATGCTCCACGAAATTGGAAAACAAATAGGCATAAATATTGTTATGTCGCCTTTAGTGCAAAATATAAAACAACAATATCAATATAGAGACGAGAAGGTCTTTATTCAAGAGATATATCACAAAAAAAAATTGCCGAATGCATTGCGAAGGATTTTTTACTTGGTTTTAACACTAAATGCTATTCGGTATAATCTTGGTCACAGATCTTCATTTCTTCCTTGGTTTTTATCAAGAAATTTCTTACATCCGTGATACGAGGTTGCTTAGTGGAGAAGCTAACGCTATTTGTTCTACCTTCCCTTGGGTTGACATTTTTACCCTTGGTTGGTTTATTGGGAAGAGGAAAAGTGGAAGCGTATTCAATGCCACGATGATGAACAAAGCTTATGAATTATCTCGAAGCCGGATTTAAAATACTATTTCAAGATTCGGCCAATGATGACATCATCTATTTGGCGAGAGAATTCGTTCGGTAAAAGCTCCAACGAAAATGCACAACAGGAGATCAAGAATTCAACAAAAGAGATTTTTTACTGCTCAATTCATCCCAGATACAAACTAATCCTCCAAGAGGTTGAAGACAGCTTGCGGCTCATTGGACAAGACTACAGCAGTAGCGTGATCTTCATATACATCCATGGATTCTTCAATGTCATCAATATCTTCTGGAGCCTCACGAAAACCAACTGGATGGATGGAGTAGTCTTCACCAGTTTGAGTTGACAAAGCTGTCAAACTCATAGCCGCTCCCAGGTGCATGCCTTGGATGGCAACATCGTCGATGCGGTTGTCTGCTACATCTTCAAGACGCTCCGCCACCGTCTCGCCTCGCGCCTTCACTTTGTCAGCAGCACGAATGGCAGCCGCCGTCAAACGTGCATTGTCAGCCTGCAATCGAGCAATTTCTGCTAGAAGCTGCTGATTTTCTTCAAACAAAGCTGTGATAGACCAACCGAGTGTCAGATAGAAAGGATATAATATAGTAAATAGAACCCCGATGTCAAACTAACCAGTGTTGGTGCTGCAGAGCTGCCCGATGGAATCTTCTTGATCAAGATTCTTGATGCAGCCTTCATGGAGTACTCGCCAAACTCCTTGATGATCTCGTCGTCCTTCTTCTTCTTCTCCCGAAGGTACCCGCGAGATCTTCCTCCGAATCGAGAGAGATACTCCAATGTGGGGAAGAAGGTCCCGATTGGGGAAGAGGGGAGCTTGGAGCGAGCATTGAGAAAGGGGGTAATGATTGGTCTGACCAAAAGAAGGAAAAATCTAATCGAGAAAAATCGGTCGATTGAAAAACAAGACGATGAATAGTAACAGCAAAGGAATTGCTAAAAGAGGGAAATAAATTTTTCTTACTCAAGCCGTTGACGAGGGGCTCGGCTTCCGCTTGCTTCGTTCTCAGCCGGACGCTTGCCGTGGTTGATATCACCACCCGCCATGAGGGTTTTCTCTACTCGGTAAGGAAGAAGGTGAAATCAGGCGAAAGGCGAGAACGGTTTTGGTTTTGGAGTTAATGGAGTAAGATATTTTTATAACTCAAGGGCATCACATGGGCTTAAGAATATATGTTGGGCCAAACAAGAAAATGGGCCAAGGCAATTTTAGATCATTTAAGCTTTTAAATCGATTTGGCAACACCCAAGTCGAAACTAAGACGGCCCGGATTAAGATGTGCGAGAAATCTACTCGTGAAAACAAGCCAAAATGATGAGGCTGAAGCCGGTTTTCATTGAGATGGGAGGAAGATATAATTATTGCAACAGGATTACATATCATCATTTACAAAGAAACTATCATAAACTTCCTTCAGCGCCGAATGCGGTGCATCCTCATTGGGCGGTCGGGGCTGGTGTCTCTACCATCCTAATCATCCGGCGGGATGCACCGATCAAGGTAGCAAACCTTCCCAAAGAGCCTTCAAGAAGATTGAGAAAGGATGATAAGTGGAGGCTAACATGAGAAGAGAAATAACATGAGAACCAATTTGGAAAAGCTTACGATTGAAGTTCCATTCATAGGAGTTCTGGTTCCTTGCAAAGATATCTAGATCCTCTTCGATGTCTTCCATGTCTTCGACGGCTTGCTCGTGGGCTTCGTGCTCCAGCCTGAGTGCCTCCTGTACTGCCACAAGTTGGTGGCGGAGCTCCGCAATCTCAGCATCACGAGGGCTTCGAGTATCATCAAAGAGGAGAAAAACAGGTCAGATTCGCATGAAGTGAGCATCAAAGGCACACGGAAATCAAACTTACTCCATTGCTAAAGGTCAAGGCTAGCCGAACGCTTCAGATCTGAGAAGGAAAAAGAAGAAGGTTGAAGAGGAAGGAGATCTGGATGACTACCGAAGAGGTTTGCCCAGTATTCATACAAAGAAGGAGGCCAAAAAGACTAGAAGATTGAAGTGATCTATTCGGTGCTAGTCTTGGAAAACAGAAGCAGCTTGGCTCGTCGATTCACATTGGTGGAAACTCTGGTGGCACAAGTCCCAAGAAGAAACTGAAGGGTTGAAACCGTGTCGAAGGAAATGTCAAGAAGATGGGCCTTGGTAATTTTAGCCCAGATTAAAAGGCTTGGCCCGAGGTTTTAGCAGATCGTGATCAATTTCAAAGCAAAAGGATCTCTTTTACTCTAAAATTGAGGGGGCATATGTTAACACCAAAATTTGGTTGAGCCTGGATGACAGATGGGCCGGCACACGATGGTTCTGTAAAGGAATCATTCGGCTAGCGATATGGTGCCAATGATGCCGTAGCATTCGAGGAAGCCGCCGTTATTCGGCTAAGGAGCCTAAGTCCGAGAAGGAGCTGAGCGAGAGACGGTTCGGCAAGCGTGGAGCACCAAGGGAGATATCCAGGGACGAGGGCCCACGTCACGTACAAATCCACGACTCCGAGAAGACTTGGAGGACAATGTATCTTAGCTAGATATTTTCGTCATTATTATTCGTAATTAGTTAGGACTCAATAAGCCCGAGGGGTATAAATATGAGACCCCCAAGAATCGTAAAACAATCTACCAAATCAAATACAACCAACCCGGCTCCGTGCCTTGGCTCCGGCCACCCTTCGAGTCCGTCCGTGTCGTCGATCTATCATGAGAGGATTCATCGACCCGTCGACCTCCGTAAGTACCGGCAACCTTGCACCATGTCTAGTATCGTCGGGAGGATTTAGATTATTGCAAGAAGTCTTGTTCACGCTTAGTATCGTCAGGCGGATTTAAGCTATCGGGGGGCAAGAGGGTTCTTTTGTCGATCATGAGCCATCCGGGTGGGCTAAGATCCGCTAAGAGCTAGTTATCGGCTTCATTAGGCTTGGCACCCTAATGAATTCATTAAGTTACCGAGTGGTGCATGATTCCTATTTGTTTATCTATTTATTTATTTATGTTTGCACACACTCTTTTGCTCGATCTAGATTGATGTTGCTCGGCTTTATCTTTTGTTAGATCTATATGTCATCAGTACTCTCAATGTTTATCATTGGTTTGTCATTAGATCTATCTGTTCTTTCATAGCCGAGCCTAGATCAATCTAGGTTGTCACGTGTTGCGGGTTCTTACGCGTTTAGTCATGAGTCGTGCGGCAGGCTAAGGTTTTACGTGTAAGTTTCTTCTTCATGGACCCTGGATTCGGCAACCTTGCCGAACACAGTTATGTGTTTACTTGTATCTTGCATGTGTAAATCTACCTATCGTTAGGGTCTAGTCTGGCAAGCCGTATCATGCGGTGGATTAGCTTGTTGCGATGTATCATGCGGTGGATTGCTTGTTAGGGCGAAGAGGGTTTAGAACGGTTAAGTCTCGGCAAGCCGTATCATGCGGTGGATTAGCTTATTGCAGTGTATCATGCGGTGGATTGCTGTTAGGACTGATCGGGACGAATCTCTGGCTTTGCTTTAGATTAGGTTTGCATGTGTACTTTACTTATCTATGCATACGCGCCTCAACGAGTATTGAGTATTTATAGATCTATTTAGATGTATGCATGCTTTTAGCTTATCATGGTTAGATTGTATCATGCGGTGGATTGATCTAGTTGTGGTAGGTGGTTTATATCTGTAGCAAGTGGTATCATGCGGTGGATTAGCTTGCAAGGGTTTAAACTTGACGGGTTTAGGAAGGCTAGGCGTCGCGGCATGCACTAGTTGGATGAAACTTATGCATGTGTCACTTATATTAGGTTTTTTATTTATGAGTTACCTTTTTGTTCCATGTTGTCAATTAATTCGATCCATGCAATAGAGCTTTATAATGTCATATCATGATGATCGACTTCACTTGTTCAAACATGTCTTTTATGATCATTCGCAAAATCAAGTTATTACGATTACATCTTTACATGCTTACTTGAATGCTTTCATTATCTGTCGACGAGATAGCTCTCATAGCTATGTGTCTTTACATCCGCCTTAGAGCCATACATGCGGAACTGTCTTGGTCTTACTGAGCATGTTCCAGATCTCACGTTTACCTCCTTGTCAATTAACAGGTCAAATTGATCGGCACGCCTTCGATTCAAGACGCCGAGCGAGAGTAAAGCTAGCTATTCCGGCTTGTCGGTGTGCGCGGCGCAAGGGAGTAGGATTTTTGAGCCTACAAGAATCAAGATCCCCGTGCTCGATCCACGATCCAAATACGAGTGTCGACGAAGAAAAATTGACGAGCGCCTAAGCATAAAAAGCCACGTGAGCAAATAGCAATAAGAAGAAAAAATTTCTAAGTAGGGTAGTGCTTTATACAAAAGAAGAAAAGAAAAATACCAACGGGCTAAAAACAAGAAGAAGAAAGAACAAGATGGGCGAGAACAAGAAGAAGCAGAAATACGAAATAGGCTAAGACAAGAAAGTAAAGAAGCAACAAAAGACTTAGGGATTCGAGACAAGGAATAGAATCCCAAACTCACGTTGGATTTGTTACCCGTAAGAATCGGGATAGTGAGGTACATCGCAGAAGACCGTGAAGGAACAAGCAAGAAAAACGGGCACTATAAGACCTTAGAAGACACCAGAATACCGAAGACACTCGAGGAATAAATCCTGTAAGTGGGGTAGCCGCTGAAGAAGACCCGAAGACTACAAAGACAGTGCGGACCCGGGAAGATGGGGTAAAAACAAGCGGATCGTCAACAGCGGGAAGGCATGCCCTTCACGCGATCGTGTTGCCCTAGTAATAGAGTAGCACGATAATCGTAGAGGTTCGGAAAAGACAACACTATAAGCAATGGAAAGTTTTCCCCTCTCCTATCTCTATCTCCACCCCTTTAGGCCTCAAATTAGGACCTTCACTCAGAGACTTGGAATCTCGGGGACGAGATTCATCTAAGTGGGGTAGATTTCTAACACCCGTGTTTTTGCATCATTTTAAAAATCACTAAAAATTTGAACTTTTCGAATTACAACTAAAACTTGATTTATTTTCCGTTAATCCGAAACCCCATTTTTTAAAAACACGCATTCAAACTCTCACCATCTAGAAAATAGGAACCCTTGCTTGTTGCTTGTTGAACTTTATGGTGGACAAGGATGCAAGGTAAGTTCTAGATTTTTTTATTTATGGAAGTAATCGCATGAGAAATGATTTACAAGTTTTCTCACGGGAATAACCAATAACGACACACGTGTGTACCAAATATACATATTGAATATTTTTACGAGCACAATAAATAATTATTCTCGACAATAAAAGTCATAAGAATATAAAGGTGCTTGTGAGAATATTTATAATATATATATATGTATATGTCACACATGAAATAATAGAATGGGAGAAAATGTGTCTACACATATATATTTATAATTGTAGGAGCACAATAGAATAAATATTCTCTTGATTGAAAGTCAAGAGAATATATGCTCATGTGCTTGTGCAAATGTTTGCAAAATATATATATTTACACACATAAAATAATGAGGGAGAAAGAGTAAAGAATAGGAAAAAGGAAATAGAGAAAGGAAAAGAAAATCAGGGAAGAGCTCTCGGGCTCAATCCCTCCACTCTTCCCTTCTCTAGCCCGCCCAACCGGCCCTCCTCCTTCCCTTCTCTTCTCTCAGAACGCGAGCAGGCCGCCCAAAGACCAAGTCCCGGGTCTAGCACCGAGCCCAAATCGTCTCCCTCCTTCTCCACTCATCGACCAACGGGCCCCACCGCGTCGTCGTCTACCTCCAACCAAGGTGCACGCGTGGCTGATCCCGACAGGCCCCGCTGCTCCCTCGGCCGTACCCCATCACTAGCGCGTGACGATCGAAGAATAGTGGAGCATTTACCACCCCGCTGGACCGACCCGCCAGCCAGGACTCGCCCCCATCGCACAGTCCAACGGAACGCTGGTGGCGACCGCCACCGCCACCGGCGGACCGTGTGATGGACAACGCGACGAGCCGCGACGAACCCGAGGGCGCGTGAGTGCCGGCACATTATGGCGGTCGGCACGCACGCGGCCTCGTGTCAAGAGCCACGCTGGCGATGCCACCGAGTAGAGCTCTCCGCCATGGCGACCACCGCTGTGCCGTGGGTGACACGACCAGAGCGACGATCTGCCCACCGGAGCACGTGGCGCACGCAAAGGACAGCTCAAGCACCACCGGAGCCGGTTGAGGTCCATGCGCACACACCGGTGGTCGGAAAAAGATCTCCGAGCGGGAGAAAAATCTGGCCGGCGACGCTCGCCGCGGCGAGGCTATAAATAGCCCCGCCCGGTGCTCGCTCTCGCCTCGCCAAGCACGAAAGAACTCCGCTGAGTAGTGGAACACGCCGTGCTTGCGCCAGCCTCCCTCCTCCCCATCCTTATCTCGTCCGGGAGGGATTTTCCCCAAATCAATCCCACCGCCGCGAAAGGGAGTTCGAGCGCCGCCGTCAAATAAGGTCACCGTCGGTCAAATTGGTGAGTCTAATAGCTCGCCCATCTCCTCTCCTTTTTTGATTTCCCCTCTTTTCCCTCGCTCTGGTGCTACGTAGGGCTACCCCGAGCACCGCCGCCGTCGGAAGCCGCCATCTCCGCCACCACCATGGAAGGAACACCGCCCCTTCGCCACCATCTACCTCGACCGCCCGGGGCGACGAGGAGTCGAACAGACCCTCTGCGGCGAGCTTCGAGCAGGGCAATGCCGTTCCGGCGAGGTTTGGCGGCACCGCCGCCGGGCTCGACGGACGGGAGCCGCCCGCGACGACGCCGCGTCGCAGAACGCCGTCGGCCGTAGCGGGGCCAATGAGAAGACGACACGCCGCCTCCCCCCCCCCTCCGCTCCGACACCGCCAAGGGCACCGTATACACGTGGCGCGCCCGTGTCGCCCACCGTGGCGTCCACCTGGACCCACGTGGCACCCACGTGTAGAGAGGGATTCCTATGTACACTATCGTAAATTGCTATGTATCCCCGATAAGTGTACACACGTTATAAGTCACATTTCCGTGTCGAAAAAAATTCCTAGAAAATTTGTAAATTCATTATTTGATTTATAGAATTTTATCATGTAATTAGTTCCAATTTTATTACGTGATAAAATTATATATTATAATATTACCCTAATGATTTAATTAGGGGATTAATATTATAAAATCCATATCTCATGCATACTAACTCCGTTTCGCGTGAAACGACTTCCATAATTCCTCTAAAATCTAGCCCTATGCATCTAACCCATTGCCACCATAATGTTCTATGTTTGTTTTATGTGCCATAGTTCGAGCTAGGTCTATCGATGTACCCATAGTAGCTTTTCGACGATCGTTTAGGAGCTTTCCATCCGGTAAGCTAGAGACGCTCGACGCGCCCATGACGTCGTCGGTTGCTGATGTCTTGTGTTTCGGAGCGTCTTGTATCACGTTTTAATTTGAATTTCGTATTCATGTCGTGTGAGTTAGCTACTGGTATAAGTAGCCTGATGTAAGAGTTTACATTTAGTGCCTCGGTCATCTTGTAATAGTGTCTAAACTCGTGGAAAACGAGAGCGAAAAGGGGCGCTGTCACCCTATTGTCCCGGCGGCGGTTGTCGTATGTTCTTGAGTGTTCTTGCATTTTCTTGCATTTGATTGTCGTGCGAACGAGTGTTCTAGGTAGCCACCGTTATACTCGTGTGTTTATCATCGATCTTTGCCAACATTTGGTATCGGAGCCGGTTGAACACATCGAGATCCACATAGTGTCCATCCATGGAGGTGTCGGTTACGGGTGGTGGAGATCGGGGCGGCGCCAAAATACCGGGCATCACCAATTGTTCCCGACGCTGATGGGCCGAACTACACAAGCCGGAGTATCCGAAAGTGCATGCCATCATGGAGGAGCAGAAGTGGTGGGACGTGGTGGAACCGCCGGAGGGAGAGGCGGTTGGAGCACCGACGGAGGCGGCGACAGACAAGGACAGGAAGGTGCGGGCGCATCTGTTCCAATGTCTATCCGAGGATCTCTTGATGCAAGTTGCAAAAGAAGAAGACAGGGCGTGAGGTGTGGGAGTCTCTCAAGGCGAGAGGTTCGTTGGAGCCGAGCGGGTGAGAGAGGCTCGGTTGCGCATAATCGCAGCCGGAGTTCGATGGCCTGAAGATGAAGGAAGAGGAGACTGTCGACGAAGTTCGGGCCGGGCAAACCGATGGCTATGTCGGTGAGGTTCAAAGAACTTGGGAAGGACGTTGGAGGATAAGGCGATGGTGAAGAAGATGTTCGACACCGCGTCCCGAACGATTCATCAACGTCATGGCCGGGATCGAGCAAATCAAGGACCTGAAGACGCTGGCTTTCGATGATGCTGTCGGTCGACCGAAGATGTACGAGGAGCGTACCGGCAAGGCACGTTCGAGCAACGGTCAGGCGCTCCTCACTCAGGCGGAGTGGGAATCGCGTCATAAGAAGTCGGGCGGTGGTGGCGAGAGTTCTGGTGGCAGTAAGTCACAGGACAGTGGTTGTCGTGGTCGAGGGAAGGCATGCGGCGGCTGCCGGGGTGGCCGTGGTGGACGAGGTGATGTGGCGAGGGAGAACACGTGAAGATGTGACAAGGGTCACATCAAGTGTTTCAAGTGCCAAGACTATGGGCACTATGCCAATCGGTGTCCCGGGTGGCAAGAAGAAGGAGGAGGAGGCGCACCACGCAAGGGCGGAGATGGATCCGGCGGTGCTGCTCGCAGAGACAGTGGAACTGAAACCGTTCGAGCAAGCGCTTTCGATGAGCCTCCACATGGAGGTGAATCTGGTGGAGCCCAAGGTGAACCTCAACTCTACTTCGTCGGCGGAGAGGTCGTGAACAATGTCCGGTACCCGGACAACGGCGCCAAAGAATCACATGACCGGTGATCGCCACAAATTCAGATTTGACAATGTCGGTCTTTGGTAAGGTACGTTTTGGTGATGGCTCCACGGTTGAAATAGAGGGAAAGGGTACACCGTTTGAAGGTAGAGCTGGTGATCGGGTTGCTTAGAGATGTCTATTTTATTCCTAAGTTGAAGGGTAACTTGATCAGTTTGGGTCAATGTAACACCTGGTTTTCCGAAGAATACCAAGCGTTAACCATATGTGTGCCCAGGATGTCCACACGACACATATAGCAACAAAAATGGTAAATATCAGAAGCAATGCTTTATTATATAGCGAAACATATTTACATCAACTTACATATTTATCAGAGTACAACGGAAACTATTCTTAATCTTCTATCTTCGGGTCTCCATACTCCATAGGGACGGTTGACTGGGGGAGCACTCGCCTAGCACTCATGGACCTCCACAGGAAACTCCTGGCTGGAACCGCCATCTAGTACCCATCCGGGATTTTTATTGGTGATACAACAAGCGTCAGCTCACCATGCTCAGCGAGTATAACATGAGGCGATGCAAGGCTCAAAAGGCTAGACACGGTTGAACAGCGGTAAGCATTTTTAGTTGGTCATGTTTTATTTATTGAACCTATATTGCTAGGTTATGCTTAGGGCTCCCATAAGAGTATATATCATTATCATCATCAGGATTCATCATCAAGCTTCATCATCATCCAAACCATCCATCGAACCATCTATCTCGAAAAGGATCCAGGCCGCTCATGACCGCGAGCATGGCTGATATATCAGTTTGATCAAACTCTGCGCAGAGGTGTACACTTTCACCTTGAGCCGTGATTGCCCATTGCCCAAGGTGGCCGGCCTCTTAACTCACTACTAAGGTGAGTCGGCAGGGAAAATAACTACGAAGCCTTTCACTAGTCTCTCTAACAAGTTAGCAGCCGCTAGGTTTCATCGGCTAGGCGAATGGAGGCCCCCCTTCAAGACCGGCACACCCGACAAACCAACCAAAGACATAGCTTGACAAAAAGGAAGCCATTCTAGAACCGAGGTCCCCCCCTTTTGCGCTGAATAAATTCAAGAACTACTAAACAATATTAGAGAGTGCTAGTTATACGACTAAGGTCGTGCCCATATTGACACTCAAGGTTGTACTATCTTCCTGGGTTGCTGCTTTAAGATTCAGTCCTTACGGAGGGCAAACTAGAGCACCCAAAAAGGCCCAATGCTCTAGCTCCCTTCTTTCCATATTGCTCAAAAGCATCTTATGTCCATGTCACTCAACATCATCATCTTGATCATTGATCCATATGTCATTAATCAAAGTTAACATTATAGTATGGTGATTGCAGGCTAAGCAAAACTACCCATATGCATAAACCCAAGGTGAACAAGGTTCAGGATATCAAAAGTACTAGGTAAATCCTTAGCATCAATTTAGACACATGCATATGAAAGTGATTATGAGATTATTAGGTAGCAAGGAAACTCATGTTACACTTGCCTCTAATGTTCGCTCAAACTTTCTAGCTCTTCCTTCGAACCTTCCTCCATAGCTCTTCTATCGATAGCAACAACGAACACAAGCACCTGAACAAACCCTAGAAACAATACACCAAACATTACAAAAATAAACTATGAAGGTTTTGAAAGCGTATGAATTGTTCTATGATCGTGAACGCATAAACTAACAAAAACAAGAGGCAATGTTAAAAGATGTGAGACTTGAAAGGTATAGATGGAAGGGATTGGATTCATGTGAATAAGGTGGAGTTCGGACTAGAAGAAATATATTGTGACAAAGGACATGATGTTTTGACAAACGGTTAGGCGTAGAACAAGATTGCAAGATGGCATTGTGTGGCTATTGACATGGAAAGAGCAGCGACATGGTGATGGTTGTATGTCTGGTGTTGCGGTTAATATGGCCAATCAAACTTGTGCATATATGTATAAGTATATGGTACACATTTGGGTTGAAGAGATCTAACATCGTAGTGGTGAATCACTTTCGAACACGCATGCCAACTAGCATCAGCGGCGGCTGTGGGACAGCAGGGACAGCGAGCACAAGATAGGAGTATATCTCTTTCAAATTTGATGATATGGCCATGAAACGTTGTAGAGGCATGTGCAACTATATAGATGATATTATATCCAAAGGGTTCGACATATGGTTTGCTGGATCAATAGGGAACGAGATTGTAAAAAACAGGGTGGGCTGCTGTTTGGACAGGAGGGGTAGTAGGAACTTTGTCTCGATATCTCGGCCATCAGGGTTTGGATAGACAAACCAACTAGTAGGATCATGTTCAAGGTTGTTGTGAACATGTAGGTTCAAGGGATTGATGATTTGGTCAGTGGATTAGCGGGGAACGCCAAAACCGCACAGAGCTGCAATCTGCCACGCAGCAGGAACAACAGGCATGGAGATGAAGATATCTCTTATTTCACAACAGATATGGA
Source organism: Hyparrhenia diplandra (assembly GCA_015847255.1). Lineage (NCBI taxonomy): Eukaryota > Viridiplantae > Streptophyta > Magnoliopsida > Poales > Poaceae > Hyparrhenia > Hyparrhenia diplandra. The sequence goes on along the minus strand of JADLZK010006557.1, from coordinate 479,750 downwards.
GAAACCCTTTTGCAGAGGCGTGTTCAAGGTTATAAACCACAACTTCACCAAAGGGTTTGATGATTGCATCCATTAAACAGCGGGAACGCCGATTCCGTAAGAAGAAGCAACGCTGGCTGCGAGGACAGCAACACATACAACCGGTAGACTTCACCGGGATCAACCGTACATCATCTAAGGTACTTGATATGCAGCAAGGGATAGGTAAAAAGATGGGGATGATGATAGAATGTTCTCACCATGGGGATGGCGTGGTGGATCGATCGGCGCGCAGAGCGGCGACCGACGATGACGTTGTGGTGCGATGGGGCTTCCTTCTTGCGTTCTGGTTGATCGGGGCAGCCATGGGGAAGGAGGAGGAGGTGCAGGGGCGTCCCTCCTCTGTTCTTGGCGTGGGAAATGAAGAGGGAGGCGTGAGGGGGCTGTGGGGAGTATATATGAGGGGTAGGGGATGGGAGGCGAAGGGGGTGGGAAGCCAAGGGGTCAACACTTGATATTTTCATGTTTTGGTTGATATTTTTGTGAAATATGTGGAGGGCTGCCAAGGGGTGACGTGGGAGAGGGAGAGGAATTGTTAGAGGGCTGGTTGGGCTTTGCTTTGGATCACAAGGGGAGAGGAGGATAGTTGGGCTTTGATCCAAGGCGTGGGTTAAAACACGGTTTGGACCCGATTCGGCCCGACAGCGATGATAGAGTTATAGGGTTGGTTTCTTGTGGTATTTTGGGTTGTATGCTTTAGAGAGAAAAGGGTGCATTGAAATATTACCTAGAAATATTACCCAAGGTGAGCAAAGGAGTGAAAAGAATAACTCTATTAGAAAGAAGGAACAAAGTTAGGGTTTGTGAGAAGATTAAAGATTGACAACCCACAAAAGCTTTTGGAACTTGGATCAAGGAGTATGGTTTCCAAGAATTTGATCATGGTTTTGAGGTTATGGAAAATTGGTCAAAAATCAAGAGAGATATGATTTGGATTAAGCCCTATACAGATTTGAAAACATTTAAACTCATTTTTCATAGAAAAACGCTATGCAAAGGCATGAAATGCAACAAAACAATCTAGTTAGTTATAAAAATTTAGAAACACACATTTTCACTATCTAGAATGTCAATAACTTAACTAAGTTGATAAATTTTAGAAAATAATAAAATCATTCGTTGTCATTTTAGTGTTTTCTAAGTCATATCCCAAAATAGAAAATTTTGGGGGTATGATAGTCAAGTTACTGAAATTGGGCATAGAGTGGTGATGGATGATGATTACATTGAAGTGTTAGAGAAAAATCCATTGAGACTGATCATGAAAGTTCGAGATGGCTAGAAACAGATTGTATAGAATTGATTTGATGACAAGAAAACCTGCTTGCATGTTGAGTAACATAGAGGATAATGCTTGGTTATGGCATGGTCGTGCAGGACATGTTAACTTTCATGCATTGAAACAAATTGTTGATAAGGAGATGGTAGGTGGTGTGCCTTTGATCCAGCATCCAGATCAACTCTGTCATGATTGTCTTGTGGCTAAACAGACAAGGAAACCTTTTCCTAAATCTGTCTTGTGGAAAGCAGATGAGCCATTACAACTGGTACATGTTGACTTGTGTGGACCAATCACTCCATCCACCTTGTCAGGCAACAAGTATTTCATGTTGTTTGTATATGACTGTACCAGGTGGACAACAGTGTACATACTGAAGTCAAAAGATCAAGCAGTAGATGCCTTTGTAAAATTCAAGGCTCAGGCAGAGAATGCTTTAGGGAATCAGATAAAAATTCTCAGGTCAGATAGGGGTGGAGAATTTCTTGCTAATTCTTTCTAGGGTGAGTGTGACAAGGAAGGGATCCAACATCAGTTCACAGCTCCATTTACACCACATCAAAATGGTGTGGTGGAGAGGAAAAACAGATCTATGATGGAGATGGCAAGATCTTTGTTGAAAAGCATGGAAGTTCCAGGAGTGTTTTGGGCGTAAGCAGTAAGACATGTTGTTTTTCTTTTGAATAGGCTTCCAACAAAATCAATGGGATATAGGACACCCTATGAAGGATGGAAGGGCAGAAGACCACATTTGGGTCACTTGAGAATTTTTCGATGCACTGGACATGTGAAAGTGATGGGTACACACTTGAAGAAGCTTGATGATAGGAGTGTGCCAATGGCATATTTTGGCATAGAAGAAGGCAGTAAGGCTCACAGGATGTACAATCCAAAGACCAACAAAATAGTGGTTAGCAGAGATGTTGTGTTTGAAGAGTCAGTCAAGGAGAGCTGGGAGGCTGCAGAAAATGCAAATTTTTCGAGAAAATAGAGATGAGAAGGATGGAGATTTCTACTCGGAAGCTATGGACTGCGGATGGGTAGCTTGACAATGGAATAGTGCTCAAGATTGTCGGGAGAGACAGGGAGCTAATGGTGAGACAGATCAGTCAGGAGGAAGTCATGGTTCAGAGTTGCAGGATGACTTTCAGCACACTGCTGATGAAAATCCGACAACAGAAACTGAACCTGTTACACCTGAGTCTTCACCACAGTTGTCAGGCTGGGGTCAAGATCATATGGATGTAGATGACACCATAGATCAAGATAGTGGTCCAGTCAGATTCAGGAGCTTGAGTGAGGTCTATGATGACTCAATGGAGATCGAGCTGATGGATGAAAATGCAGAAGCTCTATTGTCAGAAATAGAAGAACCCACTTGTTTCAGAGAAGCTGCAGAGAGTCAAGATTGGGTGGAAGCTATGGACAAGGAGATGCAATCCATTGAGAAGAACAAAACCTGGCTGCTGGTTAAGTTGCCTAGTGGAAAGAAACCCATTGTCTTGAAGTGGGTATTCAAATTGAAAAAGAACTCAGAAGGAGAAGTGGTGAAACATAAAGCCAGACTTGTTGCTAAGGGATATGTGCAGAAAGAGGGTGTTGATTATGAGGAAGTTTTTGCACCACTGGCCAGGCTAGATACTTTGTGAGATTCTTACTAGCATTAGCAGCAAACCAGGGCTGGAAAATCCATCACTTAGATGTGAAATCAGCTTTCTTGCATGGTGAATTGGAGGAAGAAGTGTTTGTTTCACGGCCAAAGGCTATCAAGTGAAAGGTAAAGAGCAGTATGTGCTCAGATTGAGCAAAGCTCTATATGGACTCAAACAAGCACCAAGGGCTTGGAATGTCAGGTTAAACAAAAGCCTTAAGAAACTGGGTTTCAGGAGATGCATAACTGAACAAGCAGTCTATACTAGAGGTCATGGGACAGATGCTGTCATTCTTGGGGTTTATGTAGATGATCTGATTGTAACAGGTGGCAAACCAGAGAATGTCATATCATTCAAGGAACAAATGATGGCTGAGTTTGAAATGACTGATCTTGGACTCTTGTCTTACTACCTTGGGATAGAGGTGGATCAGAAGGAGGATTGTCTCACTGTTAAGCAAACAGGATATGCTAAGAAGGTTCTTGGGCAGTTTGGGATGGCAGAATGCAATGCAACAAAGATTCCCATGGAGCCTAGAAACAAGATTGATGCAGACAAGACAGGGAGAATGGTGGATCCAACAGAATACAGAAGGTGATTGGTTGTCTGAGGTATCTGTTGCACACCAGACCTGATTTGTCCTATCCAGTGGGCTATGCAAGCAGGTTTATGGAGAGACCGACAGTGATGCACCATAATGCAGTCAAGCAGATTCTGAGATATCTCAAGGGTACAACTGATCTTGGACTAGTGTATGTCCAAGGAGGCAGTATTGGTGAGTTGGTGGGGTACACTGACAGTGACCATGCTGCAGATCAGGTGAAGAGAAAGAGCACCGGTGGAATGGCATTCTATTTGGGAGAAAATCTCATTAGCTGGTGTTCACAAAAGCAGAAGACAGTGGCTCTATCCTTGTGTGAATCAGAGTTCATGGCAGCTACAGCAGCAGCTAGACAGGCTTTGTGGTTGAGGAACCTGAAGAGTGAGATCATAGAGGAGGAACCGAGAGCTGTACCCCTTTATGTTGACAACAATTCAGCAAGAGAGCTCATGAAAAATCCAGTGTTTCATGGAAGGAGTAAACACATAGACATCAAGTATCATTTTATTCGTGAGTGTGTTGAAAATGGTCAGATAATTGTGAAGAGGGTCATCACTGATCGACAAAAGGCCGATGCTCTGACAAAGGCTTTGCCAGCAGGGAAACCGGTGGTAATGAGGCACCTTCTCGGTGTTAGAGATCTTGGTGCTTGTCAGGCTTAAGGGGGAGAATGTTAGGTGTAATCCCGACAAGGATGACGTGGAGACCATGCTTTGGAGGCGGATGACGAGAAAAAGTGGCGGGAGACTTTGAATTCGAAGCATGCCATGGTGTGGAACGCCGCCAGTGGACACGCCCACGGCGTCGTCGGTTCTTTGTCTTTGTGTTTGGGCGCCTTGTATCACGTTTTAATTTGAATTTTGTATTCATGCCGTGTGAGTTAGCTACTGGTATAAGTAGCCTGATGTAAGAGGTTACATTTAGTGCCTCAGTTATCTTGTAGTAGTGTCTAAACTCATGGAGAACGAGAGCGAAAAGGGGCGCTGTCACCCTGTTGTCCTGGCGGCGGTTGCCGTATGTTCTTGAGCGTTCTTGCGTTTTCTTGCATTTGATTGTCGTGGCGATCGAGTGTTCTAGGTAGCCACCGTCATACTCGTGTGTTTATCATCGATCTTTGCCAACACGCGGAGTGTCTACTACAATGGAAACCCAATCACGTAGAATACAATCCTATTGCACCGGTTAGCAATCAACATCAAATGAACACCGCATGAGACACTAAAAGATTGGCATTTTGGAACCATCAATGCGTCAATTTTTTTGCATTTTCTTGACACTTTGCACCTTTAGGGCTCATTCGATTAATTCCCCTCTCCAAGATGAATCACGGGATTTTGACTTGTAGAGGATTTAATCTCCTTCAAGGCTTTTCGATTGCATTCAATTAATCTCCTCTATTTTCCACCAAATCAAACAAGGTTACTAGTGTATATTCAAGGACCTCACACGAAGGCCTAAACTTCATCCCAAACGAGTTATAACCTGTCTTAAAGACGGTTAAGCAATCGTCTCGATAATACATCGATCACCGACGATGTAATAACCAAACCTATGATGTCACAGTTCATCATAGGTTCCTTAGATGCATTGTTTCACCCGAATATGCGGTAGAGTTAAGACCAATCTTTGATTGAAATTATATCACGAGACATCGATTTATATAGGCCTATTTGTGTTCTGCTTTGGTTCATATTTATACCGACCACTCATAGGTCCATCCGGACATTTCTCAATTTATATATTTTTTTTTTTTGCGGGCTCTTACCCATACTGCATTAAGAGAAGTGGGATACTTTCATTACATCCTAGACGCCCCCATGGCGAAATGCCAAGGAAGGCAAATAGGCAAAAACACTCACAAAAGGCACCGACTACAACGGTGGAGCTTAGAGTGGCGTACTAAGAAGGAAACAAATGTGTGATGGAGAAGCGGTGGCGATCAATGGCCCGCAGCGAGGGGCGTCCCGATCTTTGGCGGCGGTGGGGATGAGCATGTCTAGAACCTCGTGCTTGTGTTGCGGTAGGGGATCGGGGCCACGGAAGTAGTGGGTGCGGAACCTCTTCGCGATCGTGGAGTACGGAGTCTGCACGTTGGCGCCCTGAGGCTTGTTCTCCCACTTGTTGAGCAGGATGCGGCGAGCCCGCCGCCCGGATCGCGGGATCTTTGAGGGCGGACTTCACAACAAGACTATCACTCTGTTTGGGGGTACCTCGTCGCCGTCCGCACACGCACGCGTGACTCAGCCTTGGTGGTTAGTCGATAAGGGGCTGCTCCGGAGGGGCTCGAAGGAGTCGATGAATGATGCCACGGAGGCCACCGCACGCCTCAGGCCGGGGTAGCCTAGTTCAACCATGGTGTCACCGAAGAAGCTCCGACGCCTCGGCGGCCGTGGAGCTAAGGCTGCGTCGTAGGAGCCATCGAAGGGGGACGATGCGCGACGGCCGAAGCCGCGAACTCGTCAAGCATCGGGTCAGCCCCGGGAGGGGGCTCCGTATCCATGCCCGGCCCAAGCTCAAAAGTGGGTCGCTGTCCGGTGTAGCTAGGAGACATGGGTGACCTCCTCTGGCGGGCACGCGATGGGGTCGATGGCGAGGCGTCTTTGTCCGCCCGTCGTGGCGATGCCAGTGCGGCGGCATCACCGGGGGGCATCCGCTTCCCTGCTACTGGAAGACACATTGAAAGGTCGGTGGACTAAGGGGAGGGGAAGAAGGGGCATGTGGGGAGAGGGGCGACGGCAAATCCCGCCTTTGCGGCGGACCTCATCCTCCTTGTCCCCTCGCGCACACGCGCCCTCATCGTCGCGAATGTCCCCGATGGTTCCTTCATCCTCCGCTGGTAGAATTGTGGTTAGGCTCTCCTCCGGCGCCAAGGCAAGTGGTGGCATTGGTGTTGGGGAACCAGCTTCCGCAAGGTGGCCGGGCCCCGAGCGACGCACATCGGCGCGGGAGCCTGGTGGCCACCAATGGCGACGGAGCCGAGGCCGCGTCAAAGAACGTTGGCGGCGATGGTGACTTCAAGGCCCTCGGAGGAGCCCCCACGATCTCCCCGCCTTGATGCCCCCCACGGGGCCCCACCGACGGGAGGCCCTATTCTCGGGGAGCTCGGATATGGCGAGGAGTTGAGTGGGGAGGATCGCTCTTGGATTTGAGCGGGGAAGCCCCCAACAAGATCCCCACATGATGAGAGATCGATCAGTGCAGGACCTGCGGCAACCGCTAGAGCAGAGGCCGCCTAGAATAATCAGAGGGCCCTGCCGCAGGTGCCGCACTAGAACAATCAGAGCGCCTTGCCGCAGGTGCCGCACTGATCGATCTCTCCCTCTCTCACTTCCTTGAACTTTTTGGTAAATTCATATGCGGTCGAGGATTTCCGTTGTTCTATCTTATATCTTAATATGTTACAAATTTGTTTCCGGGTTTTACCATCCTAATACTTGACGATTTGTCAATTTTATATTGATCATAATACTTGACAATTTTATATTCATGTTTGTTATGCTTCACGTGGTTTATTTGAGTAGGTTGCAGCCCTTTGACATCTATAGCTCATTTGAAGGTTTATTTGAGTAGGTTGCAGTCCTTGACATCTATAAATTTTTTAAAGAAGAACATTACCTCGTCTAAGAACACAATCACTACTACAGAATTGTCCATCATCTGTCGGGCTCTCCAACCCCCTTCACGCCGAAAAAGCGAACCGACGTAACCATAGCGGTAGTGATGTGGGGTTCAAACACTACGGGTCAAAACACCGGCGGTGATTCGAGGAGAGACTGCGGTTTGGTATCGAACCTGCGGTGCAATGTCACTTGAACACCGCCGGGTGTTCCACGGACCCACAACATTTTTGATCCAAGCAATGCAGGTTCGGAAGACAGCCGGCATAGTTGATATTGGGAACACTTGTCGGGCTTTAACGAACCGGCGAAGCGTAGGGGATAACACTATCGGGTTAGATTGAGCCGGCGGTGTATCGAAAAAGCTAACAATGTCGGTTTACTTTGGACCCGTCGGTGAACTTTACGTGAACACCGCTTGGCTGATTTCAACCCGACAAATAAGTTATTAGAGTGGAGACTATCGGTTGGTTAATGCGGCCGACAATGATGTTTACGTCGTCGATGACGGTTAGTAATTCAAACCGATAGTGTTTGGTATAGTTACACTACGGTTTGTTTCTCATTCACTTTGTCGGACCCATGCCACCCGACGTTTTTGTTTTAAATTTTAAAATTTTTGAATTTATTCGTGAAAATCAGCTATTTTTAAACCGATAAAAAGCATCGCATATACATTAAAATCGACAAAACATTACATGGTTCAAAGGTTACATACAACTAACTTCACCTAATGTTCTATGAAATTCAGCCTAGGACATCAACTTCCAAATAAGAAAAACAATCACAATGGACATAACTAAAATCAAGACATCTTTCATAGGCCAAGTCGCAATTCTCTAATCTTCATATCTATGGAAAGAGGCTTCTCATCAATCTCCAGGGGCTGGTTGATAGACAAAGTTTTCACTATAGTAGGCCCCGAAAGCTTGACTTCCGTCTTGTATTTTTGTAACAATTACCGGGGTAGCCAGAGACTTGAGCAAAGAGCAATCTTCCCGAGGTTCGATAGATCCTCGGCACTTGACCAACATGCACTACATACCACGCCATGGTTTGCCTATACATGCAACAAAATAGGATGTTAATGCTATGTCATTCAAAATGTTGTACAGTAAGATTTTTAACACCACAAAACTCATCAATTTCAACATCTCTCTCATTGCAATCACGCCGAGCATTAGTATGTCTTCAATCATGCTATAAATGACCACAATGTTTAAATCTAATTTGTTCACCATAGACCAAATTAAAAACATTTGCTACAATATAAGGATCCCGAACTGTGCGAAAGCAAAATCTAAATAGAAAAGGGAAATAGTAGGTTGGATTTATCAACACGGGCATTTCAACAAACAACTCAAAGGCGGTGACCGACGCACTCATCGAGCTTCCATGCAGTCCGCACGCTCTCTGTCTTGTCTCGGTGGTGCGAGACGTGGCGTCCTAGAAGGAAGCGGAGGGCGCGGACGGGGCGTTGCTCGGGCGGAGTCAAGGAGTTCGAGGTCGCGGCAGTGCGGCGCGTCGAGCCTAGACGGGGACGGCGTGACGTTGCGAGGGCGGGCGGTGTAGCGGCGGTCCCCTGTCGACGTGGAGGAAGAACAAGCAGGTGAGGCGAGGCGAGAACAACGGCGAATTAGGTCTCATTCTTATAGGCAAAATCTCTTAGAACTAAATGGCTAATTAGTTCTCACCATGGAAGGGCGCGGGACGCCGTATGCGTTAGGGGACGTCGGAGAAGAAGAGAAAACGGCGGGCGCGCGGTAAAGGGGTGACGGACGACTGCGGCGTGTGTGGTGGTGGTGCTCCGTCGGCGACGTTGGTGGCGAAACGAATGGGGCGCGGGGTTGAAATGACTTGGGGAAAATTTCAGCTCGCCCGCGCCAGACCAATATATATCATTGAGGCTTTGAAAGAATGGCGTGGTGTTCAAATGACTTGTGAAATTTTCACCTGTGGCGCCCATATCTATAGTTAATCACCGCCGGTTGAGCGGTGTCACCGGCGGTGACATTAAAGGTTCAACTCGCCGGGTCTAAACGTCGGTGACCCAACAAAGAAGATCGGATTACTATTGCCACCTACCACCTCGGGATGATAAGATCACACTTTGTTGCCACCTACCACCGCTCAATCCCACCTACCACCGCCTATAAAAACAACCCGCGCAGAGCCATGTATGGCCAATCGTCTTGCGGTGTAGACCTCTTCTCGTTATTTGCCCATTTTCCTATCCACATATATGGCCTCTATTTGGGAGAAAGCCCTCCACATAAACATTTTATTATGGATAGACAGTGTATACAACAGGTGCTAGAAGGGTGTTTTTGAAGATTAAGCTACAACGTTGCCTACAGAAGCTGGGTGTGATGCTCGTGCAACGCCATTGTTGCATGGACTGCCGGATCAAGACGGAAAGAGGAGCCAAGTAGCATGCATTCTTGTGCTCCTCGCTCGGTGATGAGCCCCGTCTCCTGTTAGGCCTTTGCCGACACAGAGAGACATTGGTTCTTCACAGAGGTCTCCTATCCGCCTTAACTCGTGTAAGCATAACGGGTAGCATTGTAACCACCTCGGGCATAGATGCTAGAAGGGTGTTTTTGAGGTGGTTATTTCTTAATGTGTTTGTACACTTTGCTTATTGTACCGTGTTAAACTATCAATTAAACGTAATGCTCTTGTGAAGCATGTTTAATCCCATTTCAACCTGTAATTACTCGATGTCATCGTGTAGAAATTTTGGCACCACTGCTCTGTTAGTCGGTAAACCCCAGTTTGGGGCGAGAAATCTCAAACATCACGGTTCCTTCACACATGGCATGTGCATGTCTAAGATCGAAAAAGTTTGAGGCCGAGACGACACCGGAACGAAGATGACCCAGCAAAGCTTATGGATGTAATTGTCTAGTCATGCTTCCGATGAAAGGGGTCATGTACCTTTGTGAAGCATGTATACTCCCACAATGTAGAAATGTCTTGAATTTTTTTTACAACCATGTACACCCAAATTATGCCCCCACACAAGATCTTAGGTTTTTCCTCGATATTTTTATTACTAGATTTTCCTAGGTGATAAACGCGATACAAGGAGGTTAATTACAGCTTGCAAACTTATGAATTTTGTAGCAACCTACACCTTTGAATTACCACCTAGGGCACATGAGACCATGTGGAGAATTTTGGCACCACCACTGCTCATTTAGTGGGTAACCCCAGTTCAACCTTTGTAATTACTCGGGGTCGTCGTAGAAATTCAATTTAATTGAGAAAAATACCAAACCTTATCCAAAAATCTCAAACTTCGTGGTTCCTTCACACATGGCATGTGCATCGTCTAGGAAAAAGTTTGAGGCCGAAAAATCTCAAACTTCGTGGTTCCTAAATACTAGGTGATAAACGCGATGGAAGTCTCATCACTATCGGTTTCTTATTTTCAAAGTGGTAGTGTAGTTTCTTTCACTTTGCTGGTGCTCTATTGAAACCCTGGCGGTGATATATTTGAAACCGACGATGTAATATCTTTCAGCTTTGCCCGTGAGATTACTTGGACCTTTCTTTTCACTGAAGTTGTGTGTTTCAATGATGTTTACCAGCTTTTTTGGTTAGTACATAGAGCATTTATATATTTATGTTCGTCCATGAAAGATAAGAAGTGCGTCGAAAAAAATAAGAACTGCGCCCGTATGATATATAAATGCAAACATCCATTATAAAGGAACACTATTACATATATATAGAGAGGAGCAAACCGATTACAATATCCGATTACATATATGATAACAAAGACCTTGAAAAAGAAGTTACATATATGATAACAAAGACCTTTCCACGAATAGATCAATGTTCTCATCAAAGTGTACAAAAACATTTAAAACAAAAAATGCCGAAGGTTATGTGATTCTTGCCGATGAAATTCCGATGGGATTTTGAAAGCCCATCGGCGCTGTTGATGTTCCAACGGTGCTCTGTGAGGTTTCTTGTGCTCGATCTTATAAGGAGGGCATAACTCTGGATTTACATTGAATCCACAGCAAGGCCGGAGGAGACATGCCAAGCAAATTTTCTTTGCTCAGCCAAGCTGTGGTTTAGTCCAATGACAGCATGCATAGGCATTCGCAGGAGAAGATCATGTTAATCTATGAAAATCTCCTTTGATCAAATAAATTTCTTCACTTTCCTTCAATTTCCATTCAACTAGGCCATCAAAGTGTATTATCCTACTGCTGGCTGTGTCAGCCTCTACAAATTTCTACTGTGTATTATCCTGAGCGAAACTAAAACAAAATAGTATAGGTTGTCCTGTTATCAATTTCCAAGTATAAATTTACGCCATGTAAATTTCCAAGTACACTTCATGTTATTAATTGACATTCAATTTCGGCCGTGTATGCCTCTGCAAATTGTTGGCCGTTATCATGTTCCATTGTTCAGTTCTTTATTATTTAACTATTGACTATACTTTTTCAACCGAGATTACCAGAGAATGAACCTTCCTCCCTCTTGATTAATTGTTGTTTATTCATTACTACTTACTTTAGAAAATTACTACTTAAGTTGGAAACCTCAGTTTACAGTATCAGTTCGCCATACCTCAAATATATAATGCCCTATGCCACTAATCCAAGTATGCACGAATGTTTTTTTCAGGGAAAATACTGTGACATCGTCGGAAGAAACAGAATCTTGGATTCTATATTTTGATCTAAAAGGCGCACCACCTGAGAGGGAATTGCTGAAATTGAATTGGATAGGAAAGATATCACGTTTGGAACCTTGTTAACAATTAAATCACGTTCAGGGTACTCTTCGAGGGACTTCTTATACTACAAGGAACGATGTGGTAATGGTGTAGCAAAATTGATTGAAATTGATGGTGAATTAGATGTAGATGGCATGATAGCAATGAACCATGAGGAGAGAGAAGTCAAATTAGTATTGAGTAGGGATAAAATAACCGAGCAAAATGTGACCATAACACCCATCAAAGTACCTCCAGGTACAACATTTTATGAGGATGAATTCACAAATGAGCCACTTGATGACTACAAGGTCTGGCTTGCAGAACTGCATGAAAATGGCAGAGGCCGTGGTAAGTTAAGTAGCTGCACTAGTTTCCATAACTTCATCTTAATTGATTGGTAGTCAATTCAATAATGTAAGTTTTTTCCAGAACTTCAAGATATGTTCAGGGAAGAGACAGTCAAAACATACAGCGCATGGTTACGTCAGGAAGGACAACTTGATGACATCGGTAATATGATATCCTCTCCATGTTTGTAAATCAATTTAACAGTTTTTCAGATACCAATTTTAACTTGTGCTCTATTATTGTAGAGGCATATGAAGAGCTTTCAACAATCAGTCAAGTCAATCCAGCAATCCTACACCACCAATGCAACGGCCAAGTCATGCTCGTCGTGAAAAACAACTGGCCAATGGTGGTAAGAATTTTTTGGAAACCATTATTATAAGGTAATAAGAGTTGTACCATAGAAACCATGTCGAAAAGTAAGCAAGAACCTATTGCACTGTTCCAAATGCAACCACCTATATCACGGACCATACACATGGCAACTCTGAGCCGCAAACATTTGTGTGGACGAGCAGCAACATACAGTAGTATTTATGTTGCAGTTCTGAGCAGCAGCAACTCTGTTCCATCCATCTTCAGTTCAGAGCACAAGCAAGCAGTAGCAAATTTCTCTCTGTTATATATCATGACCCCTTCTTGTCTCTAACTTCAGTGCAATATATGTGGTTCAGCCATGGTTGTTTATTTTACTGGTTTAGACAAGTATTTTCACTTAGGCCTGAATAGCAGCTGCGATGCACATCATTTTTGTATAAATGTGAAAGGACATTTGTTGGCTAGAGTAACTAATTCCTCATGTAATTGTTGCATGCTTACCTTTAGTAGTTATTTATTCTTTAGCTGATCATTTCTCATGGAGTCGCTGCAAGGTTGCTTAGCTTAGCTGTTGGTTACTAGTAGCTCTATTACAGTTTGAATTTTCAGTACTAGTGAGCTCAACTAGCTGTTGTTTATGAGAAACCATTGTCACTTGTTACTTTAGAGTGGAAACATCTTTCAATTATTAGGTTAGAAGAAATGCGCACTTGTTACTGATTGGTGGCATTCTGTATTTTGTTATATTGACAATTTTGTGTCATGCATTATTAAATTTCATTGTATTGTTTTGAAGGGCGACATATCAGTGGAAAGAGGAAGTTTAAAGGACGTGGGCCAGTTAAAGGTTTAACTGTATCCAACAAAAGAGCTAGGCAGGGCACTACAAAATTGGATGTGGTATTCTCTAGAATGGGAGGACCTGTAGGTGGTAACCGACGGTCCTTTGTTGACGAAGTGGTGGTGTATACAAGGTTAAGTGCTCCACTTATTGGTGTGAGAAAGCGGAAAGACATTGATTATGAAGTTAAAAAGGAGATAGCATCTGATGTAATTGTAAGCTTCACATATTTTTGGTCCATTCCAATCTTAATTGTGAAATATTGTAAGAACTCACTTGGTTTGTGTATTTCTTTATTCAACAGGATAAGTGGAGCCTTGAGAATACTTCGGAAAACAAGAAAAAGATATGGGCTATTGCTAATGAGCGCTACAAAGGATGGCGATCAGCATTTAGTTCAACGTACAGGGCTTATGACACATATGATGAGAGAATGAGACATAAGCCTGAAGACCTGCACATTGTTGAATGGCACTATCTAGTGTTGTATTTTGGCACAAAGGAATTCCAGGTTTGATGCCATTTACTATTTTTGGTGCCAACTGCAATTGCAAAGATAAATGTTTTCTTTGGAGCACTCTTTTAATACAAACACAACATGCAGGAAATTAGCAAAAGAATTCTCGAAATCGTTAAACTTGTCCAAGCACAAAGATATGGTGGGATCATTGTCTTTCGGTCAGTGCAGCTATGAAATGGTAATGACCTGAGAAGCACGTACATATCAATGTTTTCTTACTTGATGAAATATTTATTTGTGTCATTCTTGGCAAAATTAGAGAGACCCAGAAACCGGTGAAGAGCCGGATGATTGTGAGCTTTGGGTGAAAACGCACAAGAAGGGAGGGAAATGGACAAGCGATGCATCAAAGGCTATCTATGTGCGTATATATAATTATTTGTACAACCCTTACTAAATGATTCATAGTATTTCCCTTGTTTAACACATTTTTTGCACGTCTTGCTTGTGTTAGGAAACTGCTTGCAACAAAATTGCGAGAAGGAAAACTGAGTCGGCAGATAGCTTTATATCTTCAAGAGAAAAACCTTATTTTCCAGGAAGCATACAAGCAAATTACTAGATCTAAATCATCCAAGGTTCATGGTAATGGGTATTTGGCAAGGTATCCAACTAGAAGGCAGCTAATGACTGAACGTTTGGAGGATCAGGCCCGTTCTGAAACTGCATCCCATAAGGAAAATGAAGAACTGAAGGCTTCGCTCGAGAAGGTACAAGAACAACTTCAAAGCCAAGTTGTTGAAAGGGAAGCCGAGAAGGAGGAACATAGGCGTCGATGGAAGAAATGAAGGAAGCAAGGGAGGCCGATAATAGGCGTCAAATGGAAGAATTCGAAACTTCGCAAGAGTTCATGTCAATGCTAGCAGCACAAAGGCAAGAACCATCACCACAGGTAATATCTTGTATCATTTGAACTTGCATATTGATCAGGTTAGCGTCTTACATTTTTTTATAGTTTTTTCATTTGGATTCACTTCACAGTCATCACCATAATATGTTTTCTCAAAAAGCGAACGTAAGAACATTAATCAATTAAGTTCTTGTCTATGGGAGCTAAGTAGTAGTAATAAAAAAATTAAATGCGAGGTTATCCAAGCTGCCATTGAAACAACATCACCGCTACAACAGGAAATGAAACAGCAGAAACAAAACACCCTCGGTTGCTCATGTACCAACCTTGAATGAAAGAGAAGAAACAACACAAGAGGATGAAGCAACATTAGCTCAGGTTGTTTCGGGCCCGAATCTTGTTTAAAACCATGAATTAGACTCTAATATTTTTAATGTAATTTTTTGAATTGCAGAATAACCTACAAGTGAAGGAGAAAGGACAACTTCGCAGGTTCTACACCTGTAGTAGGTATTAATGTGCGCACCACTAGAGGCAGTCTTAGCGAAATCAATCACAAAACAAAGAAGGGAATGGTGCACGAATTTTATTTCTACAAAGCATTTGACTGATGCTGTGGCAAAGAGACGACCAACCAAAAAGAATTGAATGTAAGCTTGGTTTTTTCAAATGATGTTCTCATTGTCCTTCGGATCATGTGATTTGCAATGTCTTTTCACCGAACTACCTATGGTAAAACCGATAGTGGTCTTTATTTCGGGATGAATGTATAGTTTCAAAAGATTGTGGTAGTCCGGATCAAGCACAAGGTAAAATTCCTTCATGTACTTCTCAATAACCTATGCCTTTTGATACGTGCTTTGCTTGTCATCATTTATATATCTGAATGATAGTACCAATGGTTCTAGATAACTTGTGCCATCTTATTTTATTTGTTTGTGAACATCACTAGTTTTTGGTCTTTAACATCACTAGTTTTTTGTTTTTATTGCTTAAATTTGAAATAATTTAGTTCTGATTTTGTTGTCAACATCTCCAATTTTAGTATAAGTACTTCCTCAAAATTTATTAGAGAACCATATCATATTATATTATACTATCATGATGAACTGAACAACTAATGCGTATTTCAATTTGAATGACTTTATTCAACAGGAAGGTATAGTTTGAGTGGAGTGCTCAAGTGATGGGATGGCCAATTCAAGTCAAGCTTCGCTTCAACCATTATTGGTGTTTAACGGCTTTAGATGTTATTAGGCACAAATATGTTGAATAACTTAAATGTGTGATGGTTTGAACAATTTGTGATAGTCGGGGTTTGAATATTTTGGATTAGTTTATTTCTTATGTGAATAATTTAAACAAGTCAATATGTTCGTTGAATGGAATATGTTCGTATGCATTTTTTATGTATATTGTGTTGCAATACTGTTCGGTGGCACCAAAAAGAACACGTTGTAAAAGTGGCTATTGGCCACCATACTTTCAATGGCAATATATCCTATAGCGGCGAACAATTCGGTGTAGCAATAGAAATTGCTCCTTATAGCAACGACAATGTGAATGTGGCAATTGCATGTCTTGCCACCATTTCTTAGTGTTGCGACATAATCCTTATTGCCACACTCGTTATGTGATGCAATAGAGGCTGAACTTATAGCAACCAAACCTTAGGCGTGGCAATTGCACATGTTGCCACCACTTCTTTGGTGTTGCAACATAGGTCTTGTTGCCACACTTATTATGCCATGCAATATAGGATGCACCTTATAGCAACCAAACTTTGGGTATTGCAATTGCACATGTCGCCACCATTTTTGGTGTTGCAACATAATCCTTGTTGCCACACGCGTTAAGCGTGGCAATACATTATATTGCAACACACTTTTATCGTTGTTATTGCACCATTTGCAACGACATGGGCACGTTGCAAATTGCAAGATCTTACAACACCTTAGAGGTTGCATGAGTTTTTATTGCCACACATACAAGCAGTAGCAAAAACCTTATGTTTGCAACGCCTAGGCGTTGCAAATCCAAAAGGCATTTTGCAACGCTTCCCATAAAAGTGTTGTCCAAAGCTTTGCCCACGCAAGCACCTGCAACACCTCCCAACGAAAAACAAGTGTTGCTATTTTTGCTATTGCAACTATTTTAGCCCTTTTGCAACACTTTTCAAGCGTTGAGACAGGTCAAAATTTAGTAGTGATTGGAACATCAAAACCAAATAGCTCTTGGTGTTGCTAGAGCTCTAGCATACTTGCATCATGGTTGCCGAGACTGTATAATACATTGTGATATCAAACCAGAGAACATACTCCTAGACTCGTCTTTCATTCCAAAAGTTGCAGATTTTGGCATGGCGAAGCTTCTAGGACGGATTTCGATCATGTGGTGACTACAATGCGTGGAACTATAGGATATCTTGCTCCATAATGGATCAGTGGAACACCTATTACTCCCAAGGTTGATGTTTAAAGCTATGGGATGGTCCTGTTTGAGATCATATCAGGAAAGAGGAACTCTATTCAACATTCTTCCAGTGATATTCAAGGCCAGGGAGACTATTTTCCTATGCAAGTTGCACACAAGCTTCTCCATGGAGACACTATCAGTGTGGATGCAAACTTGCATGGAGAAGTGAACATGGAGGAAGTCGAAAGGGTTTGCAAAATCGCATGTTGGTGCATCCAAGATCGTGAGTTTGATCGGCCCACAATGATTGAGGTGGTACGGTTTCTCGAGGGAATATGTGAACCGAGAAATTCCTCCAATGCCAATGCGACTCTATGGTTTTGCCGTAGGTGGCTCATAACAGATCGGGAGTTTAATCATTTTTAGCAAATTCTGCGGTCCATGAAATGTCTATCAGTTGTTAAGGCAAATAAGATTGTATTATGTAACATGTAATATTTTTCTTGTGGTGTATAAATAAATTTGTTTTCTATACATGTAATATTTCTATATACCCTAATATATGTAACATATTTGGCTTCAATGTGCCAATAGGTCCTGTCATACAAATAAAGTTAGTAATTGTCTCATAAACAGGCCTCTACGTACCACACTTTGACTATCAACAATTATTTATACTATAACAGAGTGTTAGATACATACGGTGTATAGCATATTTTCCTCTTTATGTAAGGGCTTAGATGCCCTCCAAAATAGCTTGAGTTACATTCCTTCTAACGTACACTATCCACAAAACTCGCCAAACAATCGCTTTTCCACACACGATTCTAGTCTCCTATACGTGTACATAATCATTAGCCACTCGAATATTATGAAACCATTTCAACGGCTCATGTTTGCCTTCGTAAGTACAAGGAGCATACACAAGTGGTGTGAACCCAACTCGAGCCATTGTGCAATGTCGAGAACCCGCTAGATTGGGCCGGAACCGACACGTGTTTATCGACCGTTGAAGCTTCGAGGGTGACGTAGGGGGCTGCGAACTCGCGACGTCGGCGGCAGCAGCAACAAGAACAGCGGCGAGGAGAGGGGGAGCCGTGGCGGGGGGGGCGGCAGCGGCGCGAAGGCGGGGCGGCGGTGGCACGGCGGCGGCGAGGGCGGTGCGCACGCGTCGCGGGCGGCGGCGGTGGAGGGGCAGGAGCGAGGTAGATGGATACTAATTTTTATTGCTTGCTTATCCCCAAAGAGATTACATGCCTCTCGCTTATATAGCCCGGCTAGTGGGACTTGTAATCTAAGCAATCTCTCTATAAGGTTTCCTTATATGATTGGAATACCTTTTACAAGCAATATTTATTTATTTCCTAATAAGGGTCTTCCTTATAGATTGGAATATCCCCTTTTACACAGCAAAAGTCCTAAGATAATCCTAACTTGAAGACGGCGTAGAGTCAAATACGGAAGGGAGAGAGGCAGGCGGCGGGGGGCGGGCGGCCCTTGCCCGCGCCAGCGCCCCCTCGCCCCCTCTGGGCGGTGGCGGCGCGTCAGGCCCTTTAGCCCATCCCGGGCTGGCCCAATTCTGGGTCATGACATTTCCCCACCGTTGACGAGGCGGCACGCCCACGTGCCGCCCAACCCACCGTGGTGGCGAATGGCATGCCGATCGGGAACCGGCAATTCCCGGCCCGGTAGAAGACGAGAGGGCCGCACTTGTTGTTGTCGCCGCGTGCGAATCTTGGCGTCCTTGTCGCGAGGCGAGAAGTCGAGGTGGAGGTCGCCGGCCAGAAGCTGAACTTGAAGCTCGCCAGGGCTGCACGAAGGGGCGTTCCTCCCATGCACGGCGCATGACGGAGGCGCCGAGGGTGCCCGACAGCCGAGCATCCGCGTGTCGAGGAGGAGATGTGTAGGCGTAGTCGTCGCACCGGCCACCTTGCATGGAGCGCCTGCAGTGGACGTGTCGAAGCGATGTAGGAGGCGAGGAGGTGAAGTCGGGGAGGCACCGTGAGAGGAGGTCACAGGGCATGCTAACCGCGCCCCATCGGGCGCTTTCTCCAGGTCCACGGCGCCGACCGTGACATTGTCGATCTGAAAGAAGACGCCGCCGTTGTTGTCGGCAGGATGACGGTGGCGCGCCGACCCCGACGCCGTGGTGCGCCTCAGTAGGAGGACGCCGCCGGGAACACCTGATCTTCCCTTTGGGCGGTTGGGAAGATGGAAGCCCATCGCCACGCCGTGCGGCGGGCATTCTCCGCCAACAGGAAGTCCTGGAGAAGCTCCAAGGCAGCAAGGATGTAGTAACGGTGGAAGTACCTCACGATGCCGTAGTGGAGGCTCCACTCTGGTGCGGTTGCCCGCAACTCGATGGCGTTGGAGATGATCCCGAGCTCCGTGTTGGTTGTCATGGCCAAGTGCAACTCAGCAATCATGTCGTTCGACGTCAGCCCGTCGATGTCGTCCATTGCTGCAACAAGGCGCTGCTAGCCTGGCATGCTGTCAACCAGGGCCGCGGCAATGTCGCCGTTGATGTCGGTCGGGTTGACGTGGTGGCCGACATGGTCGGCGCTCGGCGTCGGGCTCGACATCGCCCGAAGCTCGTCGTCATTGTAGCGGCGGGCAAGGTCGATGGCCTCCTCCATTGAACGAGGCTCGAACCACTCGGCGTCCGTGGGCGGCGTGTCACACGGGCCTTCGACGAAGAGGTCGACACGGTGGCACTGTCCCTCCAGATCCATGCGTAGTGCATAGTTCTCAAAGGCGGTGATGTAGTCGTCCAGCTTGCCTCCCTGGGAAGGCGGCGCGTACTCCCCCGTGGTGTCGAGGAAGGTGGGGGGGTCCGAAGTGGCATCGCAGGCAGCGTGTGAACTCGTCCCACTCGAGCTGGGACCTCCTCCTGGACAGATCGAGGAACCAGACTGCAGCAGTACCTGTGAGGTGGAAGGCAGCATACCGCACGTAGTAGTCCGGGTCGATGTCCGTTGAGCTCGAACAAGAGCTCCAGCCATGGAATCCGTCGAGGTCGGGTCGCCACCGTCGGGGCCGCATCGGACTTGCGGGCGTGTCACGTAGGGAGGGGGACGTGATGCCGCGGGTGGCACCTACGTGCACAGGCACCGTGGTGGCGTGTGTCGGGGCGCCGCGGGTAGCGCCCCAGGCGGGGCGCCGCGGTGACGCCGTCTCGGCGAAGAGTCCCGCGCGGTTGCGGGTGTCGGGGAGGAGAGTGCAGCCCGGTGCTGCGGTGGCGCCCAAGATGACGTCGATGATGGCCGATGTGTCACGATACAGGCGTGCCGCCTCTTCCTCCAGCTGGAGGATGGCGAGTCGGAGCCGTCGACGGGCGCAGCGGTAGGGCGGCGGCCGGGGCGGGCTGGCGGCGGCCCGTACCCGGCGGCCCGGCGTGGTCGTCGGGGTGCGGGAAGTCCTCGAGGCGATCTGGGCGTGCTCCATGCGACGTGGCTGTCTCCATCTCGCCGAGCGCTGGCTGATCTTGGCGCGGCTTGTCGCCGAGGAGCGCGCCGGGGCCAAGCCGCGGTGAACTCCCTCATCTCGGAAGCCATGGGTGGTGGGAATCGTTCGGTCTCCGGATACCAGCCGCCGAACCCGGCTAGATTGGGCGGAAGCGACACGTGTTCGTCAATCGTTGAAGCCGAGGGTGGCGTGGAGGCTGCGAACTCCCGACGTCGGCGGCGGCGGCGAGGAGAGGGGAGCCGTGGCGGTGTTGACGGTCACTAACGACATATTTTTTTCGTCAACTTACTACCATAAAGGGAGTGAAACTATACCTTTTATACTCATATACATTTATTACTAATATATTTCCACTTGTAGTGTCCGAAATATATTTTGTAGTATTTATAATAAAAAACAGGTGGAAATACGACCAAAGTACGCAACCCTGAAAGCGCATTTCGTAATACTTCAAGCCCGGGGTGGAAATGGACCAAAACGCCCGAGTTGGGCCGAGCAAACACCACCACCAGACTTTTCGAGGCCCAACAACGCCACCCCGCGAAGCCTGAATTTTGCCGAACCCACGGGGTGCGCGCACCCAAGGTGTGGCCGCACCCTCCGTGAGAGGCGGTTTCGGCCCAGCCTCGGGGAGGCGGTTCATTAACCCGCTTACGGGGGTTACCGACGTGGGATGGTCGGTTTGGTCTAATTAGGAAGGCGTACAAGGTCGGTTTTGGTGTAATTTAGCACTTAGGCCCCTCCTCCAAGTGTATAAGTAGCCCCCTCTCTCCCTCATTTGACACACAATCATTCCAAGGCAAGAGCTCTCCCTCTTCTTAGTAGAGCTCTTCCTTTACCACATACAACACAAGGAGATCCACAATGTAGTAGCGAGGATTCTTCCTCTTAGTTCTAGTGGAGAGTGAGAGGGAAGAGTAGAAGAGGGCTTGGCCTCTTCTCCATGGAGTCCCGGTATGCCTCCCGTGCGCCCAGCGGATCTCGGGTGGTCGGAGTGCGGACTTGTCGGTACCCGCCACGCTTGTACCTCTACAAGCTACTTACACTTTGGTAAGAAAGCTTGTGATTATCTTTCGGCTTATTGTTCTTCAAGTATATTATCTTAGCTGTTATAGACTTGCGGGATCGATAGTCGTACCTTCGGTCGTAACTCTTGGAGAAGGAACTCTTTGACCAGGGAACCTTGATCGACCCAAGAGTTGTGGATGGTAGTGCAAACGTGGTGTTTAGGCTAGCGTTCACCTATCTTTTTTGGAAGCATCCCACGGTTGAGGGGGTAGGCGGTGGTCGTGACAAGCCTTGACCGTCCCCTCAAATCCCCCCACGTTCGGGCCGTGACGTAGAGCTAATTAATTGCTGCCCGGTTGGGCGTTGGCGGTGCCCGAAGCAAGGAGATAACAAGCCCTAGAAATCCCCTCGCCTCAAAACCTAAGCCCATAAAGATACCTCACTATCCATAGTTATCCTAGGGTGGCCCCTGTTCAAAGATTAGAGCGCAACCGTTCCCTCGTGGAAAATACGATACCCTGAATACTTCCAGGTGAAAGCTACAACGACAATTCCGTGCGCTTGCGGATTTATCTCGCATACGTTAAGAAACGTCAATAGCGGGAGGGGGCGGTCGCGTGGCGGTGGCAACAGGGGCGTGTCTTGCGCAAGGGGCGGGCGGTGGAGAGGGGCGGGAGCGAGGTAGATGGATACTAATTTTTTGCTTGCTTATCCCCAAAGAGATTACATGCCTCTGCTTATATAGCCCTACTAGTGGGACTTGTAATCTAAGCAATCTCTCTATAAGGTTTCCTTATATGATTGGAGTACCTTTTACAAGCAATATTTATTTATTTCCTAATAAGGGTCTTCCTTATAGATTGGAATATCCCTTTTACACACCAAAAGTCTTAAGATAATCCTAACTTGAAGACGAAGTAGAGTCGAATACGGAAGGGAGAGAGGCGGCGGCGGCGGCGGGCGGCCGGTCCCTTGCCCACAGGCCCCGCCCTCCCCCTCCGGGCGGTGGCGGCAGCGTCGGGCCCTTTTAGCCCATCCCGGCTGGCCCAATTCACAATGTTGATTATATTCCAGTTACATGGCGTAATTGTTTTGGAAAGCATGTTCTCCGTGAAATAGAGTTGAGGACTTATTAGACCCATATGGTGCAAACTGGTTCATCTCTTATGCTGTTGACTTTGTAAAATGATAAGGCTTCATGTACTCACGGTTACGTGACTTGTATAACACGAACACGTGATAGACTTGTAGTATAAGTTAGTAGATATGATTTAGATCTGTTGTAATCTGATCTTCTTGATGTACAAGGCTTGATGGGGCTTTCCATCCTATTTAACACGTAACCGAGTCCCCTAGCTGGGGTAACTCGTTCTCTCCATTTGACATGGTATTCAGAGCCCTCAAACTCCAAACGGGAAATACAATGGCCTTCCACCTTGCTTCTAGCTCGTCCGGATTGTCCTCATCCCCCTCCTTCGGCTTGTCCATCACGGAGAAGCTCGAAAGGAAGAACTTCCCCATGTGGAAGATGCAAGTCCAGTCGGCGCCGCGAGGAGCGCAGCTTTTTCTCCTTCATCGGCCCTAACTCCAATCCGCCTTTGCCTTATCTTGAGGCAAAGCCGGATGACAAGACCGGCGAAGCCGGCCCAACCCCGACTACGAGTCGGGGTTGCCAAAGATCAAACTCGGCTTTGAGTTTCCTCGGCGTCGCCGCCGCCGGGCGATCTCGCCAAGAGATGCCCACTATGGTGGCCACGGCGAAGGAGGCTTGGGATGCAATCATAGGCATGTTTGCATCTACTTCACGGCGCGCATCATAAGCACGCGCATGGCCCTTGCAAACTCGTCGAAAGGGACATCGTCCATCAATGAGTTCTTTGTCAAGATGAAAGGCTACGCGGATGAGATGGCTGCCACGGGCGTTGACTTGAAGATGAAGAACTGATCTCCTACATCCTCTCGGGTCTTGACCGGGAATATGACTCGGTTGTTTCGGCCATAACGGCCCGTGGAACCGATCTCGTTGGGGAGCTTTATACCCAACTAAACGGCGTTGAGTCCGGGATCGAACTCAAGAATGGTGGCGGCGGCTATCGGTCGTCGGCGAACATGATGGCCAAAGGAGGAGGCCGCGGCAACGGCAACACCAGCTTCCG
This sequence comes from Hyparrhenia diplandra, assembly GCA_015847255.1. Classification (NCBI taxonomy): domain Eukaryota; kingdom Viridiplantae; phylum Streptophyta; class Magnoliopsida; order Poales; family Poaceae; genus Hyparrhenia; species Hyparrhenia diplandra. The sequence goes on along the minus strand of JADLZK010006557.1, from coordinate 455,900 downwards.
TGGAGGCAATCGTGGCGGAGGCGGAGGCCGTGGCGGCTTCATTCATGGAGGAAAGGGGGGCCGTAATGCTGGCCGCTCCCTTAACTTCCAAGCCGGCGTCATCCGCCAAGTTTGTGGCAAAGAAGGACATGGCGGCAAGGTGCTACAAAGCGCTACGACGAGAGGTTCCAGGGCCTCGGCTGCAGAAGTCGGTGGGATCGGCAACGACTTCTTATGGAGTGGATACAAACCGGTACGTCGATAGTGGAGCCACCGATCACATCACCTCCGAAGCTAGAGAAGCTCACGACCGGGAATGCTACAATGGCGGTGACCAGGTCCATGCCGCCAACGGAAACGGTATGGAAATTGCTCACATCGGTCATCGTACTTTTACGTTCCCCATCTAGATCTATTCATCTTCGTAATATCTTGCATGTTCCTAAAGCACATAAGAACCTTGTTTACATTTGCGCGTCTTACACATGATAATGATGCTTTCATTGAATTTCATCCAACTCATTTTTCCATTAAGGAACAAAGTGACGAAGAAAATCATTCATCAAGGCGTATGTGAGCGGGGCTTTATCCCTTGTTGTCCTCCGATAGCTTTCCCTTCAAAAAAGAATAAAGGAGCCTATGGTGTCTCCAAGTCTTCGTGAGTCGATGTGGCATAATAGGCTAGGTCATCCGTCTACACCCATAGTTAGGCGGTGCTTAGTCGCCACAAAGATTTCCTTTTCCAAAGAGTCAAATAAACATGTCTGTAATGGCTGTTAACTTGGCAAGAGCCATCAGCTACCATATCCGAGGTCAACTAGCAAGTCGGCTAGTCCTCTTGATCTTATATTTTCCGATGTGTGGGGTCCTGCGCCAACATCCGCTGGTCGCCACAATTATTATGTGTCTTTTATTGATGATTATAGCAAGTATGTCCGGATTTATCTTTTTGCGTTATAAGTCCGAAGTGTTTCAATGCTTCAAGGACTTTCAAAGAACTTGTTGAGCCGCTTTAATAGAAAAATCACAGCCATCCAAACTGATTGGGGAGGGGAGTATCAAGCACTTAGCTCCTTCTTTACTCGAAAGTAGGCATAACTCATCTAGTATCCTGCCCCCCATGCACATCAAATGAATGGTGTCACCGAACGGAAGCATAGACATATAGTAGAAGTTGGGCTGTCCTTGCTTGCACATTCTTCCATACCTCTTAAATTCTGGGACGAGGCATTCCTTACAGCCACATACCTCATAAATCGGTTACCTTCTAAGGTGATCGACAATGATACACCCTTCCATCGTCTCTTTGATCAGAGCCCGATTACACCATGTTACGCACTTTTGGATGTGCTTGTTGGCCACATTTGCGTCCGTATAATGAGCGCAAACTTCAGTTCCGGTCCAAGCCATGCGTGTTTCTTGGCTATAGTGCTAAACATAAAGGGTATAAATGCTTGGAACCCACACAAGGTAGAGTTTACATCTCTCGCGATGTAATTTTTGATGAACATGTGTTTCCTTTCGCCTCTATGCATCCAAATGCCGATGCTAGATTAAGATCTGAAATTGAACTCCTACCCGACATCCTCCTAAATCCGCTAGGTGGGGACGTATCTGTGCATGATTCAATGATGAGTACTGCTGACCATTCTAACGCTTTGTCAAGTGCAGCAGCTCCTTCTACAAATGCAGTGAAAATTCCAGTCCAAATCAGCTTCAAACCGGGGTGCAAATGGTGATGAGGGTGCTTCATATTCCATGTACCCCCTCGGCGGAACAAAGCCACGGACTCAGTCTTGATTCACCGGGCGGTGCCGATCGGCAGATCGGATCACGCTGCGTCCACGTCACCGCGTGGCTCGGATCCCGTCGGGTTCGGTGGAGCACCGTCTCCTCCGGCGGGATCTTCTACGGCTACGCCAGCTTCGCCTCCCCCCAGCACTATGCGTGTGGCAGCACACGGTGATCCTGGCAGCAACTTCGAAGCTGCTCCTCCGACCGGATCGCATGCGGCTGCTTCTTCATCTGCTGCGACTTCGAGCCCTGCATCCGATCCTGTGGCATCTCCGGTGCAACCAAGACATGGACACGGTACACGCCTTCAAGCTGGGGTGAGCAAGCCTAAAACTTACACCGATGGGACTGTACGTTGGTGTATGACCTCTCTTGTTGAGCCTGGTGAACCAGCTACAGTTCGTGAAGCATTTGATAATCCTCATTGGGTTTCTGCCATGGATTCCGAGATACAAGCACTTCAACATAACAAGACGTGGCATCTGGTTCCACCTTCCAAAGGAACAAATGTCATTGACTGTAAATGGGTCTATAAAATCAAGAGGCGTGCTGATGGATCAATTGATCGTTATAAGGCAAGATTGGTCGCCAAGGGATTCAAGCAACGTTATGGAATTGACTACGAGGACACATTTAGTCCTGTAGTCAAGGCAGCGACTATACAGTTGGTGCTGTCAATTGCAGTATCAAGGGGCTGGTCACTTCGACAACTCGATGTCCAGAACGCATTTCTTCATGGTGTGCTAGAGGAGGATGTATACATGAAGCAACCGCCAGGATATGTTGATAGGCGGTATCCCAATTATCTTTGCAAATTGGACAAGGCCCTTTATGGATTAAAACAGGCCCCTCGAAGATGGCATGCTCGCCTCAGGAAAATTGCAAGCTTTGGGCTTCACTCCATCTAAAGCAGATACATCTCTTTTCTTTTATAATAAAGGAGGTCACACTTTGTTTGTCTTGGTGTATGTTGATGATATTATTGTAGCGAGTTCATCTCAAGAAGCTACAGATGCCTTGCTGCGAGATTTACAGCAAGAGTTTGCTCTTAAAGATTTGGGAGACCTCCATTATTTCTTGGGAATTGAAGTTAAGAGGAATCCGATGGGTCTTGTGCTGACTCAAGAACGCTATGCAATGGATGTGCTCTCTCGGTCTGGTATGGGTCAGTGTAAACCGGTGGATACTCCCTTGTCCAGCACTGAGAAACTCAGTATTCAAGATGGCGTCAAACTCGGGCCTGATGATTCATCACGATATCGAAGTCTTGTTGGAGCATTGCAATATTTAACTCTCACTTGGCCTGATATAAGCTTTGCAGTTAATAAGGTATGCCAATTTTTACATGCTCCAACCACTGTCCATTGGACTGCTGTGAAAAGAATACTGCGGTATGTAAAGGGCACTATTGATCTCGGCATTAAGATTGGTCGCTCTAGGTCTATGCTTGTTAGTGCGTTTTCTGATGCCGATTGGGCAGGATGTGTAGATGACAGGCGTTCAACAGGAGGATTTGCAGTGTTCTTGGGAAACAATTTGGTTTCTTGGATGTCCAGAAAACAGCCTACGGTGTCAAGATCTAGCACCGAGGCGGAGTATAAAGCCTTGGCTAATGCTACTTCTGAAATGATGTGGATCCAAAAGTTATTAAAGGAATTATGTGTTCCTCATCCTCCGGCATGTCGATTGTGGTGTGATAATTTGGGCGCCAAATATCTTTCAGCGAATCCTATATTCCACGCCGAACTAAACATATTGAAATTGATTTTCACTTTGTACGAGAGAGAGTGGCTCAAAGATTGTTAGATATCAGATTCATCAATTCTGGTGATCAAGTGGCCGATGGTTTTACCAAGGCGCTTCCGTTGTTAAACTTAGAAAGTTTAGATACAATCTCAACCTCACAAATGCTAGTGGCTGAGATTGAGGGGAATGTAAAATGATAAGGCTTCATGTACTCACGGTTACGTGACTTGTATAACACGAACACGTGATAGACTTGTAGTATAAGTTAGTAGATATGATTTAGATCTGTTGTAATCTGATCTTCTTGATGTACAAGGCTTGATGGGGCTTTCCATCCTATTTAACACGTAACTGAGTCCCCTAGCTGGGGTAACTCGTTCTCTCCATTTGACAGACTTCTCTAAACTCAATGAAAACAATAATGATTAAACGGTCAGAGAAGGACCAATACACTTCCCCAGTGACGATAGAAGTTCATTCCACCAGTCCTAGCTTGATTTTGCATACTGAATGATTCAGGGGTAATGAACGTTGATCGGACCATACAGTGTGGTCTACACTTTTGTCAACTACAAGGCTGCCTTTGCATAGGTGGTGCAGTTGGCCACCATTATCCGTGTGATTCTGTCCGGACTGCTAGCAACACACTATAGAAAATGAGTTCTCTGTGGCTGGTTCGCCAGAGATCATACATGTGAATCTCTCCGGCTCCTTCATAATTTTTCAGTTGTCCAGGCTGCTAGCAACACACGGGAAAATATCTCTTTTTTTGTAAGATCCGGTTTCCCGGCTTTGATTTATAATAAGTGGGGAAGCAGAACATCCAGTACAAGCGCGAGTATCACTACCCGTCCACGGCCTAGGCAGAGCCGGGGTTTAAAACTTAGCTGACTACTCGCTAATTGTTCAAGGAACAGTCCCTCAGACCATGAAAATGACTCTTTTTAAATTAACAAGATAATGAGTTTTCTAGCCGTTCTGAACGTCAACCACATTCCGTTGGCTGATAGTACTAGAAGATGGGAAAAGAAACACCTGTTGTTACTTAATTTCCCTGATTAGTAGAACCGGCACAACTTCAGAAGAGGACAAGCAGTTTTGATCATAAAATCCTGGCTTCACCCTTCAGCCGCGTCAGGCTCTTACTCTCAAAATAAATTACTTTCTAGAGTCATACTGTATGATACGATTGAGGCCTAAGTAAAATAATGTTGATTGGAGCAGGCTTTTACTGAACTGCCTTAGCAAAGGTACAGTTGTCCACCATTATGCGTGGTGTGTGTGATTCTTGTCGGCGCCTTCATAGTCAATTGTCCAGGCTGCTAGCAACGGCTGCTAACTAGCAAACGCACTAGAAAATGATCGAGTTCTCTAGAAGAACGCCAACCACTTGCCGTTTACTGATATTATACTAGAAGGTGAGAAAAGAAAAACCTAATGATTATTTGTTGTTATTTTCATTCTCATTAGTAGCAACAGCACTAAGATTAGTCGCTGCTCCTATTTAGCCTCTTGCCACCACTGGGCACCAGTAACGCAGCAAGCTAGCAGCTTCAATTCGTTCTCTCTCCCATTTTCACAATTTGGTTTACCCAGTCCTTATCTGTTCCCGCCTGCCCAGTCCTCCACTTCACCATGCCTCTCTTCCTCACCATTTCTGGATTTCTCTTGTTCATATACATCCTGCAAGATTGTGCTGCCACAGACACAATCGCACCTGGTCAAGCACTTATCGGCAGCGACAAGATCGCCTCCAGTAATGGCAAGTATGCACTTGGCTTCTTCCAGACAGGCAGTAAGTCCTCCAACAACACACTGAACCGGGTACCTAGGTATTTGGTTGAACAAAGTCCCCGATTTCGCTCAAGTATGGGTTGCAAATGGTGACAACCCGTTCACAGATCACATCTCATCTGAGCTCAAAATCTCTGATAATGGCAACCTTGTCATCTTGAACCAAGCCACCATAGTCTGGTCCACACAAGCAAATACCACAACCAATAACACTATAGCTATACTTCTAAACAGTGGCAATCTCATCCTACAGAACTCCACAAACTCATCTGATGTGTTGTGGCAGAGCTTTGACTACCCCACGTATACTTTCCTCCCCCCGGTGCAAAACTTGGTTGGGACAAGATCACGTGTCTCAACCGCCGCCTTGTTTCTAGGAAGAATTCGATTGACCTAGCTTCTGGGAGATACTCTATGGAGGTAGACCCAAGTGGCGCTAATCAATTTATCTTTACATCGTTGAATATTTCCATTCCATATTGGTTCGGGGGAATATAACGGCCAATACTTTCCTCGATGCCCGAGATGGCAGCACATTTGCTTTTCAATTTCACATTTGTCAACAATGACCAGGAGAAGTACTTCACATATGACTTACTAGATGAAAGAACAGCCATCCATCATGTATTGGATGTCTCGGTCGAACAAAGACATTCATTTGGCTTGAGGGCTCACGTAAATGGCTAATGGACTATGCTCAACCCAAAGCTCGGTGTGATGTCTATGCTTTGTATGTGGACCTTTCACGCTTTGTAATGATAATGACCTTGTTTTCTCGATCAGTATGAAGGGTTTCTCCATCAGATCTCCCAAGGATTGGGATTTGGATGATCGAATAGGTGGGTGCATGAGAAATAGTCCATTAGATTGTGAGAGCCACAAAAGCACGTAAAGTTCAACCGACAAGTTCTATTCTATGCAAAGTGTGTTAGGCTACCTCATAATGCCTACAACATCGAAGCTGCTACCAGTTTAGATAAATGTAAAATAGTTTGCTTGAGTAATTGTTCTTGTAATTTGCATATTCCTCGGGCGCAATGGAGACCGCTTAGTCTGGTACAACGAATTACTCAATGTAAAGCAAAGAAGCAGTGTAATGGCATAACTGATACAAGTGGAGGAACTCTATTCCTTCGCCTATCTGCAAAAGAGGAGCTTAGTCGAAAAGCACTGCAAGAATAAGGATTGCTATTGGCCTTGCTGTAAGCTTTGCCACCTTGTTTTCAGTAGCAATCGCTGGTACTATTGATTTGGAGGAACAAGAGGAAAAGGTACAACTTCACACTTTGAAACTGCTCAAGGTGGCGGTGGAATTGTTTCTTTTTAGATACACTGATTTGCAAATAAGTACAAAAACAACTTCACGTAAAAGCTAGGCGAAGGCGGCTTTGGTTCAGTATTCAAGGGAGTTCTTGGTGACTCAAATATAGCAGTGAAAAGGCTCGATCGCGCCCAACAAGGAGAGAAGCAATTCAGGGCAGAGGTAAATTCGATTGGAATCATCCAAAGACATAAATTTAGTGAAACTAGTTGGATTTTTTGCTGCGAAGGTGATAGGAGGTTACTTGTGTATGAACTCATGCCAAATGGCTCCTTGGATTCTCATCTTTTCCAAAGTAACGGTTCAACTTTGGATTGGAACATCGATACCAAATAGCTCTTGGTGTTGCTAGAGCTCTAGCATACTTGCACCATGGTTGCCGAGACTACATAATACATTGTGATATCAAACCGTAGAACATACTCCTTAACCTGTCTTTCATTCCAACAGTTGCAGATTTTGGCATGGCGAAGCTTCTAGGGCGTGATTTCAGTCATGTTCTGACTACAATGCGTGGAACTATCGGATATCTTGCTCCAGAATGGATTAGTGGAACACCTATTACTCCCAAGGTCGATGTTTATAGCTATGGTATGGTCCTGTTTGAGATCATATCTGGAAAGAGGAACTCTATTCAACATTTGTGTAGTGATAATGAAGGCCAGGGGAGACTATTTTCCTGTGCAAGTTGCACACAAGCTTCTCCATGGAGACACTATCGGTGTGGATGCAAACTTGCATGGAGAAGTGAACATGGAGGAAGTCGAAAGGGTTTGCAAAATCGCATGTTGGTGCATACAAGATCGTGAGGTTGATCGCCCACAATGATTGAGGTGGTACAATTTCTCGAGGAATATGCGAGCCAGAAATTCCTCCAATGCCAATGCGACTCTATGGTTTTGCGTAGGCGGCTCATATCACCGGGAGTGTAATCTATAGCTTTTCAACAAATTCTGCAGTCCATGAAATGTCTATCACTTTATTATGGCAAATAAATTTCTATTCAGTAACATGTAATATTTATCTCATGTTGTATCAATAAATTTGTTTTCTGTACATGTAATATTTCTATATATAGCTGAAGATATCTAATATGTCGGGCTTTATTGTACCAATAGGTCATGTCATACAAATAATGTTAGTAAATGTCGCATAAACAGGCCTCTATGTACCCCACTTTGACTATCAACAATTATTTGTACTATATATATATGCATGTGAAAATGGCTTGAACGAGAGATGGCCTTCTTGGCTCTCTCGGTTACATGTTAAATAGGCTAGGAAACGCCCCTAGCGTGGCTTGTACAAGGAGTTGATTACATCAGCTTGAGATACAAGATCATCTAACTACTTGCCTAGATTACACGTCAAGTCAATGCTTGACCTCTACGTTACATACTCGGATATGCCTAAGTACATGCACCAGTATCTAGGTACATATCCTAACTAACAATATCCTTTAACAATGCATAGGGTGTATAACATATTTTCCTCTTTATGTAAGGGCTTAGATGCATATATTCCCAACTCATGTACATGTACACGTGTACGCAATCCTCAGCCACTTAAGAATATTATATATGAAACCTTTTCAACGGCTCATGTTTGCCTTCGTAAGTACAAGGAGCATACACAGTGGTGTGAAGCCAGCTCAGGCCACTGTGCAACACATACACAGTGGTGTGAAACCAGCTCAGGCCATTCTGCAACAATGTTGATTATATTCCAGTTACATGGCATAATTGCTTTGGAAAGCAAGTTATCCATTAATAGAGTTGTGGACAGCAAGTTATCCATTAATAGAGTTGAGGACTTATTAGACCCATATGGTGTGAACTGGTTCATCTCTTATGCTGTTGACTTCTCTAAACTCAAAACAGTAATGGTGGCCTACTGCACCACCTATATATGCAAAGGCAGCCTTGTAGTTGACAGAAGCGTGGTCCGTGTGATTCTGTCTGGGCTGCTTGGCAACACACTAGAATATGAGTTCTATGTAACTGGTTCGCCAGAGATTATGCATGTGATTCTCTCCGGCTCCCTTCATATTTTTCAGAGTTCCAGGCTGCTAGAACCGCACGGGAAAATGACTCCTTTTGAATTAATAACTAAAAACATGTTTTCTAGCAACGTCAACCACGTTCCGTTGGCTGACAATACTAGAAGAGTGGAAAAGAACCTAATAATTGTTTGTTTTTTACTTATTTTAATTTCCTTCGTTAGTAGCACCAGCACCACCTCAGAAGGGGACAAGCAGCTTTGATCATAAAAGCCTGACTTCACCCTTCAGTCATCGGGCTCGTACTCTCAAAATAAATTAGTTTCTAGAGTCATACTGTATGATATGGTTGAGGGCTAAGTAAAGTAATGTTGAATGGAGCAGGCTTACAGGACAGCCTTTGCAAAGGTACAATGGCCACCATTATGGGTGGCGTTTGACATTCTTGCCGGCGTCTTCATAATCAATTGTCCAGGCTGCTAGCAACGCAGTAGAAAATGAGTTCTCTAGAAGAACGGCAACCACTTGCCGTTTACTGAAATTATACTAGAAGATGAGAAAAGAGAAACCAAATGATTATTATTTGTTGTTATTTTCATTCTCATTAGTAGCAACCAGCAACGCAGCAAGCTAGCAGCTTCAATTCGTTATCTCTCCCCTTTTCACAATTTGGTTTACCCAGTCCTTATCGGTTCCAGCCTGCCCTGTCCTTCACTTCACCATGGCTCTCATCCTCACCATTTCCAGATTTCTCTTGTTCATATACATCCTGCAAGATTGTGCTGCCACAGACACAATCGCACCTGGTCAAGCACTTATCCGCAGCGACAAGCTCGTCTCTAGCAATGGCAAGTATGCACTGGCAATTGAAAAACATTTTCCATCTCATCCTGATTCGGTTTTCTACGCTACTATCAACTCGCTGCAGATGTGTGGGGAGCTGCTCGAGGAGCCTGACAGAGTCAAAATGGTAAAGATGGTGGCGATTTTCGAAGACTGGAACAGCAAGAAGCAACATTGTCAGGATGATGTCTCTCATACGTTCAGTTTTTTCTATCTAGCTGCTACTCTCTAAGGCAGGGTGTTGCCTCTTTCATTTTGCTTATTGAAAACTGGTATCACCGGTATGTACAAACATTATTGCTTTCTTAAAAGCAGAGTTAATCGCCTTTCAAAAAAAATGTGCCCGCCACGATTAATCATGGATTAGCCGTGACTTTGCTTTGGTGACGGGCTCCAAAGCCCGCCTCGGAAAAAAAAAAGGCCCGCCATGGAAAACAAATATTATACTAGTGGATTAAACAGGTATAGAACGACCAATACACTTCCCCAGTGACGATAGAAGTTCATTCCACCAGTTCTTGATGTTGCATACTGTATGATATATTGAGGTATAAATAATATTGATTGGACCGCCACGCTTCGGTCAACTACAAGGCTACTTTTGCAGTTCACCATCATTATCATCATCCGTGGGATTCTGTGTCCCGGCTGCTAACAATGCAGTAAAAAAATAGTTCTCTGACTGTTTCACCAGAGATCATATGCGTGTGATTTTGGCCACTGCCTTCATAATTTTTCAATTGTCCAGGCAGCTAGAAAATATTTAACTAGAAATATGAGTTTGCAGCCGTTTCGAACGTCAACCACATTCTGTTCATCCATTGGTAGACAGTACCAAAAGATGGGAAAGAAACACCCGATAATTATTTGATAATTATTTGATGTTAGTTGTTTTCAATGTTCATTAATTAGTAGCATGTTGGAAAGTCCTCGTGTCGCATTCCCCTTTTTGATATAGACCACTTTTATGAAAAGCTGCTGGGAGAGCGTTTTTGAATTCCAGGGTTTCGCGGACCGACGATTCGAGCGACCGTCACCCGGAGTGGGCCGCCCTTTGTCGGCCAATCCGTCGGCGCGGTAAGGCACCGGGGCGGTGAGGAGACCGCCGGCGCGCTGGCTCACCACGGTACCCGGCTGTCGGGTTACAAAGTCAAGGCGGATTCCGCGGAGGCGACCAGGTGGCCGCTGCCCACCTCGGGATTGCCGAGAGATCCGCCTCGTGCCAGCGCCTGCACCCCTCCCGGCGACACATCAGATGACGGTGGTTTTTCATTTCCGTTTGATCCAGTTTCTTCGTTGTTTGCCGCGTTCTTTCTTACGGATGACCGCAGTCGATGAGGGCGACTTGGGGTAGCGCGAACCGTCCCACGACGCTCGTTGATGGCGTGCCCAGAGCCGGCGGCCAGTTATTGTCATCAAAGGCGAATCGAAGTGCCGGCCGAGCCAGCCGCTGCGGCGTCTGCCGGTTCATCGGTGATCAAAGATGATCCGAAGTCCACCTTGGCTCCATCGGTGTCCCGCCACGCTGCGTCGGGTGGGCGGGGCGGATGACTCACTCTTGCCCCAAGCACGAGGTCCGCTCTCCGTCCCGGATCGGGGCGGCGGGGGTGGACGCCATAGATGAGGAGTGGGAGGAGCAACGCTGCAAGAAGGGTCGCCAAGAGCTGGCGAGGATGGTGGAGGCCGTGGCGTATGCTTGTCATAGACCGAAACCAATTCACCCTCGGTGTGATCCATTGACGGATTACAGTTCAAGTTTTGGGCACAGCCGGGAGGCGACTCTTCGATGACGGTGATGAGGACATCTCGACGGAATTCATTCAAGATGCAAAGACAGCCGGCTTCTCGGTTGATCAACTGAAATTGGCGGAAAACGCCCTTCAAGGTATTGATCTAAATTCTGAAGTGTAAAGCTTTCAAAGGTGATTGTGGAAACTATGGTTCACAGAAAATTGAAAGATCAAAAGTCAAACACCGAAAATCCTTGGCAAGGGCCGCTGCCTCCGCATCGTGTCTCTCCACGGAGAACATTGGGCGATTGTTTGGCAGCGGCGTCCGTCCAAAGGGATTCCCATCAAGATCAGAGGAGAGAGCCGAGGAGAGAGCCGACCTCGGTCGTTGGCCGATCGGCGGTAATCGGTTCTTCCGAAGCTCGAACCGACGATCTCGGGATCTAATTCGTGTTCAAATTATTTTGAAATTTCAAAAGATGAAGGAATGGATCCGCAATTTCTGCCGCCACAAACGCGAAAAACACTTACGACTGATTTAGTCGTGGTGTAATTTGTTTGCAAAGGCTATTGTGTCGGACAAAGCAAAAGAACCGAGTGTGATAAAGTGCAAATTGGGCCGTGGTGCTTCTTTTAGGCCCACGAAGGGACTTTGCTCCTTCTTCCGCCGCATTGGAACCAAAACATACCCTAGACGACCTAAGCGGTCACCTACAAGGCCACCACAGTCCACATCATCCCGTCGCTCTTTTTGTTGAGACCGTTCGGGAAGGAAGACCAATGGCGGCTCAAGGTGGTGCTAGGGAGGGCGAGCCAATAGTGCAGCACCAAGCGACATTGGAAGGTGATTCGCGCCAAGAGCGGACAATCCAAACATGACTACAAACGAGGTACCAAAGTGACTAATGTTCCACCAAACCCAGAAAAAAAATGCTATTGATACTCCAGAGTCATCTAAAGGGGCTAAGAAGAGCAAGGGCAAACCTTTGTGTTATCGTTGCTACAAAAAAAGGTCATACCACAAGTGAATGCACTACTGTTTTATGTTGTGATTTTTGTTGTGGTGATCATGTGCAAAAGGTCTGTCCCTTTGGGAAAATACAAATATTTCTGCTTTACCTTATGGCTATGCTTTGTGGAAGGCCTCAGTTTTTATTATATTCCTATTTCTAATGAACATCCCAAAGTAAAGGCTGAAGAGAAGTTTGCTATGGTACGTGTCTTAGAAGGTTCTCTTACTGTTGAGTCATTGACAGTAGAACTAGAAAAACTACTACAGGCAACTTCAAATGGGAAGTTGAGGTGAAGGGAAAACATACCTTCATCGCTAGTTTTCTTTCTTCAAATTGGCTCGAGGCTGTGGTTAATTGGGGTGCCATGGACACTGAACTAGTTAAAGGAAAGATTAAGTTTGAAAAATTAATTGAAGAAGATGTTCACTCTTATGAGATTGATAAAGTCTGGGTACAGTTCACAGGACTACCAAAGGAGCATAAGGTATTTCCCATTATTTGGGCAATTTCCTCTATCCTGGGAGTCCCTAAGACTGTAGACATGAACTTTTTCAAGAAACATGGAAGAGCTAGATTAAAGGTAGCGGTGCTAGATCCTAGCCTTATTCTTGTGTTTGTGGATGTGGTTATTGGGGATGATGTTTACCAGCTATACAATTTGGGTTAGAAGAAAATAAGCCTGATGGTGAGCCTGAACTACTTGATTTGGACTTTACCATGGAGGATGAGGATCCTGCGGCCGAGGAGGCCGAAAAGGATGGTAACCCAAATGATAATCCAAAGGAGAACATAGGTGTGGGGGGATGAACCCCTATCCCCTCACGGGCTGCTTTGGGCTAGGCCGGCCCAGGACGACGGACTGAAGCCCTTGGCGTAAAAGACGGTGGCCATTAGAGATTACGGCGTAGACGTGGTCGTCAAGATAGTTTCCTTGTATAGCTCTATTGTAATCACTACAAACTTCCCTATTGTAACCGCGTTCCTTCCACATGGAGGATGAATTTGGAGCCTAAACTTTCCTTGTTTCAGTAGTTCAGGAGTTTCAGTACAAAAGAGGATGAGAGCTTGCTTGGAGTTGCACACTTGCACTATGTTTCCAAGAACGCAGCAATGGCAGACGTATTTATAGAAGGGATTCATGGCTAATATGCAGCACACGTCCTAACAAAAAACTGACAGGTAGTTGTTAATCTCGAAATGGAGATATTTTCTCCATTCTCCAGACACAAACTAGTTGCATATTGGTTAGTTGTTTGGTTGTCGACATCATCTGGTTGGGCATGGGCCATGGATTAAATCATGGCTGAGGAATTATTCTCTCAAAAATTCGGATCTTTTTTTCTTGAATATGCAACTAGTTGCATATCATTGCACTAAGGAAACTGAACATATCGATGATTTTTCATAAATCAGACCAAGAACCACTCACAACTTGCTCTGATATCTTCGCTTTCATAAAGTGAAATAACTAGATAAACTTTTGTCAGTGAAGATTGATGCTCTTGCTTGGCAGCATCATTGATCGCATTGGTGGAGCTAGCAGAGGGTTAGTAAAGTCATCACGGTTCGTTATCCGAATGGGACTAAGTTGTGCACCGAAAGTTCTTACTTTATCTAGATGCAGAGCATGCCATGTATAGGTTAGCTGTGTGTTGTACTATCAGTATTAGTATTAGTTGACTGAACCTGTTGCTTAGAATCACATTATAGTGTGTGTGTGTGTGGCAGCATCCATATGAGTTCCTCCACTGAAAAAGGATCGAGTTTCAAGCTAACATGTCAGCCTATTTGGTAGCATATGTTGTTAACCACGATTCAACATAATTTCTCAAGCATGCTTTAAATTACAGGGTGGTTTCGAGTAAATTACAAATAGGTGTTGTATGTTTCAGATTGTACAGAGGAAACTGTGAAAGAAGAATATGGTTGCACTTTCTGAAAATCCAAACTAATAATAAACTAGTCAGTCACTCTTTTTGGGCAAAAGCAAAACGGATCATGATTGTGAAACGACTAGATATATATTCCAATAAGATGCGGAGATATCATCATCGATCCGGTAAACAGTGTCAGGTCCACATAAAGACAGCTAGCACAGCACTATAATTGTCGTTCGTTACATGCATGCTTATAGAAACTTATTTTCTGGACACAATAAAAACTCCGTTATTTGTTCTGGATAGAAACATGCCATGTGTTGTATAAATGTTACACTTAGAGTAAGTACGTTGCCGACCCAAATTGCCGCGTACAAACCATGTGGTACAGTAGCATGTGTTGTTCAAGTAGCCAGGCGTCGTCATCCATCATCCATGGCCGGCCATGTACAGCTGCGCAGTAGCATGTGGTGTTAAAGTCCCGCTTCATCCAACCGTTGCTTTCACCAATCAACGCCTAGACTCTACTCGTACGTAGATATCTAAGCCTAAGGTCGTCCTCCTCCTCCGCCCAACAAGCTAGGGGGAAAAATCTCACTATGTGGCCTCTCGGATTGTCGGCAATGCGTGCGGATGGGAGCACATACACATGTATGCACGGAGTAGCGGTGCATGGAGTGTCCATATATCGTCGATCAATCGCGCGACGACAAATGGCCGGTCGTCGGTTCGTCGGCACATATCGGTCGTGAGAGTCCGTCGTAGCTGATGACAGGAACGTCCGCCGGGCGTCGATGGAATGCCGACGACCAAGCAACTTGCTCCATCATATATATCGACGGATCGGCCATCGCTTGACACGCGGAGGATCCATCGGTTCGCCGGGTGGTCCGATCCGAATCTCGGAGGGGGGTCCGTGGCCCGACGGCCCAGGTTTTAGCCCGTACGAAGCACGGCCCTGCCCGAAGGCAACGGGCACGGGCTAGCCCGGCAAGAGGCGGTCGGCAGTTGGTTCTCTACTGTACGTACTCTTGCATGAATTGAATAACATTTCTTTATGTAGTAAAAATAAGGGCCATATTCGTTTCCGATCCCGAAATTCCAGAGAGCTAGCGTTGGGCAGGCATTATTCGGAGGCGATTCAATTCAGCCCGGCCCGGGGACACGCTACGGATGAAGCGGACGTGCCCGTGGGCAGTGGGCAGGGCCGGCGCGGCGCTTTAATGCGGTGATCGATCACCCGTGGGTCGTGAAGCGCCGTGTCGGTCGGGTCAGACACAGTGTCGGCAAGCCGCGCGCGCAAGCGAGGACGTGGACGTGGAAGGGAGACAAGTGGCCGAGGCCTCACGGCAGCGTGCGGGCCGTGTTTCTTCTTCGGCTCGATCGGTGACCCGCCGCCCGGCCAGCCCATCCCACTCACGCTGCCTGATGCATGCTATTGTGGCAATCCTACCACCGCACACCACACGCTATCTGATTCTGAATGCAGTAGACAGTGTCGACAAACACGTACGCGACCTACACTTGTCTCTACGCGAGCTCATGTCCCTGTGTCTGCGTCGACTAGCGTGGTTGGGTGCTATCAGTTCACAGCTCCATCGCCAGCAAAAACGAATGCTCTCAGTGACTTATGCCACGTGGCTGCATCCTGTGGTCCTTTCCGACGACAGCGTGTAATTAGCAGCTGATCGAGTGGCAGGCAGTTACATGACGATCTCAATACACACAATACTAAATTGTAAATCTTGGTTTCGGCACTCTCGTACAAATGCAACCGGTGGAATCGATAAGCATGTACTGAACCAAGTTACGGAGTACTAATGGCAGCAGTTGAACGTAAACATCAGGGGAAGTGGGAGTTGCCCGTCACGGAACACGTACAGGCACTCAGCACCGCATTGCTTTCTCTGTCGTATATTTCATAATTCAACCACGTGCAGACAAAGCAGAGTTGTATCCTGCGTGTCGTCCGTCAAAACACAACTCCAAACAACTCCTCAACTATCAGTTCTACTAGTAACTTGATAAAGTGGGCTCACTCTGTCTAATTCAGTTGAACCAGACATCACTATTTTATTCAAAACAATGAGCTGTGACCATGTCACTGAGTCGGAATACATGATTTTCCTTTGTCTCTTTTTTACTCGCAGAATTACTAGAAAACAATTCCAATCAGGACCAATGCCAACCTCAAAAACCCCACCCAGGGAGAGAATGACATTCTTAATCAAGTGGACAGTGTTTTCAATTCACTCAACCAAGACAGTGTTGCCCAAAAGTATCTCATTTGTGTTCCTTTCCTTGTCTTATCAAAATGCTGCAAGAAAATCTCCTAAATAATTGCTAGGTGAATGTGAGGCCACTCTTCAATGAGCTGCCAAAATGTGCAACTTTTGTGATAAATGATAGGTGGACCTTTCAATCACAACTAGCTGATCTTTAAAGTATCAATAAAATGATATTATTTGCACATCGGAAATGATTGCCTATCTTGGTCCAGCCACATATTCCATGAGCAGAAAAACAAAATGCATGATGTAATGTGAAACCCAGTACACACATTGAACATCAACTCCTAGGAGCATAAGATTTTACAACATACCTATGCCAAGAAAGAGAATTCATTGTGCAAGATTGATACCTTCAAGTAGACATTTTGCATGATCTGCCAGATAATGTTGTGGACCATAGCATATACTTGCAAGATATTTGCAATAGGCGATACAACATAGAGCCAAACTAAGAATGCACTCCGTTTGTTTCTTTGTGAAACCTACTGGCTGATGAGCAGAAAGGCTGACATGATCTTCCTCAGAAAGGACAGACTGATATATTGTTGTTCCAAGCATACTAAAGTCTATGGGGTTCTTTATCTTTTCCAGGCTGGGTAAACTTCGCACCAGAAATGACCAGCAATGCAATGACAAAGACAACATCTGCTTGCCAAATGCTTCACAGGTTGATCTAAACTCATGGTATGGTGGAGAATCATGTTTTGTAGAACTTGCTGGACATGAAGAAAAGCTGAACCGAGCCTCAGATATGCTTTGCCTTGTCTTTCCCTTGATAGACTCAACAAGATATAACAGAGACTGTCCAGCATTTAACAAAAAATGAGACAGGGGAATCATAAAAGAACATTCGGATAAGAACAAATGGTGTGTAGTCCCTGCAAGTACCAATGAATATGCTGCTGCTGCTTTAGCCATTCTAAAAAAGTCATCAGTATTTTCTCCATCTAAACAGACAGCTTCTAAATTTAAGGCACGAAACCGGTAAGCAGAGGCAAGTGTCATGTAAGCAGTAAGACAGATATGGTGAGGAGGGTGTAGTATATGTTTTTTCCCTGAAATTTCCTCTTGCTTCAAACCACTCACCAAGTTGTTGGAAAGCATGCTTTCAATCATATCACAGCAAGTTTTAGGGTCATCATTCGACGCGTGTACTCAGATATTGCCTGTTGTAGTATATCACTGAAATCCTCAAATTGTGGAGTTGTAACAGTATCCTCTGCTTTATCCAAGTCCCTCGCATCATCACACTGGATTAAGTAGTCACATCAACACTGATTAGGAAAATTTAACAACCAGCAACACATGAAATAAAAAAAATGGACCTGCTACAGGCACAGGTACACCTGGACGCCTAGGGGACAAGGCGCCACTGTTTTCCAAGGCAAGCTGTGTATGCCTGGACGCCTAGGCGACGCCTTTAAAAACACAGATTGGTATTAGCAATGGCTGAAAGTAGAGTCTGTTTGTTAACTACACATGCATAGAACTAGCTTTATCGATAGGGCTTAGTTTTCCAGTGGCCAGACTACCTATTTAGTTTTATTCTTCTCTTTATTTTATCTCAGCTTTATCAGTGGGATGAGTTTGCTTCAATGCTTCCAAACAAAGAAAAGCTAAGTTTCAAATACCATCAATTGCTATAAAGTATAAACACAGTAGGAAACAATGTAAAAGTTTGCAGCTGTGCAACAATGTAAAGTAGGAAACTCTAATCACTTCTAAACACAGTACAAAAGCTTCATATCAATACTAATGAAGCATAGTAAAAGAGGCAAGTAATAATGAGAATGTTTTCTCTCAGATTTCATTCTTACATTCAAAATAAGATCAGCATATGGCTCTGGTGATACAACACAGCGCTTGCAAGAACAAATAAATTTATACTTTGTCCACAAATCTGAATGCCTTGCTTCCTGTAAAGAATTCTGATGAGCATGCCAATATAAGCAAATAAAATATTCAATCTGAAATAGAACTAGTACAAATACCGCAAAAAGTTTATTTTCCATCTATTTTCTCGATCTGGTACTTCACAAATATCACCTAAATTTTAATAAGATAACCAGTACGCATAGATTAATCATTAGTGGAAACATTAGTGCTGTAGTATAGAAGGCTACATCAAAACGACAGGGTCTAGCCAAAATTTTGCTTTCGCCTGCTAAAAAGCAGGGAAACCAAAGTTCTCAAGACAAGTTGACAATTTTATCAAGTTGGGTAGCTATTCACTAGACACTGGTGTGTAGTAACTTGCACTAGGTGTAACCCTGTGAGTCAAGATAATGTTTTTGTATAAGCAAACAAGCAATACACTACTAATCATGGCACTGTATCATGTATCAACAACAACAGCTGCTTCAAAGAACCAAAAATACCAAAACTAATTGAGAGTGTTATGTCCTTTGATAATTTGATTCTAAATTACAGTCCAAAATTCTAAAATTAAGGGGAAATATGATATCGGCCATGTAAACATTAAATACTGGGTGTGACATATATATGGATATCTATAATATTATGAAACATATATATGGAGAATATCAACTGCAGTAAACCTTGATTAGATTCTTGGAAACATATATATGGAGATCTATAATATTATGAATACACTGACTTAATTTGTCAGGGGAACTATAGAAATATAGGTTCAGCAAAATTCAAAAAATAGTACCCTGGACTGGAGAATATCAATGTATGTTATACAAACTTCATCTCCCTTGTTAATTGGTTTTATGCAACGAACAACAACTCTTGGGCCATATTTGCACAGTGCTAGAAAGAGTTACGGAGAGAGTTTAGAGTGGAGAATGTAACAGTTGTACAACAAAGTAGAATGTAATAAAGTACCATGAGTAGAATGATCTTCATATTGCCAAGCATGCCACTGAAATAAAAACAAACACAATAATACATTTCACGATTTTGTCTCATCTCAAGTAAATACAAGGTAAGTATTGTCTAACTAGAATGAACACTTCAAAAAAAAAAAAACTAGAATGTGTAGTCAAACTATTGGAATTTTAAACATGAGTATTTTCATAAATATTTAGATTCAGAATATGAAAACGGATAGACTCAAATGATATTTTCATGTTATTACATTCTTTATTCTACAAATACATTACAATTGATTGTCACAAAGAAATGTTGTTTGATTCAAACCATTTAAATCTTGAACAATTGGTGGTCAAAGAAGTGTTTTGGAACCATATATCTGTATAAACATTTTATGACAATGATAGTCTGTTGTGAACAGTATTCAAATATTTTATCTTACTCTTTATATGATACAAGCAAAAAGATTAGTAGGTCCTAAACAAAATGGTCATTATTTTCCTTTACCACATCAGCTGCAACTCCTTTGCTAGCAGGGACTACACAGGATTTTGATTTCTGTGAAGCATAGTCTTCATTCCTTGGAGCCAGTACAAACCGGTAAGAAGCATTGGGAAAGCATCTATGATTGAACCATGAGAAACTTGGGCCATACACTGCAACTCCCATAGCTAACCCTTCACTAAGCTGCACCTCAACACTATTGATAATCACTGCCCATAATGCCATCTTCTCAAGTTTAAGCCTATCGGAAAAAATAAAAGAAGTTTGTGCACTTGACTTTCTGGCAGATGACATCAATAAGCTCCCTCCAGTATCCTCTCAGCAATAACCTCACCTTCCTCCAAAACTTCCTCAATACCACATGCTGAAAGTCCACCAATTCTACTGTAGTTATCGATTGAATCAGAGCGAAACAAGACCATACATCTCAAGCACATAAAGAAGCCGTAGGGCAGCACGCAAATCACTGGTTCCTTCAGTAACATAGGAAGGGAGGCTCTCTTGAGGTGGTCCACAATGAAGCAACATTCACCAGAAGAAAAATGCACTGCTGAATCTGCACCAAAGCACTCTGAACAGCAGTATCGAAGAGAACAGCACATTGTGCACGAAACTAAACAGGGGGCTTGTGGCAGTAACTTGGTGAAGCACGATGAGCAATGAGACTGGAGGAACACATCATGTAGGGCAGTGGCATAAGGTGCGATTTCCCCAGTTAGGTCCTTCGACACGCTTACAGATTCCCGGGCCCTCATCTCCATTGTCATCCTGTTGTGAAGTTGTCTGTACATAGCATAGAATTAGGACTTTGACAAACAGAACACAACTTGTTTCATTTTATATCACTTTTCATTTGTTTGCCATTTGGAAGTAAGTTGCCTACACCTGAATTCCACTCTTGGGCTCCAACGCTTATCAGAATTGATTGAGGCCCATAACTTGAGAGAACCCAATGCTTATAAAAATCTAACTACTTGTTCCAAAGTAATCTAACCACCTTTACTGCAAGCCCCAGCGTGACACGCTAAAAATCACTACATCTATTTGTAGTGGTTGGGTCATAAGGGAAAAAAAAGGGTTGATATGCTCCCAATCCACTAGTAAACCAAGCAATGATTGATTCGGGATAGATTCTACTTGCCTTAAACCAACGCAGCGCCATCCGCGGACGAGGCAGAGATACAGCTATGTTAGAGAGCACAGCATTCAAGCAGGGGTGGATCAAGGAAAAGTATACAAGGGTTCTAAAATACAAGAGCCATAGACCAACTAGAGTTCAAATGTCCCATACAAGACCCACATATAGGAGTTTAAAGCAGTTTTACATGAACACAGAACAATCCAGAATACATAGCTCAGAGAAGCAAAATACAGTATGTGATTTGTCCATACCAAATTAATAGATGATGCAGTACACCAATTAATTATTCAGTAGAGCAGGATTAACAGGTAGTATAGCAAATAACAATCTGCAATCTGCATAAACGAGTTATAGTCTTGCAGAGAATGATGCTAAACAATCTGCATTTTTATCGACAACTGGAAACTGAGAATCAAAATAGGGGCTAACTGAATCAGTGAAATGGAATCGCATTTACATACCTAGACTTACTTGATTTCTCCCAATTCTGCGAAACACAAATCGGTGAGTGGTGTCACCAATCCTCCAGGGCCCAGCGCAGGCACAGCTGCGCAGCAGCGGATAACGCCCTGCCGGCGCTCTGATGTGTCGTGGCGCTGAGACCGGCCGCGCGCTCGCGCCGTGCCGCGTGCTGCTCCGGGCCGCCGGCTCCTTGGCCGCTCAGTCTACCCCGGCCGTCGCCGTCGCCGTCGCCGTCGCCGCAACCGCCAGCGCTAGCTGCTAACTTGCTAGGCCCAGCTTCAACTGCCCCCTTTAGTGGGCCCTTCTGTATAGGCCCTTCTTCAGCCCTAGTACCCGATTTCATTCATTGGACCTGGCCCATAGAATAGAGCAAGAGCGGGCCTTTTCAGACTATGTAGGCCAGGGGATGGGCTACTCGGTCAAAATTGTTTCTTGATTGGTATTTTTTAATAAAAAGGAAATAATTTCAAGCAAGGAACAAAAATCCGAGCATGATTTAAATATTATTTGTATAAACTAAAATAAATTTTCTAATAGTTTGTAACAATAGATCCGAATTTTGTGTTTTTAAATTTGATTTTCCGATTAAGGGAGGCAAATTAGGGAGATTTCATAGACTTTTTCTTAAGAGATTATATTCTCTAGAAAATAGTCCTTTTAGCACTATCCTTTAACATCTCTCAAATTGTAGGATAGTCTAATTTCCGTACTTCATTTATAAAAAATCTAGTTTTAACCTCAGATTTGAAAACCTGAATGACCTTGGATTGTAGGATAGTCTAATTTCCGTACTTCTATGAATGACCTTGGATTGCGGCTCTGTGTAACGTCCACCACGTCAACCACACTACATCAACTGCAAACTGCTAGTGAGGGAATAAATTACACTTGATAGTTTAGGTGGTAAATTGTATTGCGGCTCTGTGTAACGTCACACCACGTCAACCACACTACATCAACTGCAAACTGCTAGTGAGGGGATAAATTGCACTTGATAGTTTAGGTGGTAAATTGTACTAGTAGTTTTTTTATACGCCCATGCGCCGCGCGGGCATTGGCCGGTTCTTTTTTGCAAGGAAATGCAACTAAAATCATGCGTGATTTTGAATTTAGGGGACTGACCGGATGTGTATGAATAACACTGGGAAACGATTTTAGCATGGAGTGCCGGTGTTCAAGCAACGGATCAACCAAAGACTATATGCGAAAATAAATTTTTAGATCGATGGCTAAAACACATGTGTATTACACGGGATATAACATTTAAAAAGGTCTAGAAGTGCACCAAACATCACGTAGAGACGTTATTGTTCCAGTTCTCACATAGTAGTACACATACATACATCATTTTAAGAGACGACATTACAGATTCACAATTGGACAACAGGCATCCAGCTCTTACATAAGCATACACAAAATACAACACTATGCATGCCATGCGTACATAGAGCCGCATCATTTGTTTTGGCTTTCTACAATGCATGAGAATGTAAATGATGTGCGCCAAATACTGACACTTTAAGAGTTGGATAATTTTCAAGCTCAAGCAACAAAAACATCAGGACAAACGATTATACACTGGTGGTTTTCATAGCTGGTGTGAAGACAGCTTGGCGGTGCAAATACAGCGACTGTATAAAACATAGAAGATAGGAACCTCTGAACAATTGGTCTGACCATTGTGGGTCTTTGGCAGTCAAGACTCAAAGAAGAAGAACACAAAGGCAAGAGATGCAATGACCTACACCAGTTCAGTAGGAAAATGAATGGCTGGCAGAAGAGATGCAACCCTTGCTAATTAGATAACACATGGCGTTGACAATTTGTGCCAATCTATATTCTCAAAAGAAGAAACATAAAGCATATTAATATCTTTGTCAGTAGCCTAGGCAGGTTTGAAGAGCAAATCTAGCATATTTAGCTGTCAATTAGCATATCCGGCTGTCAATTTTGAGAGGAAATATATAGCCACAACAAATCACCAGCGCATGTAACATCAACCTTCAACATGAATTTTTTGTAAGCAAATATACAACCAACGCGAATCACCAGCCTATAACAATCAACACCATGGATCTGTGTTGAGCAAAGCATCTATTTTTTGTTGCATATAATGCCTTATAGCCGGGTAAGGCCTACAAAAGATTTTTTTTATCTACAATGAGAGATGCAGTTAGGAGCAAGCCTAAATCTGTAAGCTGGTTGCTTTTTAAAAGGTACCATTAGAATATGAGCCCCCAAACCATATTAGAGCCATCCTCCACACACAAATGCAACTAATTTCACTGAATCAAACTTAAAGCTACAAAAATCATCATGGTCATAGGTATGAAGCAGCCAACTATACCTCAAAAATGAATCCGACAGTGCATATACTGATATACCCCTACTCCAACCGCTCACGAAGCCCAGGCCCGACGGGGTGCCGGTACGCAGATTACCTGAGCACCGCAGCTCCGGCGCAAGTCCTGCCCCCGTTCATGTCCTCCGTAGCGCAGTCGCCGCTTCAAAAGACACGAGAAGTGCAAATAAGCAAGCATAGGAGTAAAAAACAAACAGCAAGAGATCTATCAGCATAAACCACTGGCACCTATCTTGCGAGGACAAAATATGAAGCAAAATTGTCTAGCCCCGGTGTTACTGTTTGGGTACTGCTCGTATTCAGCAACACTGTCCTTTTATTTTGCATTTTGGAACACAAGATTTTCTCATGCTGCTTCTCGGTTAGAGCAGGAGGAAAAAGAGTGACACTCACCATTGGGTGAAGTATTGAACTAACCTTGCAAAAAGTGTAAGCACACTGCACATGAAGAAACCCAAAGGAGCATAGCATTACCAATGTTTCAAAGCATTGTGCACATAGACACAGTGTAGGTAGGTAGAGTAATGTGTCAAATACCTTGCATGCACCGAGGCTGCCTTCCATAGCAGTGCCCACTCTGAATAAAATGGATGCAACAGGCATTTCATCAACATCTTGAAGGCACTTCCCTCCGCCAAATATTCTACCCGCCAGAGCATATATCGGTTGCTATCAAACACATTAATAAGGGCGGGGGAGGCACCACAAAAGAAGAATTAGTACATTAATGGACTCATCGAGCATTTGCTTAGATTTCGGTTTGAATCATAAATTGTATGCAACCTTTATTGAAAATGAGCAAAGCATCAATTGGAAAGCATTAAGAGAAGAAATAATGGAAATTACATGTAGATGCAATCGACCCAACCGCAGCCCAAGATGTGCTTGTACAGCCGAGTGGGATGCTTCCCCAACATGTATAGATCAACATCGCTTGCCACTTCAAAATCACCTTCATCTTGTGCGCTTGAGCACAAGCTTGGAGGAGCGAGCTCCCTCCGACCACCATCGCCGCCAGTAGCTAGCCAAAAAGAACAGCACATGCAGCGTAAAACGCGTGAGCACATGCGCGAGTAAACGTGGGGATGAGCACAAACCGCAGATCCACCACCGCATTCCTGGTCCTCCACCGTAGACATGGGGTCACCTAACCTCGAGACACCGGCCAAAATGAGCGGCCGCAGTAAGATCAACGCACGGGCGGCAAAAATAAACCGTCGAAACGAATCCGCACAAATCCGCCATGGGGGATCACCCGAGAAGCATACCAATGCTTTGGTGCCGCGAACCGCGCCAAACACGAACCCCACCAAATGCGCCCGATGCATCTCGCCGCGCGCCCCCACCGGGGCGACCCTCTAGAGCTCTCCGATTGGGATCTCGCCTCGGGTAGCTTGCAAGAAACGGAAGGGGAGCGAACGACCCGGCCGCTGTTTACCCCAGCTCCCAGCCCTGCAGACACAAAGAGCGAAGGAGCAAAAGCATGACCGCGTATACGGCGCCGGGAGGGAAGGGGAGGAGCAAGGGGAGGGGCACCCGCGACCCGATGGGGTCGCGGCCTCTCTCGCCCGTGACGATGCGGCGGCACCCGCCCTAGCCGCCGCCGCCCGCCACCCCGCCGATGAGCGGATGACGGGCGCCATCCCGCCACGCTGCGGGCAAGCTCGCCTGTCGGGTGCCTCCATCGCCCGGTGGATCGCAATGCCCGCCCGGAGGTCGGGAGCGGTAGTGTCTTTGGGAGAAGCCTCGTCGGGCCTGGAGAGAGGAGGAGAAGCGGCCGATCGTTCTCGCCGCGACCGCAGCCCCCCCGTCTCGCCCCACGCAGCGGGCCCGGCCCCCAAATAAACCAGCGACAACGCCCGCAGTAGCGAGGAAGGCCATGCCGCTGGCCCCGCCCGCATGCCCTTGCGGTCCACGGTGACGGCGCAACGGCCACAGAGCCCGGCCAGCGACAAGCGGTTAGGCCCCCCGTTGAGCCAATGAGCACACAACAGCGCCAAGCAGGGCACTCCACTACGTCACAGGAGGACCGCCAGTATGTCGAACGAGCAGCAGACGGCTGGGAAAGCTAAATCCGGTAACGCGGCGCCCACTCGCCTCGGTCAACGCCCGCCGAACCCTTAATGCGCGATCGGACGGCAGCGGTAAAAAAAATGACGACGTGGGCGCGTTGGCGGCGGATGCTCCACAGCCAATTTACTCTTTAAATTATAATGTTTTTCTAAAATATATCAAATAATTTTCCTATAGAATTTATGCAAATAAAAATTTATAATTTAGTATAATACCGGGAAAATCACAAATAATTTGTTTATCTTAGAAAATTAGTAAACAATTTTCAATTTATTTTCTAAAAATCATACTCTACTCTATGGTGATCACACTGAAATTATTTAAATAGTTTGTGGACTTTTTTATTTTTTATATGCTACTCCCTCCGTTTCAAATTATAATTCATTTGACCTTTTCAACCCTAAGTTTCACCACCCGTCTTATTTAAAAATTTATGTAAAATATCCCTTCCTTTTTTATGACATGCTTTATTAACAAAAGGTCCTTAAAAATGACTTAAATTAGATTATGTTGGCGTAAATGTTTTGAATAAGGCGAGTGGTCAAACTTAGGATTGAAAAAGTCAAATGAATTATAGTTTGGAACGGAGGGAGTAGTAGATACTTGTATCACCTATTATAAGTGACTTCTCGTAAATCATGATGCAAGTAATTCCTGTGAAACTCATTTTTTAATGGAGATCTTTTTTTTTTGAAAAGAGTTATATTATAACTCGGCTTATAAGAAAGCCCGAAACTGAGTTTAACACCATTGCTGGGAATACCAGCTTACAATCAAAGTGCTAACAGAACCATAAAAGAAAACAAAAGCTGACAACAAAATTAAATTTCCACTATATCCGTAGATGTCAGCGGCTTCTTCACGAACGCAGTAATCCATGCTCAATCAATTCCTTCAGATGCTTCAAGCGCTTCCTGTCATCTTCCTTAAGAAGTATGGACCATTTCTGTAGAAAAGACAAAGCAAGATATATGATATCACTTGGGTTTTTAGGGAAGATTTTTTCAATAGCCATTTTATTCCTGGTTATCCACAGAGTCCAAGCAAAACCAGTAAATACAAACATCATCATTTTAGTCGATAATGGGCCTCTCCCATGAAGCCACTCACCGGAAAAATCCATCAATGACTCTTGTACCCTCCCCAGATTCCAAATTTCTTCAACCATAGACCATATGAGTTTAGCTAAATGACAATGAAAGAAAATGTGTTCAACTGCCTGAATGTTACAAATGCAACAATTGCCAGACCCCTTCCACCCTCTTCTGATTAGCAGTTCCCCATCCTGTAGTTTGTTATTGAAAATCTGCCACAAGAAGATCTTGATCTTCAAGGGAATCTTACATTTCCAGATGATGCCAGCAATCTTGCTAGGCATGCCCCTATCTGTAAGAAAACGATATAGAGATTTTGTAGTAAAGTTTTTAGACTTATCTAACTCCCAAATAACTGTGTCTCTATGGTCATTTAACAGTACGCCATTAAGACATTCTTTTAGTTCAAGCCATGTCATATTCTGTATTCTGTAAGAGATAAAGGCCTTTTAAACTCAACTATCCACTCCTCATCCTCCCAACACTCTGCTACTGTACAGTTAGGATCCCTGACCAATTTAAAAAGATCCTAAGAAACAATGCATAAAGGAGCTCCCATGAACCAGCAATCCTGCTAAAAGTTATAAGTTTTAAGTAGGGGTGTAGCAACTTATTGCTTATAAGTCACATTACTTAATAAGTCACTCGTGTTTGACAAAGTAATTCAGTTTTTCACATTTTCAATTTATAAGCATGTGACTTATAAGTGCAGCATGCCGCCTGGCAAGTTTGACTCGTCAAGTCGTCATTTTGTCAAGGTCGCCGCGCCTTTTTTGTTGAGGCATCTTATCTTTGGTGTTGGTCGGAAAAAAAAAAAAAATCCCCACCCAGCCGATGCTCGCCGGCTATGGCATCCCTCGCCGTTGTCCTCATGCTTGCTCAGGTTACCTTCTCCATGCTTCCCGTGTGCGACTACGGCGGCCAAGTCAACTCCTACGCGGCCAACGGCACCTTCCGGATGAACCTGGACCTTCTCGCCGCGTCGCTCCCCGGCGACACGGCCTCGGCGGGCTTCGAGAACACCACCGTGGGCACGTCGCCCAACCAGGTCTACGCGATGGCGCTGTGCCGAGGCGACCTCCTCAACGCCTCCTCCTGCAGCGCCTGCGTGGCCGCGGCGTTCCCGACGCGGAGCAACACTGCGCCGGCAACAGGGGGCGTCGCCGTGTACGAGGACAACTGCACCCTCCGCTTCTCCGGCCAGCCGTTCACGGATTTCCTCAGGGAAGACCAGTGGAAGGTCTCCGAAATCCTGTACGTACGTGCGTGTGCTATTCCATTCGATTCGACCTTAATTTGTTTCAAGCATCCATCCATCGACCAAACTGATCTCTTCGTTACAAGCAGCTGGCAGCCTGAGCAGGGTACAGCGACCGTCGAGGTCCCAGCTGAGTGGTTCAGCGACGCCGTCACCAAGATCCTTGCCGCCGTGATTGATCGCGCGGCGGGCAACCTCGACGGCCACCAAGAAGTACTTCGCCACGGGCGAAGAGGAATTCGACCCCAAGATCTACGGGCTGGCGCAGTGCTTGCCGATCATGACGCCGGCGCAGTGCCGAGGCTGCCTGGACTTGCTCCTCGGGTTCGTGGCAACGCAGTACTCGGGCGCTCGGCGTCAGTGGGTCAGACTTGCTTCAGATTGGTGCAGCCTCATGTACAGCGCGCGGCCGTTCTTCGAGGGCACGGCGATGCTCCAGGTCTCAGCGCCACCGGCACCGGCAGTCACTGCCACCCCAAAGGCTGGAGCAGGTACAAGTCGCCTAGCTAGCCATCTGAAACTATGCTCTACTTAATTTCAAAAGTTTATTTTTGTACGCGGCAGGGAAGAAAAGAAGTGTGGCAGGAATCCTTGCAGGCGTCGCATGTAGTGTTGTCCTAGTATTGATCCTATCAGTTTTCGTGTTCGTGTTCGTTCGGCACAGGAGGAGGCCTAATAAGCCAGACGAGAAGGACCACCGTGAGTAGTAGTAGTACAGATAGTCGATCTCTTCTTCAACATTTTGTGAATTATTCCTGACATAGTTGTTCTTGTCATACGGCAACAGCATTAAAGAAAATAACGAGGGCACAATGCATGATTTTCGATTTGCCTGCACTGCAAGAGGCAACTGAAAACTTCTCGGAGAACAACAAGCTCGGAGAAGGTGGTTTTGGTACTGTATACAGGGTAAGTTAGCAGGGAAAATGTTTAACAAGTTAGTATATATTATGCTTGAGTTTTCAAAAAAGCACTTCTTGTAATGTTTGATTGTCTGACAAATAAATGACCTGCCGCAGGGAATACTCTCAGGTGGGCAAGAAATTGCAGTGAAGAAACTTCTGGGAAGAAGTGGGCATGGATTGCATCAGCTACACAATGAAATTCTGTTGTTGGCAGAGCTTCAACACAAGAACCTTGTTGGGTTACAGGGGTTCTGCTCTCATCAGGAAGAGACACTTCTTGTTTATGAATATATTAAGAACGGGAGCCTGGACAACTTTCTATTCGGTATTTTCTTTCTCATTAACATCTTCAGAAGCAACTTAATTTCTTGTCACCGTAGAACAAGTAAAAATTGCTGTCTCGACATAATATATATGTATTCGTAACAATGAAGTTGTCAGTACCAGATGAGTGAACAGAATCGTAGTAGACCAAATATAGATGACACTATAGGATTCCCCACCTTTGCCGAAATCGGTGACCCTTTGCTGAGAGCAGGATATCGTGCACTCAGCAAAGGGGTTTCGTTGCCGATGGCCTGTGCGGCGCCTCTCGGCAAAGAGCAGACACTCGGCAAAGATGCCAGTAAATGTTTAGTGCTTAACCATAAGCATTTACCGGCAAACCAATTTTGATTCCTAAGACATTTTCTGAATTTTATGGGTGGTATATATCATTGAGTTGAGTATTTTGTCCCAATATATAGATGACAGTAGGGAAATTGCACTAAATTGGAAGCAACGGTACAACATCATTCTCGGAATTGCCAAGGGTATACTGTATCTTCATGAGGACTCCAAAATGAGGATTATCCATCGTGACCTGAAAGCAAACAATATTCTACTTGATGAAGACATGGATCCAAAAATTGCTGATTTTGGACTGGCAAGGCTGCTAGGAGAAGATCTTACACAAACTAAGACAACTAAAGTTGTTGGAACGCTGTAAGCTCATCACCATAGAAACTATAATATCATATCGTCATATATAACAGCAGCTGATATCTAAAAAAAAAAACGCAGCGGATTGACTGTTCATTCTCTGCAGCGGTTACATGGCACCCGAGTACGTAATAGATGGAAGTGTGTCAACTAAGATCGATATTTTCAGCTTTGGTGTGTTGGTCCTCGAAATTGTGACTGGGAGAAAGAACAGCAGTTCTGAAGACCACGACGCGGTGAATCTCCTTAGCGATGTAAGTGTTGATCATACTCTCCCCTATTTATCCTTGTCTTTTAAGTGCATTGTATACTGAGTTTTGTCATCACTATTTGGGCAGGTTTGGAATTGTTGGACAAAAGGGACAGTTTCACAAATGGTGGACCAATCCCTCGATGGAAACTTCCTTCGACAAGCATTACGATGCATTCACATCGGCTTACTCTGCGTCCAGCCGGACCCTGACGACAGGCCTCGCATATCATCCGTCGTTTTCATGTTAACCAGGGGAAACATGGAGCTTCCGCCACCGGCACAACCTGCATTCTACTTTGGAAAAGAATCGAATTTACCTTCTCCATCGTGTGGGCAACGCAGCTGTGCTTATGATCGACCTAGTATAAGGGACATTTCTGTAAATGAGGTTACACTTACTGAGCCGTATCCTAGATAACCGTGGAGGTATTGGCTTTTTTGATTTGTCAAAATATTTTACAGCTCTTTAATGATTGATGATATATATATACTTGGAACATTTCAATTGCAGGACAAACCAATTGTCAAATTCCTCCGGTGCCACTAGAATAGATGGAAAAAAAAAACGTTAGTGCCACTGTCGTTACGAGTCATTCAATTCGCTCAACGCATTTCTTTTTACCACCACTAGCCTTGCAAAATGATAATACTGAGACAAACTCAGATATTTATGTTGGTCATTGTCCCCTTCACTAATAAGGACAAGGTGGAACCGGTGGAAAAAGGCTAAGAATTGCTCGGGTAGGGATTTGAACCCCTAACCTATCGGTCACAAACTAGAGGACGTGTGTGACACTTTTGTCTTTGATGAGGCAACTAGGCCTGAAACATGTGGTGTGCGTTGCATTTGTTTTTTATGCGTGAATATTTTGTTTTTGTGGTGTAATAAGGATTAGCTATATATATTTGTCGATGTACAGGATGAGATACTAATATATTCTCTTTTCTAAAAAAACCTATCAGTTAGAAGTCATAGCAAATTTCAATGCACAGTAAAATGTAAGACTTATTACTAAATAAATTAGACATATATATGAGCCCTCTTGGGACCAAGCCACGGGCCGGCGGTGAAGGAGGGCTAGGGTATCACCGCCGGCTCTAGCTCTAGACCGGCAGTGATACCCACTTCACGGCAGGAGCCGTGCATTAGATCCACGCCGGATCTGCACCACCACCGCGTGCCTACACACTGGATCCGGTAGCTTGTCGCCAAATCTACGCCCGCCGGGAGCAAAGGTGCGTCTGTCGGAGGTCCCGTGCACTACCCGTGCAGCCCCGGCGATTGCCGTCGAGCTCCTAGGGCCAAGTGTCGCCGTTGAAATCTCATGTTTGGTTTCGATAATCGATGAAAACTTTGTTATGCTAATCCTTTGCTCTAAGTGTGCTTAAGAGATAGGATTGCATGGATGACGTCGAGCAACATGATCATGGACATGGACGTTGATGATGGACATGGTGGATCATCGAGCTTATGTGTTGGAAAGGAAAGGACCCGGAGATCAAGACAAAGGTATAACTTGATAGGGTTTGCTTTCGGTGATCAAGACACTATAGAGAGTGTGATCACATTTTGGATAGATAGCCGACTATAAAGAGGGAATGCTACAACTAATATGATGTTGAAGTGCCTCTAGGTTCATGTTGACTTGCATATGCATTTAGAATCTAGTGCACTAACTTCGCTCTTGTCAATTCGGTTGCGATATGCTAACACTTGTGCTATCGAGACGTACTTCGACGTGTTGGCAACTTAAGACAGGGGGTGAAACTTGGATAGAAGCAAAGGTGACGACGCAACGATGAAGGAGAGCTTCTTATGCTACGCCGGACGCTGCCTATGCTGCACCCGGGCGGCTTACGTGCTGCCGCCCGGTGAGGAAAACGGCGGCGGCGCTGGCCGTCGGATCCACGGCGGACGCGTGGGTTTTTTATCCCAACGTTCGGCTCACTCTGACAACGTGAAAATGAACGGGGCGCGCCGCCGCCTAGCGCCGTCCGGGCGCGGGCGCGACACGCCACCCGCAGAGCACCGCATCGGAGCCTTCAGCGCTGCATGCAAAGGCTCCGGCGATCCGCACCAGTCTAACAACATCAGCGTTTTGCATCTAATTCAGCTAGCGCTGTTTCAGCATGGTCGTCGGCACGCCTCGCTAGCCGACCGAGGTGCGCTTTGAATTCCAAATGCCTACATTTTGGAGTGGGCACTATATATGTGTGTTTGGCCGGTTTGGGGAGGTCACTCTTGCATATTTGAACACTCTAACACTCTTGTGAGCTAAAGATACTCCCTCCACTCATGTCTCTAGCCTAACTTCGATTCTTGGGTGAGATTGAGATAGAAGTGTATTTGCTTGTTTACAAGAAATCTTTCATCTTATGACATTTTCAGCCATTTGTAATGTCGAAGTTGAGTGTCTATAATGACAACTTATGACATTATAGAAACAGTTATGACACAGCTCTGATACCATCTGTTGTCATAACTGTTTTTTGATGTCATGAAACCACGGCAAAATGTCAGAAGTTGTCATTATAGACACTCAACTTGTGACATTACAAATGCCCCAAAATGTCATAAGATGAAAAGATTTCTTGTTTGCTTGCATCTAGGGGCACTTCATCCTTGGAGGAACTGCGGGATTTCATTTCTCTTGGGAATTTGCTTAGTTCCCTAGCGGCTTGGAGTTCGTGGAGGTGTTGAGCATGATTGAGTTTGTTCGAGGCCACACTGGTGGACTTGTGAGGGGTTGATCCTACCCCGCGGGAGATTCACGAAAGGAGTCACTAGTGGATTGCTCGTGGATTGTGGATCGCCTCCCACCGTGGGATTTGGCACCGGCCATTAAGCTTGTGGATCATCAAGTGGGTGTATCACCACAATAGGGACTAGCGTCTTGAGCAAGCACGCGTGAACCTCGTGTTAAATCATCTTGTCAATCGTGTTTTGAGCTCGTTGGAGATTTCTATTGACTTGGTGATTGGCTTCCACCTCTACTGGAACACTAGCGGTATATCGATCATCCCTACTCTTGCATTTACCTTGTGTACCTTGCTTAGCTTGAGTAGTTGGAGTTATACTTGTGAGAGTTCTTGCTCCATTTATGTAGTGATTCAACCTAGGATCAACACAGAGACTTAGCTTGTGTGACTAGAGATCAGAGACACCTTCTAGGATTGTTTGTATAGGTGGCTTGCATAGCTAATTTGGTAGCGCCGCTTTATTACACTTCGCCGTCTTATTCACTAAGGTACCCTAAAATGTTATAAAGCCCAAAAGGCCCAAAAGACGGTGATGCAGCGCTCTAGTAGATTCTAGACGTCAACTTGTTTCAATGATTACCATTGATTGCAATGGAATTTGAACCTCAAACCAAATCCATTTCTTAAGTTATCGAATTAGCTTTCCATCCATATATGGATCATAAAAACGGAGTCCGTATGCCACCTAGACGCCCATTCTATTACAGATTTGCTATAGTCCGAGATGGACTCAAACTTGACATGGATTGGCGCCCAACTTGGCTTGTACGCCCTTACTGACTTTCTAAGGTGGTGGCCAAGGTGGAGTACGTCCAAGATCCTCCTTGGTAAGTTCTTCATCTCCTTGGGGCGTGCTTCCAATTGGGCTAGGGTCCCAATGAAGGATAGCAAGCC
Source organism: Hyparrhenia diplandra (assembly GCA_015847255.1). Taxonomy (NCBI): domain Eukaryota; kingdom Viridiplantae; phylum Streptophyta; class Magnoliopsida; order Poales; family Poaceae; genus Hyparrhenia; species Hyparrhenia diplandra. Next base: position 421,988 of record JADLZK010006557.1, on the reverse strand, counting down.
CATGACGATGATGTAGCTCTCGGCAGAAACAATGACATAATGTATTGATGATTTGAAGACCTTGATGACGTGCTATTGAAGTGGAACCGGATCTATTGGAAAGCTTATTCCATCAAGTGCTTATTGACCTCAATCGCACCGGATGGATGAGTTGTGGTCTTCCCAATGAAGCATTGTTGGGTCAGCCGACGACCAAAGTTGGATTTTGATGAGCTCGCACTTTGTGTCTATAATCAAATAAGGACATGTACATGTGGAACCAAGTGAGTTGTCCCAAATTTACTATGCAAATGTGGAGACGAGCTCACCTTATAAAAATGGTCATATCCGAAGGTGTCATATTATCATCACCCACATCCCGTGGGAAAATGTACAATGGTTTTTTAAGAACAAAAATGACCGGGAACCAAAGTTTTATGAATTCATGGTTTTTTATATCCCGGTAAAACAGAAAATATACAATGGTCTTTTTATTTTACTTCGATCCTATGCTATCAAGAGTCAAGTTGTCGTGGTCCAAGAGGATCCCTTTAGATAACCGGACGGAATCGGTTAGGGTTTGGGATTCAATTGAATTTGGCGGAAGAAGCATGAACGAGAGTGGTGCATTCAGTTTAGGAATGTTCAAATCGCCGTAGCCGTTAGGCCAGCCTTAATGGGATTTCATGAGTGTTTAATGAATGCAATACCACATCGGCAAAAACTTCACTTTTGCATGAAACGCCTAGGAGAGAGTAGGAAAAAAGTTTCACCATGGTGAAACCCTTTGGGCACCGCTTTCACATGCGCTTGGAAAAAAGTGGTGAAACCCCATCGAGACAAAATAGAATTTCACCATGAAACTATGCAATTAAACCATGCAATGAAAGAGAAGTTGTGGGACTCCCCGAGCCTATGAAACCGTGCAATAAAACGTGCATTGAGGGAGACGCCTATTTCATGCCAAAGTTTGAGATCTTCAAAATCGGGATGTGAAACTCTCCATTGAGACCGACCTTACAACAAGTCACACCGCCCGCCGGCAACCGACTTCGCGCTACGTGGTGGCCTCGGGCCCAATTACAAGACGAAACGGCCCAAAAGGGCAAAAGCTTATGACCCGGAAGCAACAATCCAGCTCACCGCTACTGCTGTTGCGGTTCCGCAATCCCGGTGCGACACTTTATCCCGGATTTATTTCGTGGATTTTCCGCGCCCAAGCATTAAGTGGTAGGCGACGCCCCCGTCCGATAGCGCAGGTGCCGCGGTGACTTCGAACTTCAAGATTTTGCCGGCTCAGTCCTTCCGGCTGTGCTCATAGGGGTAGGGTTTGCATGACGCGTGTGTTCATAGGGGTAAGTGTGCGACGCGTGTGAGCCGCCTCGTTATCGCGGTAATCTAAAAAACAGTACCGCGCTCACCACCTGCCTTTCTACTAACACAAGTTCTTGGCCATTCTGCCTAACTTGCGTGGACTCGAGAAAATGATGGCCGTTGGCATATCTAGGAGCAAGGCCGAACATTGCAGCTTGCTTCTTTTTTTTTTGTGCTCTGGTACTATTATATAATATAATCTATCTATAGTTGACTGGACTGAGACTGTACACTGGTAGTGGTCCAGTGGACTGGACTGAGACTGTTTGATTCGCGTCCAGACGCTGCTCCCGGTTCATGCATGTCCAGGCATGCTGCAATAGTTTTCTAGTATAGTACTACTTCGTGCTAGTCTCTCCATATCCTGTTTTGCTGCCAAATTAAGCAGAAGCCTAGTCTCTCCATATCTTGTTCATGCATGTCCAGACGTTGACTTGGAGATATCGTCGTTAACTTGGAGATATCGTCGTTGCTTCTTGACCTGTCGATCGATCGTCGTACACATATTTTCTTTCCACACAAGTGGACAAACCATGGAAGAGCAGCAATAGTAATCAATCAGGCTGCGGAGCTAGCTAGCAAGTGGGGGCGCTACTATAGAATTCAATGAATTGTCGTTATTGAAGCTAGCTACGTCGAGTCATGGCTTTTTCTGGTTTTTACAAGTCATCGCTGGTCGTTGTACGTCCACGATATGATCAACAACAGCTGGTGTGGTACGGATATGTACTTCATAAAAAGTAGACAAGACAAATAAGGCGGCAAAAACGAATATGATCAGCTATACGTATAACGACGAAGTACAAGTGGGCATATGTTACTAGGTCGCATGTCCGCGCGCGCTGCTACTGAGATAACTAATATTTACTCCGTATATTATAAAAGTTAAATATCAACATTAAACTAATAAAAAAATCAAATTTTACGGAGAGTGCGACGTCACATGCTTACAAACTCTAAACATTTCTTTCGTGTGCCTATTAAAGTTTGCTATGTCCACATAAACTGATTTATTAGGCCCAATTTACGGGCACCAATATTAAAGGTCTCCTCTTAAGCCCCAACCCCTACTGGCCTTGGCGGCCCGTCCCGCCCGGGCCACCACCGACGCCGCCTCTCCCCCCTCGGGGTCCATCCCTCCCCTTCGCCACCCACTCCCCTTCCTCGCACCCCACCCCTTCGCTTGCCTTTCATAAGCTGCCGGGCCACCACCGGCCATTGGGGACACCACTATCGTTCCGAAACCACGGATCCGCCGGGCGGTCCGTGCCGGACCCGCCAATCCCCGCCTCCCTCCGCCTCCGGGGCGTGCGCCCACCGCTGCCGCCGCTGCCGGCAAATATATGGTGCGCCGTTGGCCTCGCACTTTTCGGGCTTATCGTGCTGCCCTTAACGCCAACACTAGTGGCGTCCGATGCCTTTGGGCACCCGTCAACTTCCCCGCCCGATGATGGACTCCGTGTCGAGGAGACCTCGGCTAGGGTGGAGGCAATAGTTCTTGATGGTCCTTATACTCTAAATATAACAATTAACTTTTGCATGAAATGATATAAAAGGAATCACAAACACTAGAGTGTAGGGTTTGATTCTAACGGATTCCATGAGTTTTGGTGCTCTCACTTGTTTTGCGCAGGTTAGGTAAGTTTTCACTAAATAAAAGTATCTCAAATGATGGATTAGAGTGCACCATTGTGAAGAGCTCATCGAGAAGATCAAAATTGATATATTGTTTGCTATATTTAGTCCGTAATCAAAAATATCGGGCTACGTGAGTAGGGACCATATTTTGGTCATAACTTTCTCATCCGGACTCCGCTTTTCACCTACCGGGACTCTTAGGGAAGCTTACTCAGAGAGGCCTACACACCGTCAAAGGTGGGACCCACCCACCATAGGGTGGGGCCACGCCGACCTGACTTGTGGGTCCGCTTGGCCCTCCACGGAGGTGCCACATCATCGCCTTCGGAAGCCACCACCGTATGTGATGTGAATGAGAATGTATCCTCGTGGAGCAATGCAAACAGAAAATGAAAGAGAACACTTGATGTATAGTAGAAATTATGGCATTGTCGTTTAGACCATATTTTGAGGGGGATTGAAAGACTAGTTAAAAATGAAATTCTTCCTCCATTGGAGTTCTCAGATTTAGAACAATGCATATAATGTATCAAAGGTAAGTATGTAAAGAAAATTAAGAAAGTGAACGAGCTAAAGAAGTTCCCATACATGATTTGAACGTGGTTGACGACATCTATAAATCGCTAAAGTTATACTATGGTAATTATCCGACAGTACAATATGCTCACATCAATAGGTCAAGTGGTGTTGTCAAACACATTGCAATAAAGTATTATGTTGTGAAGGGTAGAGTCTGGGATCATATGATGAGTCTTGAGCACATAAGTACTGAAAAGATGCTTACAAATCCGCTTGCAAAAGGCTTACCACCCAACTTATTCAAAGAACAAGTAGCCCACATAGGTTTAAGAGAAAGCCTATGATTTATGGACAATAAAGGGCCCAAATGTTAAAGTATCTATTTCAGAATAGAGACGTGTATTGTACCTTTGAACCTATCGACAATTAATTGGCATGCTCTATACACTAATATGTGGTTTAATTAATAAGATGATGTACAAATTATCACCGCGCAATGCTGCTAATAAAATCTCTGTTCAAGGTAAATAAAAAAATGACGGGTTTCGTAGCTGTTAGCCTGTTACAACCAAAGTCTGGGCCACACCAGCCGGCAACCACTCTGCTACAGTGGACTCAGGCCCAATTACAAGACGAAACGGCCCAAAGGGCAAAGCTTATGACGCAGGAAGCAACAATCCAGCTCACCGTCGTCCTGACACAAGTTCATGTCCATTCTGCCTAACTTGCGTGGACTCGAGAAAATGATGGTCGTTGGCATGTTCAGGAGCATGGCCTTAACATTACAGATTTTGTACTCTGGTACCATATATTATATGCGCTATAGTGGACTGGACTGAGACGACTGTACTCTAGTATGCGCTATAGTGCTCCCATGGACTGGAGTGAGACTGCTTGGTTCACGCGTGCATATGTCCAGGCATGCTGCAACAGTTTTCTAGCTAGTATAGTACTACTACGTACTACTCTCTCCATATCTTTTGACTTGTCGTTGAGACAAGAAACTTCAGTTCATTTTAGTGCAATTGTTTGGTCCAAAATGTCATTGTTCTACGTATTAGGATACGGAGGAGTAGTTGTAAACTTGTTTTCCTGCCAAATCAGTGTAAACGCAAGCTAGTCAGCACCGTACCGTGAAGGAAATGGCACAGCGCGTGACATGGATATTTCGTCGTTGCTTCTTGACCTGTCGTGGACAAACCATGGAAAAACAGCAAGGCTGCAGAGCTAGCTACCGCAATGAATTGTCGTTATTGAGGCTGTATCTAAGCATCTGATGGTCCTTGTGAAGTCGTCGAGCCTGGTCTTACAAGTCGTCGCTGGTCGTTGCTGTACGTTAACGATACGATCAGCAAACAGCTGGTGAGGTACGGATATATACTTATAAAAAGTAGACGAAGACAAAGAAGCCGGCATAAACGAATATGATCAGCTATACGACGACGAAGTACACGTCGGCATATGGGATAAAGGTGTATGTGGTATACTTATATAATCCTTTTGAAAATGCAATTTCAAGTCTTCAACTTGTGGTCGTACGCAGCTGGCTAATTCAACGTAGACCATCTTTTTGTTACTTACTCGTTTCATAATACTGATTGATCGACCATTCGGAACATGCGTACATTAAGAGAGCTTCAAAATAACAAGATAAAAGGACATTGAAACATCCACCTTTAGTTACAAGCATCTTTATTATTTAGAGACCCTATAATACACTGCTACACAAAAAGAACTGCTGTGTTTTTTATTATTTTTTGTGGCGGTTTATGAAACCGCCACGGAGTTAATGCCACGGTTAATCCGATGATTAACTGTGGCGATTTTCTAATCCACTAAAAAGCATCCATGGTTAATAAAAAAAATAAAAAAGAGAGAAAACCTGGATATAGGCCCAAACGGGCCCAGATCTAGGTCGCCGTCACCGGATCCGCTGTTGTTGTTGCTAGGGTGTCCACGCCACCGATCCGCCCGCGCTCTAGGCCATATCCCCGCCGCAGCGACCTGCCGCCGCCAAATGGAGCCGCCCCCGTGTCCTCGGCTGCGGTGAAGCCGCCAATCATCTAGGCCGCCTCGCACCGCCGCTCACGTGAGCCGAGATGCTTGCCACCCACGCCGTCATGCGCCACCGACGACGCGAGCCGTAACGCCCACCGCCGCCACGTGAGGAGAAGCCGGGCGAGGGAGGAAGGAGCACCGGGAGGGGAGGGGTGCCAGCATTGGGGATGGGAGAGGAGTGGCGTGTCGCCTGAGTTCACGTGGGGAAAGGAAAGGACAAAGATCGAGGGAGCGCCTATCGTGTTCAGAAGGAAAGGAGAGAAGTGTGTGAGGGTTTGGAGTCACTATATATATACCGGGAGCTTGATATTAGGCCGAGATGGACTTTGTCGGCTAGGGTTTGCTAGTTTTCTAGGCCTTATTTATTGTGGCGGTTTTATAAAAAAAAAACCGCCACGGTTAATGTAAAAACGGCATGGTTAATAAAATGGAAACACCTTGTAAAAGTTTTTTTTTTTTTTGTCATAGTGATAATGTCTTTTCCACAACTTAAATTAGAATTTGACTTAAAGTAAAAGAAGGCAATAAAAAAATCTTTAATCCAAGAATGATTACCGACACTAAGAGTTTTGTTTCCTTTTTTCTAAAAAACTCAATTGTGATTTACTAACAATAAAGCAAAATGAATAACTACTGATTGGAAAGAATCTTCAACAATAGTAATTTACTAAAAAAAAGGGTACAGTCAAATTCTTGCTTAATAGTAAGATGGAAAGAATCTTCAGCCCAATGCCTCTACCACAACTAGCTACAAAGCAGCTTGGTGAGATCATCCAGACGATGCAAATAGATCTAGGGATGAAAGTCAAGAGCACGTGGCAAACGAGGCAAGAGGAGCCGAATTCAGAGTTAGAGCAAGAGCATGTGCAATCCCGAAGATTTGATAGGAGACGACGCCGAAGGGGTCAATCCTTCATCCCCGCACGGTCGGCGAATTCATCCGGAAGGTGATCCCATCTCATATGAAGAAGTGATGAGAAGCGACCACACATCGAAATGGTTAGAAGCTATGAACGATGAAATGAGATCTATGAGTTCCAATGACGTTTGGGACCTAGAAGAAATTCCTAGAGGTGCCAAAAACAAAGAGGTTGTAAATGGGTCTACAAAACTAAATATGACTCTAGAGGGAATATATAGAAAGGTTTAAAAGCCTGACTTGTGGCGAAAGGCTTTTATGCAAAGAGAAGGGATAAACTATAATGAGACATTTTCTCCCATCTCATGTAAAGCATTCCCTCATAATTATAATAGCATTAGTGGCACATTACGACATGGAATTACTATAGATGAATGTAAAGATGACATTTCTCAATGGAGAACTGGGGGAAAACGTTTACTAGGCACAACCAAAAGGTTTTGCCATGGAAGGAAAAGAAAGAATGGGATGCTGCCTAAGGAAATCCATTTATGGATTGAAGGAAGCTTCAAGACAATGGAACTTGAAGTTTAACAAAATAATAAAGAATTTTGGGTTTAAAGAAAATGTTGAGGACAATTGCATTTATGCAAAGTTCCGTGAGTGGAAAATTTATTATTCCATTCTATATAATGTGGATGACATTCTACTTGCTAGTAGTGATGTCGTCTACTACAAGAGATAAAGAAGTTTTTATCCTCAAAATTTGACATGAAAGATCTTGGTGAAGCATCGCTTGTTTTGGGCATAGAAATTCACCGAGATAGAAGAAAGAGGGTATTAGAACTATTACAAAATACATACATAGAAAAGGTTTTGAACAAATTCAGTATGCATAAATGTAGTCCATCACCTGCTCCTATAGTCAAGGGTGACAGATTTGGGGATTTTCGATGCCCGAGGAACTAGTATGAGCTCGAACAAATGAAAGCAGTTCGATATGCTTCACCTAGCGTATAAGTTACAAAGACACTCAAGTGTGTACACGCCTTGACTTAGCTTTTGTTACTAGGTTGTTTGGCAAATTTCAAAGTAATCTAGAAATAGAGCACTGATAATTGGTAGAGAAAGTCTTGCGATGTCTACAAGGTTCAATTGGCCTCATGTTGACATATAGATGACTAGACTCTCCAAATAGTGGGGTACTCAAATTCCGATTATACAGGAGATGATAGAACGTTGAGTCGATATGTATTCACTCTCGCAGAGGATCTATTTCATGGAAGAGCTCAAAGAAAATCATCACTACATCATCCACAATGTCCCATCAAGTTTGTAGCACGCTATGAGGCATCGGGGCAAGTGAACAAAGCTAAAGAAGTTCTCAAACCAGGTTTGAAAGTGGGACGACATCTATATACCACAAAAGTTATACTACGATGATTATCCGTAAATATAGTATCCTCACAAAGAATAGGTCAAGTGGTGCTACCAAACACATTGACATATAGTATTATGTTGTAAGGGATAGAGTCCGAGATCATATGATGAGTCTTGAGCACATAAGTACGAAAAGATGCTCGCGAATCCGCTCTACAAAAGGCTTACCACCCAACATGTTCAAAGAACATGTAGCCGACATGGGTTTAAGGGAAAGCATATGATTCCTGAACAATGAAGAGCCAAAAGTTTAAGTATCTATTTTAGAATAGAGATGTGTATTGTAGTTGTTAAACCTATCAGCGATTAATTGACCATGATGATGAGGCATGCTCTATAGACTAATCGATCGTGGAACTAGCAAAGTGAAAACATTTAAAGTTAAAGTTAAAAGTTAAAAGTATAAGAAGATATCAAAGGGTAGAATGTTAGATGATCTCTTCACTAAGAGGCCCAACGACCTATTGGGCCCTTGATCACATGCCCCGATCGGTGGCACCCAACCCTACATGGTTGGTAGGCCCCCATTGCACGTGCTATATAAAGATGTGGGGGCTAGTGGCTCACGCGATGAGGTTCGCCGCTGAGCTACACTACCCACCGACAAAACCCTAGCCCGATTTGAGAAGGGTGTGCAACAAGTGATAGCAAGCATCCACCGCCTTCACCGCCGACCCTATTGCGCCACCACCGCATCGCTGGACACCGACACCTTCTCCGACCATCGCTGTCCGTGCATCGAGGTTCACCACAAACAGGAGATGGTCGTCGGATCCTCCTCCAACTCATCGAAGGTGGATAACTCACCCGCACTCCTCTTCTATCCTTGGTTCTATCTAGAGTTGTTGTTCATCCCATATGAGAGATAGACACCTATCTAGATGCTACCGCTGGTGATCCTAGGTTATAACATTTGGTATCGGAAAGCCATTCGATCCTCCAGGCTGCTGCAATGGCCACACAATCTAAAGTCATGACGGGCGCATGGTGGCTAGGGCATGCGGGGTGGCATGGTGCATGGCGGGCAGCATGGTAGCAGTGGTGGTGTGCGGCTAGGCGGAGGTGCATGCACGAGTAGCGAGAGGGTGCGAATAGAGGGATTTAGCCCTTTCTATTAATTGACCGAACTGATTATAAACACAATATTGTTACTTGAGACTGCGGCGGCCGCCATGAGGCACCCTCCCCGCCGCCGCCGCCATGAGGCACCCTCCCGGTGCGCCCTAGGGCAGGCGCGGCGCCACGTGCATGCGGTGGCGCCGTCCCTCTTGGGCCAAGGTTGGACCATTTCCTCTACTGGTGGGTATGGCCATGGCCTGTGTCGGGCGTACGACGAGGTATTATTACATTAATTTTTTTTTTTTTTTGTCTTTAAGTGGCCCGGGTGTACTCTTATTGTCACTTGTCAGACAATAATACAAATGTTTATTTTGTTTCCATATATCGCATCCAAATGCAAGATGCGGGTAGCATTGTAGCATAGTCTTCACTATTTTTTTTAGAAGAGGAGCATAGTCTTCACTATCCGCTATCCTTCCTTGACATCTTGCCTTAGATTAAAGCTGGCAGTTGCCTATCTCTGTAAATAGTAAAAGAAACATGAGTAAGATCACTGTTATTTACCATCACATAGGTTATTCATTTCTCTATTTGTTCCTAATTAGGGATGTCAATGGCACAACGAACTCACTTGGTGCTTGGTAGACGATGGAGCCAGCGCCGTTGAAGGCGCAAGCGCTGCTGACTCGCCCCTGGCGCTGGTAGTAGTCGTTGAACGCGTAGGATGCGTGCGACACCTTGGTATCTGGATCGAAGCACCGGCCGCCGGGCTGGATGGCGCTGCAGTCCGCACCGTGGCCGCACGCCCAGTCCAGCGCCGCCTGCAGCCGCGCGTCCCCGACCCCCGCGTTCGCAACGCACCAGCTCGCCTGATTCGGGTCGCATATGCCTGTAGATTACATGGTGGTCGATTATTGGCACTCTGCAGTGTCTGTGTGTCGCCAAAACCAATGGAATGATGCAACATGGTGATCGATCGAGCATTAACTCACTTGGCTGCTGGTAGACAATGGAGCCGGCGCCGTTGAAGTTGCACGCTTGGCTTGTTCGCCCATTGCGCTGGTAGTAGTCGTTCATGGCGTAGGTCGCGTGGGCGACCTTGGTGTCCGGGCTGAAGCACTTCGCGCCAGGCTGGATGGCGCTGCAGTCCGCGCCGTGGCCGCACGCGTAGTCCAGCGCCGCCTGCAGCTGCGCGTCCCCGACCCCCGCGTTCGCAACGCACCAGCTGCTCGCCGGCGCCGGTGACGGGGTCACGGGGCCGCTGCCGTGGACGAAGTCGACGTCGTACACCGGCTGCAATGTGTTGGGGTCGAACAGCCCGAAGTTGCGCTCTGTGTCGTCGCTCTTCATGTCCTCGTTGAAGAGAGCGAAGATGTACGAGGAGGTGGCTGCCGCCGCGCCGCCGAGGAGGCTGCTGGTGTACCTGGCACCAGCAGAGCTGCTGGCGCCCAGTGTGTGCGCGATGAGGCCGTTGGTGAAGTCCTTGCACTGCTTGTTTGGGATCTTCCAATGAGAGCACCCGATTTCTGAACTGTCCATCAGTATGTCACCTTCATCTTGGGTTAACGAGGCCCTGACGACGCTACCAGCTGGCGATACACGCCGTATCGCGTAGCGGAGAGCATCCATCTGGGCATCGTAGAGGTTGTAGTACCTGTTGCCCGTGTCGGGGTCGACCACACCATCGTTGGGCTGGAACGTCCAGTACGCGACGCTGATGTGCTGTGGGTCATCCAAGTAGGCCTGGAATGGGTAGAGATTGATCATGAAGGCCGACCCCGTCTGCTTCAAGAAGCTGACGAGGGGCCCATCACCGACTGCGCGATGTCGTCCTGGAACGCGCCCTCAGACGGCGGCCATGACTTCTTGAGCGCGGTGAACGCGACCGGCGTGGACACCTTGATGGCGCCGTCGAGGCCGAGGCCAGCCAGCGCCGCCTGCACGTTCCTCATGGCCGGGAGGAGCAGCTGGGTCTGGTCCTTGGCCTGGTCGAACACCTCGTTCCCCACGGAGACACCGTTGATGAGCGTGGTGGGGTAGTACGCTTTCACGTTGTCCTGCACCCACTTGCTCGCGAACGACGGGCTGTTGGCCGCGGAGGCCAGCTGATCGCCGTTGGGCAGCGACACCATGAGCTTGATGCCGGTGTTGGCCAGAGCGCTGATCACCCCTTGGTCGGTGTCGTAGATCCTCACCATCGTGATGCTGTGCTGCTTCAGCAGCTGGACCACCGCCGCTGGGTCCGGTTTCTTGTCCATCACTCTCCCCCAGCACACGCCCACCTCGCCCGCTTTAAGAAAATTATTAAAACTATGGTCAACATGATATGTCTCGTGGCCTAAAACAGACTAAAGTTATAGCATCATGCGTACTACTTGTTACGACTCACAAGACAATAGTAAATAATTAATGGTCAATGTAAAGTGGCCCAACTCTAAACGATTAGCTAGCCTTAATGACAGGCTAATCAACTCGGCTGACCCATTACCTGCGCCGGGGAACAAGAGCAGTGGCAATGCCAGGCCGAGGAGGACGACGAGGAGATGAGCGTGCGCAGCCATCGGTCCTGCTTCAGCTGAGGGCGATGGGCTGAGCTAAGACGAGGAGGCGAGTTGTGGGAAACGAGCAGATCACTGGGTGGGAATTTATAGCCTGAAAAACCTTACAGATCGAGTCGCTGGGTCTCTACGCTTGGAGTAATAATAAGCTATGTGTCGCTGGAATTTATAGCATCAAGCTCATGGTGTCACATTCAGCACGAGGCCCGGTAGCACGGCCCGAAACACGTTTTTTTGGCCCGGCTGAAACACGGCCCAGCACGGTCGGCTTTGTGCCCGCCGCCCGAAGCCTGTAGCAGGCTGTGGCTGGGTTGACCCCGAGGCACGGGGGCCGCATGGCCCGACATGAAAATTCAACACTGGAGCGATAAGACCCGATGACATCAAGGCCTGTTAATAACCTAATCCTCCCCTGGCCTGCTAAGAAGTAAAAGCCCAAGCTAACCCAAACAATTTCCACCTTTCCCTCCCTACCTCTGCCGCACTCTTTCCCTCTCGTTCTCGCTACGCTTTCCCCAAACGCCATAGTCGCTCTGCCTCAACCTATCTCCTAGCGCAGCCGCATCAAGTTGGACCTAGCAGCCGCACCTCCACGTTTTTGTCCCATCCTAACATCTTTCGCGGCATCGCCCTCCTCCTCTCCTCCGTGGGTGGCGGTGGCATGCTCCTCCTGCGGCGATGGCCGGACCTTTGTAGGAGGCCGCTAGGAAGGCCGAGCATGGCGGGGTTGTCAAGAACTGGCGGCTCGTCTCTGTTGGTATTTGATAAGCCTACAGAAATATTTATAGTTTGTATAATCCGCAGCGAACGGATACGGTGAGCACTTCACCCGGGAGAGGGTTTTAATATCGAATCCACAGGGAGAATGGTGTGAGGATAACTGAGGCATATAACTAATCCCTGAGCAGCAATCAAGGAACTGGAGAGGATAAAGAGGTAAGGAGATTCCTACGGTTGTCTAGTTCTTACCCTTGTAAGCGATGTTGAAATTGTCTTAAGGGGACGTACTCAAAGGAAAGCAGGGACGAAACGTGCAATCCTCCAAAGAATGTGGTCCCGCTTGGCCTATGCAACGGGATGTGGCCTCCAAAGGAATCAATGATATCTTGTCACTACCATGAACTACCACGCTCGGAAGGTAGGGTGCATTCACAGCAACCTCGGTCTAAGCACCACGCCTACACCTAAGTTACTCCTCTAATCTAAGGAGTCCTACAGATTAAAGTACTCAAACAAGAGCTGTGAACAATAAGAACAATAGGAACATTTACTTACTCAAATAAGAAGTTGATCCGCTATAGAAGACTCAGGATCAAGTGCCATGAGGCCTTTGATCCCAGAGGTACAAGCATAGAGGAGTCACCGACAGGTTCGGTGCTTCCTCTTCTTCTCCTCCACCCACTTTTTAGCTCTCAAGACTAGATCTAGTCACTCTCTTGGGGTACTACAGATCTAATCACTCAACTTGATGCTTTGCTCTTCAACTCACTCTAGGGCTTCTAGTTCTACATGGTGTTCTAGTTAGATTAGAACTAGAGAGGAGAGGTCAGGCCTCAGCCTGTTGAGTATTGAGTTGAATAATGAATTCGAATGAATTAGGGTTTCACCACGGGGTCGTGGTCTTCTTATGTAGGCCTTGGCGATGAACGATGACCATTGGATCAAACCGACCTTCAATAACGGTATAGATACAACCTCAATGTCGGTTACAAACCGACATAGAAATCTGAGGCTGATTGGTGGGACCAGCATGGCGGTCGTCGTGGAATTTTAGGGCGGCCGCCAGGGTCCTGTGGCACAACCGTGTCAGGTTTCTCCTAGTGTCTTCTGGTATCTTCTAGAGTGTTTTAGTCCACATTTTGGGTTGAGTTACTTCACGGTTAAGTCTTGTCATCGTATGGGATGTAAACTCTAAAGTTTCTCACCGTTCTTCTCTTTTTTTATCTTTAAGTCCTCAGAAGATATAAATCACCAAAGCTCGTGGAATTATGTTAGTAAAGCCCCTAGACTTATGTTGATATTCATTTTAAGCCCTTATTCATGTTTAGTTGACTAGTAATATTATGCTATAACTTGGTGTCAACGGTCTCACCGCACGGCGCCTGCTCCCGATCTTGTGGCGTCGTCTGCCACCTCCACGGCTTCCCTCGCGGCGTCGAGGGTCGCCGCCTGCCCGGCCTCACCTTCTCCATCTCTCTCTGTGCTCAACGTTTTTCGCCCGCCCGGTATCCCATTGGGCTGTGCCTTTAAGGGCCGGCACGACCGAAAATAGGGCCACATGTCACCGATCCGACCCCTAGGCATGGTGCATTGATCGAGGCACGGCACGGTGGCACGCGAGCCAACCGTTCCCATGCCCGTGCCCTAGCAAGGCGTGGCTGGTATGGGCCCGTGTCATGTCGGGCCATGTCGGCCCGATTCTCACATATAGCTAGAACTATAAAGCATCGCACAACTTAATTTGGTGTACGCCGCAAATACGTAGTGTAGGCTGGCGCTCAAACTTTCCCCACAATGTGGGTGATTTGGCGCTATGTGTCAAAGACAAGTATCATGTATTTACTCGATCTAACAACTAGTGAGGCCGGCGCTCAAGACCCCACCACCGCCTCGCCCCTTGGTCGCCGCCACTGCAGACCTTGCCGCCGCCGCCCGCCGGCGCCCGCGGAAACACCAGTAAAAGGGCACGGATCCATCCCTCTCCCGCCTCTCCTCTCTTCCCCCTCCTCCAAGCTCTATAATCCCGGCAACATGGTGGACTGCCGGTGAGCTAGTGGTGACGGATCTTGGCCCCGTGCACACGGATCCAGTCCCCCCATGTGGATCTGGCGCCTCACTAAGCCCCTGCCTGATCAATGCACCATGCTCTAGCTCTCGACCGGTGACCGGCAGGATGGTCGGTGTTTTGGGCCGGATCCAGGATTTTGGGATGTTTTGGGATGCGCCGCGGATCGGGCGCCCAACCACCCAGATCTGGCGCGATCGGGCGCGCCCCGAGAGATCCTCCTCGTCGTCATTTTGTAGGCTCGCGCATGCTGATGTTGTTCCCGATGCGTGGTGAGCCTGTGGAGACGGGCGTCTCGGCGGCGTCCACGATCGGACAACCACCCTGCAAGGCCCACTACTCCACCCACCCGATCTCCTCCAAACTCCACATTCCCTCTGCAGCATCGTTGCACGACTAGCCAGCAAACCTGGCTCCATGGCCATGGTGGCTCCGGTTCAAGTTGGCGGTGCATGCTAGGTACTCGGCGGAATGCCCCAACCAGCGACATTTGCTTCTCCAGTTGTTTGTTGCCGCGCATGGCGTCTTTTGGCGGCCCATTGTCGATCGCGGCTCCGTCGTCGTGGGTGAGCCTATTTGGCTCCGTGGCGTGTGGCGGCAACGGCGCGGCGGGTGTGCGCCTCCGTCGTCAGCGGCGAGTCCGGCGGCTCTGTGGGCTGTAAGCGGCGACGGTGCTGTTGGTCGCGCCTCCGATCATCGTGGCGAGCTGTTCGGCTCCACGGCGCATCGGCCGTGGCGGTCGGTGCCGCGCCCTCGTCGTCGCGACGATCGGACCGCTCCGTGGCATGTGGCGATGACCGACAATGGCGATCACGAGCCTCCGTCATCAGCGGGCAAGTCCAGCGCTGCACAGCGTGTGGTGGTGGCCGCGCCGGTCGCGGGCCTCCGTCGTCGGGGTGATCAGCGGCTCAGCGTTAATGTGGCGGCGACCGGTATTTGTCGGTCTTGTGCGTCCCGTCATCCGGGCGTGTCGGGCGGCTCCAGCGAGTGTGGCGATGGCCCCGAGTCTTGGTGCGGGCCTCCCGGTCGTTGCGTGCAAGTCAAGTCGGCTCCCATAGCGTGTGGAGAGGCGACCCGGCTGTCGGTGCGAGCCTCCGTCGTCGCGGCGGTCAGAGCAACTCGCGTTGTGTGGCGGCAACCAGCTCTGTCGTTCTGCGCTTCCGTCATCGCCAGTGAAGTCGGCGGCTACGTAGGTGTAGCGTGACGGTGTTGTCGGTGCGCGCCTCTAGTCATCGTGGCGAGCCTGTTCGTGCCAGTGGCGATGTGGCGTCTGACAGCGCGTCGGTGCACGCGCCTCGTTATCGCGAGCGAAGTCGGGCGACTCCGTGGCGTGTTAACACTGTCGATCACGAGCCTCCATTGTCGCGGGCTGAAATGCGGCGGCTGCGGCGGCATGTGGTGGCGGCCGCGGTATGTTCGCGGTCTCGTCGTCGCTGGCGAAGCGGAGACGCTCAGCGTTGTGTGGCGGCGATCGATCTTTGTCGGTCGCGCGTCCCCATCAGCGCGGGGCGTGTCGGTGGCTCGCGGCGATGTGGCGGTGACGTTTTTTGTCGGTGCGGGCCTCCCGTCATCGCGGGCGAGTCAAGCGGCTCAGCGACTTGTGGCAGCGACGGGCCACCGGTGCAGGCCTCCCATCGTCGCGGTGAGTCGGCGGCTCGGCGGTGTGGCGGCGACGGCGCTGTTGTTGCCCTTGCCCTTCGCCGCCACGGGGCGAGTTCGAGCGCTCTGCGACGTGTGGCGGCGACCGGGCGCCATCGATGCGTGCCTCACGCCATCGCGTCTCTCAGTCCCGAGCGGCTCCGCGACATGTGGCGGCGATCGGCAATCGCCGGGCCGCCGCCGCCCGTATCGTCGCAGGCGAAGTCCGAAGCGGCTCGCGGCGTGTGGCGACGGCCGACATGTGCTGGTGGCAAAGGGATGACCGATGACCTTGTCGAAACAATAGTTCGACGGGGCCTCTTCCGCAGTTCGGGGTGAAAGCTCAGCCCAGATTACTTTGGGCTTGTGACGGTAATCTCCTTCTTGAAGGCGTCATTGAAGAACCTCTTGTGCTCGCCATCCTACACAACTTCTTAGCGTAAGGCTCAAGCGAAAAGTTTTGCCAAACTCGGTGTCCGCCTAGCTGACGATGGTGGTGTTGTCTCATGGTCCATCTCCCTGGAGGCATCGTTGAAGAGTTCATGCATTGGGCATTTTACTTTTCTTTCTTCCTCTTTTGTGTTTTTGTGTGCGTCTCTTGTATTTGTTTTAGTTCGGTTTTCACATTTAACCTAACGACTAGGTTTCTTGCCCCGTTCCCTAAAAACGAGGCCGTTTTTTTTTAAATGAAAGTAGGTGGGGAAGCTCTCCCGAATAGTTTTTTTTAAAAAAAGTATCATGTATTTGTTTGCTTCACCTGTGTGCATACCTGTATTCCTAGGCCAAAGGGGTTGTTGGGACTTGAGAGAGTGAACTCAGGACACACTGGTAGTGGTATCTAGCTCGGTCTTTAGTTGTGGTGTTCCTGACCCTGGTGGGGAAGGTCTCTATGCCGGTTCACAAGTCCGGAGCTGGCCTCGCTGATGATGTGGCCGGGAGCGTCATCAACAAATTAAACAAGTGGAATGCATGCGTCGTGGCGGCGACGCGCGACCAATTCCATACGATTCGCAAGCAACCCAAAGGCAAAGGGTGGTAGTGTCGGTGTGGTGGTGCAGGGCATGAGGGCACTGCGACGCGGCCGTTGGTGAGCCGCACGGCAACACGAGTAGGCCGTAGCCGGTGGAGGTGCGAGTGCGACCAGGACCAGATGCGTGCGTGGGTGCTCACCCTTCACACCAAGGGCACGACCGCCTCCATTTCCATTTCCAATAATTCATCCAAACCGGCCGATTCAACGGTGTTGTGACTCATAGTTGACTACGGCCGTGCGCCATTGCTGGCTCGATCAGCGACGCGACCCACGGTCTACAGAGCTGGGACAATGTGGAAAGGGTCAAGTGCCAGTGGCAGGCGTGCGCGGATACGAGGGTGTGGAACGATGATGTGTTGTGCCACTGCCTGCCTGGCACATGGGCGTTTTTAATTGGATCGTGACAGGCCTCGGCGTGGGCTAGTGGGCCGAGACAATTCCCGAGCCAATTCAAGATTAAACAAGAAGTCGAGCCTGACTTTACAGCAGGTAGTACACCGACATTAGTATCCGTCATCTACTCTAAGTTTCCATGTCATAGCTCAAGTACGAAATGCATATAAGGTCAAAGTACGCCGCAACGACGATATTTCCTAGTCACGCACTGTGCCATTTCCTTCACGGTACGGTGTTGGATTGCGTTTAGAATTTTAGACTGCTTCTTTCCACACAAGTGGTGGACAAACCATGGAAAAAAAAAAACAGCAATAAATTCGGCTGCGGAGCAATGGAAGTGGTTCTACTCTGGTATATGCGCTATGTGGTCCACTGTGGACTGGACTGAGGCTGTTTTTCCATGTTTTGTCCACGACAGGTCAAGAAGCAACGACGAAATATCCATGTCACGCGCTGTGCCATTTCCTTCACGGTACGGTGCTGACTAGCTTGCGTTTAGACTGATTTGGCAGAAAAACAAGTTTACAACTACTCCTCCGTATCCTAATACGTAGATCAATGAAATTTTAGACCAAACAGTCGCACTAAAATGAACTGAAGTTTCTTGTCTCAACGACAAGTCAAAAGATATGGAGAGAGTAGGACGTAGTAGTACTATACTAGAAAACTGTTGCAGCATGCCTGGACATGCATGCGTGAACCAAACAGTCTCACTCCAGTCCACGGGACCACTATAGCGCATACTAGACTACAGTCGTCTCAGTCCAGTCCACTGTAGCGCATATAATTGAGTACAAAATGTTAAGGCCATGCTCCTGGACATGCCAACGACCGTCATTTTCTCGAGTCCACGCAAGTTAGGCAGAATGAATGAACAACGGCTTGACTGCTACTAATTCGTAATATAAAAAGACCATTGTAATAGCGTGGACTCGAACTTTGACTCCCCGACTTCATACTATCCGCACTCATATTCCTCTATTTACTCCCTCTATATATCCTAGTCATCAAGATTCCCTCCTTTTACAAGTACTATCTCCCGCAGCCCATCCTTTATTTATATCTCTACTCTATACCAACTACCAACAAAATGGAGTCCATTTATAATTTTATCTAAATATATTCATGTGTGATCTTTGTTTTTGAAGGATTTATTGAAACGAATTTAATGGTACAATCGAAATTTAATTTGGTATTTTAGTTTATGAGTTATAATATTTTTTAACTACTTGAACTAGTGGACCCACCTGCGTATGTCGAGCTGCATGCGCTCTCTCTCCCTCCCTCCTGCCTTCACATGATGCTCCGTCGCCGCGTGGTGGGGCCAGGGGCCTGTAGCGGGACTCCTCTACGGCGCCAAACTGTGAGGAAGCGGGAGCTCCAAGTAAAGTATGGTTTACAGTCCCCCGCTGCAGGGTTTTTTCACGGTAACAGGTTACTGGAGTACGCGGCAGCGTACCCGCTGCAGATAGTCTCAGTCGCCCCTAGTCGCGCTCACGGGTTCGTAATCGCCGGCTGGCGAAGCCCACACGCACGCGGGCACGCGAAGACCTGGGACGATGCTCTCTTTTCTATCCAGAAGATTTTTAAAAAAGTAAACTGTTGCCCCGATGCAGTGCTGCTAGGATCTGGGGATTCTTGCCCTCGGCGGTGAGTGGTGCCAAGTACTGTTCACCTGTGCCAGCACAATAGGATGCTATGATTGGGTTTGGGCTGCAGCGTGCAAGTGATGCTAGGAAAAAATGCCGCCCATTTTTTATCTTCTATCATCAGTCAACAAAGTACTGGCTACCGTCTCACAGCAACAGTATAATATTTGTTTTTTATTGCTTGGAGCACCGGTGTGAATACGTTCGCTCCAAATATTTGTGGCAGCACTTCGAGTTAGCATCACAGTATGAAGTGCGTGGAGTGACTCATAAACTTTCTGTCTCTTTTTTTTTTTTTTTGGCACCGCTCAAACATAACATTGTGGAAGGCCTTACTGGTGCAATGCAAGAAAAGTAGTAATGCATACTCCATATGATATCTTTTTGCAAGTTTGGAGGTTCGATCTACTGGATTTTTCTCTTATGATACGATGATGGTGGTGGAGACGACATTAATTGCTAGTCATGGATATTTCCTTATTGCTCCATAAAACTGACTCGCGATGGGGTAAACACCCTTGTTACTCATTGCCTGAACCTAATTCTTGGTAAAAATTGTCCTCTATAGGGCAACCAAGCACTACCTGAGATCAACACATTACTGCCGGGTCCACACCCTCATTACTGTTGAAAAATGAAACGACCAAACCAAACCGGGCAAAGTGATGTGGAGTTCAATTCATCGCCAGTCAAAACACCGGGCGGTGATTTGAAAGAGAGAGCACTATGGGTTGTTTTTCTTCCTCTTATACCCCCTGCCCTTTTTCTACATTGGAACATGTCGGGTCCATGATGAGGGGTACCTCAAATTAACATGATAAAAGCTCATCTACATCCCTAACGAGGAGTTGGCGGAAACTGGTCAACCAATGGGATTCACAAACCCAACGCTGGGCCCTCGGCTTGACCTACTCAAGGTCGTCTAAGCATACGGCCCACCAAGGGATGTCTCGGCCTTCAAGGAGAAGCCCTAGCCCCATCCGAGGAGAGCCGAGCTCCCGAAAATATCTGATTCGCCCGAGCGACTCGGGCCTCGGGAAGGTCCCAACTTGCCCGAGCCTCAATGAATGCATTGGGGAGAAGCCCGGCCTCGGCATTCGGTCCAACGAGGGACGACACAAACATTTAATGCGCTCCAGCGCCCCACGAATCCTACGGCGACTTCGGGTCTGCCCGACTCGGTGACCGTTGTCCACTCATCCTACGCTAGGGACGGAGTGGGCGGGGTTACCCCGCGTTTCAAACACTTTGGCCACTATTCCAACTGCCAAGATTGAACGGTTTCGACACGTCCCATCAAAGCCCCCATACAGCTGGTTTCGGCATGAATAATCTAAGGCCAATGTGGGGCCGCGTCGCCCCTATTTGAACCTCGTATCGTCACCCCCGGCCTCGGCACTCTCCACCAGGTCAAGTTTGCAGGGACGACGGTCACATCAAGACAGTGACCCCCATATCGCTATAGGGTTCGGACGAACAGGGCTCGACAGTACTTCATAACATAGACACACATGCACATTGTAACCCGTGTCCCTCCTTCAACTATAAAGGGAGCGTCAGGGGCCTATCCAAGGCAAAAGCGAACATGAACTCAGTCCACTCGTTGCCTCAATCACTCTCTTTGAGACTTGGGACTCCGGTTCCTCTCTCGCCGCTTGTAAACCCCTACTATGAGCACATTCGGTGCGAGATAATACAAGATCGCTGCACACTGGACGCCAGGAGGGCACCGCTACCTGAACCAGTATAAATCTCTTGTGTCCATCTTGCATAGCCATCCGTTTTGGGGAGCACGCAACACAAATTCACTAGTCGGTAACTTAGTACACCTCGGTTTTCGAACACCAACAGGGGGGCCGGAACAGGCGGAGGAAGGTGGTATCGTATCGAGCAGGCTCCTTCTCCGACGCCGAGTGAGCGGGCAAGGCAAGCCCTAGTGCAGGTGGACGGCGGCGGGCGGTAGGAGGCACGGGGACACCGATGGTGGAGCACAAGCAAGAAGGCGGAATGACGACATCGGGCGCGAAAAAGCGAAGTTGCTACGACCGCGAGGGATGGAGCTCCGTGGGCGGTGCGGGGCCGGAGCTCCCGTGAGTGGTGTGGACATGGGAGCCATGGGCGATGACATGGGCGGAGATAGGAGGCGCGGCCATGGGAGTTAGGGATGACGGGTGGACGGAGCTTGGCTGCTCGCGCGGAGGATGTTGACATGGGGCTGAGCTCGCGCCCGAGCTCGGCCGCTTGTAGAGGGCCACGATTGCGAGCACCCCACCCACAGCCTCCCAACGGATGTACCCCTCCTCGGGCGCGAGCATGGTGTCTCCTCTCTAGACCACGCGTCGCACCTCACACACTTCCTACTTCGTGTGTGTGTGTGTGGGGGTGGTTGCCACGTGAACAAGCCAAGTGGGGCCATACGGGCGTGGGGGTGAAGCTCGTCAGCATCCCGCGACAGAGCAGAGAAGAAACCATGCTTGATCCATTTGGGCTTTCCGTTCCATTGGCACAAAGCTACCTCTCTATGAAAGAGAAGAGACAAGGGCGGGGTTAAAATGGGAATAAAAGGGGTCACTGTGTCTTGGTATTTGCATTGGTAGCCTTTGTATTGCCTCTTATCGTAGGTATTGGGGATGTTTGGCACTGCTGATCCGCTTCCGTTTTTTCAGCTTTGCTCCTCGAACTCTGCCGTGGAGCAGCTCTACCGTAGAGTTTATAGAGTAGATGTCACTATCTGGCATATAGCTGTTCTTCAGCTCCAGGAATGGGTCGTTTGCATATAAATGGCCTATAATGTCCCTAATTGACGTTCATTGTCTGAGTGTCTCCGACGGTCGTTTCTCAAGGCACCAAAACAAGCATCTCGGCTAAAAAGACATCGAAGCAAAGCATCTGCATGCCAAGACACGTTACAGCCTAGCAAGGATGACCACCAGGTCCACCATGCGACCGCTCGGGCAAGCTAAAAAATTAGCCTTTTCTCACTTTAATTTGACGAACTGCACGTATGTCTCCAATCCTAGCTAGCCAGGCAACATACTCAAACACAGGGACTGCTCGAACGATGCCGGGAGTAGGGAGCAGGTAGGAGGCAAAAAGTGGTACGGATAATCCTCCGCTCGAATCCGAATTTTAAGGATATGGAGAAGTGTTTTTAATATCCGTGCGGATGCGGATAATCCGAATCCGACTATATGCGGATGCGGTGTAGGATATGGTATTGGCAAAATCCGGTGGATATGGATTATCAGATAATTAAACACGGATTATCCGATGCTTATAATAGGAGGATAACCGAATATTTTAAGGAGCCAAAACTTGAAAAATAATTTAAGTATCTTTATGCTACATATAGAATGGTAATCCTGTGATTGCTATTTACCTAATTTGTAGGTGGGTGTGTCACTGTGTTGTGATTCTCTAGTTTCATATTTTAAGCATACACGAAGTCGTTTTATACGACTATACAAGAATATTTACTTGTTTTATAAGCTTTTTGTATATTGTTAAGTCCAAATTTAGAACTTGATTAATTTTGTGAGCATATATTATCCGATTTCTAAAAGTCCGCTTCGTCCCGACACGGTCGAACCCGCACCATTTCCGACATCTAAAAAATCGTATTAGCATCCGAATCCGCATAATATTCTATCCGATCGAAACCGATTAGAAAAGGAGGATTAGAATATGGTAGAGCCATTATCCGCTCCGATCCGATCCATTTTCATCTCTAGTCATTAACTAGTGACAAGGTGTGTTACTCATCAACTCCATGTGAGAGTAGAAAACCTCAAAAACTGGAGTACGCCTTGAGGTCCTCCAGAAAAATGTGGAGTTGGTCTTTAGCTCCACCTTTTCTTTGAGTAGTGTTCTTGTAGTTGAAAGTGTTTGGCAACACTGAGCTAGAGCGGCACCGAAGCGGAGTAGTCCCAAACACCCCCATAGTATAGGTATTGGTGTTGTTGTACGCAATCACTCCTCCATTATATCTTTTCTTTAAGATTATTTCAAGTTACAAACTACTAAATCTGTCCCAAATTATAAGACGTTTTTGGCTTTTTAGATACATTGCTTTTACTATGTATCTAGACATAGTGTATATCTATATGCATAACAAATACAATGCATTTAGAAAAAGCCAAAACGTCTTATAATTTGGAACGAAAAGGGAGTACTATTTTAGTGGTTTGTAATCTATGCTATGAGAGTTCTCTCATAGCTAACTTGTAATTTACTTCTCTTAATGAAATTCAGGCTATATTCCCGATCGTGAAAAAAAAAAAAGAATAAAAGGGGCAAAAATTCACTTGACGTTGTTCTAGCAGGTGCGTCACGTTTCATAATGGTATTTTGGTGAAACTCTGTTGGGGGATGGTAAATTAGCAAAGTCCATTTCCCGTGTGTCGAGCGGGTGGTCCGCCAGCACACCCACCAAGCCGCCCACCCTGCCGGCCATGAACTCGCGCCTGGCGATGGTCGCTAGGAACTCCGGCTAGAACTCCATGGACTTGCTGCCGGCATTGGTGTCATCGTCGTTGTACGTGCCTGCTGCTAGCGCGGTGGTGACCATCCGAGGACCGGACTACCGTCGACAGGTCGGGAACGAAGGCGATAGGGAGAAACGTGGATGAAACAAATCGAACCGTGCACTTTTCACTTAACAGTGGTAGTGGTGGGTAATTTCTTGAACTCCACAAAACTTGGAGTTGGTGGAGCACCCTTGTGACACTCCACAAAATCCATAGATTTAGGGCCTGCACCACTATTCTTTTTGGAGCAGATCCGAAGTTGCTGGAGCTGAAACCATTTGTGTGAAAAAAAGCTTCGGGGCAGAGGTGGAGCTACATGGAGCTCTCCCAAACACGCTCTAAGTTTCCAAATAGCTCCTGTGTAGGTGCACGCGGTGGGGTCGGGGGTGGGCAGGCGTAGTCGAGCATGAGGCAGTGTGGAGAGCCGGAGAGGGGATGAGAGTTGTGGCAGTCTGTATTAACCATTACCGTTCTGATGATACTGCTTTTTTCTCACGCGTATCATTTTAAGGTAGCAATATCATAGGGTAAATGTAGATGATTTTGACAAAAAAATTAATTTAACTACAGAACTGCTCTAATGATGAATGATTGGATTTAATTAATGATAATGGCCAAGTATAGTATCAAAAAAGGCAGAAAATTGGGTTTTATCTCAATTTTTTTTTTTTTTCGATCGGACCGTTCACCCGTTTTCATTAAGAGGAAAGCAAAGTTCAGTACAACCAAACAACAAATTCTGCCATGCACACGAAGCGAGAAGCTAACTGCACGGTAAACAACCTACCTACTGGATGCGAAATAAACGATTACATGAGTAACGAGTTTTGCGACCATTAAGCAACGATTGGGGCTAGCTTGGTAAAGCTCGCTTCCTCATATGTACTAGAAACTTAAGGACGAGGTTGCCTGTCTCAAAGGGTGGTATAACTTTTTCCTCCCGCTCGCGTCGTCCCAGCGTGGGCGACCGGCGAGTACCCCCCACCCTAGCCGCCACGCGACTTCAGGCGCTCCCTCCCGCTTAACGCCGCCGCCCGGCCGGGCCTCCGGAGCTCGCGTGGCCCGCGAGGAAGGCGGCGGCGGCCCTGCGCCTCTTTCCTCCGGGCGGGTTGGAGCGGCGCTGGCCGCTCGGCACTCCTGGAGATCCTTCCGCCGACGATCTCCATCCGGCGGCGGCGGGCGTTTCAAAGATCGCCGACCTGAATCCGCCATCCCGCGGCTAGATCCGCACTGTTGGGCTGGCCGGCGATGGAGGTGGCGGTTCCGTGGAGGCGGGACACTCGGTGCGCTGCAGGCTCTCCCGGCTGGTTAGCGGCGCCTGCGTGGGCCTGAACGGCGGCCGGCGGGGATCCGCCCTCTCGGCGCGGATCCGGGGTCCCATGGCGGGATATGGCTGGGGCTTTCGACGGGCGGCGGCCCACCCTCCGTGGTGGTGGTGGTGCGGCAAGGCCGTGGTGGTGGCATGGCTGTGGTGGTGTAGCGGTGAGGTGCGGTCGTGGGTGGTGGAGATGTGGTGAGGTGGAGGTAGCTGCGGGGTGGTGGTGGATGGGTGGGGGCGTTGGTGGTTGTCGACGTCGTTTCCTCGGCGACGCGACCCTCGTCGGCGATCTTTGGTCGCGTGTGGTGCCACCATGGTGGTGGGCCGAGGTGGTGCAGGGGCGTTCTTGTGGCACCATGGTGGTGCGGTGAGCTGTCGGCTCACCTTTTGCCGGAGCTACAAAGGCGGCGAGCTGCAAACTAGTGGTGGGCTGTTGGTTCGGGCGAAAAGCCTTGCCGACCTCTTCTTTGGTGGTGGCGGTGGCGGCTTTTTGGGCCACTCTCCCGTTGGGGCGTCATTGTGGAGCCTCCATGTCATTTGCTCGAGTTCTCTGGGTGAAAACCCTGTTTGCACGAACGAACGGCGGCGGCGTCTTCGGCGTCGTGCCCTCCTTGGGCGTCGTTTCCTGAGACTTCGGTGTGGTTTGCGGCTCGTGGGCGTCGGCAGTGGACTGCGGGGTTGGTGGTGGCTGATTTGGTGGTTGCAGTGTTGGGGGTTGGGGGTAGCGGCGGTGGTGGTGGATTCCGCGGCGGCAAGGTGGTCTTAGCGAGTAGCAAGATGGTGAGGGGCGGTGTGGTGGCGGTGGCTGGGGACCTATGGCGTTGGGGGCGGTCCTCGTCTATGCCGTCCCTCCCTCTCGCCTTTGGCGGCGGGTTGCGGCCCAGGCGCCGAGGGAGGCCGGATCTCGACATGGTGCCTCGTTGGCGGGGGCGACGCAGCCGGTACGCTGGCGTGGGGCGCGTTGTCCCTCTCGGTTGGGCTTCGCTGGGGTGTGGCAAGCGGCGATGGTCGCCATTTCCTCTGTTGTGTGGCGTTGGTGGAGTAGGCGGTGGCTGCTGCTGCTTGGTCGGCGTCCCCAATCCGACCGGCGATTCTGATGGATGATCTATCGATGCCCCCAATCCAATAGAGCGGAGCTTCAGGTTTTACTTTTTATTCCATCCGCTGGTTTTAGTTGAGTGGTGGTTTAGTGGCGTGATTTGTTGATGGCGGCTCGGCGTTGATGTCCCAATCCAACCGAGTGGGGTTTCTTGTCCATTTTTGCCATTCGAGTTGTTGTTAGTGGGTTGTTTTGTAAGTTGAGTGGTAGGTGGAGTGGAGCTCTCCCTAAGTTGAGGAGTTGAGTGGGCGCTGGTTGTGGTGCGAGTTGAGTTGATTTTTGGTACCTAAAAGGTACAGACGGAGTAGGGTATCCTCCACAATTGTATTGCTTTTCGATCCGGTTTTCAGTCAAAAAACTAGGACCGACACTTACCTTTTTTCTTTATTCGCTAATAGAAATGCCGCAAAGCTTTTTGCCGTCCTTTCGAAAAACTAGAAACTTAAGGACCACAATCCTTACATGGTACTCGTTCCTCCTTTCTCGTTCTTACATCAGACGGCCGTTCCTACACTGACGCGGCGCCGGGTTTGGCACCCCGTTGCTGGCGAAGGACGCTGGCTTGGCAGGCGCTTGGAGGGATACCGTATCGCTGCCAAGCGTCATCACCACCGATGACATCACCGGCCGGTCGCCGGGGTTCTCCTGCACGCAGAGCAGCCCGACATGGATGCATCTCCGCACCTCGTCCTCCGAGAAGCAGCCGTTCATGGCCGGGTCCACCATCTCCAGCACTGTCCCGGCCATCCAGTGCTCCCACATCTGCAACGTTAAATTAGTTGCATTTGTGCGCACATTCAGACAGTTGTTCATCTCTGCCAGTCGCAGATATTCAGAGGTTTACTCACCGAAGTCAAGAGATCTTCAGATTGCTGTGAGTCGGAGCAGTGCTTATTGCTTCTTCCCGTCACGATCTCGAGGACCAAGACGCCGAAGCTGAACGCGTCTGACTTGGCAGAGTAACGGCCGTGCATTCGGTACTCGGGCGCCATGTATCCACTGGGACAGGAAGATGGTTGAGGCCACCATCAGTCATAAACTAGCTGGATGAACATTTTAACAGCTATTTCTTGAACTTGGCGCTACAATAAAAAATTGTGGGTACTGACTATGTGCCGACGAGACGATGGTTTGTGACATCATGGGTTTGCTCTCGACTGAAAATTCTCGCGAGGCCAAAGTCTGATATCTTGGGGCTCATGTTTGCATCTAGCAAGATGTTGCTCGCCTTGAGATCGCGGTGGACAACTTTGAGCTGGGAGTCTTCGTGGAGGTATTGGAGGCCACGAGCGATCCCATCGATAATATTGTACCTCTTTCCCCAGTCCAGTCGCTTGCGTTTCTCAGTGTCTGGCATTACATTGGTCAGGACAGGACAGATGGATGCCAACGTATGCAATCGATGAAACAGAACAGAGGATAACGCATGGAATCGAGAACGATCAGTACCGAAAATGACGAGGTTGAGGCTCCTGTTAGGAAGGAACTCGAAGACGAGCAGCCTCTCCTGTTGCTCCAAGCAGACGCCAACAAGGCTGACGAGATTCTTGTGCTTAAGCTTGGCAACCACAGCGAGCTCATTCGTCAGCTCGTCTACTCCCTGTGATGATGAGCTCTTGGGCATCCTCTTCACTGCTATTTCGTCACCGTCTGGGAGAACACCCTGCTCGATGCAAAGCTCACGCGGTTCAGTTATAATAAGAACTCTCGATCCTGTTTACTTTACGAAGATGCTTACTACCTACCTTATACACAGCGCCAAATTCACCCTCACCAAGCTTGTTGCTTTCTGCAAAATCCCCGGTTGCAGCTCGCAAGGTAGATATGTCCATTACCATGGAATCTACAATCTTCATATCCTCTGCTTCGTTGCTATAATCCGGACCTGTTCAACACACACGTGGATAAATAAATTACTCGTATTTTTGTGTTTATTATGGGTCCAAGCCAATGAAAATGATGCATGATGAAAACCTACGAAATTTGCAGTGCATACCCGATTGCTCTGTTTTTGTTGGTGGAATCCTCCTCCTCCAGAAACATAGGAGAATGATGAGGTTTATGGCTGCTAGAATCGGCAGCACAGCTATAAGAACCAATCCAGGAACACTGTACTTTCTCCCTGTGAGTGTGAGAAGATAAATGTGAAAAACAATTCTATAAACAATTATATAAAGATGAAATGAACACTCTAAACCAGGATTCACCTGCTCCACCCGCTGTCGCCGGTGCGGGTGCGGGTGCCAGCGCTGCAGCAGAGTTTGGTGTCGGCGCCGGTGCCGGTGCCGGTGCGGCAGATTCCGGTGACGGTGCTAAGGCTTGCCGAACCATCAGCGTTCCATCCATAAAGGAGTCCGTCTGATACCTGATGCTGCATCTGACCCCAAGAACCATGCCCACGCTACTGTTGGTGTACACACTGTACAGCTGCGATATTGCCCCGGCTAGGCACCGCCGGCACCGCGCCGGCGTCAGGTCCGGCGTCGGCGTGCACTGCGCCCAGCTGTACAGCTTGGGGTAATCCGGCAGGTCCATGTCGGCCTCGCCGGCCGCGTACCGCCGCGTGGAGTTGTACGCGGCGTAGTCTGCGGTGGCGTTCATGAGCACGGCCCGGAAGCTGTTGAACCGTGGGGTCTCCTCCTCAGTGATGTCTTCGTAGCTGGGGGACTCATAGGTGGTGCCGGAGTCGTCGACGACGGCGGGGAAGCCGGTGGAGGAGTAGCCGAGCATGCACTCGTCGTAGTAGATGGCGGCGTCCTTGTTGTAGGCGCACGCGTTGGGCAGGTCACGGAACGCCTGGTCCAGGCAGCCGCGGCAGTAGGTGGCGTTGGCGTCGCCGCGGCAGAGCGCGAGGGCCCAGACCTTGTCAGGGACGGCGCCGACCACGGCGGCGGCGAAGAGGTCCGGTGACGCGGAGGCGTTCTTGGGCAGGGGCGGCGCCGATGGTGTTGATGTTGGCAAGGTACCTGCTGCTGGGCGTGGTGAAGTTACCGGCCGTGGAGTCGCAGGCTAGCCGAGGGTAGTCCTGACCTGCTGCGCTGGACGCGAGCAGGGCCACGGCGGCGAGGAACGCGGCGAGGATGAGGTGCTGCGCCATGACGCGTTGTTGAACAAGTACGGATGCTGCTGTCGATCACCACGCCGTGCCGGCCACAGCGGGAAATGAACTAAGCTAGCAGCATCAGCGGCGGCTTTGCGGTACGCCTAACTCTGCAAGTCTGCAGAACACCAACCAAACACCTGCGCCTGCGGGGGTATGCCGCAGTTTACGGCGAGCTATGGCGCATTGACGGAACCAAACACGCCCGCATTATTGATGACTAAGCCCTGCGTAAGTATTTGTCTGGGCGCCCATTTGCGTCCGTGCAAACTCGTAATTCAATGAAAACTGACAGTGTTCAAATTAAATTTGATAATGCTCCAGTTATAGATGGCCATTTGACCCGCGGCACACGGCGGTCCGGGTCCGAGGACCGGTACCGGGCACGGCCCGGTCCGGTGTGTCGGGGCCCGCGGGCGGCACAGCCCGGTGAGAGGGACAGTCCGGTGGCGGCCCGGTGATAAATTATAGCCCAATAAAGAAAGAAATATATCAGCCCATAAGAAAAAGGTCCATCCCCAATCTCCACTAAATAAAAAAAGGAAAAGGCCGGCCTCACGCCAAGACACCTCTCGCCTCCTCACGCGCAACCCTATCCAGTACACCACTCGGCGTAGCGGCGGCGGCGCCGAGACGAAGACGGAAGGGCGGGGGGCTTGGCGTTGGCGGCCGGCCGATGGCATCCGTGAGAAAGGGGATGGGCGGCCCGACGCCTGCGTGGCCCGACCACGGCCCGTGGCCCGGTAAAATGGCCCACGGACCGAGCCGGGGCGAGGTCGTGGTTCAAGCCCGTAGGAGGCACGGCCCGATGTGGCCCGACACCGGACTGGGCCGGCCTGTTGGACATCTATAGCTCCGGTTGGAGCGTCCCCACGCGTCGGATGCGTGGCTTAGTGGGCGTGGCGGAGCTCAAAGCCAAATAAAGGGGGGGGGCATTTATCAAATCCAAACAAGCATATATATATATATATGAGTACATAAGTTCCATAAAAATAAGTTTTAGTTTTACAATACTATAATTAGGTCATAACTCCCAATTTGTGGGCGTAATGTTGGATCTCGCTTTAGGAACTCAATTCCCCTAAATACAATAGGTACGCCTTCTGGTTTCATATTGCATTGGTTCTAATACTTTTTGTTGTCCTTTTTAGACTACAATCCAAAATGAAGAATGACCAACTTTTGAACAAAAAATTTAGGAGGTGTTTAGTTTCATTCCGCGGAATGATGGGCCAAAACCCAAAAAAATTTTGGGTGAAATGGAGAATTAAACACCCCTTCAATTAAGTTGGCGGAGTCGGGTGGTTCCCGAACAATAGGTTTGCCTCTTGCTCTCTTGAAAAATGAAAAAATGGGTCTCCTTTACCCATTTGTATCTAAAAAAAAAAAGAAATACCAAACTATTTTTTATATACAAAACTACTAGATAGATTATTGTTTTATTCTCTTTGATTTGCATGTTGATTGACGTCAATTGCCGGTTGTGGATGTGCAAACTCACTGCTTGCATGTAACTGAGCCTAACACCAAATTACCTAAAGTAGCTAGCATGTATTCTCTCTTTTTGTTTTTTTGTAGGGGGAGCCCTGTATGGTCAACACAAGGCTCGCCCGTGTTCATGGGCTACCGGCCCAATAACGAGCCCCCCTCCCCACATTTCGGATGATAACGACTCTCCGCCTCCACACGCACAGCCTCCGCCAAGCGAGCCCTCTCTTCCAGCCTACTCGGCTCTCTCTCTTGCCCATCTCGGCGCTTCCTCGCCTACTCGGTGGCTTCTCCCCAACCCCGGAAACTCCTCCCATCCACCTTGGCACCCACCCCTAATGCTCCCAATAGTGCACATCCGATGGCCTCTCCCAGTCCCGTGAGATCCATGGGGCACGAAGTTGAGATCCATGGGGCCGGTGTGCGGTGTTGCGGCGAGTGGGTGGCTCGCCCAACCTTATGCGGTGCTCTCCCCATCTCTAGTGCGTCCTCCCTTACCCCGGGCGACCGAGCTTCCAACACCCCGATGGCCATGGCCCGGATCCGGCGAGCCTCGGTGGATCCGGTGGGAGGGCTCCCCGTGCTCTACGGACCCGTGCGCCCCTCCAACGGCGGATCGAGGAACCCGACAGCGGTGGCGGTGTCGCAGCAGCCCGATGCAAGGAGGATCAGTGCACGCGTGGGTTGGGGATGGAGGAGGCGGGCAGCGGCGACATGGCGGGGCCCTCCCCCGCGACGGCCATGGTAGGGGCCGCCCGTGCTTCCCCGCCGACTCCGGTGACCTCATGCACACCCGGGCGTAGGTGGTTCCTTCTATGTATTTGAGCCTCCTCCTCCCTCCCTTCCTCCCTCCTTCCTCCCTCCTGCTCATGTTGTTGTTGCTCTTCCTCCCTCCCGGGTGAGCTATCCTCCTCCCTTTTGTATCTAGATCTAAGAAACACATATAGGTTTGATGAACTTTTGTTGCAAAGAAGCTTTGTGATGCTTCAACAAGCATACTTCCTCTGTCCCATTGAAAGTGTTGCCCCAAAAGCATGTTTGTGAGGGGGGCACGTTTTTCAAAAACACACTTTTAATGGGACGGAGGGAGTATTTCTTTATTTCATATTAGGTCCCCCCCCCCCCTCATGTTGCTTCCGACGAGATTCTACTCAAAAGAGGCTCCATGTGATGTTTCAACAATCATATTTCTTTTGTTTAATTAGGTTTTGCCGGCGATTTTTTTGATGTTGCAAATAGTAATGCTTGAGGTGTTGCAATAGTTGTTTCTCGCTTTGTTGTAGCAGTTTTGCCCGATGTTTGAGTTTTTTTTTTTTTTGAGTTTTCACCGGGGGAGGCGCCCCCACCTGTATTTCATTTCATTTCATTTGGCCCCAATGGCGTGTCATGTTTACATCGAGAAGGATTTTGTACAACCGACCGACGACATCGATCATCAATGAAACAAAAACTTATGGCCCAATGCTCATCTAGTTGTGCATTGCCGTTTCAAAGATTTGACACCATTTATCTGCGATGTGTTTCCTCTTCTTTTTCATCCTCGCCTTCCAAAGCTTAGCGGTTTCAAGGCACCGCCCATGCAGTGCATCCTCCGCACCGTCGTCTCCTCGTTCCTCGAAGATCTTCGCATTCCTTGCCTTCCAAATGTTCCAAAGAACACAAAGGCGATGAACGCCCGCCGATTCGTCGGCCGCACACACGACAAAGTGGTGACTTGGTGCAGACTACCCATGTCCAAATCAATGATCCGATGCATATTGAGTTTCTCCCAAAAAGCTTTTGCCAGCGAGCATCCACTGATTATGTGCTCCGGGGTTTCGTCATGAAGGCCACATATCTCAGATTTTGTCATGCACGACATGCTTCTTATGTAGAACAACTTCGGCACTGGATCCTTTTACGTAGGAGAGCAGCCACATGAACAACTGCACCCTTGGTGGAGCACGTTCTTCCAAACAAAGTCAAGATCGGCGCCCATCCGATGTCCCCGTGCCTTGATGAATTCAAAACCGGGCGCTGTCCACCCCTTGTAGTTAAAGAAGGGAGAAGCTCGTGTGTCTTGTTCATTTGTGAGCCGTGTATGTTGAAGTATGTGTTCTACATCTTGTAGCTCCATCGTGCTCTTGCCGACGACTGTTAACCGTGTCCCCGGATACCCGGCGATGCCATCTCATGCATTGAGGCCTCCTTCCGGTTCTGATGAAAAGAGGGGCGGGTATCTCTCTCGCCACGCTTCATCATGATGCCAAACATCCATCCGTAAGGAGGTGAACTTCCCATTGCCAATTTGAACTGTGGTGATAGCGATAGAGTGGCAAGAGCGAGCGCGATGTCTCCATCGCTGGCCATGGACATCGCCCTTGAAAGATGCAATGCAGGCCCGTTCCTCGACCCGAGTGACCCACGCCAATGGCTGGTCGAGAATGTAATCTGTGAACGAAGCCGTAAGAAGAGGCAAACGTTGTGTGCTCCTAGATCCTTGATGCCAAGTCCACCCGGCTCTTTTCGAATGCCGACATTGGCCCAGCGACGAGGGCAAGGTGTGGGCGGCGGCGTGGCCATCGTTGTTGCCCGACCGTAAGTAGCCTCTTCTCTTCTTGTCCATGATGTGAATCGCCGACCGTGGCAAAAGTGCAGAGCTCATTGTATAGACTAGAAGACAGCCTAGGACGTAGTTTACTAGCACCGCCCGCCCCATCGGGGGTTTAGCAAAAGTTGGCTTGCCATGACCCAAGGTATCGGTCACCCTTTGAATATACGGCATGAAAGCGCATGTGGGAAGTTCAATGGATTTTTTGGATGTTGCGCTTATATCTCTCGATGTTGCATTAGTCATTTTTCAATGTTGCAATAGTTTTTTTTTTTTTTTTGTTGCTGCATTTTTTGTTTTTATGACATTAGTTGTTTTTAACGTTGTAAATAGCTATCCTAGTTATTGCAGTTGGTGGGGCGGGCTATGGGGGCAAGCTGGCTGCTCACGTAGGTGCTAGGGTCAACGTGGTTGAACGCACGAGCTCCTCTTGCATGGGGAGTAGAGGAGGGGCAAGCGCTTTTTGGGGGAGCTGGTGGGCGGGATGTAACGGGCAAGCTCGCGGCGGACAGCGACGTTTTTTTTTTTGACAAAGACACACATATATTATATTATTCCAGCAACAAGTTACAAAGAAGACCTCAAAAGAGATCTTTTTACAACCCGTCCCCGCAGCTTCTAGAGAAAGGAACAGCTTCGCCAATGGTGAAGATTGATCCGCCGTGAATTGGCGCAGGGGCTTCAAGACGAGGCATACGCCCGGGCGGAGGGGCCGCGCAAAGCGCCGGCCCAGAAGGGACCGCCGCTACCGGGTACGGCCAGCGACGCACCGCGACCGGCTGATGAGGATGAACTCGTCGCCGAGGGTTGATGGAGCACGCCGAGATCCCGTGTGAAGGCGGGAACTCAAATCCACACCAAGAGAAGCTTGAAGGTGAAGAAGAGCAGCTGCATCGGTAGACATCGCCGAACAGAAGGGCGACGAACGGCGTGGAAATCGGGGAGAGAGACGAGATCTCGCCGGCGGCCGCGGGTCGGGTGGAGGCGGAGGAAGCGCCGATCTAAGGCGGGATGGGTGGATTTATTTTACCACTGACACGAGCACATCGGGCGACGGCGACGGAGAGGAAGCCGGCGAGAGGAAGATTTATGCCGATCGTACCGACGACGGGGACGATGAACCGAGGCGTGGACAAGCCATAACAGCACATGCACATGGGCAAAATGACTAAAACTGAAAGAAAAAAGGGATAAGTAGTAGTAGATCTATGGATTTGGTGGGGACCCTACCCCTCTGCCGCCCGGCGACCTTTGCCGACGGGGAGGAAGGGAGGGGCCCGAATCGGGTTGGGGCGGAGCTTCGAGAGGAAGGAACGCGGAGCGGAGGCTCTGTTCATTTCGGTCCGGCAGGTGGCTACAGCGACGTTTGGGGGCGGTGGAATCCATGCGCCGTGTGGTGGGGGGGGGGGCGGGTCCCTCCCTCCGTGAGACGCTGGTAGGGCTCGGGGTGGGTCCCTCCGCGGCGGTCCGGCAGGGGCTCGGGCGGAGGCGGTGGTGGGCCGGGCCTGCAGCGATGGGGCGTCTCATGAATTTCTATTCCATTGGATGTCCTAGCGCTAGCATCGTCAAATTAAATTCGAACCCAACATTGTTCCGCCTTGATATATTTAGATATTTTTTAGGAAAACATTTTTTCTAATGGTGGAGTGGTGTATATTACGACGCTGGACGGTAATTTTTTCGGCTCCGGTGGCATCCTTTTCTAAAGATAACCCTAATTTTATGCTAACGCGCAGTGATGTGACGCTTTGGCTGCTCTGGCAGATGCGCCGGCGGCGCCACCTTCACTCGAGTCGTTGACGCGAGTCGACGCCGACGACCTCTATGCTACAGTAGTGCGTCTGTACGTTTTTTTATTTATTTCCACAGAAAACGTCTGTACTACTACCCTTTCAGTTGAGGTCCTTTCAGGACTTGCGCAAGCACGATGTGGAATTCTACGGGAGAATCAGTGCGTGTCCATTCGCACTGACGACACTTTCTGCAATAATGCGAGCGGTCTCGACTCTTGCGGGTCGCCAGACAAGACTGACAAGACTGGCAGGCATGCGGCGACTTTTGCAACGTCCACGCACCATAATGAAGACTAGTAGATTAAAATGGAAAGATGAAGGGGAAAGATTGACAAACCAAACAAAGAATTTCGACGGTTTACTAATCTATTTTTGGTGGAAGTGGAACATATAGAAGGAAAGAAATCGCACAACTTTTCAAAATAAGAGAAGTTGCTGGTTGCTGGTTTATGCAAGGAAGAGTTGGATCAATACGAGGGCCAAAAAATTCAAATGAGTAGCGCCATCTTTTGTTTTTTGAATTTTGTTTCCCTTTTTTCCAGTTACGTAAAAGTGCTCTCGTTTTTAGGCAGTAGAGTAGTCCTAGTTTTTTTTTAAGACTGGGGATATAGTCTGTTTTTTCATTAAGCGTAAAAGAGTAGTCAATAGACCTACACATAGATGATACAAGAGGATAATCCATGGATTACTAACGGGATCCTCAACACAAACAAAAAAGCAAGAAATATGAGGGGTGGGGACCCTACACCGCACAACCCCAACAACCGAGCCTAATACAAAAGATAACTCAAGACCTAAGTATCCGGTAGTGATCTGAGCCATAAACGATAGTAGCCTCGGCAAAGAAAGCATCTCCCCGAAGACAGGACCATATCTTCCGAGCCACCGAGGGAACAGGACCATGGGCGGGAAACAAGAAGGCGCTCTCGAAAGTACTCCTTCGAAATCACTAGGAACAAGCCCCTTAGGACCACGGACGAGGAGCACCCCAAAAACGCCCTCACCACCCGAAAGTGCCCTCCGATATCACTAAGGCCGGGACCACGCGCTAGGAGCAACAACAAGAAGACGCGACGACAGAATGTGCATCATCCACAACA
This sequence comes from Hyparrhenia diplandra, assembly GCA_015847255.1. Lineage (NCBI taxonomy): Eukaryota > Viridiplantae > Streptophyta > Magnoliopsida > Poales > Poaceae > Hyparrhenia > Hyparrhenia diplandra. Next base: position 385,989 of record JADLZK010006557.1, on the reverse strand, counting down.
ACGGCAAAGCATCCGCTCCAAGCAAGACAGGCGGCAAAGCATCCACCAAACGACGATTATGGCTACGACAACCACCGGCCGGACTTGGTCAAAGCCGAAGAGGGAAGAGGCGCAATTAGGCACCGGCATCACGAACCCCTACCACGGCAGCTTCAGCGAAGCCTTCAGAAGCCGGAGTTGGGCGCCTGAGACACCAACCAACGTTGGACAACCCCGGCAGACTTTGTCCCCCGCCTGCCCCCGGGCGTGATCAAACTTCGGTAACGCCTTCAAGAAGGTTGGTGACGCCAGAACGCCGCGCCGGCCGGCCCGAGGAACCGCGGCGGGGAGTAGTTTGAGTAGTCCGCGGCACGCGGGCCACCCACGGCAGCACCAAGATAGGGGGAAGGTGTGGCATGCCCCGTCCCTAGGCAACCCAACCTCGGGAAGGAACACCTTGACGAAGAAATCCTCCGTCGTCCCGGGAGGGCAGCACGAGGGTGGAGGGAGGGGAAGCGCACCGCGCCGCCACAACCCAGGGACTCCGCGGGCAGCAAGGTAGCTAGGGTCGAGCAGGCCCCACTAACGAGGAGGCGGGTGCAACACGAGAGGGGGAGGCGACCATGGCGCTGGGCCCCAATCCGGCCATAGGGCGGATCCGCGGCGGCGAACCCCACAGCAGCATCAACATCACCGGAGGGACACATGGCGACCGCCATGGACGCCGACCAGCCACAAGCCGGACGGACGAGAAGAGCGGGCACCGCGGCCCCAACCGCCGGATCCGCCGCGTGGGGATGGATTTGCCGGCCCTACGCTGAGGTCATTGACGGCGGTGGAGGAAGAGTGCGGGAGTCTGCGCCTGGGGGAGGGGAGGGGGAAGGTGTGGAGGGGAGGCTGCGCGAATGGGGTTCCCTTGTTGAGAGCCGCGCCGGCGGCCGCCGCCGCCGCCGCGGCGAGGCGGCGGCGGCCGCCGAGGGGATCGGCGGGGGCGGTCCGGCGGGTCTGGCCGGTATCGCCACTCAGTCGCCCGACGGAGGCGCTCGGGGAGGGAGGTGATACTGATTAGTAGAGTCCTAGTTAAAGTGGCAGTGGTAGGGCAGTGATAGTAGCTCTGTTGTAATCTCTTTTTCTATGTTTTTGTTTTTCTATCTTCTAATAAAAATTGGCAAAATCTTTTTTTACCGCCTTTTGAAAAAATTTAAAATGGAAAGAAAAATAAATTTACTCGAAATTTATATTTTTACTTCTAATTTAATTTCTTTTTTTCCTTTTTGCATTATGGTACATGCTATATATATATTTTTTTCGAAACCGGGCGTTGCCTGTATTGCACATGCTATATATATTACACATATATGATTTTTCTTCTGCACAAATGGGGAGTACATTTGAGTGCACTTCCCTACGCAATGGCAGATCAAGGTATACATACAGGAGGGGGAGTCACTACTACGAAAACGGTTATTAGGCGCACCTTCATTATGGTATCGTTAGGGCATAGGCAGAAAATCCATTGTTTTTAGAGAAGCCGTGGACCCATGGGGTACTGTAGCTTTCGGTCTGCACATGTAATGCGTTTTGAAGGGTGAACCAATCCTGAAAATAATCCTAATCAACATACGCCCTTATCAACTTTTTTTTTTTTTTTTTGAAGTCTAGGTGGGGAGAGAATCCCCACCCGATTTTCATTGATTTTGTGGCTCTTGGAAACCTGAAATTAGAAGGACAAGTTTTACAAGGCTAGGTTTCAGGCTCAGCTCTGCGCACATCGCGCTGCCTGATGGAACCGAAAGAACTGTAAACACAAAAGAGGAAACAAAGAACTCCCATTAAAAGCATCTAGTTGTACATAAATCAACACCACCACCACCAGCAAAGCTCCAGTGACCTCCACTCCCACGGGGCGACCGTGAAGCTCCAGTCAACTGAGCGGCGGCGATCGTGATTACAAATGTCTTTGTAGCACATCCAGGCCCCCGCTTGATGCCCGCCAACGCCCATTACCAAGCCTTCGAGGGGAATGGCGGTTGCGGGGAAACCACCCGACATTTGATATTCAGGGATCATCATGGCGGTGACATCCTCCAGCAGCCGATCCGGGCGACATTTGATATTATGGCACCATCCAAAGTAATAGTGACAACCTCCAAAGACATCCGGGCCTATGAACCACCACCCAACGCCGTTCATGGGGAAGACAATGGAGGAGGGCAGGCAAAAGGGGCAGCGAGGAGATCCAAGAGAGGATCATGGTCTCATTACAGGCATTTGAAGAGACAAGGCAACCAAAGATCATGGAGAATGGCAAAGCTAGGACACTAGCGGTGTATTTTCTTTGGTTAGAACTTGTGGGAGGGTTTCATCCGGTTAGAACATGTGGGAGGGAGGGATGATCGGCGACATTGCGGGGATCAAACATTGCATCTCCCTCCTTGTAAGTGGTAGAGAAGGCCCTCAATGGCTGTAGATATCTTGCAAATCGAAGTCTTCGCCGGCGCCCCCGGAGGGGCATGGCGTGTGTTGCGCCACCCGTCGCTGGCCTGAAGCTGCGGTCCACGCCATGGAGGGTTTTCACCCCGACTTCTCATGTTGTCGCGGTGGTAGGGCCGCGCCCGGCCGCAGCAAGGCCCCGCAGCCCGCACCGCGGCCGTCGCGCGCCCCATGGCACCCCCAACGCATAGATCCGGGTTGGGGCTCGGTGAAGCCGGAGTAGCGGCACCACGGGGCAGGACCTATCCGGCCATGGACTGGTAGGAGGTGGCCCGAGATGACCCCGGCCGTGGTCGCTAGGCGCGCCATGACCGGGAGATTTAGCTCCGCCCGCCACACATCGCCGCCAAGCTGAGCTGCACGGTGCACGCCTAGGTCCCGGGAGGCGGATCGGCTATTGGAAGACCGGATCCGTTCTAGGAACCCGGATCCACCGCCCCACGCGCCGGATGCCGACCACACCGCCTCCAAGTCATAGGCTCGCCAATCAACTATGTAATGCGTTTTTGAGGTGTAAAACCGTTGCATTCAATTGAATACCATTGAATCAACATAGGCCGCCACCCTTGAATCAACACAGATTCATGAAAGCCCACCCGGCAATAACTGCGCCACGTTATGGTGATTACAAATAAACAATTACAACTAATGGGCAAACACTCCAAAACCTACACCTCGTCCCCTGGCCCTACCAGTTCGGATGCAAGGCTATTCGTCAAAAACATTTGTTCAAAAGAATCGGAAGACGCTCGGACCAACCTGTCCCCGGAAGGCAGCCTTGAGTTCGCTTTTCGGCCATCAAGTCATGCTTGACTTCAATGCCTAGCTTCCTCATCGGCCACGATCCGGGTTTGCACCCGTGGCGTCCGGGCCCACTACGCCATAGCTTAGTGGCGGGGACCGACATCTTGGAGCGGGCGCAACTGCGGCCTCTTGAGAAGAGGTGTCTCAACGGTAGAGGCAAATCAACACCTCTATCTCTCCCTGTACGCGGCGCGGAGGCCACAACTCTTGGCGGCAGGTGTCACAACACCAGTTGCCACTAGTTGGAGAAGCCACACCCGGTTCAACCGGGGCGAACCTCCAACACCTCGAGCACAACCGCACCAGTAATCTCGAGACTGCCGACATAGTGAGGGCAACAATCATGGGAGAAGGCCGAGAAGGCCGAGCTTTGCCTCTAAACCACCAATGATTCCTCTACCGCATCCGGTCGATCATGCCCATCATCCAGACAAACGGAGGGTGATAGCTTGGAGGAGACCTCAGTAGTGAGCCCGGTTGATGGAGCTCCAAAAGGGGGCCTCACACCGAACAAAGCAGTGAGCTCCTCCAACATGGTGTCAACCCACGTGGAGGCCCCTCGCACATGTGCGCCGAACTCAACCGTCGGCCTACATCGGGAGCAAGCAACCTCAGCGGCAAAGGTCGTGGCGATGTCGGCGTGGTCCCTCGGGGCCCATATGAGGCGTGCGTCTTGCGGCCGTATGTCGCCGTCGTCGCCGCCACCTGCGATGTCAGCGTCGTCGAGGCCTGCCGGCACTGTCATGGCACCCGTGTCGCCCCAATTGAAGACGGGAGGGCGGGCACAGAGCCACAAACATGATGCCGTGGAGGAGGTCGGTCCCCCCACTTGCGCTATCGTGGTAGGTCAGCCCCCTCGCCGAGGACCTTGCCACGGCCTTAGATCCCCTTGCGTGTGTGGAGGACACGGCAGCGCGAGCAACGCCGTGGTAGCCGCAAGCTGCCACGCTGGTCGCGAAGGATAGACAATTGAAACATTTATCGGCGTTTAGGGATGCGCCGCGGCCACCAATCGCTCGGGCGAGGCTCCACACCGGTGGTGGCTATGCGGTGGGGAAGGATGCCCCGCCAACCCATCGGCGTTGAGGGCGGACATCCTCCCACGCATCCCGGCGGACGTGTGGGGACCGCGATCGGGTCGATCAGAATGCCGCACAAGAGCGGCCAAGGCGCAGCTTCGCCAAGAGCGGACCCGTGTTCAAGTGAGTGTCTGGTCGAAATCGTCACACAAGACACTAATTCGAATCTTGAATTTCCAAATCCAAAATCGAGAATCAGCTGCTTTCATAATCATGGTAGCTAAAAACAACACGTCCCTTCGATCGTGTGAATCTCTACAACATAAAAAGAACAAAAAGAGGAGGCATTTTTGGTGCGACATTAGCTTTGAGTCCCCAACCGCCACCCCATGCGGCCGAAGGGAAAAAGGAAACGAATCATCCATGCGACCTAATAAAGGAAGGAATTAACCACGTAATAAAGGAAAGAATTAACCATGCAATAAAGGAAGTAAAAGGAAATGAATCATCCATGCTACCTCATAAAGGAAGGAATTAATCATGTAGTAAAGAAAAGAATTAACCACACAATAAAGGAAGGAATTAACCATGCACGTTGGTTCTTGCGACAAAAAATAGGAAGGAAACCGTGACTCGCTCTTCCACTGTGCGTAAATAGGAGAAAATCTAGGAGGAAAAAGAAGAAAAAAAAAAACAGCGCCCATTCTCCTCTCGATTGAAGGGCCTTTTTTCCTTTTTGAGCTCCCATGAGAAAAATTAGGAAACTAAAAATAAAAAGATCCGCATGCACCCCTCTCCACGCCCATGTGAATTTAGAAGGTGCGATCAATCACACCCTACACACCCGCGCAAAAATTTGATGGTGCGATTCTCTCCACCCATGTGAATTTGGAAGGTGCGATCAATCACGCCCTCCCCACGCCCATGCGAATTTGGAAGGTGCGATCAATCACGCCCTCTCAACCCAAGACGTAAATTTGGAAGGTCCGATCATCCACCCATGCAAATTTGTAAGGTGCAATAAATCACGCCCTCTCACGCCCATGCGAATTTGAAAGGTGTGATCAATCACACCCTCCCCTCCCGCAACAAATTTAGAAGATGCGATTCTCTCCATCCATGTGAACTTGGAAGGTGTGATTAATCACGCCCTCTCACGCCCATGCAAATTTGGAAGGTGCTATCAATCACGCCCTCCCCCACCCGACGCAAATTTGGAAGGTGTGGTCTCTCGGCCTCCCACACCGCACCAATGGTTAAGTATGCATACACAAGTCCTTGATAATATTATCTTAGGCTAATTACGAAGAAGTCCATAAAATAGAGTTTAAAAACCCATGGTATCCATGATTGATTGTGTTACTTTCAAAACTTATTTAGATTAAATGTCACTTTAATGTCATTATTTAATTTTATAGTATTGTTATCTTTATCATACGATCCATTTGTTTTTATATAAAATTTAGTTATTCATTAGTAACACACGGGCGTTTAACTAGTAGTATTAAAATTCGTCGACGACCAGACCTAACTAAGAAGACTCGTTCTGCACTGACACAGTTAACGTATTATGAGACGCGATAATGCCGGGTTTGGCGCCACCAGTGCGGCCGAAGACCTCCGGCTTGGAGGGGACCTGTAGCGAGGCCGTGTCGGTCGCTGCTAGCATCATGACCACCGACGACATCACCGGCCGATCCACCGGGTTTCCCTGCACGCATAGGAGCCCTATCTGAACGCACTTTCGCGCGTCAACCTCCGAGAAGACGCCGCTCATGGCCGGGTCAATGATCTGCGGCACTCTTCCGGCAGTCCAATGCTCCCATATCTGCATGAACCAATGTTGTGATGATCGCATAATCGAAATGATATGATAGTACTGACGACCGTAATTATGTACTTACCATGGCCAGTAAACCTTGGCGAGAGTTGGAGCTGCCTTCGTTCTTCCTCCCCGTTAGGATCTCAAGAACCATGACGCCGAAGCTGAACACATCTGATTTCACAGAGTAGTTCCCGCGCATCACGTACTCGGGCGCCATGTATCCACTGAAACGAGATACGGCAACATATATATATAGTTTTAATAGAAAAAACAATCGACCAGGACGATGCATATATATAATATAATTGCTTTCTTGTACTACTGACTGTGTGCCGACGACATTGCTGGTGACGCCCTGTGTCTGGTCTCGACCGAAAATTCTCGCGAGGCCGAAGTCTGAAATCTTGGGGTTCATGTTGGCGTCCAGCAGGATGTTGCTCGTCTTGAGATCCCGATGCACCACTCTGAGATGGGAATCTTCGTGGAGGTATTGTAGGCCCCGGGCGATCCCATTGATGATCCTGTACCTCTTCTCCCAGTCTAGTTGTTCACGTTTGACGGTGTCTGACATGAATCGACACAGCCAAAATTACTCGAGCTGTAGAGAAAATGCATGTCGAAATAAGCAAGGTATTCTGAATCAGTACCGAAAAGTATGAGGTCGAGGCTCCTGTTAGGAACGAACTCGTAGACGAGCAGCCTCTCCTGTTGTTCCAAGCAGACACCCACAAGGCTGACGAGATTCTTGTGCTTAAGCTTGGCAACCAAAGCGAGCTCATTCCTGAGCTCTTCCCCTCCTTTCGATGAGGAGTCTGACAGTCTCTTCACAGCAATTTGAGACCCATCTGGTAGAGTACCCTGTAAACATCAAGCAAAACCCAAGTAACAATGATTAATTCACAAGAATTTTGATAGATGTCTTCTGTTTTCCAGTAGTACCTTGTACACGGCACCAAATCCTCCTTGTCCAAGCTTGTTGCTTTCTGCGAAATCCCCAGTTGCAGATCGTAAGGCAGATATGTCCATCAGCATGGACTCTACGCTCTCCATGCCCTCTGCTCCAGTTAAATAACTTTCATCTGTTGAGATATCAACATCACCGCAGCCCGATTATCAACATCATATCAATCGAGTGCCTAAATATATTGGATAATTTCTTTCCTGCACAGCACATACATGTCTGTTTTTCTTTTGGTACTGATGGACTCCTCCTCCTCCTCCAGAGACACAGGCAAGCCACCAGGTTTATGGCTGCTAAAATAGGCAGCAAAACCAGAGGAACCATGACAGGAACGCTGTACTTTGGCCCTGCCAGTGTAAGCAGAAAATACATCTCAGTCAGGTCTCAATTTTATCATGTCTAAATGTCACACGAGGAAGGAATGAAAAGGGCCTAGTACCTCTGGTCGCCGCCGGTGTCACATGAACCCTGGGCACCACAGCCGCCGGCGCCGGCGCTGGTGCCGGTGTTCCTCCTAGTGACACCATCAGCGGCCCAGTGATGAAGGATGCGGTTTCGTACCGGAAGGTGCACCTGACCGCGAGGGTCCTGGCCCCAATGGTGGCCACGCTTGCGTAGAAACCAATACTCCCCGCTATGATGTCGGCGAGGCAGCTCCGGCACCTCGTCGGCGTCAGGTCCGGCGTGCACTGCGCCATGCTGTACACCTTGGGGTACTCGTGGTTGAAGTCAGCCACCCCGGCCGCGTACCGCCGCGTGGAGTTGTGCGCGGCGTAGTCGGCGGTGGCGTTCAGGGAGCGCGGCGACGACCTGCCCGAACCTGCCGGGCTCCGACTTGACGCTGATGCTGTTGCCTTCCAGCAGATTCGGATTCGGCCAGGAGCTGTCGTCGGTGAGGAAGTGGATGTTGGAGTAGTGGAGCGTGCAGCTGTCGTAGAAGATGGTGGCGTCCTTAGTGTTGGCGCACGCGTCCGGGAGCGTGCGGAAGGCCTGGGCGAGGCAGCTACGGCACAGCGTGGCGTTGGCGTCGCCGCGGCAGAGGGCGAGCGCCGAGACCTGCTCCGGGATGGCGCCGACGTCCGCGGCGGTGGCGAAGAGGTCCGGCGACGCGGAGGCGTTACCAGGCAGGGTGGCGGCGATGGATTCGAGGTTGGCGAGGTACCTGCTTCCGGGCCCGAAGCTGCCGGTGTCGCCGCACGCTGGCCACGGTTCCCCTGCAGCGTTGGGCACCATGAGGGGTGAGAGGGCGACCATGGCCACAGACAGGAGGAGGAGGAGGAGGTGACGGCAAGCCATCGTGCGTTGTGTTGCCGACGGGAAAGAGAAGTTTTCGGAGGTTCCGTCGCATTTGTACTACTGACTGTGTGCCGACGACATTGCAGGTCTTCCTTGGGAGAAAATCTAGCGACTCGAAGCAAAGAGAAAAAAGGAATTCAGACGATGACTTCACAACAACTAGCTACTGGCTTGGTTGATGGGTATGAGAGCCACTTGCTTTCGCAGCCTAATTCATTCTTGGTCCGTCCAGACATGAGCTCCTCATCAGGCCCAGTGGTGAAGCGCAATAAGAAGCCCAACGGAAGTCTACAAGGCCCAGAGTGGCGCAAGTAACGGCCCAAGCCCGGTTGCATAATGAGTATATGAGATTATGAGGCATTTCGAATCGAACGAAGCACCTTGACTTGGCTGTTGCTAGAGTAGTGGCGGCGGGCTGCGACTCAGAGAAAAAGGAATGCTTTCTTTTTTCAAGACCACGCCGTTGCATGTTTTTTATTAAGTAGCTAGGACAAAGTTTAAACAAGATCATAAGACACAACGGTAACCAACTAGTTACCGAGGCACCACCCTAATTCTACTTGAAAAGCTAGAAAACGCGAGGGGGGGAGACCCTCCACCTAACAACCCCCGCAAAGCTGCGCTAAATACAAATGATAGCTCAACACTAAGAAGCCGGTGGCGATCGTGAGTCGTGGAAGAACAATGAATCAAGAAAGTGCTCCTCCGAGTCACTGAGGGCCAGGACCGCGGGCGAGAAGCGTCGACATAAGGATACACCTCCGAGTCACTTAGGCGGGACCACGGGGCGGGGAGCGCCGACTTCAAGACACCCTCCGAGTCACCAAGAATCGGGACCGCGGGCGAGGAGCACCAAAAGGCTTCGGCGGCGATTTAACACAACCGGGCGAGCCAAGTGGAGAGCAACAACAGCGCAATTGGGCACGGCTCGACGAACACCACGGCGAACGGCTAGCAAAGCACGCCCTAGAGCTACGCCCCACAAGGTGAAGAGACGACCATCGCCAATCACCGCACCACCACGGTGGAGCAAAGGCGACAACACACGACTCATCCAACCCCGTCACCACGGCGACGACGTTGGAGAGTGCTGTGGGTAGCCGCCGTCGCAAAACCACCACGGCACTACGAGACCTCACCGCGGGGGCCGCCAGCCGGATGACGAATGACGATCAACACGACGCCTTGGAAGGTAGTGACACGAGAGCGCCACCGTCGTTGGCCTGTGGGTTTTCACCCTTGGCTATCATGGAAGTCAATGGGGAGGCCAACGGGGGCAAAGGCCCAGCCACCGCCCGACGTCATGAGACACTACGATGGCGCCTCCAACAAGGCAAACGGCGTGAATGCGCCATCACCATCGGCCCGGCCGGGCAAGGATTTCTCCCGATTCTCAGAGGGCAACGGAGCGGAGCCGCGGAAACTCACCAAAGCGGGAACACCTGCCACGGCCACCCACCGGAGCGGTCAGCGTAAACGCCCAACATCGCCGAAACGCCACTCCGCGGACGCTGTCGGAGAAGAGGGGACCGCCGGAGGTGCAGGCCCGCCGCCATCAATCGCCGGATCCGGGGCGAGCATGGGCGGCCGCCGCCCCGGGGCGACGGGGCGCCGGAAGGGGCCAGGGCGCCGCCAAGTTGCAAATCCGCCAAGGACGGGGCGGATCCGCCACCCGCCACCACCACCCGCCCGGAGACGCCAAGGACCGCCGGCGGCGGGCACGAAGCGCGTCGGGGAGCACGGGCACCAACACCGGCGAGGCCCGCTCGAGGCAAGATCCGGCAACCAGGTGCGTGGATCCGCCATGCCGCCCCGCTAGAGTAGTTAGGGTTTGGGGAGGAGAGGGGCGGAGGAGCAGGAGGTTGGAGGAGGAGGCGGCGCCACCGGGCGGCGGCGGCGGGCGGTCAAGGGACGGCGGAGGGGGGCGAGGTTGCCCGCAGGGAGCGCTTCGAGGGTCGGTGGGGGGGGGTCCCTCTCGATTGTTTATATATGAATACGTACGTGGAATTTTTCCTGGGCTTAAGATAATGCTTGCTTTCTCATTCTTTTTAATTGACTAGGTAAATGCCGGTGCGTTGCATCGAGTAAAATGCTGGTTAAGGAATAACATGTATTTTGTTTTTTTTTGTCAAAATGATACAAGAATACAAGATATGTTGACAAATGATTGTACTCCTAGTGCAATGTCGACAAAATGCATGGTGACGACGCAAATTCCTTCAACCTTTCTCACCGTTTCGATCGTTCCTAACCGCTACCGGTAGCTTAATAGTCAAACTACATTTTCTTTCTCAGCGGATGACCAATGGCTCCCAATGTAGCAGTATCAACCCCATCGCACTCTTTGATGTTTGGAATGATGGTTGGCTTGTCCGAGAACACTTTACATATGATCCATGAACTACACTTGACCTGGCCATTAACATTGAGCAGAACCTCTTGACTATGAACAAATAGGCACAAGAACCAAAACACCAGATTGAACTCTTCTTTTTGAAAACATAAGTATTGGAAGAATGTGATATTGCCTTTGAATACCTGAAAGAAAGCTTAGCTCTTAATTGTAAACAACTGCAGGGAAATATTTCTACTATCACTTTTATACCATAGATAATGATTGCCTTTCATTAGCATAAGCTTGCCAAACTATTTCCTATATATTTCTACTACCTCTTGTGTGTCATAGGTAATGTTTGTCCTTAATTAACATCCAGCTATAAAATATTTCTACTATATGCTTGCTACCTGCATACCTTGGTAAGGCCGTGCAGGTCCATCCCCAGCTTCTAAGCCACATGATCTTTCATAGTTGCCACGAAGTCCTGGCAACCATGCACCCCACCTCTGCCAATGTTCTGGGAAGAAGAAAAAAACTTTACTTTTACCTGATCGAACACATATAGGCAAGATTTCATATCTGATGTTACCTTGCAAACTATAAAATCAATAAAGCTGTAGTAATGCAAATATTGCTCCAGGCATAAGTTGTATTTGGATAGGAAATCTTTGGAATTAAACAAAAGAAATACTAAGGTCTCATGTTCTATCTGTGTGTCCCTCTCCAAAAGTCCAAGGACAAGCCTTGCGAGTCTCACCCAAAACTCTATCATGTATCTACAGTTCATTAGGGCGGAATCATAATTAATTGAAGCTACTTATAGAATTCACAATGAAAAGGAAATTTGTAACAATTTTAACATTTTACAGAACCAATAATCAATAGCTCCATAAATGTCAGAAAATATATACCGAACAACGGGTGATGTCCAACGCATGCGGATGCAAGCAATTAAACCCATATTTTTAAGATACATGGAGTTGTCCGGAGTGGTTAAATTGAATATAAGATACAAGTTGACCAGAGAGCTATGGTGTTCTGATTTATTTATTTATTTGCCCTAGGAACATGAATTTGAATAAATAATCCACTTAAACATTAGGGAAGACTTGGCACTTTGCCACAGCAGGTACCTTCAAAAATCCGGTGGCAAGCTCCCATGCAGAAGAATTCATACCAATAACATATGCCCAACCTTCTTCTCTAGATTTTCACGAGATCTAGCTAAAGGATTAGGTCGAGGCTCTTGCAGTTCTGACAGATTGTTCTGAACGGTTGGGGACATCAGCTTAAATATCTCAAAGATGCGCTCTATAACTGATCATCTTCAGAGTCTGATGGCTGAACCCACAAAGATGACTGTAGTCAAACTATCCATCTTGCCCTTTCTAGATATTGATAAGGCTCTCTTGATGATGTCTGATTGTCTCAAATGATAACAATAGATCAGTATCGGTCATTGAGTAAAGGTCTGTGATTCTACAAAGTAAACCAATGGGCTAGGTTTGAACTGCACTGGCTGTGGCGACGGGCTACTACAAGTCTACAATGATGAGAAAACAATGACATGTTAGTGTTAACGCCCAACATCAAGATGGGAATTGATACCTATTGCAATAACAACTTATGTTGTGTAGATCAAAAGGCTTAAAATGGTAAACAAACTTTGGTTATTTTTCAGACAACAAACGTTCAGCCTTGCTTTTATTTCAGATGCATTGGGAAAATGTATCTAGACACTATCATGGTACAACACATGAAAGGTAATTGGATTAGCATGTTCTCTAAAGAGATTCAGAGATACTTGAGATACCTGAAGTCTCAATCAACTTCTTTGTTTCTTCTCGTTCTTCACTTCTTGTTTCTCTACAAAGAAACACAGCCATCAGTCCATCACAAAAAAGAAGATTAAAAAGGAAAAAAGAAAAAAAGAAAAAACAAGACCAACAGTTGAGATGGCACGTTTAGCCTAAGCTTGTCTATCGGAATATATGTAGCAGATTTCAACACCAGCATGTCCGTAATGCCATGTTCTGAAATCAGCGGTGTCATCAGCAATTCAGCATGCCCCTATTGCCATCATCTTGCCATGGCACACCAGATGATAAACAACAGAGTCAACATACCGGAATGAAGGAGGACGGAACAGAGCTCCACTTGGAGGTGCCAGCAGGGGCAGGGGCAGGGCGGGCGCAGGCGTCGGCGGCGGCGCCGGGCGTCAGCGTCGAGCGGGCAGTGTTGGTGGGGGTGGGCGGCAGGGGCAGGGCTGGCGCGGTCTTGGGCTTGGGCGGCGTCGGCGTCGGGTAGCCGGGGTTGGTGGGGTTGGGCGGCAGGGGCAGGGCGGCGGGCGTCCGCAGCGGCCTTATGTTTTTTTTTTACCGCGGAGACTGAGTGAGGGAGCGAGGAAACCGTCCGTGTTTTTTTTTTTTCTTGGGTGGGATCTTTCGCTGGCCCCTCGAGCGAGCGGCGGTTTTCGCTCGCCTGTGCACGATTGGTTTCGGGGCTTTTTAAGTACAGAGGTACAGAACCAATAATCAATAGCTCCATACTGTGAGTCGCACAGGCCCCGCGTCGCCCCTGCTGGGCAACACGGGAGGCAGAACCCTACCGCCGCCGCCAGCCCTCCCTCCTCCACCGATCCACCCTCCCCCGCCGCCGCCGGAGGCTCCTGGGCTGCCCGCGGCCTCCTAGGATGGTGGTGGCGAGGTCTCTTCGACTCCCTGCCCAGCTGTGCGAGCTCCTTCAGCGGGATGGGGCTCTGCGGCCATGGCGGCGTTGGCGGCACGGGGCGGCGTTAGCGGCGAGGGGCAGCGTGTGGTGGCATGGGCGCCCGCGGCGGAGGTCGCGGCGCCTTTGCCCCGATCCGTTGCCAGGCTTCTTTGCGTTGGCTTGCCGGGTGGTGGGTCAATGGCGGCGGAGGCGGATTCCGGGATCCGGCTGAGGGCTCGATCCGCGTCCCTTGGATCCGGCGTGGTGGTGTCGGGACCCGGCGTCCCTAAGGCGGATCCGGTGGTGGATGTAGAGGTGGAGCGGCTCTTCGGGCGCATCGTGATGGCGTGGCTGGCCGTGGTTTTTGGCGGTCAATGGTGCCGTGGAGGTGTTGTTGATTGTGCCGGGCATGGTGGTGGTGGCTCCTCTCCGGTGGGGGATCATCGGCGGGCGTCGCGGGGGCTCTGCCCTTTTGGGTGTGGGGGGGGTAGCGGAGGGTTCCCTCCCACTCTCTGTTCGCCCCCTCCTTCCTCTTCATGGTGGCCGTTTCATGGAGGTGGCTGGAGTTGTCTTGGCGTTGGGGGCGGTCTTCGTCTATGTCGTCCCTCCCCATGCCTCCGATTACCGTCGTGGGGGGCGGTCGTTTGAAGACCGGAGGCCTTGGCATCCTCGGGGTGCTGGTCCGCTCGCTCCGTCCGGTACCTTCAGGGGTGGCGGTGCACGTGGACGGGAGCTCGGCCGACAAATGGTGGCCGCCGGCGGCTACGGCTACGGCAGGCGTTTGGTGGGCGTACACGGTAGCGGGAGGCTGGTGTTTGGCAGGTGGTCTGGCGGGGGTGCTAGTGCGGCTTTGCGCGGCTATGCGTGGCGGGCGTCGACCCGATGGGGCTTCTTCGGGATGGCCGACAGCGATGTCTGGTGGCTGGTGAGAACCCAACATCTTGACCGATGTACGTGTTGTGGGTTCCTTGGGCGAAAAGCTCAGGCGGCGGCGACACCTCCGTGGGTGTCGTTCTCTGTTGAGGGCGTCATGTCCTCGGTACACTCCGTGGGTGAAAACCTAGTCCTGCCTTGGACAAGCGAAGGCGGCGCTTGGGCATCGTAATAACCTTCCCCGAAGGTGTCGTTGTGGAATTCAACTCGGTTGGGACTTGGGCAGTTCTTGGTTCGTCGTTTCCATCGTTGTGTTCGTGGTTGGTGCCAGGGGGTGGAGTAGGGGTTCTTGTTTTTAGTTGCTTAGTTTTAGGTTTCTTTGCTAGCTTTTAGTTCTTGTTGCATTGGTGGTGGAGCTCCTAGTGGTGTCAAGTGGAGGGTCGTGTCGAAAGACCCAATCCGACCGAGTTATAAGTGGTTAGAGGACCAAGTGTTGAGTTGAGTTGAGTTGAGTTGAGTTGAGTTGAGTTGGGCGCTTTTGTGGTGCAAGTTGAGTTGAGTTGAGTTGATTTGGTACCTGGTGTACCGGTGGAGTAGGATGCCCTCCATATTTGTGCGGTTTTTTCTGTCGGTTTTCAGTCAAAAAAATTTGGTGACACTTGTCTTTTTTCTTTATTCGTCTAATAGAAATCGCAGCAAAGCTTTTGCCATCCTTTCAAAAAAATATTGAAGAAGGTCTCATTCATATGCTTTTCTACTACCCCTTTGCTAGAAAGCATATACGAGATCAGTTAAGAGTTGTTTTCTACATGAAAATTATTATCACAATGTGTTGGGCTATCTGGATTGTGAGGAATGATATCATGATAAAAAATTTGGCTCACACCGTCCAAAGATGCACAGAAGTTTGTAGACAAGAGTTTGCCTATCCTAAGAGCAAAGGTCTCATCCCTGGACTGATCAATGGCTAGAACCCTTTGTGTGATCCTTGCTATTTTCTTTGTTCCATCAAAAAAAAAAAAAAAAAAAAATCAAGGATGAGTTTGCAGGGGTTAACCTCCGGGCAAAGCAAGCACTCCGACACTTGTACCTTTTGTTTGTTTAATAAATCCCAGTAAGTAGGGGAAAACCCCTTTTGTTTTCCTAAAAATAGAATTGCACATGTCATCTTCGAGTACTTTAGCAATGACACAGACGCTGAATTTTTTTTGTTGGATCATTTCTTCATATACTCGAATTGCAAATTACATGAGTGAAAAAAACAACTGGAGATCGAACTTTACCAAATTAGAACAGAAATTTTCAAACATTTACGACTACTGCACACTTTAATCCAAGCATGGAACACGAAGCATAAGAGCACCATGGATAACCGGCCAAGCAGCAGGCGAACGTCATATTTGCATCCTCCTTGGAACTTTAGAAGTTAGAAGTGGTTGACCCTCCTGCAGTTGTGCCTGATCTCGCCGGCGGTCCCGGTGAGCGGCGAGATGTTGCCCATCTTCACCATGGACTTGGCGAAGTGGTCGAAGAAGAGGCCCTGGTCGGCGGCATAGCTGTGGACGAGCTCCATAGTCTGGCGGCTCTGCGTGAGCAGGATCTCGTCGGAGGCGAGCAGCCCGTTCATGGCGAGGATGTTGTGGTAGTACAGGTTGTCGAAACGGAACTGCGTGGCTGGATCTAGCGCGAACAGGTTCTGGTCGCCGCCCGAGCGCGGGCACCGACCCCGCAGCTCCGCCGCGTACGCCGGGTTCAGCGTCCGGTCCACCTGCCCGTTGTTGTTCAGCCCGTACAGACGCTGCCGGAAGCTCACGCACCGCGAGTCGCCGATTGTGTGCCCTCCGGAGAGCGCGACGAGGTCGACGACGTCCAGGCCCTGGTTGGCGAACTTGCCGATGATGGTGGGGAGTGAGTCGTTGGGCGCAGGGATGAGGTTGTTGGAGCCGCTCAGGCTCGCCGTCAGCGAGTCCCTCCGCCCCAGTGGCACCTCCCAGCCTGGCCCCCCGGTCTGCATTTCGCCGGCGACGTACGACCATCGATCGGAGTCAGTAAATAAATCGACAACGGTGGATAGACAACGATGTACGTTGGCTGCATTACCAGGACGACGGAGTCCCTGGCGGCGACGGCGACAATGTCGGCGCAGGAGACGGTGTGCGGGCACGCGTGCTCCAGCGCGGCCTTGATCTCATCGATGACCTCGAACCCACGGAGGGAGTCCTTGTTGGGGTTGGATCGCTTCTCGGTGACGAACCTGCCGCTGCCGTCGGCGTCCAGCAGCACGGAGGCGTCGCAGCCCCGCACGAAGCAGTCGTGGAAGTGCAGCCGCAGCAGGGACGCCGCCATGCGCGGATCCTCCGCGTGCGCCTTGGCCACGATGGAGCCCACGATGGCCTGCATCTGCGGGCACGCGTGTTCGTAGAAGTGCGGCTGCAGAGCCGCCGCCGGGAACCCGCCGCCCGGCACCGGGTGCCCCGAACAGCTGAGCACAGACATCACGACGATCACCGCCACCGCCAGGCCGCTGCTCCACTGTCGCCGCGCCATTACCAACGCGATCAAACAACGTCCCGATCACTCGATCTGTACTTTTGTAGCTAGATTTGTCGTTCGACGATCTAGTTGGCTTAACGAAGTGTGGAATGAGCACGTATTTATAGGACAAAACCACAAGCTTGAAACGGAATGATAAACATGATCAGGTAAACTAGTTTTATACTGATTAGTTTTTGAGGATTGGGGAGGAGCTGGTACGGTCTTTCCAGCTCTGACCACACCTCCTCATTTAGCTTTTTCGTATGCAGGGGCAAGTACAACCTAAACACTATGCTATGCCTGTGCATGCATGTTTGAGCTAGCTCACCGGCTCGCTCATCAGGTACACGTACAGAAGGGACAGCACTAGGTAAAGTGACGCGGCGCTTGCTTGCATTGTATAATCCTCGCATATCTGCCCCCATCAGCTTCACTTTGTCACCTAACTCTAAAAGCCGGCCTAGCCTTGTGCTAAAATAATATTTAGAACATGCGCATATGCTTATTTTGCAGAGAGGCATATGGAGTTTGCCGTTTGTCGTGACCACCGGCCGACACATATCCATTGACGGTGTATCCTGCTAATGGGTGGATACCCACCCCAAACCCGTCCCAATCCATATTTTAAAAACTATAACTATCATCCGCCCGCCCGCTCCGTCGGCCCAATGCCCCCAACCCGCCCCAACCCGAAGTCACGACGAAGATGATATATGACTTGTGCGCCCGATCTATGACCATAGAGCCCCAACCCGTCCCCAACAACCCAACCCGACCCAACCCGTTTCACAGTGTCACCCGTTTCCACCCGCCCCAATAGTACCCGTATTAAAACCCGCCCCAAAATACCCGTTCAACCCCGACCCATTAGCAGGCCTAGGTGTATGTATGATAGTAGTAAAGAAGATATATATGCTAGTCTCAAATCAAGCCACGTTAAGCAGCAATTCTTTTTCATGCCGGTCTTGGATGGACGAAATCGAACACACCGTGTGTGACGAGCTGGGATCTTACCGGAGCTCCATGACAGCAGGCCGGTGCAGAGAGCTATAGCAAGCCCTGGCCCGTCAAGGGTTTAATTGAAACATGCTCTACTACAAATTTCAGGATTGGAAAACTATCATTGCTATTCATCATATGAATCATACCACTATAATTCTTTGTGCATCTCAAATATGCCAACTTTGTACATTCTAGTTGTTGTTGGGCCCACGTGTTGTATTTTTATATCCCAAAATGCTCCTGCTACAACCCCTCCCTCCATCTCAATATTACACGGGGCTCAAGGGTCATCCCTCACAAAGGCGAAACTACAACTTTTGAATAAGGGGGCTATAGACAATATGACGACACCTCATAAACATGCTAAATATGTTCTATGCACATGATGTTAAAATTTTCTATATGTATTTAGTCTATTCAAATGAATTTTAGCCTATCTTTAATATCATCAAAATAGAGTACAATAATTTTTTAGCTATCCAAATGAATTTTCTATATCCACATAATGGAAATCACCATGCGGGGGGGGGGGCTGAACCTACTAGCCCCCTAGCTCCACCACTATCCCTCATCCCTTTTCTCCAGCTCGGCTTAACCTCTACAAGATGTCGGATTAGTCCGTCCTCTCCATATCCATCGTCGCGGGTCTCCGACCTAAACAAGATATTCCTATCACCAGGTGTTGCAACCATGATGATAGAGATGTGGTCAATAAAGTGTTCTTGTCGGTCACGGACGTCAACACACTACCCTCTCCGGGCTCAGGCGAGGTGCACGGAGAGGGGGTCAACAAGGTCGATCATGGCATGCAGTCCAGTTAATGGGGCAGTAGTGGCCCGTGACAGGGTTCGACACCCAAACGAGAACGTCCTCCTTTGGCCTCACCACGGTGGCACCCTCCATGCCCGGCCTCCTTGGTGTCATGGCACCCTCCACACCGTACGCCTCATGCCCACGGACGCTGAGTAGTCCTTGACCTAGGGCCAGCGATGTGAGGATGGAGTGGGTGTAGGTGGCGTATCTTATATGCACAGAGAATTGTATATATTTCAATATGATACGAATAATTGTGGTAGATTTTCAATCGTAAAAGTTACAATGGTATGATACTAATTAGCCTAAAAATCAACTATAGATGTATAGTACAAGATATTGACCTTAATCTTTTGTTTTCTACCACTCCCCAAAAAACGAAGTCAATTGTTCTTTCAAGTGGCAAATAAGCCCAAAGTAATAACCATTTGTGCCCCTCCTCTTCCACATAGACCCACAAAGTCATTTCTCCTGGCTCCCGCTTCTCATGCACACCCAAGTCTCAATTTCAATTCAGCACAGCTTGGCGACTGGCCTCGTTTTCTAACCCCAAGATGGAGAAATAGCTAGGCAATCAAGGACGACCGGTAGGCGGTGGGATGAGGCGCTCGATCGCTCCGATAGCCTGATGGCATTGCCGCTGGTGGTCGTGTGACATGCCAACAAGCAATTTGAAGTTGTTATCATAGATTCATTCATCTCATTAAACATGTAGAGCCGTTTTAATTTGTAAACCAATGACAAAATAGTTCCATGTATATAGCTATTAAGCCATGCTTTTAAAGGACCCTATGCAAGGCCTACTAGGACGAGGTGAAGCTAGGTGAAACCATTATTCTCAGCTCACCGTTCAAATATCCTTTGTGAGTGTGCAATTTAAGGATTTTTTTTTTGTGCGAAGCCACTTCATTTTACCTTGTTTGGCGCAAAATGGCTCCAAATTACTTAAGGTGCCGGTAGAGAAGCTTTGCTAAATAAGGCCCAAGTCACCAAGAGCGTGGGTGTGCCGTGCTAGATGGCGGGGTGATGACCACGACACTAAGACAACCCCGGCAGCTAGACTACTACCGCGTGTTTGGTTGGAGGTGCGGGCGAACCGGATGGAGCCAACCCGGTTTTGATATGTGCGGATGAGGGGGTAGCGGGGCGGAGCGGCTCCCGGAGGGAATATTCGGCCAATATGCGGGTTGGCTCCGTCCCTCGATTTTTGAGGGATGGAGCGAACCCGCCCGGTTCCGTCCGCGGCTGTCTCCTCCGTCTCTCCGGCCCGACGGCCGTCGTCGTCGTTGTTCCTCGCCCGCCCCAACCCTCGTGCCGCCGCGCCAAAGGAGCTTCGCCCGCGGCCGCCGCGCCGCTTCTGGATCGACCGCCCGGAGGTCGCGCCAGCGGGCGGTGCTCGCCCGTGGCGGCTCGCTGGGAGGTGGAGGTCGCCCGCCCGACGGAGGTCACCAGCGGCGGCAGATTCTCGTCCCGCACACGTCCTGCTCTCCGTGTTGACAGGGAAGAAAGGACTGAGATGCAAATTAAAATCTTTTGTGTGTTCACTTTGTAAAACTGCCGGAGAGAAGGAATTATGTACACGGGCCTAGTTAGTTTATGAGATCTACAGGGGTTCCTATTGCAAAGTGCTCATCGAGAGGAGAATGACACGTGGGACCCACTAACGGAGTCAACCTGCCATCCATTCCTATCCCAATTCCTCCAACCAAACAAAAATCGGGGGTTGGAGCCCACCGGCCCCAACAAAAGCAACCAAACATGAGAAGGGGTTGGAGTCGTCCAAAAAAACTGGGTTGGAGTGGCTCCAACCCACCCAACCCCTAACCAGACACCGCGACTAGTGAATGTCAAAGGTGAGCAATGACCATCTCCAAATCATACATCGAGCTTGAGGCCTCACACACATGTCGTAGTTAAGTTGAGACTCATTCTTTTATACTCTAGACGCCATGTGCGCAACACCACATATGTTACATGTGTGTTTATCGGAACCTTGCAAAAGTAAAGGATTTTTTTAAAAAATTTAACCCATTTTTAAACAATATTTCAAATTTAACCCCGTTTGAAAAATATTTTCACCACGTATCCCTTTTAGTCACGCCAGGGCTAAGTGGCGCGACAATTGCAATTGTGTCGGCGCTAGTGCATGTGGCACGACACGTTGTCCACGCCGGGAGTGAGTAGTTGACCCGTCTTTGGCATGGAGGCACGTGGGCCCCGCCTCATCGTGTCGTCGACTTCGGGCGCGACGGACCGCGTCGGCGCCAAAAGCGCTGGTGCGACGACTTCGAATTAGGTCACGACGGGCCGACCCATTTTCTTTCTTTCTCTTCTTCCCTTTATTCCTCACGTCGCGCCCGACTCCCACGCCGCCGCAGCCGCCGCCTCCCCAGCCGTCGCCGCCCCCTCGTCCGCCCACCCGGTGCGCCTCCTATGTCGCCGGCGGTGTCACGGCGCCGGCCCACCCCTCCACCCCCGTGGCTGCCTCTCCGCGGGGCGCGCGGCCTCTTAGTCGCCCGTGTGTAGGTCGCCGCCCTACTCGAGCCGGGCGGGCGGCGGTGGTCCGCCACAAATTGTGAGTGATTGAAGCGTTCATTGATACGGCGTGGTTTGCACAATCGGTTTGATATGATGTGGCTGTGGATTGGACCTTGAGTATAAGCTGCATGGATGTAGTTACTTGATGCATGGTGGTTTTAGTTTGGTCATAACATTTTGTTTCACATGCTTTGTTGTACTTATAGATTATGTATTGGTTGACATTTTGTAGATGGAAAGTTTAGTGCGATTTTTTAATGGTGGCAAAGTTAGAGGGATGGCAAGTTTGAAAACATGCAAGGAAAAATTCATTTTTTGGTAGACCTCCTAGCTTTGATAATTTGGTTAGGGCGTGGGTGATAAGAACGAACAACCCTTTCGCTTGAGAGGTAGATTTGACTGTGGGAAGGAACAATTTTTCAATGTAATGCTCACAAAGCTTACGTTTCCCACGGATTACGGGCCCGATCTTGTTCCCTAAAATAGGCCGCAATCTCACTCCTTTCCTATGCCTCCATGAAGTCGTAGTGTTCCTTGTTTGTTCGCCAAAATCTAAGCAGCTCTTCGCCTGTAAACATGGCATTGTAATCCCTAATGTCGCTTCGCTAGCTCGGCGAAAGTCATTAGGAAGCTTGTTCCATGTCTTCCAACCTGGCTGTGAGACACTACCCATCCTCCTCACTTCTCTCTCTGCTACTTTTGTCGCTTCAAAATCTCCCTTTTCTTCTCTAGAGGGAATTGTATTCAGGTTTCGAGGGCTTGCGATTACATCTTCACGACCGGGGAAAATCCTCCCACTTGCAAGTCGAGCCAGCCTAAAGGGAAACACAAACAAACATTAGCAAAAAAAATGTTATGTATGTACATGACGAGTTCAAAACTCACAAAGAACTCATTTGGCCCTCCATAAGCATTGCCACAATAGTAACGAATCCCAAGCTCAGAGGGAACAACTCCTTTGTGGGCCTTGATGAAGCACTTGCACTTCTTGTCCGACATACTATGTGTTGGTAAAAGTTATTCTACTGAATTATTTATAAATTTGTATAGTCTACAAGCGACGACGAAAACGATGAGCACTTCACCCGGGTGAGGGTTTTAAATATCGAATCCACGGGGGAGAATGGTGTGAGAATAATGAGACAAAACTAATCCCCTGAGATAATAGGAAGGAACGGGAGTTCGGATAAAAGGTGAGAAGAATTCTATGGTTGTCTAGTTTATACTCTTGTAAGGCTTAGAAATATTCCTTAATGGGGACGTACTCAAAGGAAAGTAAGGGCTTAAACTTACTATTCCCCGGCAACTATGTCCTACGTGTCCTATCTTACGGAAGTGGATTCCAAAGGAAATCAATAGTACTGTCACTACCACGATCTACCACGCTCCGGCAAGTAGGGTTGTATTTATGAGTTATCTAGTATAAACACCACGTTTACACTAGGGGTAACAACTTCAATTCAAGAGCGACAAGAATCAAAGTACTCTAATGAGTCATAAACCGAAAGAAATATAAGTAAGTGAACTTACTCAAATATAAGGTTGATCCACCAAAGAAGTCTCAAGATCAAGTGCAATGAAGCCTTTGATCCCAGAGGTACAAGCGTAGAGAGTTACCGACAGATCCGGTACTTCTCCTTACTTCTCCTCAACTCTACTTCTTATCTCTCAAGAACAGATCTAGAACTCTAATCAAGTCGGTTAGAAACCGACCTAGGAAGCCGAGGCCGACGGATGGGACCCACTGGCGGCCTGCATCACGCCCCACTTTTAATGGATCGTTAATTTCACGTATTAGTGCCGGGATCAAGCGCTAATCGTTTTTGAAGACAAGAGTGGACCTGATTTATTTATAAAAAAGTGCCAAGCTTTTATTGATAGGATAAATAAGGTCTTACATAAGTGACTCGAGGGTCACCGTCTTAGAGGTTACACAACGGTGGATAAACCTAAGCCATGCTATGGCTATTTATTTATTTATCGAGTTTGCTACAAATAGCATAGTGGCTCCTATAATGTCACCCCCACAAGCATCTTGAGCGTAGTCGAAACCCTAGTGTCAACATCCTCGGTCCTAGAAACTCCAAAGGCGTAACGCCTAATCATCCCGCATTGCCTTATCGTGGGTCATCGTGAGCGAAGTCCCCATCCGGGCCTAACTCGGAAAAAATTATCAACGGGTGAGTACAAAAGTACTCGGCAAGTCCACACACGGGGTTGGTGGTTATTAGGGGTTTGGGCCCTAGCGAGGGCTCTAAAAACGCTTCCTCGCTAGTTCGATTAGCTTAGATAAGATTATCATCAACAACAAGCACAAACGGTTAGTCAACATTAGTATGAAAATCTAATCATAGATGATCCGCCTAGCATTTGCCCATGCCAAGGGCGTGGCTATTCGAATAGATTTAAATAAAACTCTGCGAGAGGTTGTACAATTTCCCCACACGATGGATCATCTCCTTCCATGATCGGTGGTCAGAAAAGATCCAACGAGACCTCGTACCCGCTTGGATGCCTCCTAGGTTTCGGTATATCTTCTACCAAAGGTTTCTCGGGGGTTGGGAATGGGAAGATCACTTTCGGCATCCCATAGCACTCAAAGGCATTTCGGATGATCACTTTCGGCACCCGTTAACTTATAAATTCGTATATCACGATAACATTGCGCCAAAGGTTTTTCGTGGGAAGACCACTTTCGGCAACCACGCCAACCGGACCATGGGGCCACTCTCCCCATGTCTACAAGCTCCCGATAGCCCTTTTGCCTACCACCGGCCTCCTAGGCATACAATATACCTTGACCCAACGGGGTGTGAGATCAAGTCGCCCCATCTCGACGTGTGGGTCAGACGTGAAATCTCACTAGGTAGATGGTCTATGAACCGGTCCTTAGGGAGGCGAGCATCTCTCCGCGGGATTAATCCCCGATTGTGACTAGTCTACCTCCATGTAGACTATCACCACTCACCTTTCGTTGGATGGTTCTCATTATTAATTAGGTTCTATTGATCTCAATTAGTCATATTGTAGCATCATGCATCATATCATTCACATAGCAATATAAACCATGATTATCATCTCATAAAAGTAGGTTGATTAATTGGGTCAACATTATTAAGGGGGTAAGGACTTGCCTTGGTTGTATACGTCGTTAGGCTCAGCGATGTAATCGGGGTTGCAATTCTCTGATAAAGGTCCTCGTTGGCTACTTCCACGTTCGGCGAGATTATCGAATAAATATCGGGGCGAATGAATAGCGATAAAAGACACCATGTGACAATGAGTGAAATCATGATAAACGGATAGAGCACGATTTTAGAAAAATACCGGAAGTGGTTTGACCTAAATCGAGATTACGGATTGGAAGTTATGATTTTCGAGAAGTTTAATTCGGATAATAAACCTCGTGGGATTTTTATGTCAATATTTCATTAACGGAAAAATATAATAAAAATCATGACAATTATCTCCACTTAATCTAGTTTATTTACATATTTTTCTCGAATTTTTCGACACCCGAAAATACATTTATAACCTCCATTATGTACAAAAGCCGGGTGTACGTAGCATTTTACATCCCATGTACACTCAGCGTACTCCACCACGTCCGGCCCGACCCGTGGGTCCCATGGCTCCCCACGTGGCAGCGTAACGGGAAAGACGGCGATGGGCGGGGCGGGACACTTGGCGTCACGGGTTGGTCACGTCCCGACGCCGTTTGGGGTTGACGGCGTCGTCGTGTCGGCCCCGTCCGTCGCCCTTGGCGGCGGCACTCGCCCGAGTAGCTTGGCGTCTCGCCAGCTTCGCCGCGAGGGGCTCCTTAGGTCCTCGACCTATCCCGAACCTGACGGCGTGTCTCGGGTGGCGGCGAAGGGGTAACCCAGCCGGGCGCGCGCGGGCGGCGGCGCGCGGCGGGCTTCGGCTATGCCGGCTACTGCGGAAACAACGGCGATAGGCATGGGAAACAAAAGAGGAGGGGAGAGGGAAGCGTCGGGAGCCTCGAATTTGACCGGTGGCGACCTTATCCGGGCGGCGCTCGGACTCTACGCGGGCGGCGAGATCCCGATTTGGGGAAATCCGCGTGGCCGGATAGGGAGGGGGACAGCGAACCGGCGCGAAAGCACTGGTGTTACGGCTCCCGCCGGAGCTTGTGGTGCTCGGTCGAGAGGGAGCACCGGCGGGGGCTATTATAGCCTCGCGCGGTGGCATCCCGGCGGCCTTCCCCGATCTTTTCCGCGAGTTGCGGCCCTGCGTGTCGTCCTGCCGCCTATCGGTTATTCGATTAAATGCGTCCTTCGTGGCTGGCGGCGTCGCGGCGGTCACATCGGGTACAGCCGGCGAGCCGGGTTGGCGTGTGGTCACATCAAGGTGACCGGCGGACGGCAGCGGGACCCGGCGCCTCCAGCGCTTCGGCTTGATGGCGGCGGGGCTGTGGATAACTGGCGTCGCTGGCGTTTCGGCGCTGGCGGCTGGCGATGTGGCGAGGTCTTCGCCATGGCCGCCGCGGCCCTGGCCTCCCCTTGTCCGGTCTTGCCATGACGGCCGGCTCACGGGCGGGCATGGTTGGCGCGTGCGCTTACGCGGCATTCAAGATGAGGAGGAATGAGCCGCCCCGGTGCGGCGTCGGAGTCCGTGGGCGCCGGTGCTGCCCCTGTTCCTTGGTCTCCGACGACCTCCCGGTGGCATGGCGGGGCGGCGTGGCCGGCCGGCATCGCGGGGCCGGTCGCCGGCTGCGGGAAGGAGGCGGAGGCGACGGACGGGTCCCCGCCGGCGTGAACGAGGGGAGGGAAAAGGTGGGCCGCGGCCGTGTGCGTGGGCTCATTTCCTGGCCGGCCCGTTCGGTGGGAAAGAAAGGAGAGAGGAGGGAAAGGCCGGGCCGGGCCGGCCGCTCACTCTCCCTTCTATTCTTTTCTATTTTCTTCTCCTTTCCTTTCTTTTCTTATTTCTCCTCTTTCTATTATTTCCCAAATTAGTTGCCAACTCCTTTTGGGTCTCAAAATAAAATATTTTATGCACTTTCGAAAATTCAAGGAGGTAGAATTGTAATATTCTAGCCCTCGAAATTTTCAATTTAAGTCATAAAATATTGTTAAAGCGAAAGATTAAATTGAGGTTTTCGAAAAGTTCGAATTTTTAGCGAATTTTAAAATAGCCAAAATTTGGGGTGTTACACGGTTAAGCCACCATCCGAAAGTGGCGGCCGCCAAAGTAAGGGTGGGCCCCGCCTTTGTCGTCTTTTTCTGGTGTCTTCTGGTGTCTTCTAGAATGTTTTAGTTCACTTTACGGATCAAAATTCTTCTCTCGGTAAATCTTCTTATTGTTTGGGGGTTTTCTCTCAATTTTTCGGTATTTTCTGTTAAGTCCCCGAAAAGATATAAATCACCAAAACTTCGTGGAACTTTGTTAGTATAACACCTATTCTATGCATTCTATTCTTTTTATATCCTTATTTTATGTTAAATTGACACATAAAAACATGGCTTAAGAGGTGTCAACAAGCTCCCCACACTTAGGCTTTTACTGCGTCTCGATAAAAGGATGGTTATAACAAAGTCAGTAAGACAAGCAAAGCAAGCATAGAACAAAATTATGGTCATACTTTTATTTATTTATTTTTATTCTACCAAGAACTTTAAGTAATTGAGAAACAAGACAGTTGATTTCAGAGTACTTTATTCCTTCAATCAATTCAAATTTGAGTTTTTGCAATGATTTTTTGAAAAGAAACATAGCTTCCTTTCTTTCTTACGTGATATTCTCAAGTCACTCAATAATTATATATTTATATGTAGTATTTTTGGATCCTCACACAACATATAAAAATAAAATATACAATAAAAAGTCAGTATCTCGGGGTTTAAGGTTTGGATAACATATTTACCTTGTATGTATCGCAATATCAAAATTGTATTCAAGGAAAGACATTCTCTTAGATCAAGATGTGCATTGTGTATGCTAATTCTACTATGCTCTTTCTTTTATTTCTCTCTTTTTGTATAAATACTTTTGCAAACAAGATCATGGGCTATCTTTATTTTCTTTTTTTTAGAGAGGTGGGCTCTGGCGGCCCTAGACTTTTTGTCTCATTTATTTCCTCTCTTATAAAGATGTGGGTTCTATCGACCCTCGGACACTTGTCCATTTTTCATCTTTATTTTTAGAGATGTGGGCTCTTCTCGCCCCTCGAACACTTGTTCATTTTTCATCTCTTTTTAGGGAGGTAGGCTCTACTGCCCGTAGGTCTTTTGTCCATTTTTCATCTCCCTTTTTTTTTCTTCTTTTTTTTTATATATACTACTTTTGCATAGCCCATGCCTTGCTTTGTACAAAAATTATTTATTAACTTTAGAGAGATTAACAAGCGAGCATTTTTTTTAAATAATTAAGAACAAGTGTATGCGTGTTCTTGATCTTAAGACAAGTCTCTCAACTTGAGTCACAAAATTTTGACAAAGCTCAACACAAAGCAAATAGCTTACTGCTGGTTTTAATATTCATATCATGGCTGTAATAGGATATAACATTTATCACGAGATGAAGTAAAGCTATTATTTTTAATATTTTCGAAATAAATTCTCCAAAAGAAAAGATATCAAGAGTTAAGCTCTCATCAAATTTCTATCTCAAATTTCTCAACAACTTAATTAACTTGGGGTTTTAACAAATTATTCTTTCAACAAAAATTATTCTGAACATGAAAAGTATTATGTGAATTTATCTCTAGAACAAAGCATATCAATTTATTTCTTTATTTATTTAGCATATCAACAAGAGTTTCAGCCCGATGCAGCAATCAAAATATGAACTAAAGCAAAGTTCGAGAGATCAAACCGTGGGTCGAAGAAAACTGAGGCGGGGGGAGGAGGTGGCTTTGGCGGTCGCCATGGATCTCTCTCTGGCGGCCGCGGAGCTCTCTTTGCTCTTTGGCTGAGTTCCGTCGTGTTGGATCATCGCTCTGTGTTTATTGTTTTGCTTAAACTTTTCGGGTTCAGTTTATTATTCTTGTTGTTCGTCTTGTCTCCCCACACTATCTTTTATTATCCTTTATTTAAAAATATGGTGGAGACAAGAAAAACATATACACAAATATAGAAAATAATAAGCGAGATAATGAATCAAAAACTTATTAGAAGCAAGAGCACTCTTTATTTATTCAACCAAATATAGTATAGACTAAAACAAACTTGACTCGAAACTCTAATTTATTTCAAAGTAAAATTGACTCGATAGATAACTAGATAATTGACTTCGACAAGTGCTCTTATAAACTTCGAGCGTATTACATATCCTTAGCACGTTTACTCCAAATGCGCTCAAGCTCGCCTAACTTCTCGAGAATCATTGTATTCTTTTTTCTCTAGAACATCTAAACGTCTAGAGACATAGCTAAACTCCCGCCTTGCCGCCATCGGGTTACGTGTAAGCAAATTGTCCGTGTATAAACTTTGGATTTGAAGGTGGTGAATCGACTTTAACTAATGGCTTTGGCATATATGGAACTATAGCCTTGGAGTTGTACAAATTAGTTGCTGCCTTGACCGGATCATAGACCACCATACGGGTCTCAGTGTTCTTCATGGTGAAAATAGAAGGTGCTGGACGTCGGTCTTGGAGGATGAATGAATAAGATGAGACTAAATGATCAGATAGGACTTGTTTATATAGGCAGAAGTGTATAGGATAGGTTAGCAAGGCTCACGGTATGGTCCTATTAAATGACTCCAGAATATGCGTCATTACAATGGGCGGAACTCTAGTGTATTCTGGGCAAAAGAATGAGGAATAGGAGGGACAAAGGCACAGCGGCCGCCCGCCCAATGTACTTGGACGCCCGGTTACTTGTTGCACTGTGCTATGCCCTTTTACGTGGCCTATTATCTCTATTCTAATTGTAATGCTTATACTTTTGGCCCACAAAAACAAGTTCTCACGAAAAATTAATTACTTTGAGTTGGATAAATCATAAAGCCTATTTCATCTAATTCATTTAATTTATTTATTTCATCGAGGCTTATCAGGGCTCATAAAAAATTTTAAGACGTTGGCCATTTACCTTGAATAACTTACCTTCGGAGTCTTGAAGAGTGATTGCTCCATGAGATGATGAATTTACTACCTTGAAAGGTCCTTCCCACTTGCTTCGAAGTTTTCCATGCCCGAATAATTTTACCACGGAATTAAAGAGTAATACGATCTTCTGGGTGAAAGTCTTTATCTTTATCTTCTTGTCATGCCATCTCTTGGTTCTTTCTTTATAAATCTTGGCATTATGATAAGCTTTCTCTCTCCATTCCTTCAATTACGATAATTGCATCTTCCTTTGAACTCTGAAGCATCGAGATTCATATTCCATCTCTTGATTGCCCAAAGAGCTTTGAACTCAAGCTCTGAGGCAAATGATGTGTCTTTCCAAATACAAGTTGATAAGGTGTCATTCCAATTGGTGTCTTATATGCTTGTCCTGTATGCCCATAGTGCTTCGAAAGTCTATCCTTCCATTTAGTTCCCATTTCTTCAAGCGTCTTCTCGTAAGATATTCTTGATCTATTTATTTGAAGTCTCTGCTTGCCCA
This sequence comes from Hyparrhenia diplandra, assembly GCA_015847255.1. NCBI lineage: Eukaryota > Viridiplantae > Streptophyta > Magnoliopsida > Poales > Poaceae > Hyparrhenia > Hyparrhenia diplandra. The sequence continues at coordinate 356,232 of JADLZK010006557.1, read as the reverse complement.
CTTGTTTGAGGGTGGTAAGTTTGTAGCAATATTGTGACGAACTCCATGTTTCAATAAATCTTGTGGAATCTTCTATCAATGAAGTGGCTTCCTCTCAGAACTAATTACCATTCGAGGTACTCCAAATCTTGGGAATATAGTTTCTTCAAACATCTTGATTGAACTTCTACCATCTGCATTTTTGCATGGCATAGCTTCTACCCATTTTGAAACATAATCCACTTTGCTACCAAGATATATTCATAGTTTCAGTTTTGGGAATGGTCCCATGTAATCAATTCCCCGGACATCAAAGAGCTCAATCAAGATTGGTTGTTAGAGGCATAGCATCTCTTGCATTTATATTTCCGTGCCTCGACAAGCTCCACATCTTCGGATGAAATCTTTGTGTCTTGATACATGGTTGGCCGAAAAAATCCTCGCTTGCCAAATCTTTGCATGTGTTACGAATGCCCATAATGTCCTCCATATGGTGATGAGTGACATCTTTCAATAATTTGCAATCCTTCTTCTGTTGGCACACATCTTACGTGTAGCCCATCAGCGCATACTCGAGAGGTATGGATCATCCCATAAATGGTGATGACTTTCATATATAAGCTTCTTCTTATCCACCCTTGGTGCTACATATCCTGCAACCATAAAATTAACAAGATCTCGCATACCGTGGATCGGTATGGGTTATCTGATAAAACATATCATCCCCGAAAGTGAGTCATTAATAGGCAATTCATTTGGTTTTTCAAAATTCATTCTCGACAAATGATCAAAGAATAGAATTTTCTACTCCTTTTTTATCTTTAATTTCTAAATCAAACTCTTGGAGTAACAAAATCCATCTTATCAAACGTGGTTTAGCGTCTTTCTTGGCAAGCAAATATTTCAAAGCGGCATGATCAAGTAAACAATCACTTTAGCTCCTACCAAGTAAGATCTAAACTTATCTATAGCATAAACAACTGCTAGCAACTCTTTTTTTGAGAGCGACATAATTAAGTTGTGGTCAGTCAAAGTTTTACTAGCATAAGCAATAGCATGACGTTTCTTGTCTTTAGTTTGCCCTAATCACGCCCCCCCGATACTCACTAGCATCACACATAATTTCAAAAGGCAAAGACCAATCGGGGGTTGAATAATTGGTGTAGAAACAAGAGCCTTTTTAAACTTTTAAAAGCTTTAAGTCAAGCATCATCAAAAACAAAGGGAGCATCTTTAGCTAACAAGCTGGTAAGTGGTCTAGCAATATCGCGAAAAATCTTTTATAAATCTACGATAGAAACCAAAGATGGCCTAGAAAAAACTTCGTATCCCTTTAATATTCACGAGGGGGAGGTAATTGTTCTATAACTTCTATTTTTGCCTTATCAACCTCTATTCCCCTTTACGAAAATAAGATGATCAAGCACTATTCCTTCTCTAACCATAAAATGACATTTTTCCCAATTAAGGACTAAGTGCTTTTCCTCACATCTTTGCAAAACTCTATCTAAGTTTTCTAGACAATCATCAAAAGTTTTTCCATAAACAGAAAAATCATCCATAAAAACTTCCATAATCTCTTCAATCATTTCGGAAAATATAGACATCATACATCTTTGAAAAAGAAGCGTGCATTACATAACCCAAAAGACATTCTTTTATAAGCATAAGTTCCATATGGGCATGTAAAAGTAGTTTTGCTTTGATCATTAGGATGGATTGGGATTTGGTGATACCTTAATATCCATCAAGGAAACAAACGTAAGAATGTTTTGCCAATCGTTCTAAGATTTCATCAATGAAAGGCAAAGGAAAATGATCTTTTCTTGTGGCTTTATTTAATTTTCTATAATCTATGCACATTCTCCATCCTGTAATTGTTCTTTGAGGAATTAATTCATTCTTATCATTCTTAACAACTGTCATGCCTCCCTTCTTAGACACAACTTGTATGGGGCTTACCCACTCGCTATGTGGCACGGGATATATAATCCCAACGTGTAATAACATAAGAACTTTCTTCTTAACTACATCTCTCATCGCATTATTGAGTCTTCTTTGAGGTTCTATAGATGGGGGTATATCCGGATCTGTAGGAATACGATGAGTGCAGAGAGCGGGACTAATTCCTTTCAAATCATCGAAAGTGCGTAGCCTAAAATTTGGCGATGTTTTTCTAAGACGATTATCAGCCTAAGAGTCTGTTCTGGTGTAAGTTTATCATTTATGATCACTTTGGAGACTCAATCTTGATTTAGGAAAGCATAAGTGAGGCCTCGATGGTAAGGTTTAAGTTCAATAGGTGGTCTTGGTGGATTCTCAAATTCATCTAGAGGTTCTAAAGTAGTAGGATTTTCATCCTCATCTTCAATAAAGAATTACAATCATCTTCTTGATTAGATTCCACAAAAATATTCTACAATTGGCCTCTTTAACTTCTTCCATAGGATCCGGTTACGGACAAGACTTCGGATTTAGCATGAATAGCTTGGACTATAGGTAATGAGAATTGAAGATCTTTGTCTAACCAAAATCTAAGTCTCCGGGTTGTCTTTTAAAAGTAAGTCTTTCTATTGGTTGTCCTATCAAAGAAGTCAAACTCCATGATATCAAAAATATAGAAACTAAGATGTACCATGATGTTATTAAGCTTGATTGGTAAGACATAAAGAATTCCTAAACTTTGGATAACTTGTCCCGAAAGGTTTTAATAGCAATTTTGTAGTGGGACTCATTGGCATATTTTTTAGAAGATTATGAGCAAAGGATAATGCCATGATGTTTATCCCCACTATAGGATTATAAAGAGCATCAAAAGGATCTTTATCAATTTGGCAATAATAGGTACGTAAGGTGAATCCAAACGGATCACATCGGAGGAAAGCTCGATTCTTACGTCCATTAAGCTACTTATGATTGAGATAAGTTCTTCTGTAGTTCCTTTTAAATGTGTCAAATCGTAAGAGTTTAAAGGATAAGATTGTGATGTTCTAGTCTTCTGAGATGCAAATCGATATTTTGAGGTATTTCCATAATCAGTAAAGAGATCATCCTCGATATCAAGTAAGAAATCGAGATTGAAGTAACCTCTGTTCTTCTAAAGGTTCCGGATTAGCAGGGATTGGTAAAGATTTTAGAATAGAATTGGGTTCAAATAATCTGTCTTCTATTATTTCTTCTATTTTTAAAGATTTCCTGCAGTTGGATCATCCTCCTTATTCTCCACTATTTTATTTAGGATAGCAATGCATTCAAGGGGTGAAAGGTGAATGAAGGATCCATTCGTAGAGGTATTCAAATATTTTCTAGATTTTCTATTCGGACCAATATAGAAGTGTTGAATTAGAACATGGTCCGGTATGGCGAGATTAGGTCCGGTTTGGAAAGAAGATCATATCGTTCCCAATAGGCACTCAAAAAGATTCATTATGATTTTGTTTAGAGGATAAGATTGAGAGCCTAAAGTTAACTAGTTTTGACATGGGAAAGAAATCAACAAAATTCATTTAAAAAGGTTTCCCAATTGCCACCCATTCTTTCTCTATTTCTATTGTACCATTGGCGAGCTTTTCCTTTCAAAGAGAATGGAAAGAGCGTCCAAAGGATTGTTTCGAGGGGACATGCCTTCAATATGGAGGCATTTACATGTCTCCTCAAAAAGTTTGGAGATGAATAAAAGGATTTTCGTTTAATTCTCCCGAGAAAGTATGGTTTTGGACCATCTCTATCAACCTCGGGGCAAAACTCATAAGATCTAGTTTGGATAGGTTTAGATGATAACACAGGTCTACAAGCTTGCCCATTGGGTGCCAAATTTTTGTAAAGAGGGGTATTATCCATTTGGATAGTGATTTTGAAAAAGACAAGATAAGATAAAATAAAAAGAAAAATCTAAAATAATGATATGATACAAGATTTAGTTTAGCTCGGATAATCGACAAAAACCGTTATCCCCGAAGAACGGCGCCACAAATGCTTGTTGGTAAAAGTTATCCTACAGAATTATTTATAAATTTATATAGTCTACAAGCGAACGTAAACGATGAGCACTTCACCCGGTGAGGGTTTTTAAATATCGAATCCATAGGGAGAATGGTGTGAGAATAATGAGACAAAACTAATCCCCGAGATAATAGGAAGGAACGGGAGTTCGGATAAAAGGGTGAGAAGAATTCTATGGTTGTCTAGTTTATACTCTTGTAAGGCTTAGAGATATTCCTTAATGGGGACGTACTCAAAGAAAGTAAGGGGCTTAAACTTACTATTCCCCGGCAACTATGTCCTCGTATCCTATCTTACGGGAAGTGGATTCCAAAAGGAAATCAATAGTCTTTGTCACTACCACGATCTACCACGCTCCTAAGTAAGTAGGGTGTATTTATGAGTTATCTAGTATAAACACCACGTTTACACTAGGGGTAACAACTTCAGTTCAAGAGCGACAAGAGTCAAAGTACTCTAATGAGTCATAAACCGAAAAGAAATATAAATAAGTGAACTTACTCAAATATAAGGTTGATCCACCAAAGAAGTCTCAAGATCAAGTGCAATGAAGCCTTTGATCCTAGAGATACAAGCGTAGAGAGTTACCGATGATCCGGTACTTCTCCTTACTTCTCCTCAACTCTACTTCTTATCTCTCAAGAATCGGATCTAGAACTCTAATCAAGTTCTTTGATCTATCTCTCAACTTTCTACTAATCTCTCTCAACTTGATCTAGCTCTTCTAATTAGAGAGGTATGGCTCTAGCTATGATCGGAGCCGAGTATGATGAATAATGATTTTCATGCCTAAGGCCGTAGGAGGACCCTCCTTATATAGTCCTGGTGGATGAATACTGGCCCTTGGATCAAACCGACTTCAACAACGGCGTAGATACAACCCCAAAATCGGTTAGAAACCGACCTAGGAAGCTGAGGCCGACAGGTGGGACCCGCCTGGCGGTCTCCCCACCATCCCAAGCTGGCGGCCGCCAGAGGCCGGGTGGCCCCTGCCTCATGCGGTCTTTCCCGGTGTCTTCGGTGTCTTCTAGAATGTTTTAGTTTACTTTTCGGATCGAAATTCTTCTCTGGTAAATCTTCTTATTGTTTGGGAGGTTTTCTCTCAATTTTCCGGTATTTTCCTATTAAGTCCCTGAAAAGATATAAATCACCAAAACTCGTGGAACTTTGTTAGTATAACACCTATTCTATGCATTCTATTCTTTTTATGTCCTTATTTTATGTTAAATTGACACATAAAAACATGGCTTAAGAGGTGTCAACACTATGGCATGGCCATGGCATGCAGCCCTTTGAACACTCTTCTAGAAACCGCTTCGAAGGCCATGGAGCTTTTGGTCCATAGTCGACTCCTCAAAGTCACAAGCCGAAAACCTCTCTGAATTTGAAATATCAGTTGCAATGTTATAGTATAGACAACACAAAGAAGACTATGTGCAAGTGCAATAACATGACTCGCAGGACCACTTCATAATTACGTTGACCACACCGGTACAATGGAGTATACATATTTGGCTTGCTTGGAACTTGGAGGAACGTTGTCTTGCCACAGTGGCTTGTAGGAGGATTCTCTAGGCGATTGCAATGCAGCGTCAGCCTTCTTCGCTTCGGTCATGTCAGGTGGGTTTGGTGGTGGAAGCACCCACCGAACAAACTGATCATATGGAACGCTCTTCCAAGCGTCATAAGGAAACAACATAATGTGATGATTCACCATATTTTCATCATCGATGCACTGATAGAACTTGCATCCGTTTAGACCACAATCAGACTCTCGAGGGATGACGTCGTAGTTGAGAATAGTAAAAGGCACACCTTGCGGAGAAAGGATGCCTTGACTGCTTCACAAAGGCCGTGAAATCCATATGAAGGATGAGAGAAAGAGAAGAGAGAGGGAGCACCTCGTCCACCAGTCTGTGTTCTCGCAGAAGTGAAAGAAGGGAGAAGGGAGAAGAAGAGACCGGTGGCAAAGATTTATATCAGCACGTCGCGCCACATGCGATGACACGACGATGCGGGCCCCACGGCCCCTCCACGTTAGCAATGGTCAACCGCTAGGAGCCAGCGTGGATGTGTCGCGCCAGTGCATGTGGCGCCACACGGTGTATGTGGCGGCGCCATACATCTTTGGCGCGACCCAAAGGGATACGTGGTGAAAATACTTTTCAAACGGGGCTAAATTTGAAATATTGTTTTAAAAAGGGGTTAAATTTATAAAAACTCCTGAAATTTTGTACAAATTGCAATGGCGCAGTGGCTAGTGGCAATCCCTAAGACGTAGAGTGGATGGTATGTACTCCCTCTGTCCCTAAGGGCGTCCAAAATGGTAATAGCTAGTGCTAGCTATTTGGTTTGGTGATGTGGAGGTGAGAGACACAAACAAATGCTATTTTAAGTTATTGCCCCACATGTTCATCTCACATGTTCTCGGGCCACGTGAAATAGTCTAGCTATTTGCATGTAACTAGTCACTACTCTCTCTCCTACTTTTTACTTGCCACGTCACATCTAGATAGCCAAATAGCTAACCATTGGGGGCGCCCTAAATGTTTGTCTCTAGAAAACCGTGTTTACTCTCACAAACACACTTCCCGGACGACAAACAAAAAAGGGGCGGAGGGAGTATGTCTGTGCTTTTTACTTTGTGTACCATGATAGCTTCTTTATATGTTGATATTTTGTTGCAAAGGGTTGCTCGTAATAACAACTACTAACCTCGCTCCAAATTATAGTTCATTTAATTTTTTGATCCTAAATTTGACGCTTGCTTTAATAACAAAAGTTCTTTAAAAATGATTTAAATTTGACTTGAATAAGATAAGTAGTCAAACTTAGGGCAAATAAACTATAAGAGTACTATCTTTCCTTGATTCGATCCTTTTTAACAGCATAATATGCATATGCACGCTAGATCGGATCATCTGCGTCAACTTGTCTCTACTTCTTATTGCCTTTGCAATCTTTACTACTTAAGAAGATGAAAAGGAGGCAGTTTTTTTCGTGAGTTAAAAATTTGAGGTGGTTCCTCGCCACCCGTGCGAACGGCGCTCGCGCACTCCCCGTCCCTCGGTAGAAAAAAAGGAAAGAAACTCACGCTCCGTGATTCTTGCGACGCATCCACCACCACCTCCGTCTCCGCGCCCACGCTCGCGCTTCCCTCCGCAGCAGCAATCCTCCTCGCGACAATGCCGCCTCCGGCCCCCTCCGCCTGCGACGCCGCCGCCTCCTCCTCGTGACATCACACGCGACACGCCGTCGTCGTTCACCTCCACACAGGGCCATCCATGGCGTCGTCCACCTCCCCGACGTCGGGCGGCGACGAGCGCCCGCGCCGCCCGACGCCGACGCGTCCGCTTCGGCGGTGCCGCTGCCGCAGGCGCACATGGAGAGGGCCGCTCAATGCAGCTCTACTACGCTGCCGGCGGGCAGCCTTACGCCTGGCACGCGGCGGCGGCGGCGGCCAGGTTTGGTGTGGATCGGGTTCCCCTCTACCTCCTCTCCCCTTCTTCTTCCTTATCCTGGCACTCCGCTGGACCTTCCCTTCCCCTTCGTGCGAGGCGCCCTGCCGGACTTCCCCTATGCCGTCGTGCGAGGAGTGCCGCTGGATCTCCCTATTTCATAGCAGCGGCTGCCCCGACACGCCAAACCCTAGCGCGACCAGGGAAGGAAGCCAGGATGCCGGCCGCCGGCCAGGACGCCGTCCCGTCAGCAACCAGTCCAGGCCAGGCCGCCGGCGGGCAGACCAGGGCACCGGACCACTGGTGAGCAGAATGCCAGCTACTGCTTTCTCAAATTTATTTCCCGTTCTCAAATGGTTGGATTGATTCAGTGACCTAGCCAATACAGATGGATTCGACACTGCTCATGCTGTTGCAAGGTATAATTGTGCTCTGAACCTGTACTGAATTCACCATCTGATAATCATAGTTGTTCATCCATGACTCAAGTTCATCTGTCCTAATTTGGTTTGATGAAATGCCTTAAGCATGAGTTTTTTATGAAGTCGGGCGCATAGTATAGCGAATAAGAAGCTTGTTCACGTGCAAATAAGAAGCTTGTCCACTTTTTCTGCACCTTATACAAGGGTGGCCTACTGTTTGTTCCCTTTTATTGAATAGAAAAAACTGTTATTTTTTGCCAATAAAATGAAGTTAAGACAAGTAGTCTTTATTTTGGAGCCCTTCATGCAATTTAATAATGGCTGGGAAGCTAGGCTTTCGAGAACATACTCTTAATTGGGTTCTGAGGGAATGTAGCACTTCATGGGTGTCTTGGTTGAGTTCTACAATTGCCTAAAATTGATGGTGCTGATAAGATTGGCAATCCTATAGCTCTGCAGTACCTTTCTTTTTTTTTCATAAAAAATGATGGCAAATGCTACTTATGGTCGAATCCACATGTTAATTTTAAGGTTGTGTGTCAAAAGAATCAGAAGGAGTTGGCCTAGCAAAACTAAATTATCAGCTTCACACAAAAAAATTAGAGCATGTTGATGAAACTTAAGCAACATTTGTGACACTAAGAGTGGGCACATCGATATCAATTGGAATCTGGATTTTCTATCATATTTGCAGTTTTCTATAATACTTGTATGTATGGTAGCTTGTTATCCTACCATGATCGGATCGATCCTGTGAAAAACTGCATGATCCTTCTCTGAAACTAATACATTCCATGAAGATCCTGTAGCTAAAATGAAATATGGCCTCTTGGGAAGTGAATGGTAGATATGAACACTGAATGTTCAATGCGTGGTTCCTTTTAGTCAAATTGGATGGGCATACAATACTTTTTTTGTTTCTTCCAACTGCAGTCAAAAGTGGTTCCTTTTACTTTGGTTGCTCGTTATGGCTTCCCAAAATGAAAGCAAGGTGACCACCATGAATATCTTGCTCATTCTTGACTCCATGAATGCAGGTTCAGAGGGGACAAATTCAAGCTTTGTAAAGTGTTGCATAAACCACAACCAAATTGGAGAAACCAGTTTTTTTTTTTTTTTTTTTTGACAAACGAGAAACCGAGTTGGTATGTGCACTTATCTCAATATAACAGTCTAACACCATTCTTCACTTCCCAGCATGTCTAAGTTCTAGAGTTCATTGGGAAGGAAGAAAAGCTGCATCATCCCACACCTTTAATTTATAGTTGTGTTAATCTTTACCTCCTGCCAACACTAACTATTTCATGTGTGTGTGTGTGTGTGACCTAAACTGAATTGGGTTTATGCAGTCTGATGCTGCCTCTGACAGGGATGCATTCAGAGAGTGAGAGCCACATGCTGTTAGACGCACACCTGCCAATTGAAAATCATATAGGTACTTTATATGAATTATAAAGATCTTATACTTGACAATATTAGTATGTTGATCTCCATTTTAGGAGCCCACAATAGGAAGCAATACTTAGTTAAGTATAAAAGTCTACCTCATGTACATAATCGGTGGGAGTAAGAGGATTCATAAAGAAAAAGGTGGTTACTCTTGTGAGGAATCTCATTGCTTATCTTTTTCAGAGGAAGCTTTGCAAAACTATGCTTGATGATGGATTCCTTTCTGAAGTGGATGCTGGAATGGGCAACCACACCGTCTATTGAAGAGAAGGTTACTTACGACTCCAAAAAGAAGTTTTTTTTTTTTTAATTCACTAGGTGCTAAATTTAAATACTGCAGTGTCAAATGGCTACTGAAATGGAAGGATCTGGGCTACGAACATGCTACATGGGAACTTGAGACAAGGTATGCCATCGAAAACATTTATTTGTGTTAACTGGCACACGACAACTTGATTCAACACTTTTCTGCAGTTTGGATACAAGAAAATTAATTCCATTTTTAAGTGACAATTGATTCCACCTCATGAGAATGCAAGCCATGCTGATATTATTTCCTTTAAGAGAGATATTTTAAAACAGCTGTCCAACACATAGTTTAAAACTTCTCTTATAGATAAATAATGCCACATGCTTCTGTTCTTTAATGGGACTCGTAAGACAGATATTTGGTTGTGGTGTTGCTAATGGAACAAGTAGTAATTGAGAGCTACAAGAACTGCACAACTGTCCAACACATATTTTAAAACTTGCATTGTTGGTGACTGCTTTCTTCTAAGTTCGATGCAATGTGTGTCTATTCTCTATTGTGCAGAGGTAACAGAGTATGTGCACTACCGAGGAGCTTGAGAGGGAGGAGGGTGTGAAAGGATTTTCAGGACATTGCCATCCCATGATGGTGTGCATACAAATCCATGGTACTGCAAGACAGTGGAGTGTGTGAATTTTACAAAGTTTGCTCTTTTGGACTAGATGTCACTTTAACACCGTTATTTATTTCCACAACATTATTATATTATCATGTGATCCTTGTATTTTTAGTATAAAGGATTAGTTGTCCCGTAGGAACGCATGAGCACGAAAAACTAGATGAAAAAAAAACACATTTACAAAGGTTGTCCACGAAACTTGTTTGGATTAAATGTCACTTCAATATCATTGTTTAATTTTATAATATTATCTTATCATGCGATCCATGTGTTTTTATATAAATTTTATTTATCCCGTAGAACGCACGGGCATTTAACTAGTGACTAGTGATGGTTAATTAATTAATTTTGTTTGTGTTTTGTGATGCCCCTGAATCTGAGTGTTACCGGAATTTTCCTTGGTTGACATATTTAAGGGAAACATATTTAAACAGAGAGTTTTGCTCCGGTGGATATTAAAAGGGTTTTGCACAAATTTTAAAGAAGGGCATGTCTAGGTCTGGGCCTTGCCTAGGCCCATGACATGGGCTGGACTGGACTCGGTTAGGCCTGAACTACCTAGTGAAGCCCATGAGGAATTAGTTTAATATAACAATGATTTTATTTATCCATAATCTTCCTTTAATATTCGTGCAACCTTTTGGAGAGTCCACCGGAGCAAACTCTTAAAGAGAAATGTAACTTTAGATGCACGGAAAGCTAATTCTTGTCAGTACATTTTGGTGTGGCTGTACTAACTGTAATAATCCCCAGGCAAGTGAATTAATTACATGACACGAACAGACGGTTCAGGCCATTACATTACCACCATCCATCCAAGTGCACAGCTTGTACTATTCGTAACGTGAGTACGAGACAATTCCAAAAGGTTGAGTGTAGCGGAAGCTGACGGTGCAGAATGCATGGCTGAAATATTCGGGAGCAGAGCTGTCGAGAACCCGGCAATGGCAGCGGGCAATGGCAGCGTAGTGTTTCTCTTCTTCTTTCCAAAAACCGGGACCGCCTCGGTTGCACGTGAAGCAATGCGACAACCAAATACAGCAGCCAGCAGCTTTGCGCAATCTTGTCCATATCCATGGAGCCGAGCCATCAATCACGCACACCGGCGCACACCCATCCATGCTATATCTTCTCCTCTTCCTCACCCGTCCGAAGCAGCAGGCAGGAGAGATACGGCGCCGGCCGGCGGCAATGGCAGCGACGACCAGGCAGGCATCCCCATTGCTGATCTCGCTGCTCATCATCATCGAGCTGACCTTGCTCTTCCACCTCCCCTGACACCACCTCCCCCATCATCACCGTCACCGCCCTCGCAGACGCACAACCACCTGAGCAGCAGCAACAGCAGAACACCAAGCAACAACATCGCCAGCAGCAGCCGGCACAGCTGGTGCAGTCGACGTGCAACTCCACGAGCTTCTACGACGTCTGCATCGCCGCCCTCGCCTCCGACCCTTCCAGCTCCACGGCCGACGTTCCAGGCCTGTGCGCCATCGCCGTGTCCGCGGCCGCCGCCAACGCGTCCGGCACCGCGGCGTTCCTCGGCAACGCCAGCAGCCCCGACGAGGCGGACCGCGCGCTGCTCCGGACCTGCGCGGGCAAGTACGCCGCGGCGCGCGACGCGCTCGTGCAGGCCCGGGCGTCACTCGCCGAGCAGGACTACGACTACGCCTTCGTGCACGTCAGCGCCGCCGACGAGTACCCTTCCGTGTGCCGGACGCTGTTCCGGCGCCGGCAGCAGCAGCAGATGAAGCAGCGCGGCGGGGCGAGTAGCAGCGGGCCGTCGTACCCGCCGGAGCTGGCCAAGAGGGAGGAGGCGCTGCGAAGACTCTGCACCATCGCACTCGACATCATCTCCCTGCTGCAGAATCAGGAGACGGCCTAGCTCCATCATCATCTCCGTCCCTAGTTATGTTTGTCATTGTCAGTCGGTTTTAGTCGATCTTCATGCGTAATTTGTAAAAATGGAGCAATGATCAAGCATGCATATCATGAGTCGGGCAATGCGGTGCCGACACCAGCACGACATGAGTAGCTGTCCGGGAATGAAAACGCTTGCTCACGGACTGTTCTCTGCGGACGGGCCTTGGCACAGTTTGTCTCTTACCTCTTGGACTGAAAAACCTCCTCCATCACTAGCTCGGTACACGCATCTTTCTGTTTTACCTCAAAAAATCAAAATACAGCAAGGGGGACAACCGACTGTAAGAGAGCTTTTCGTTATTTTTGAAAAAAAAAAAAGAAAATCTGTAAAAAGAGATATTCAGAAGAACTAAACAACACACAGCAAGCAAGAAGGCATGACAAACAGCACTCCACATAAGCAAATCCTACGTCTAGTAAAATTTGCATTATCCAGGTTTCTGTGCGCCCCCATGGTGGATGGTCGACACGTGGATAGGTAACCAAATCCTACGTCTAGTAAAATTTGCATTATCCAGGTCCTTGTATGTTATCTTAGTCTTCCTAAATTTAAACTCCACACATGCAACCTGGTGTCCGTGTGATATGCTTTTTTGCCACGTGTCAATCATCCACCATGGGGTGCCGCAGGAAACTTGGGTGCACCGGGGTGCACCCAATTAATTTCCAAAGAAACTAGAGAGACGTAGCTTTTTTAGGGGACGAGAGCAACCTCCCCTCCCCTTAGGCTCAAAAAGGCGCCTCCCGCGCACCCCCCTCATCCCCGTGTACCCCGTGTCTCCCACTCTCCACACCCCTCCCCTTCCCTCTCTCGGGAGCCGGGCGGCCGCCGGTGGGGCGGCCGATCCGGCCCCTCCGCGGGTCGGTTGGGCTTGGGTTTGTCGGTGGCGGGGCGGGTCTAGGGCTTAGGCGGGGGTAGAGTTAGGTCGAGGGCCTTGGGGGAGGCCACCCGGCCCGGAGATCCGGCTCACCCCGTCGGGGTGGTGGCGGATGGCCGTCCGGCCCTCTCCCTCGGCGGTGGCGGCGCTCGGTGGGCGGCGACGCCCGTCCTCCCCCACCGATGGTGGTGGGTTGGCGACTGCGGCTAGTTCGGCCAGCGTCTCCCTACGGTGGCCTTCAGGCGCCGGTGGCTCGGTGGGTGGCGGCGCTCGCCCTCCCGGCAGCGGTGGTGGGTTGATGGATGGCCCCAGGCGGCTCGCGCCACCACATCGGTCCCATGCGTGGGCGGCCCTTGTTCGGTGGATCACGGGGCGTGGCGGTGGCGGCGCGACGGCGTGCTGGGGTGAAAAACCCTCCTTTCCCGGCTTTGCCTTAGGTGACCGCGGTGGCGCACCACGTCATTACCTTCTTGAAAGCGTCGTCATTTTCGTTCCGTTGATGGCGGTTGCGCTAGGGTTTTGGGATTGAAAGTTCTAGTGGGTTGATATCTTAAAGCGGTGGGCGTCCGTGGCGTCATTCCCTTCCCGAAGGCTCCGTTGATGAACCCTCCGAGCTCTGCGTTGCCATGCAGCTTCGCCCCGGATCTCGGCGTCCCGCCGCTGTAGTTGGCACTGGAGTCGTGCCATTGTGTGAGCTTCCGCTCGCCATCGCTCGACCCATCTTGCTCAGAAGTTGACACTACCGTTGCTGTCGTTGTCGTTGTCTGGCCATCACTAGCCACCGACGTCACGCTTGGCTCCACCTCGGGCAGTCGCTGCTAAGCGTGCAATGCCCCCTCGCTGACTCTCATCGTGGGGTTTTGGCGGCCAAGGGATTTCCACTCCATTCTCGATCGCGTCTCCCGAGTTTCAGCCTTGTGATGTTGCAACTTGCCTAACGAGGTGGCGTTGGGTGTCTTGGTGAGCTCCGCCATCGCTTTGGCCCATCTTGCTCGGATGTTGATGCTACCGTTGCTGCCGCCGTCGTTGTCTGGCCATCACCGGCCACCAACGTCGTGCTTGGCTAGTGATGCCCCCTCGCGGCTCTCTACTATGTGGATTTTTGGCGAACGGATTTCCACCCATTCGATCGCGTCTCCGAAGTTTTGGCCTTGTGATGTTGCAACTTGCCTAACGAGGTGGCGTTGGGTGGCTTGGTGAGCTCTGCCATCGCTTTGGCCCATCTTGCTCGGATGTTGATGCTACCGTTGCTGCCGCCGTCATTGTCTGGCCATCACTGGCCACCGACATCGTGCTTGGCTAGTGATGCCCCCTCGCGGCTCTCTACTACGTGGATTTTGGCGAAACGAGATTTCGTCCACCATTCTCGATTGTGTTTTTCGAAAGTGTTGACACAAAATGCCGCGCGACCGTGCCTCACACACATCAAAGCGAAAAAGCGTGGCTTCAAATGGGTGCCGTATGCGTTGGAATCCGGAAGTGTGCCACTCAGGTTTAATCTGAAACTAACAAGGGATAAAAATGTTAGATATAAAAGCCGAACGTGCCACTTACGACAATACATAGCTACGAAAAGCTATCTCGCCAACATGTTTATGAAGCATTAGGCTATTATGAAATTAAAAGCATGCAAAAGCACGATTGCCGAACGTGAGTGAAGAAGACATGCTTGAACACAAGTGAAACTGATCATCAATATCATATATCATCAAAAGCATGTATCACGGACCAATAAAACCATCAAACATGATAGATGTGGATAGGCAACTCGTAAGTATAATTCTAATTTAAATAATGCATGCATAGGCTTAATTCAACTAGTCTCGCCGCGCCGCCTAGCATCCTTAAACCCGCTCAAGCACAAAACAAAGTATACTTATCCACCGTATGATACCACTTACTCAAATCTACACCACTTTCTACAACTAACCCGATTACTGCCGCGATGGCCATCACGTTAGGCGTAGTAAAGCTAAAAGCATGCATCCATCCAAACAAATATATAAATACTAAGCTACTGCGTGAAAGCATAACCGTATCGACAAATTAGCCGAATCAGGGTCCATGAAGAAGGGACAAACAAGTAAACGTGATCGGATCGAATCAATTCTAGTCCACCTGATGACTAGATCTAAAGCAACCTAAAAATCTTCATCCGCCGCGACGATACCTAGTTCTCACAAGGTCTACTTACGCCTAACAAGCTTGAACCCAAGAACACGTAGCAACCTAGATTGATCTTGCTCGGCTATTGTAAATACACAATCTACTTGTTATAGAAAGATGAACATAAAACATTAAGATATCTAAATAAATCTTAAAAGAATATGAAGCCCAGCCTTATCAATCTAGATTGGGCAAAAGAGTGTTACAAATGTATAAATATAAATAAAGAACATGCAACACGTGATAACTTAATGAATCTACTAGATCTTGCCAAATCTAATGAGTTGATAACTATATTAAGGCACTAAGCTATTGTTGGCATTTCTTAACGCAATCAAAGGAAACAGTATAAAACCCATCCCCAATAAGAGCTGCCGAAATGCGTCACGACATTCCCAAGTAAACCACCATGTCGGTGATCCTAAATGGAATCACAACGGATAGATCTTGCCATCTTAGATATTCATCCGCAAGCGCACGGATCTATCATTGTAGCATTTCACCCGAAGTATTCGGTGGTATCGTTATTTATATTTTCCCAAAGGAAGGCATGTGATTAATAAATTAGCGGGGGCATCCGAATAGAGGAACATGTGTTTGCTTAGACCAAAATGTTCATAACAGGGGTAAGCAATAACGGTTCATGGATAGTGTGACACACACACTTAAGAATCCACCAAAGAAAAAGGATAAAGAAAATAGATAAAGAATAAATGAATAAATGAATAACCTAATGGAGTAGTTCTAATGTATCTAGTCATGGCCATACAAATGAATAGTTAGGATCATATGCAAACCGATTTAATCATGGTTAGGTCTAGGATAGCGGGGAGACTCCCGGATACCATACGGCCCGATAGGAAGCATTTACGAACTCCTACGTAACATACGAACATGGGGGATTTCAAGGGACGGTCAAGGCTTGTCACGACCAAGCCGCCTACCCCTCAACCGTGGCATGCCCTCATATCCATGGGTGTCGTCATAATACCCGCACCATGCCCGCATATTAGAGCACTACTCTTGTCCCCCAGGATCCCCACTCGTCGAATGGACTACTAGAACAAGAGCAAAACCCGAAGGAACAACGAACCGTTATCCCACCTCTAATCAAGTTAGGCATATGATGATCGATGATGAACTCAGAATGAACATGTCAAGATTATGATATGTAAACTATATGCTAGTTCATATACCAACACAAGAACATGAACAAAACTATACTCTAGTTCATAAGTTAGGCCAAGAACATAAATATAAGACTTGCAAATAGAAGAATGCTCCATAGAGTGGATGTATTACCAAAGCACTTTCTTCTAAGAGACAAGCCCTCCTTGTAGCTCTTCTACTCCAAGTGTTAACTAAGAAAGAATAAAGAAGAAAGAAGAAGAAGAAAGAAGAAGTAGAAGAGAGAGAGGTAGAGGTGGTAGAGAGAGAGAGATTGCTGGGTTTGTTTGGACTCCAAGTGGTGTGTGTTGAGAGAGGGAGAGAGGGGCCTACTTATATACTTGGAGGAGGGGCCTAAGTGCTAATTTACATCAAAACCGACCTGGTAAACCTTCCTTGTATCGCCAAACCGACCAACGCAGGCGGAAACCCCGTTTGGAAAGTGCACGAACCGCCTCCCCGAGGCCGGGCCGAAAAATCGCCTCGTGGAGGGGCGCGCCGCACAGTGGAAAGTGCGCCCACCCCCGGGCTCGGCCGCCCCGGTCTCGGTGGGGTGTCGTCTTTAAAACCTCGAAAAGTTGTGGGCGCGGGCCGTGCTTTCGCCCGCATTTGATGTTTTGGGTCGATTTGCTCTTGGGCTTGGGTTTTGCAATAATGCGCTTTCTGGCGGCGTACTTTTTGGTCGATTTTTCTACTTGCTTTTATTATAAATCTGCAAAATAAAATACAAGACACTACAAGTGGAATTTATTAGTGATAAAAGTATATGAGTATAAAAGGTTTAATTTTACTCCCTTTATGGTAGTAAGTTGACGGGAAAAATGTCGTTGGTTACCGGCTAACAAACTCCCCAAGCTTACCCTTTGCGGCGTCCTCGAGCAAAAGAGATAAGTACTTGGTTGTTGATCGAGTTGCTACTATGCCGATTACGCTTTTACAAGTGCCGGGGTTATAATAAGAGTGTCTACTAGAGTTTGAATAAAATGGCACATCTTTTTTCCACCCTTTTATTACCTTTCATCGTAGCGGGGCTTTCCAAATTTTCTCAAAAGCCTTGAGCTTTGCCGATAGAACGGTTATAATAGAGGTGCTTATCATTCATCCTTTTGATCAACTGCTTTATCCGGGATTTTATTTAGATAATATTTATTTCTTTTCGAAAAAGCATGGGCTTTATTGCTATATATATATATATTTTTTTTTTTTTTTTTTTTTGGAGAGGTGGGCTCTGCTTTCCCTAGACTTTTGTCTTTTATTTCCTCTCTTTTCCTTTTCTTTTTTTTTTTTAGAGATGTGGGCTCTACTCAAGCCCTCGGACACTTGTCCATTTTTCATCTCTCTTTTTTTTTTTTTTTTTTTTTTTTTTTTTTTAGCATAGCCCAAAAACATTTCTCTTTTTTTTTTTTTTTTTTAAAGCATAGATTCCCTGATGTCAAGTTTCTCTTTGGACGAAGTCATAGCAAATCCATTTGTACCATATCATATTTGGCAACAACTTAGACTAGATAGAGCATATACAACCCACATGAATCGTGTTTTTTTTTTTCAAGATGAGTTTTAGAATTAGCCACTAAACCCAAACTTTAGAGAACTTCAATTATAAACTAGGCACAGTGCAAAGCATAAGACAAAGCAACTATTCATCATTTCAACAAGGGACTAAGACTAAACATTTTATAGCTCATATATATAAGCATTAAGGCACAAAGAAGAGCTACTTATTCTATTTTTGGATTTTTTTTCAATGCAATATTGCTGAAATGTAAACATGCTAAAATAAAATTAAATTTGATGGAATTAAATATACAATGCAATGATACCGCGGGGGTCCTCCCCAAGCTATCTCGAGGCCTATTGATCGGGATCGAAGCCTTGGTACCTCCGCAATGCTTCCTCGCGTCTTGCGGTGCGAGTAGCCATGTTGGACTCAATTGGGTCCATCTCGCTGACTTTGCTTTGCCGCCCCTCTGCCGCCATGCGTCGGGTATTTTGCACATGGGTATTGAGCGTGTGCTCACGTTCCTAGTGCGGACGCCGAGGTGTCGCACTGACACCCGATAGCCTCCACCCCTTTGTGGTGGTTGCCTGTGGCCGAACCGGGCGGGGGCATATCGCCTGAGCCGCCGTTAAAGTCAAATCTGCTGGCCCTCCATGCCGCCGCATCTCCTTCAGCCACTTTCGATGGTGTTTGTGTGCTGAGGCGGCGGCTCCCACCTAGGATCATACCCTCGTATTACCCCGGGTCCCCATAGGTGAGGCCATGCTGCCTGGAACACCGGGTAGGCTGGGGCTGATGCCGTGGCGTGAAGTAGGGCTCGTGGGAGGAGGATCCGACCTCCGGGTCTCCTAATACTGCGTGAAGAACCGATGGGGGTATCTTTCTGCGCAAGCTATCAGCAGCTCGAGCTCGCTCAAATGTTAGTGCACGGCTTTTATATACAACTCAGTAAGTCCGGGTTAGGTAACCGAACTATAGTTGCATAGCCGTGAAAAAAGATGACCAAGCTCGCCAGATGGTAAAACCTTAATTAAGTGCCCCCCGCACTAGCCGCCAACATCCAAAAGGTCCCCTGGGTGTAGAAATGTACTCTATCTCGCCGATTTTCCAAAGCCCCAATCGCTTGTAAGCGGGCGTATGATAAGAGATGTGCAGGTGACAGGAACAACAACTTTTGTGATAATATGTAAAAAAGTTCCCGCACATCTCCACCACTGAGCTACCTTAATCTTGTGAACAACAAAGATAGAGTAATTTTAATTCAATCTCATTCACCCATCTAACACCGTGTCTAGGAAACAAAGTCAACGAGATCCAAATGATGGATAAATCTAAGTGATGGGTCTTTGGATCTCGTGAGTGGCGAGGTTTGAAAGTACCGCCTCATGTGCACCGGATATCTCCTCCCAAAAGTGGTTTCGACAAAGCCAGGGAGAGCAAAGATCTATATTTATTGCACATCTACAATTGAAACCCCATAGAACGAGCTAGGTCCACCCATGTAACGTGATAAAGTGTACCAAAGAGGCGGAAAGAAATTCCTAGCTGATCCTCTACTAGTGTGCATAAAAACTGAATTGTTAGGAGGCGAGAACCTTCCTCCTCGAGAGGGGGAATGTCCTGCCACCCGACTGCTCTCCAAAGGATAAGAAGTTCATCGTCCATACCTGTCTGATCGAGGAGGTCGGGGTCGATTCCGGGCGTGTGTTGGAACACACGATCCTTGAGTAGGAGATATGCTTGCATCTCCCGTCCTTCCCGAAGGTCGAGGTACGGCGCGTCGGCTTCGTCGATTGTCGGGGGAGCTTGAGCTTCTTCCTCCCCGACGGGTGCAGCATCTTCTTGCATAGGAGAGTCTTCAAGGTTGTCGAAGTTGAGGGCGGAGCTTGTGCTTGTATGTCGTGAGCTCTGTCTTGACGACCGCCTCAACCCGCTGAAGATCCTCCCGGCTTTCTTCATGGCTACTGCAAAAACGATCGAGCGAGACCTCGGGTGTGCAAGGGTTAGTTGAAAGTATGAACTTTCACACCCGAAATCTTGCTCGGCACAATGTTTTTGGTGGAGAAAATGGAGTGTGGAACAAGCGGGAGAGAGTGTGAGAGTGAGAGAGAGTGAAAATGAGGGGTGGGAGTTCTCACACCGGTGCTCGGGCTATTTATAGCCGAGCCCACGGCCGAGGGCTGCCTCACACAACGGTTAGGGAGCCGTTGGCGGCGGGCCCCCGAACGGCGCCCGGCACGGGTGCGGCCGCACCTTGGGGTGCTTGTGGCGCCCCCCGAGGCCGGCAGGTTGCCGCTCGGCTTTGGTCGGCGCGTCCAACGGTCACGAAAAGTTCGTGGGCTTGTGTCCTCATGCCGGTTCGGCCGTTTTCTCCCCTTTTGAATTTCTCCAAAATTTTTTAAATATAAATTTATTTTTAAATAGAAAAATTATTTTAAAAATATTTTTGTATATACTTTTATGTAGTAAATATTTTTCTTTTATTTTTTCATGTAAAGACTTATTTTATTTATAAAGATTTTTATTTTAGTTTTCCAAAATATTTTGTTAATAAAAATATTTTATGAAACACATAAATATATAAAAATATATATAGAATTTTTTTAATATACCCCATTTTTTTTTCTTTTGGATATACCCCTTTTTTTTTTTTTTTTTTTGGATATACCCCATTTTTTTTTTGAGCGGGTTATTTATAGTCGGCTGTCTCGACTTTCCCGCATCTTGGCGGGAGGTACCGCTCCGGGGTCTCGGAGCCGGATCCTTCAACATTCCACACCGGTCTTGATGACGATGATTGCGGGTGTGTTGTTGCTTGTACCCAATGAATGGGCACTTTACCGCCTTATCCTTGATATGGAAGACGATGAAGCCCTTCCCCGGTGATGTCGGCCTTGGCGATAAAGAAATGGTCTCCCCGGGAGGAGAGACACATCCTCCTTTGGGCCCATGTCCAAGACCACAAAGTCTGCGCAGGGATGTATTCATCTTGGATCTTAATCGACATGTCCTCGAGTATTCCCTCGGGCCGCCTTGTTGATTGATCCGCCCATTTGGAGGGGGCAATTTGGCGGGAGTAAAGCGTCCCTCCATGGATTTTGTTGAAGGTGGTCTTGGACATCACATTAATACTGGGCCCCCGTGTCACAAAATGCATTAGCAAAATTGTGGGGGCCAATGGCAATGGTGATGATCGGACGCCTAGGATCTCCCTTCTTGGCAATGAATGGTGAGTCCACGGGGATCTTTTCAGCTCTCCGGGTTGGCCGAGCCTCGAGATATCATGTTAATCGACTCGTGTGGGACCTCGGGTTGCCCCAGGATCCTTCTCGAGTCGTTAACCGGCACTTGGGCTGCAATCCGGGCTAGGTTGTGGTTCTATCATCTTGTTGAAGCCGAAGTTGGTTCTTCACGGCCCGGCGTCAACCCTTCAAGCTTGTTATTCACACCTTCCAAGATCTTGTCTTGGTGGCTCATCTTTTTGGTGAGATTTTTCGTTAATTTTCGCCGCCCGATTATCGGGTCCTTTAGTGATGGCTGACCCGGGGGTTATAGTTGGAGTTGTACCCCGTTTGCCTTGGAATGGTGGCTGGATCAAGTTGTTCCGACTTCTTTGCGGTTGGCGATACCCGTTCTTTGTTGTTGATGAAGGCGGCTTCTTCCGGGTCTCGGGGCGCTTATCCCTTGAGTGGCCAACCTCACCACACGTCTCACGGTCGTCATGTGAGCGTCGTAGCGGCGGAGGCGGGCGCCGGGCAAGAGCATCTGTCTTTGCGCTCCTCCGGCCTCTTTTAGCAAAGAGGTCCATTTTGCGGCAAGCATATCCGCCTCCTTCACGGTATGCATGCCTTTTTGTGTTTTGGCCAGGGGCTGCATCTTCGCCCCGCTGACGATTTGCCACCATTTTATCAATCGTGGCTGTTGCCCGATCGATGGTGAGCGATAGAAATGCGCCACCAGCCAGCGGCGTCGAGGTGCCCCTCTTCGATATGGCCGTGAGACCATTGTAGAAGTTCGAGCACCGCCCAGCTTTTCCATCCCGTGGTGCGGGCATGCCGTAATGTATTCCTGCAGCCTCTCCCGCGCCTCCAGGGATAGGTTCCATTGATGTCTGGCCGGAAATTGGCGATTCTTCCCCCCGTGGGCATTGGTTTTGCCCATGGGGAAGAACTTGGCGAGGAACGCCGTGGAGCACTTGGCCCACGTATCGACGACTTCCTTGTCCTTGTAGAACCATCAAGCCGCCTTCCCCACGAGGGAGAAGGGAAACGAGACGGAGCCCGATGACGCCTGCCGCGACATCTTTGATGACGATAGTATCGCATAGCTCCGTGAAGTGTTGGAGATGAGCATTTGCGTCCCTCGCCGGGCGATCCACAGAATGGACTGGCCCGCACCATGGTGATCGGCCCAAAGACTGGCTTCGAAGTTTTTGTCCGCCACGTTCACCGTCGGCCCAAAAGGCACGTTGGTGACAATGGGAGTTGAGAAATCGCTAAAATGACTTCGGCCATGGCTTGAGTTCGCGGTTGGTGTAGGGATGTCGGTCTCGATTGTCGGGTTCCTACTGAAGAAGAAGCGGCACGAGACCGGTTCTTCCTTAGGAGTGCCTGGATCGGAGATGAAGTTTTTTACGGCAAGAGGAAACCCGACATACACTATCCCGTTTTCATCCACAACGGAGAAAACATAAAGATTAGCCCATGAGCAAATGGTATCCACGCACACGCTCATATTCATAGCCACTATTTATTATTATTTTTTTCACAATGCCTTCCCGGCAAATTCGGCGCCGTAAATGCTTGTTGGCATTTCTTAACGCAATCAAAGGAAAACAGTATAAAACCCATCCCCAATAAGAGCGTCGAATGCGTCGGCTGACATTCCCAAGTAAACCACCATGTCGGTGATCCAAAATGGAACTGTCCAACGGGATAGATCTTGCCATCTTAGATATTCATCCGCAAGCGCACGGATCTATCATTGTAGCATTTCACCCGAAGTATTCAGGGTATCGTTATTTATATTTTCCCAAAGGAAGGCATGTGATTAATAAATTAGCATGGCATCGAATAGAGGAACATGTGTTTGCTTAGACCAAAATGTTCATAACGAGGGGTAAGCAATAACGGTTCATGGATAGTGTGACACACACTTAAGAATCCACCGGCAAAAGGATAAAGAAAATAGATAAAGAATAAATGAATAAATGAATAACCTAATGGAGTAGTTCTAATGTATCTAGTCATGGCCATACAAATGAATAGTTAGGATCATATGCAAACCGATTTAATCATGGTTAGGTCTAGGATAGCGGGGAGACTCCCTGGATACCATACGGCCCGATAGGAAGCATTTACTGAACTCCTACGTAACATACGAACGTGGGGGATTTCAAGGGACGGTCAAGGCTTGTCACGACCAAGCCGCCTACCCCTCAACCGTGGCATGCCCTCATATCCGCGAGGTGTCGTAATACCCGGGCACCATGCCCGCATATTAGAGCACTACTCTTGTCCCCCAGGATCCCCACTCGTCGAATGGACGGACTAGAACAAGAGCAAACCCGAAGGAACAACGAACCGTTATCCCACCTCTAATCAAGTTAGGCATATGATGATCGATGATGAACTAATGAACATGTCAAGATTATGATATGTAAACTATATGCTAGTTCATATACCAACACAAGAACATGAACAAAACTATACTCTAGTTCATAAGTTAGGCCAAGAACATAAATATAAGACTTGCAAATAGAAGAATGCTCCATAGAGTGGATGTATTACCAAAGCACTTTCTTCTTCTAGGAGACAAGCCCTCCTTGTAGCTCTTCTACTCCAAGTGTTAACTAAGAAAGAATAAAGAAGAAAGAAGAAGAAGAAAGAAGAAGTAGAAGAGAGAGAGTAGAGGTGGTAGAGAGAGAGAGATTGTCGGTTTGTTTGGACTCCAAGTGGTGTGTGTTGAGAGAGGGAGAGAGGGGGGCCTACTTATACACTTGGAGGAGGGGCCTAAGTGCTAATTTACATCAAAACCGACCTGGTAAACCTTCCTTGTATCAAAACCGACCAACGCAGGGCGGAAACCCCGCTTGAAAGTGCACGAACCGCCTCCCGAGGCCGGGCCGAAACCGCCTCGGGGAGGGTGCGGCGCACCAGTGGTTGCGCAAGACCCCAGGCTCCTACCGGCCCGGGTCTCGTGGGTGTCGTCTTTAAGCCCTGAAAAGTTGTGGGCCGGGCTGTTCTCGGCCCGATTTGATGTTTTGGGTTGATTTGCTCTTGGGCTTGGGTTTTGCAATAATGCGCTTTCTCGGCGTATTTTGGTCGATTTTCCACTTGCTTTTATTATAAATCTGCAAAATAAAATACAAGACACTACAAGTGGAATTTATTAGTGATAAAAGTATATGAGTATAAAAGGTTTAATTTTACTCCCTTTATGGTAGTAAGTTGACCAGGGAAAAATATGTCGTTGGTTACCGTCAACAGCTATCAAGCAAACGCCCCCGCCGCGACCATTCGATCCAAGATAAACAAAGCATAAGCAAAGACTTCCCGATATCAAGCGACGCCGCCGCACGGACATCCAAATGAGATAAACGAGACTACTTGCATCACAATCTAAATCCACCGCATGATACAAGACATGATAGAAAGGTTGCCGGAACTTATGGAGGTTGATGGATCGATGGCCCCTCTCAAAGAACTCGATGACACGACAAAAGGGCTCGAAGTTGGCATGAGGCCGGTTGATTGTATTGGTTGTGAACATCTATTACAATGGTCAAGGGTTTATATTTATACCCTCGACCGACATGAGTCCTAAAAGGTTACGATTACAAAAAAATAACCCTAAAAAATAAGATAACTTTAGCTCCAAGTTTTCTTGGAGTCCTTGCTGCCTTCGTCATCATGATTTTCTATCTTGATTGGCTACTTGCGATCTTTAGCTTCCGGAATGGAATCAATGCTTTTCGAGATAGCCGACCACAAGGATACTTACCGAATCTCCACAAATAGCTAACCGCATGGACATTTGTTGAATGCCGCGCATACTCATTCTTTGCCGAATACTCCTCATCGCCGAGAGAGTTTTATTATCGGCATCTTGCACCGGCCCATCTGTCATCCTTTCAAAGCTTACCAAAATCCAGTGTTAACACACATGCCCCCTCAATTTTGGGATAAAAGTATTTTTATTCCAAAATTGACCATAGCTCTTTGCTTCACCTAGGTCAACATTGTTCAAAAACTTTCCTTTCCGCTTGCTAACGTTGCGTGTAGTTGCTCAAAAATTCAAAACCCTAGAGCACTTTTCGGTTCAAACTTTGAATCTTCAATGGTGACTCAAGATGTTATTTTGCGGTAATCATTTGCTTATCTTCACATATTCGAAAATTTTTCGTGCAAATTTCTCCTCCCGATTCGTACTTTCCCTCTCTTCTCCGAAGGAATTGAAGGATGAGATCTTGATTCCAATTGCGAGAGAATGCGGATTCTTATTTTCTTGGTCCGATGGGGAATTCTCGACCCGACCGAGTTTATCGAGAAGGAAACCCTAAGAATCCCCTTCAAATCGTGGATGACGGCCGACTTCGATTGGCCAAACACTTTCAAGACATGGCCATTTCCCCCAATCGTAGGATGGGGAAACTGGTACAGGAGGATGCTTGCCGCAAGCCAAGATTGGAATTGGGAAGACATGGATATAAGCCACTTTGCTTAGAACTATCCTTGTCGAAACACCCAAGAATGAGAACCTCCCGATAGCAGTTGCTCATTTTGTTCCGATCTTTCGTCAATTCTTTTATTTTCGGCCATGGTACAATGTCCCCACCTTAGCCGACGTATTCATGATGACAGGCTTGAACATAACAGGGACAATATACCATTTCAAGTATAAGAGGTCTAGTGCCTAGAAAGTCAAGTCAAGTCGAGTTGGATATATCCAATATATCAAATCATATGAAGATTTATTTTCTGTGGAAAATCCAAAGGAGCCGACTCTAAATCATATTGTGATGGTTGAGGATTTGACTCATCGGCACCTTAATTCCTCTAGGCAAGTATCTTTTTAGGGGCTACTTACCACATGATGCACCGTGATTACCGCCTATATGCGCCAAGGAGGAGAGATATCTTGTTTGAATGGCCCCCGGTGGTTAATTTAGTTGTGGCTACAGTTGTACATGCATCGATAGTCCCCGCCGATCTCCATAACTTGAACTTTCCTTCATCAACTATGCTGAAGGAAAAGAAGCCATAGCCAAAGCTTGTCAGACATATGGAGAAGCTGCATCTTCCATTGACATTGACATCGATACTAGCTACCTATTCAAACTCTTCTTGAGAGGATTTGACAATTTGATCCGGCTTCCTTATAGAGAAAATGAAGACTTGACCCTTCCTTGCAAGTTCGCTTATGAATCTAGCTGCCGTGACAAAATATCCACCGATGTCTTTAATTCTTTCATCGAGCCCTCGCATTTTGCTAGCAAAATTTCACCATAGAAGATTATTGCTCCCCACCTATGAATTTTATAATCCAAACATGGTGGCGGATGTTGATATTTCTAACACGATCCAAATTAGGAAGGCGAAAGAAATATATATGGGATATCTATCTAATCATGTTAGCTTGGATATGAAATTAATCTCATGATCCAACAAAGCGAAGTTAGGCGGTGTTAGTAGTGGGATGTAAACTTAGCATCATTATCCATAGTGGAGTTAATCTCACCAGGATATGTACTCAAGGTATACCACTCATTTCTAGGCATTACCTATACACTAGTCTCGTCACCCTAGCAATAACGCTCAAAGAAATGCGGGTATGGTATTCTTGATAGGCCTTGATAAAAGAATGAACATGATATCTCGCAGCGCCGGATAGAAATACCATCGTAGCACTTCACCGGGAGTAATCCAAGTATCGTATTTATATTTTACCACGAGGGAAGGGAGTCTATGGAAAGTAGAGAGAAAATGATATCTAATGATTTAGGAAGTGATTTATTTATGAGATCCACTTACGGTTGTATAAGGCTGCCTCGCCTTGTGTGGATTAGCTCGGTTGTGGTTCTGCGGTCGTTTGGAGATCGAGTCGAAGTCCTCGCGGTTTTTCGGTGTCTCTCTCCCCGTCGCTTGGGTCGCATCCAACCTTGGCTAGGTATAAAGCTAGTTATCCGCTGATCTTTCAGCAAGTTATCTTGAGTTTCCATCCAAGTTATCGTCCTACTTCCGCTACCTCATCGACGTTCTTCAAGTTCAAGACCTACCGCCGTGAAAGATCGGGGCCATCCTTGTTCTAACGCCGGGTTAGAACTTATCACCTGGTATCAAAGCTTTCGTTGACACGGTAGGTCAATTTACCAATCCACATATTTATCCTTATTTGATTTGCTACATATATCTGCTTTTAACCTATAGTCCAAAGCCAAAAAAAAATACCTATAGCCCTTTTGTCCAAGATGCTTTGTTACCTTGTGTTCTTGTGTTCTTAAGTTGCTAGTCACCACTTTGTTATATTAATAGAACAAGTTGTTTCAGTTTATAATCTGCTAGTGTTAGTGTTAAAAAAGAGTCAAAAAAAAAGAAGAAAAAAAGAAAGAGAAAAAAAAAAAAAAAGATCCAAAAAAAAAAAGAGCAAAGAGAAGATAAGTATTAGAGGAATTGTGTTGCGGTGGTTGCTGAAATTTTCAGATTACATAATCAAGTGGTGGAAATCTTTTGTTGCTGCAACTTTACATCTTTTGAGCACATCAAACCACTTGGTTTTCAGTACCGTAAGCCCTCCTTGTTAGCCACCTATAGCTCCACTTAAAACCTAAACCGGGACATTCGATTCGTAATCCTTACGACCTCTCTACCACCTCCGTTGAAGCTGCCCGCACCAAAGACAATCACAGTCCTTGAGGCAAGAACTTGGGTAAGTAAGTGCCGAGTTTGAATGTTTCCACAAATACTTCATATTCCACATATTTCTTGCTGCCCCTAACATGGCAGTACCATATTCAAGTGTTCGTCGTGGTGGACATAGAGAAAAAAACCACCAATCTCCGGCTGAGTTACATTATTTTGAAAACTCATTTTTGGAGGCCATGGAGAAAATGCTCGATGAGCGGCTTCCTACATCGTGCAGTCATGCTACACAACGACGTAGCCCAACCAAATCTCATGGTGGTCTATTTGGGCATAGTTCTCGCCCCCGTACGCTCTTTGGTGATGACGAAGACTATGGAGCTTCCATCAAAAGAAAAATTCAGCGAGAGAGTGAGAAACACTTAAGAGTGATCCACAAACATAGTGAGGGAGTGTTTCCAAAGCCAAATAAAATCCCACACCGCAAAGATCCAAGACACCGGGAAAAGAGGGATTAGTTTTGATGGATAGGAAGGGAAATTTAAAAGAAATGAGTGAACCCAATGCCATGTTCTCCCATGTGAATATTAGTGATGAAGATTATTGTGCTTCCAACAAAAGAAAAATTCAGCAAGAGAGAAGGTCCCATGGACAGCCACACTCATGTGAGAAAGAGTGGCACCAATCAAGATTGAGTGTGAGTAGAAAATCAAAAGAAGAGAGACTCCACTATATGTGAGGAAGAGTTCCACCAACTAAATATGAGTGTGAGAGTTCAGCAAGAAAAAAATCGAGAGATTCCACAAAATGTGAGAAGAGCCACATAATTCAGTGTGTGAGAGAGATACACAAAAATTGAGTGAAAAGAAGAGAACTCATGTGAGGAATCGTTTACTACTAACATGATAATGCCTTCTTCTAGTTGTGTTTCTTGTGTGACGAGGTCCATGATGAAAAAGATGTGGTGAATTATGATCAGCCACCAATTTTTGATGAGGAAGATCAAGTGATGACAATGGATGATCATGCTGAAATTTCATTGTTTAGCTTGCAGCCTAAAGATCAGATTGAAGGCATTAATGATGCAAGCACTTTGCATTCAAGTGATTCAAGCTCATTAGCATTGGAGGAGGTTTCAGGTTTTGGTTCTTTTGCAACAATCGCTGCTCCAATTCCATTGGAGAACATTATGAAATACGACACATATGTATATGTTCCTTCACATGATGTTGAAGTAATTGTGAATCCAAACCCATGTGAGAATGAGGGCTGCATAACCAAACTGAAAGAGAGTGAAAACAAAAGAGAGTTTTGTGTGTCCAGCCACTATGAAAATGAGAGTGTCAACAATGAGAGAATGAGAGATACACCACAGAAAAACAGAGTTAGAATGCAAGTCATGTGAGGATATTTTTCAAACTAACACTCTCATCTCTATCTCTAGTGTTGTCTTCCCAAATGTGCAGGATTGTAAGGAGAATAAAGAAGAGATGGCTGCTCAAGGCAACTCCGTATTTGTTGAGAAAAGTGAGAAGGGTGCCATTCCTCTCGAACCAATTGGTTGCTTTGCACACAACATGAACCATTATCGGGAAAATGATAAGATTTCGAAGTTTACTTCCATGGTACTTGCTTTGCCACAAAGTGTGAATGGTGATGAAGGTAATTCAAATCTGAATTTGCAAAATATGAAGGTGAGAAATTGTGATAAAGTACATGTTTCTAATGAAATTGACCATGCTAGTTGTGCTGATTTGATAGTGTCACATGATGAGACCTTTGCTGAAATTTTGCAAGTTGATAACCAATGTTCAGTTATGAATGATCTTTTCTATGGTTTGATATGGTTCATATACATGATGTTTTGCACTCATATATCTAATACTTTGCATGTAAGTAAATCTGATAATGTGAAAATATATACTCATGATGAATTCTTTGGCAAAATGTCTCTTACTAAATGTGTTTTCTATGTCATGTTCGATAAATGTGTTGAGATAAACAATATACTTGAGAACATTTTTAAGATAACATCCATGAAATCTTTGAATACTCACTATAGTTGCAAGTTCAAATTCAATTTGATCAAACATCATGATGCAAGTAAAGTTTGTGCTATTTTTATAACTTGTGGTAACCTTGCTGATTTTGAGTTAAGTTATTGTGATCAATATTTGTTTGAACTTGAGATGGAAGGATTGTTTATATTTGCTGTACAGAACCAAAAATGTTCTTCCCTTCTTCCTATCATGATTCAAAAGAAAGAAATCTTATGCATACATGCTTCGTTAGTAAATCTGAAATTTTTTCAACCTCATTTGGAACCCATGATTGTGCCAAGTACATCTCTGAATCATGCAATAAGAATGTCAAGAATGTTTCTTTGTTATCTTTTTGATATATGTGACATTGCAAAGATGAAAAATAATAACATGAATCAAATGCTTGGCTTGAAAGAAATTTTTGTGCTTCCAACATCTAAATTATTTGCAGGTTTGCCCAAGTTGAGAGAATATCCTAAACATGGAAAAACTAATAATGTGAATATGAATTGCAATGGAACAAATAAACAAAACAAAGTGAAAGATTATTATAAATATCATGTACATCCACCCTCTCCTATTATGTCTAAACTGATTTCAGGTAAACAAAAGTCGAGGGGCGACTTTTCTTGAAGGGAGGGAGGATGATGTGACCATGCCAAGGCAATCAACATTCACCATGTGGTCAAGGAAACCATTCAAGGTGAAAGCTAAACTTGATTTCGAATTATTTAGATGTCCACCTACAAGGCTACTACTTGGCTTGTATGATTACTGAGAGTCAAACATATTGCTTTGTGTTGGAAGAAGAATATCGTGGTATTATCACAACACCGCAAGTCATTCGCCTTTCACAATTATTTGGACAACAAGTGTTAGAGTCGAGGGGCGACTCCTTTTCAAGGGAGGGAGGATGATATGACCACGCCAGACATGGAGACCTCATCGGTAGCATCTCCGATCAATATGTCAACCAACGTCTTTTGATGGATTGATTGCAAAACTCAAATACAAGGTGCACGCGCTACTTTATGAATTTCAATTAGAAACTAATGATAACTTTATGCTACCTAAGTCTTGTATGTTAATATTACTCAGGTACATTGAAAAGAATCAACAAGATGAAGGCCAAGAAGCTGGAATCAGCAAAGTTCTCGTCATTCGGCAAGGTGATTCGGCAAGTTCCAGCATTCAGCAAGCCATTCGGCAAGCTATTTGGCAAGGTCCTGAAGCTGAAGTTCGTGCATTAAACTGTACCAATCTATGAAGATTCACATAGCATGCTATACACCGTTGGAAAGCTTATCGAGTTAGCTTTCCAACGCATCCAGCCCCACGTCATTTGAAGATTCCTAGAAGAAGTTATGATGGAAACATTGAAGACTGGTCAGAAGTCAAACAGTCACGCGGAAACAACTCAGAAGGTCATCTCGGGAGATCCTTTCACATTGGCGACGTATTCAGTTTGTTTTCGTGTTTCCACCCACCTAGGAGGGTTGTTCCTAGTATAAATACCCCCCCATATGTAAGCTATGAACAACTTTTGATGATTTGAGATTAATCCAAGTGATTTCGCAAAATGAGCTGCTAGAGTGTCTTACTCAACCCCCTGTTCTTCCTTGTTCCTCTTGGACTTGTGAAGAGATCTCTCGAGATCCACTAGTTCGTGCTTTTATGAGTTCCATGACGGCTGCCTCGCCTTGTGTGGATTAGCTCCGGTTGTGGTTCTGCGGTCGTTTGGAGATCGAGTCGAAGTCCTCGCGGTTTCGGTGTCTCTCTCCCCGTCGCTTGGGTCGCATCCAACCTTGGCTAGGTATAAAGCTAGTTATCCGCTGATCTTTCAGCAAGTTATCTTGAGTTTCCATCCAAGTTATCGTCCTACTTCCGCTACCTCATCGACGTTCTTCAAGTTCAAGACCTACTGCCGTGAAGATCGGGCCATCCTTGTTCTAACGCCGGGTTAGAACTTATCAACATGGCAAGGATTACCAATAACAACCAAGGACAAAACTTGATCATTACCGTAATTAAAGCTCGACTAGTCCTAGCATTCGGAGGGTGGATTCCAAAGGACTCAACAGGACTTTGTCACTCCCGCGATCTACCACGCAGCCCGAATGTAGGGTGCAATTGCGGATAAACGTTGTATAAACACCATGTTTACACATAAACACCACCCACATAGTGATCATCTACGTGGATGCTATACAATTCCATGCATAAAATATAAGACAAACTCACTAAACTAAATATATAACCATAGCATGCATAAACACATATCAATAAGAATATAATCATTATATAGATCAAAGTCATAACAATAGTGTATCAATAATAATGCTTACAGATCGAATACAAGAGCGAAGTCACAAGAACGATGCTCCTGCTACTGCTTGACTATCAGGAACTCAAGATGAACTTGATCTTCAACTAGAACTAGCTAGATAGCTAACTACTTCTAGTATGATGAACTAGGGCTTAGGTCTAGACTTGGTTGGACTTAAGATGGATTGATAATGAACTAGTATGAATTGATAATGAGTTAGGGTTTAACCCTGGGGTCAGCTGGTCTTCTTATATAGGACTTGGCGATGAATGTGGACCCTTGGATCAAACCAACCTTCAATAACGGTGTAGATACAACCTCAAGGTCGGTGGTAAACCGACATAAAAATGTGAGGCTGACTGGTGGGACCGACTTGGCAGGCCGGCCTACATGGCACTGGCGGCTGCCAGGGTGTCATGCCACCTTGGCTTCCCGTTTCTTCTGGTGTCCTCTGGTACCTTCTAGAGTGTTTTAGTCCACTTTTCGGGTTGAGTTACTTCACGGTCAAGTCTTGTCATCATATGTCTTGTATATTCCGGAACTTTCTCCATTCTTCTCGGCATTTATCTGTTAACTCCCTGGAAAGTCACAGAATACCAAAACTCGTGGAAATATATTAGTTAGACCCCTATACTTATGTTGGTCTTTATCTTAAGCCCTTATTTCATGTTAATTGATTAATAATATTATGCTATAACAGGTGTCAACACCAGACAACTGCCAACTGCCCCCAAGGCTATTTTTCTCTGGAACCATAAGACCTAAGGAAGAAATAAAAGAAGAACAAGAAGCCAAAAGAGTATTTGAGCTTGGATGACACCTGCCAATATATGAACCCAACACATTTGGCTTAATAGAAACTCGCTCATCCTTCTTTTTATCTCTTGGTGGCTAGAATGGCACAGCCACGTCTTCAACATCTCAGTGCATCCTTTATGACAATACCTACAGCCTCAGTTTGCATCTGATAGTTAGGTAATCCCCTTGTACTCAACTCTTTTATTCCTTGTCCAATTTTATACATCTCTGATGAATGCTTGCCATGCATAGGACATTGAACCTGCTCCTCCCTCCAAAGTAATCAAATATTATTGTGCCGGCCCCATACCTGCCTTGGGTTTCAATGCTCCAACTCTGGCGTTCTAATGAACCCCGCAACCCGGGATACAACTTCTTCTAGAGGGAAAGGCAAGAGGAAAACTCTAGCTGTTTAGAGCAAGGACACTAATGTGGTTATTAAAAAACCAAGAACCAGAAAGGCCAAACCATCTTCCAAGGTACAAAACTCTCCTCATTCTTATCTGACAATAAATTTGGCCTCTTACTGCGTTTATCTTTTGTAGCCACAGATCAGTCCTTCGAAGGCGATAGATGTACCAATAATTAGTGAAGGTTCCTCCTGAAACTCTTGCTATGGAAAAAAGAAACCTTTGAAGCTAATGAGAAAATTGGTAACCTTTAAGTTATATTCATCCATTCTCCTTGTCAAATTGCTCATAACACTCACAATTTATTACTTCATAATAGAAACAGATCAACTCTTGAAGAATATGGCACAAGAATCTTCTTCTCACAATACTTCGGTCCACCATCCCCTGACATTAAGTCAAGTCCTCCTCGACAGCAACAATTCCTTGAGGATCTGGCTATACAAGGATCTCCCACTTTTGTACATTCATCTGACACTAGCAGGCCAAACCAAGATAGTGCTCAACCTGATCAAAACCTTGTTGCCCATCCTTCAAGTGATAGTGTAGAAACTCCAAAGGTGAACCCTGCCAAAAAGGTAACATCTTGTTCTGATCATTTCTTCGGTATAATGGACTAAACATCATTCAGTTGGCTAATTGTTTTCTTTCGGGATGAGACCAAACCGACCGTCGGCTACTCTTTCGCTCTTGACAAGTATGTTGTCGAAAAGGGTGAAGAGTTCACTTCTCAGCAGAGTTTATCTGTAGAAAATCAAGCTCAGCTGAAACATATAGCTCTCCTGCTGGACAAAGACATCAACACCTTGGTTCAAGATGTAGATCAAATAAGGGATTTGGTCGAGCTCATTGATCAGGAAATCCCTCCTCATCTTAAGGTCATTGTAGAGTCTGCAACTCACTTTGATGACTATTTTGCTGCAACCAGGAGAGCCACCAAGACTATAGCTTCTAGGTCTAATCTGCTGAATGATAGAGCCGTGAAGAAGCAAAAGGCCAAACAGTTGGTCTCCCAAATCCAAACTACTAAAAGCTCTCTGGCAAAATTGGAACCCGAGTTGGATGCCATGGAAAGTGAAAAGTCAAGTTTGGATGCTCGGTTGGCACAATTGAATGCCAAGATCCGGACTCATAAAGAGAAGATTGTTGATCTCGCCCAAATCTATCGTAGCAGCCAAGAAGGAAATAGCAAAGCAACTCTCAAAGATGATCAGCAGCTCAAAACAAGGCTCACCAATATACACAACTCTGAAGATGATGACAAGAAGTTGCTGAGAAATGTAAACCACATCAAAACTGAAGCCGTGGATGCAATCAAGCATTTCTTGAACATGTAAGATGCCTAGGCAGAACAAACTGAAATCTTGTATACCTAAATGCGCTTTTAATTTGTTCATTTTAAGTTGAACTCTGCCACAATTTGTGTTTCACGTCATTGTCGAATTAGAGTAAGATTAGGACTTTTGGTGTGAAGGAGATATTTCAATCTACAAGGAAGTCTCCTATTAGGAAAAGAATAAGAGTTTGCTTGTAAAATGTATTCCGGAAATATAAGGAAATCTTTAGAGATTGCTTGGGCTATATAAACAAGGGAGATGTAATCTTTTAGGGACAAGCAAATAAAGAAAATATTTCCCCGCTACTACCACCTCCTCCCGCCCGCCGCCTCCCCTCCCCCCACCCCACGATGCCACCGCCTCCCACAAGCTGCCCCCCCCGGCCGCCCTAAGCCGCCCCGCCGCCGTCGACCGTGTCGCGCCGCCCTCCCCGAACACGGCTCGACACTTATCATGATGTATTATATATTTGCCCCTTCAAAAGATGTATATTTTGTACTATAGTTATTATTTTAATTATAATATTCCAAAACCCTTTTTTTTAAGCCACACCATCATCCGTGCCGCCATAAAATCATTGAAGTTGCCTGAGACTTTTTGCATCAATTTCGGACACGATTGTTTGAAGTCATTTCACAAATATACATGGATCCTTCAATAACATATTCACTTAAATATGGTTCCAAACCCGAAGCTTTTTTTTTTTTTGAAAAAATAATATTTTCCAGATTTTCATGTTCGATTGCCCCAATTCCAAAAACTTGGTTCTTTGGATTTCGCATATTTTATTGTAAATGTAATATGTCATGACCCAAGAAATAGGGCCCAAGCAGGGGCGCCCAAGAGGCCCGGAGGGGCGCCACCGCGCCACACCAGGCAAGCGCGCGCCCCGCCGCCTCCGCCTCCCTTCCGCGGATTTTTCGTAATTAATTCAGCGATAAAGGAGGAAATTATCTTAGGCTTTTTGGTGTGCAAGGGGATATTCCATCTATAAGGAAGACCCTTATTAGGAAAATAAATAGGATATGCTTGTAAAAGGTATTCCAATCTATAAGGAAACCTTTTAGAGAGATTGCTAGCGATGCAGTCCCACTAGCCGGGCTATAAAAGTAAGGGGTCTGTAATCTTTCAGGGTAACAAGCAAATAAAGAAAATTTATCCTAATCTCTCTCCCTTCCTCTCCCACACGCGCGCCCCCCTCCTCCGCTACCGCCGCCGCCACACCGCGCCACACACGCCGCCGCCACCGTCCGCCCGTCGCGCCGCCGCCGGCGCGCTCATCACCGCCACCCCCACCTCCGTTCCTCCTCCCCAAGAACCAACAATCTCGTGTCGGTTCCGGCCCAATCTAGACGGGTTCTAACAACTGGTATCCGGGAGACCACTACGATCCACCCACCACCATGGACGAGAGGCGAAGAAGATGCCGAAGGACTTGGGAACCATTTCGCCGGATTCACCACCAGGCTCGACACGCACTATGTAAAAAAAGGCCTCTACATCGCGCGTTGAGGGCATCTGAGTCGCTACAGCGTCTGCCATTAGGTCTCTAAATGTCGACTTCTGACTGTGTCGTAGCAAGCGTCGCGCAATTGCTTTAATACGGACGGGATTTCGTGCGTCTCAAACTTCCCGCCTATAGTGAGCCCTTGTTACACACGCCGTGGAACGCCTCGTGTCCTGGGGTTTTGCTCGACCGTGGTCTACGTATCTACGCACATAATTGTCTAAGATGCGACCGCCTGAAACGTCACGGACCAGCGGCATCGATGTCGACCGTATCCGCGTCCAAAAAGTAGTGACGCCTTAAGCCGGTATGCGATCAGTAACAGT
Source organism: Hyparrhenia diplandra (assembly GCA_015847255.1). Taxonomy (NCBI): domain Eukaryota; kingdom Viridiplantae; phylum Streptophyta; class Magnoliopsida; order Poales; family Poaceae; genus Hyparrhenia; species Hyparrhenia diplandra. Next base: position 319,755 of record JADLZK010006557.1, on the reverse strand, counting down.
TTGAATGTGCGAGACGCGTACACAAGAAGGCGCGTCTGTGCCACTAACGCACACGACGGACGCTTGTATGCATCGCTAGCGCCTCTAACCGTATCCATTCACGGACACCCGATCACTATAAGGGTGCGTAAACCGTTATTCAAATACGCACTGTGTGGAACGCGAATCGACTTGTGATATCTTCGTACATATAGACGCCTGGGGTACACGTGTCTGTGTCGCCTACAGAGCTACGGATGCGCTTAGATCGCCGATCAGAACTACACCGGCAGTTCACGTGACGCTTGTTTTGTACTACCGCCTGTGAACCTTAATGCACTTTCGCGCTTCCGGTCGCTCGACCGTAACTCGTACAGAACTATAGTCGCATGTTTAAAACGATCGTCCGCAATGTGCCCCCGTGTTACGAGCGGTTGTTCGCAATAGGTGTCGAAAGTAACACACGAGCTACGAACGCGTTTTAGTAAGCTCGTCCTACGTTCCTTTCCAGGCTATTACGGGCGTTCTTTCGTAACCACGCGCCGTGGGATTTAGTCGTTTTACAGATCGACCGTTTTGATTCTCGCACGACCGTAAACGTTACGTATTTTCATACGCTTGTTCGGTGTTTCGCACGTTTCTTGATTCTGCGACGCACATTTAGTACGAAACCTACAGCGCCGCATCGGCCAGTAATGGTCCGTACATAGATAACGTAATCGCTTTCAACTATGCAAAGAAAATTGAAAATGGTAGACACTAGCAAACACAAATAATATAGATGGGACAGTCCGATCACAAACAAATGGCGGGACGGCAAAGAAAGATTGCAAATTCAGGTGTATCTCGGATTGTTCACACGGATGTACCCGGTTCTTCGAGGGCACGCCACGCATTGTTCACAACACAAATAACATAGTTCACATGCATGTATCCAGCTTTGATCATCATGCGGCAAGGGAAACAAGAAACAGGTTCACATGCATGTATCCACCGATCGTCATGCGGCAAAGGGAAACAGAATCAACTCACGGTTTACTAAAACGAAATGCTCGCCTTCGGGGCTGATGACATGTTCCATAAGAAACTTGGCCATCTTCTCTCTAATATCCTCCAAATTGATGGAATCTCCCATCAAGTCAAAATCCTAATACAAAGAAAGGTAGGCGTAAGTGTTTGTGTACACATGGTCTATATTGCCAAACAAAGGTAGGCACAAGATGGAGCTGCACTTGAGTTACCTCGTGACGATCCAAATGAACTTGTTTCATCGCAGCCATCAAGTGGTGCACCATGTAGAACCCACATGTCTTGTTATCGGTTTACAACAGCACTTTGCAATCATATGAAGAAATTCGATAAATCTCAAAGGCCCAATATCGTGTGTTCCCAATATCTCGCAAACATATATTCTCAAAAAAAAATCCGCAAAACATACAATAGATCCAAGTTTACCTTCTTTCAAGAGATTGGTTTAAGGTAGTGTTAGAGTCCAAGAAAGTAGTTATGTCTAAGCATGGACAATTTATTGGTGAGAAAGGCTATGGTTGCGAGGTTTGTTTCGCCTAAGTTTGGCGATTTTTTGTAATAAGTCGATGAATCGATTTGTGACACAATTAATGATAATTCGAAAGTGTTTGGCATTCTCGTTTGTGTCATGTGAATTTTGATGTCACATCTATCTAGCTTGCGCTTAATTCTAGATGTGAATTTTGGTGAGGTTGCAATTAATTCTAGGTTTCACCATTACCAAAGGTTCTAAGTGTCATAATTGTGTGCAATCTAAGCAACCTCGAAAGCCTCACAAGGCAGTGGAGGAGTGGCTCTTGGCACCTCTAGAACTCATACATTCTGATCTATGTGAGATGAATGGTGTGTGCAAAGAGATATTTTATGTCATTAATTGATGATGCTTCTAGATTTTGCTATATTTACTTGCCGAAAAACTAAAGATGAGGCATTATTAGACTACTTTAAAATCTTTAAGGCTGAAGTTGAAAATTAACTAGAAAGAAAGAAAAATTAACCAACATGTCTTGTTATCACTTTATCGGTTTTGCAAATGTGCACTTTGCAAACATATGAAACACATGCTAGAATTTATATATGATGAATAGTTCCCCTAAAATTCATATGAAGAAATTACGATAAATCTCAAAGGCCCAATATCTCGCAAACATACAAGAGATCTCAAGTTTACCTTCTTTTAAGAGATGGGTTTAAGGTAGTGTTGGAGTTCAATAAAGTAGTTATGTCTAAGCATGGACAATTTATTGGTGAAGGCTATGGTTGCGGAGGTTTGTTTCGCCTAAGTTTGGCGATTTTTGTAATAAGTCGCTGAATCAGATTTATGACACAATTAATGATAATTCGAAAGTGTTTGGCATTCTCTCGTTTCGTCATGTGAAGTTTGGTGTCACATCTATCTAGCTTGCGCTAATTCTAGATGTGAATTTTGGTGAGCTTGCGCTTAATTCTAGATTTCACCATTACCAAAGGTTCTAAGTGTCATAATTGTGTGCAATCTAAGCAACCTCCAAAGCCTCACAAGGCAGTGGAGAGGCTCTTGGCACCTCTAGAACTCATACATTCTGATCTATGTGAGATGAATGGTGTGTGCAAAGAGATATTTCATGTCATTAATTGATGATGCTTCTAGATTTTGCTATATTTACTTGCTGAAAACTAAAGATGAGGCATTATTAGACTACTTTAAAATCTTTAAGGCTGAAGTTGAAAATTAACTAGAAAGAAAGAAAAATTAACCAACATGTCTTGTTATCACTTTATCGGTTTGCAACAGCAATCGCAAAACATATGAAACACATGCTAGAATTTATATATGATGAATAGTTCCCCTAAAATTCATATGAAGAAATTATGATAAATCTCAAAGGCCCAATAGCTGTGTTCCCTAATGGGCTTTATTGTTTCAGCCCATGAGTAAAGGTGCGAGGTGCGATATCAATTAGTATCATACTGCTGGTTGATGTGGAGGTAGGGAGTTTTCCTCCCTATATATTTGTACCAAGCCTGCTGGGATTAGACACAACACCACAACTATAATTGGGAGTTTCAATTAGAAAATCCTAAAGGGCGCACCCAACACCGTAGGCTCCCGCGACCGCTTGTGGGTCCGGGAAGAGTATTTTAGCGCCAAGCCTTACCCGCACCATGTGCAATATGCGGAGGCTGTTGCTTGAACCCGGGACCTTCCGGTTACAGGCGGTAGACCACTTGCACCACTTGCATCAGGCCAGCCCTTCCAATTAGAAAATCCTAAAGTAGTAAAAATAATATTTTCCTTTTTCCCTCATCGCACATATAGTCTCTCCATCCCGTCCCCGTCGAATAAGGTTTTGGGAAGCGCTCTTGGCGTGGATCGCCTCCCAAATCTTCCACGGCGGTTTCTCTTCATCGGTCGTCATCCCGTCGTCATAAGGCTTTGCGCGCGGGATCATCAACAAGGAACACTCATCGACTAAGCTTGCGCGATCGCCGTCTGCATCAACACCACCGGTACTTCTACATCGGCGGGTATTACATCTGTGTTCTAATCTTATTGTTCATCATGTTCAATCTATGCGGTGAACCGCTATGTTTACATCGTTTGCCATGATCATGCTTTCTTATATACTATTGGATCATGTCATGCTTCGCTATATGCTTTTAGATCATGATATGCTTTGTTATACGATGCTAAGTCATGCTAGTATGATACACATGTTTACACTAGTTGTTATGATCATGTTATGCTATATGATGTTGAATCATGCTATGATCTTGATATGCTTTTGTGTTATGCTAGTATGCTTCACATGTTTAATCTAGCCGCTCGATTCGTCATGATTTTTTTTTATGAAATTAATCTGAAATTGCCTAATATCTCAACAATCCAAAAACCTTATTATAGCCTTTTTCTTGATTTAACTATGGCTTTTTTTTCGACGTCTTTGAGGCTAGAAAAAATTTCTAGTGCAAATTTTAAGAGGCGGCGAGTTAAGGCCATGCTCTAGCTACAGGCTAAAATGTTTTGGATTATTGTTGGCTTGCCCGAGGGAAATATCTCTCGAGAGAAAGATTCCGGGGGCAACACTATCGACCGAATGCAACCATCGATATATATTCTAAGTTGTGCATTATGGAGAGCTTTCATGACTACAAGATGGTTGCTAACCGATCTATAGTCAAGCAAGCTCATGAGGTTCAAAGACATGGCAAAAAGAACTTGAACTCCTTAAGTGTGTCATACCCAATGAGTTTGTAGCCGTATGCATTAATGCTAAGTTGCCTTCTTCATAGAAGAGCTAGAAAATATCAGTTGAAAACCTGATAGCATCGCTTGATGTTGAGGAAAAGATTCGGGCAAAGAACACTATTGAGAAGGGGAACCAGAGCCATTCTGGCACGAATTTGGTGCAGAAAAACCCACATGGCAAGACCAAAGGTAGGAATAAATCTTCCAATGCCAAATTAACAACTACCACCCGGAAGAAGAAAAACAATGATGATGTGCCTTGCTACACTAGTGGAGAGCTTGGTCACTTTTAAGAGTTGGGTTTAAGGTAGTGTTGGAGTTCAATAAAGTAGTTATGTCTAAGCATGGACAAATTATTGGTGAAGGCTATGGTTGCCTCATATGGTCTCGATCATTCATCAAATGGATGTGAAGACAAAATTTTTTAATGGAGAGTTGGATGAGGAGATTTACATGGATCAGCCTGATGGGTTTGTAGTAAAAGGTGAAGAGCAAAAGGTGTGGAAGAGAGTGGGATTACTTTATCACAATCTCACTATGTTGAGAAGGTCCTGAGCCGATTTGGCTTTATGGATAGAAAGTCTTCTCCAACACCTTATGATCCTAGTGTGACATTGCAAAAGAATAAGAAGTGTACCAGAGATCAATTGAAGTTCGTGCTCAAAATTGTTGGTCCACTCATGTATCTAGCTAGTGCAACCCGGACCGAAAAGGGCCTTATGCTATTTTAAAGGTACAATGAGTTATGGGATTCAGTGATTCACTATTCCGGGCACCCAGCTGTGCTAGAGGGGATATAGTGATGCGAACTGGATTTCTGATATTGATCAAATCTACGCCACTAGTGGGTATGTTTTTACTCTTGGGGGTGGCGCGGTGTCATGGAGGTCTTGTAAACAGACTATTTTGACTAAATCAACCGTAGAGGCAGAACTTACTGCTTTGGATACAGCCCCTGTTCCGCTAGGCGCTAGGCGGATTCTAGGGGGTGACCCGCAGCCTAGAGCCTAGTCGGGATTAAGCGAGCCTAGGCGTTTCTAGGCGTTTTTCTAGGCGGTGACTAATACATGCTTTTATACTTAACAAAAGAGCTAATATATGCTTTTTATACTTAATAAAAGAAAAAAAAGGAGATAAGTGCTCAATGTTGGGGAGAAAGAGGAGAAGAAGGCCCATTTAACAGCCCAACAGCCCAAGTAACCCCCACCAAAACCTTATCCTCTCCCAACTTCCCCTCCACCTCTGTTCTCCCGACTCCTCTGCTCCCGCTCTTCCTCTCCAAATCCGCCTCCTTCCCCCCCCACCGGATCCGCCCGCCGCGCCCGCCACTCTCGCCCCAATAAATTCTCCTCGCCCCCCCGCCGTCGCGGCCCTACCCGGCCGCCACCGGTGACCCAAAATGCCTAGGGTTCCGCCCACCCCCCTAGGCGAGGCGGGGACCCTCCGCCGAAAAAAAGCGCAGCCTAAGGCGCCGCCCTAGCGAACAGGATACAACTATGCTCGTTATATGATGCTAAGTCATGCTAGTATGATACAAATGTTTGCACTAGTTGTTATGATCATGTTATGCTATATGATGTTGAATCATGCTATGATCTTGATATGCTTTTGTGTTATGCTAGTACACATGCTTAATCTAGCCGCCGTTCGTCATGATTTACTTTTATGAAATTAACTGAAATTGCCTAATATCTCAACAACACGCTGGTTATTCATCAATGGAAACGCATAAGCGCACAACTTCAATTGAAGCACTCTACTTACTTTCGTATATTTGCGGTGAACCAAAAACTTTTGCGTCCTCATCACCTCCTTAGCCGTGGGATTGAAAACACGCTCGAGAAGCCTACACATGAGTAAAATGTAAAATGTCATATTCTTTTTTTTTTTTTTTTAGTAACATAATTAAGAAAAAAAAAATGCATGGGTCAGTTGTAGGTTAGGAAACACTCATTTGTTTTATTGTAGTTTTCAACGGAAGCGTATCGACTTCAAAGCCGGGCGCGAGTCAACGAAATAAACCCTCCTCCACTTGATAGCAATGACAACAAAATCCGGTCCACCGGGTTATGCGCAAACATGACAAAATCCTTGTCAAGATGTTTCCTTAGGCCCCATTCTAGATATGTAATGCCCATCTTTGCCGCCAGCCCGCCGGCCCTTCCTTCAAGGTCAATGGTTCGGGATCAAGAAAGCCAACCCGACAAAGACATGGCCCTAGCTTCCCTGAAAGGCATCTAGGAATAGAGGCATGCAAAGCAAATTTAGCAAGCAAATAGATGAAGAGGCATCCCAAGTGAGTGCGAGAATAGAAGAAATTGTACTCACGGTGTCATGCGGCAAAGGATGGACACATCCAATACATCCAAAGCCATGAGGTCAAACAAATCGTCGAAACCCACATTGATCGCACCTCTTCGCCCTGCGTGTCACGCCAAAAAACCTCTTTCGCGGGCACCGCAAAGAAACGCCACATTTTGCCTGTTTGTGGTCGCTGTCGCATGTACCACTCATGAAGAGCGGCACAAGAAGGCCCCGCCTTTTGAAGATCTTCGGGTGATAGCATTGGAGATCCATGCTTTGGTAGTTAGGGTTGGGCAAAGGCGAACGAAGGGCATTCGAAGCTACTCCCAACCTGCAGGTCCCCGAGCTCATCTATTGCAACTCCGTGCTCGCTCTAACCGCCGGCCTCAATTCCATCTCAATCTGCAAAGATCCGGGTCCGGCCAAGTCAATGGCTAAGGCGCAAGCCGCTCTGCGAACCACCTACGGGCTAGAGGTGTTGGCGGGCGTTGAACAGTGGCCTTGTAATTCCATTGCCTCCAGCTTAGCCCCGAGCTCATCTATGCACATGTCGCAAAGACCAAGGCTTCCAACCAACCGAACTGCACATACCACCCACATGCCCGGATGCCCCCCTCTATAGTAACATCTCCCCGTAAGCCACCCCGTGGAACCATCATCCGTCTTCCAATCAACCCATGTAGACATACCACGCAGCGCCCTGCATGCATTGCAGGGTGCCCAGGGGCCCCCGTGAGCTCATATCTTTCCCTTACACCAATGACATCGGAAGGACGGGCTGCCTTCTCTAAAACTATCTCGAGATAAAGACCGAGCCTCTTCACAGGTCCAAACAATTTCAGCCTTGTCACCGACACCGGCAAAGATGCTCAATGCACGCAAAAAGCCCGAGCAAGGTTACGTGGATATTTGTCCCAAGGATTACGATTCCTTTGGCGGCCAATTCCCTATCCTCCTTCGCCCACTCTTTGGAGAGTGCCGCATAATCAACTATCCGAAGGCACCTCATTTAATAGGCGACTGAAAAATTCAGGCTACACTGCGTGCTCTGTCTCTTCCCGTTGTAGATGTGTTGTCGCCGCTTTGTTGGATCGAAATCATTGAAGTAGCTTCAACGCCCGAACAGATTTGAAAATTTCGTCGCCTCGAAATTAGCAAGGCCCTAATATTATACAGTTCTCATTCTCAGATATTAGGGCGCCTATGAGGACTACACAAACCACGTAAGCACAGATCACAAAAAAATGTGGTTCAGGAATAGAGGAATATGAACAAACCGTAGTTTAGTAACAGTTCATTTAATAGGCACATTTTTTGTAAGACAAAGTAGTAGTAGTAGTACTCTATAGAGCAATCGCTGTTCTTGAGCATGTATATTCATCTATAAAGAAAATATGAAAACAAAGTAGTCGCAGTTTCCTACGACCCATGTTTTAGATCGCGCTATGAAATTTAGAGGCAACCTGTTTCGATGCTATTGCCGCTATATATATAGCGGCGCTATGGTCATGCTATAGCGGCGCTATGGTCGTGCTATAGCGCTATTTGCAACGTAACGTCAACATGCATTTCACGCTATAGCGCGCTATTTGTTTCAAATAACGAGAAATCGGGACAAGTATACAATTATAATTTGATAAGTGATAATGATAACCATATAATAAAGTTCTCATCCTCAAAACAAAGAACCATGAAGGCAAACAACCATTAAGGCATCAAGTCAAGTACATAAGCAAACAATCATAAAGTTACTGAAATCACTCAATCACTAACAATTAGGCTATGCTGATCAATTTGCCAATAGCGCCATAATAGCGCGCTATGACGCTATTTGAGCTTAGTGCGCTATAGCGCCAAAAAAAAGTGCAATAACATAGCACGAGCTGCTCTATTGGCGCTACGACAATAAACAAACAGCAGTAGTAGCAGCCTTCCTATGACAAAAACACACAGATATCAACATTATACTCCCTCTGTCCCATGGAGTTTGTCGTTTTTGACTTTTGAACTTCATCTTTGACCATCCGTCTTATTCAAAATATTTATGCAAATCATAAAATAAAATAATCAATATTCAAGTATCTTTATTGATAAAATAAGTCATAACAAAATAAATTATATTTGTGCAAAAAATTTGAATAAGACAAAGCATCGAAAAAGATGGCACGGAATCCAAGGCGACAAACTCAGTGGGACGGAGGGAGTAGTAGAAGTCGTGTGTCTTTGTCAAGATCTACAACACCATATATCCATCCGAGGACAAAATCATCACCTTTTCCTCACTTACAGGCGACAATCGTGTGCTCCTATCTCTTCCCGCCTGATGATGCGTTGATGCTGTTTGTTGGATGGAAATCACCGAAGTTGCTTCGTCACCGAAACAGATTTGAAAATTTCAGTCACCTCAAAAATAGCGGGGCCTAATATTATATAGTTCAATTCGTAATAGGCACTCTATGAGGACTACACAAACCACTCGAGGCGAGAACAACAAAATGAAGTTCGGAATAGAGGAATATAAACAAACTATACTTTAGTAACAGTTGTTTTAATAAGGACATTCCTGTAAGGCAAGATAGTTGAAGAACTCTACAGAGCAGTCATTGTTCTTGAGCACGTATATTCATGTATAAAGAAAATAAGGAGCAGTATTTGCAGTTTCCTATGACAGAAACACACAGATAACAACATTATAGTAGCACTTTGGGTGTCGTTTCAAGATCTACACCTCAAATATCCATCTCGAGGATAAAATTGTGCAGTTCAATTACGTAATAGGCGGTCTATGAGGACTAAACAAACCAAAGAGGCAGAGAACAAAAAAAAAATGTAGTTTAGAAATAGAGGAATATAAACAAACCGTAGTTTAGCAACAGTTGGTTTAATAGGATCATTTTTGTAAGATAGTTGTACTCTGACTGAGAAAAGTCGTGTTTCTTGAGCATGCATATTCATCTATGAAGAGAACAAGCAGCCAGTATTTGCGGTTTCCTATGACAAAAACACACAGATAATAACATTATAGTAGCAAAAACACACACGAGATAATAACATTATAGTAGCAAATTAGTGTATTGTTCAAGTATCTACAACTCCATGTATCCATCTAAGGACAAAATTATCACCTTTCCTCATGTATAGGCGATCAAAAATTCAGCCCACAATCGCTGCGTGCTCTCTATCTATCCATCCACCGATGATGCGTTGATGCCCCGTTGTTGGATGGAAATCACTAAAGTAGCTTCATCGCTGAACAGATTTGAAAATTTCAATCGCCTGAAAATTAGCGGGGGCCTAATATTATACAGTTCAATTTTGTAATAGGCGGTCTATGAGGACTACACAAACCACCGAGGCGTAAAACAAAAAAAAAAATGTAGTTTAGGAATAGAGGAATATAATGAAACTGTACTTTAGTAATCGTTGTTTTAACAAGGACATTCGTAAGACAAGATAGTTTAAGTACTCTCCGGCGCCATTGTTCTCGAGCACGTAGATTCATGTATAAAGAAAATTAAGCGGCCGATTTGCGGTTTCCTATGACGATAAAAACACACGTATAACTACATTATAGTAGCGCAAATGTGTCAAGTTCAAGATCTACAAGTGCCTCGTAGTTCAAGAACCATTCATGTAATAGGAAATTTTTTTAAGACAAGATAGTATTATAGATAGTCATCATGTTTCTTGAGCACGCATAATCATCTATCAAGAAAATATGCAAAGCAGAGTTGCGATTTCCTACGACAAAAATACTAGATAACAACATTATAGCGGTCGGTGTCGTTCAAGTATGTACAACTTCGGTATATCCATCTTAGGATAATTACGCGGATAAATTATGTAATAGGCAGTCTATGAGGACTAAACAAACCAAAGAGGCAGAGAACAAAAAAATGTAGTTCAGAAATAGAGGAATAAACAAAGTGTAGTTCAAGATCCAACAAAATGTAGGCTAGGAGATCGAGGAGGAGGCCGGCCATTTGTTGGAGATGACGAAGCGGTGCTCCCTTCCGCTTCGGGTGGAGGATGAAGCCGGCGTAGAAGGTGGTCGGCGGACCTGCGGTCTCCCCTAGAGATGGTGCCTCGTACCACGTGGACCGAAAGTTGCGACGGTGGGGGGAGGACGGCCTCGCCGTAGCCGGTGCGATTATCCCCGCAGATCGCGTCCGCAGATGGATCGGAGGTGGGTTGGATGGTGGTCACGCGGATGCGCCGCCGGCTTGAAACCCGAGAATGGCGGCGAGGCGGTGGTTGGATGCGGCGGTGGTGGTTGTCAACGGCGGGCGGCGGCGGCAGATACCCTAGAATCGCCTTGAGAGGACGCGGATGAGGAGTGAAATGAATCGCCTGTGAGGAGGCGGATAGGGTTTTGCGTTTTGCGAATGCTGGGCGCGCAAATTTTCGAAATGGGCGGGCACAAGGTAAACATCGCCACTTCAGCTGCATCCGAGAAGGCGCGTGGTGGGACCTTCCCCGTCGGCATGAAAAACTCGAGAAGGCGGGGTGAAGAGTGAAATGATTCGCTGTGAGGAAAACAAAAATGATTGTATTCTCAAAAGTGCGTATGAATACATATTTCTCTCAAAAAAAAAAAAACGAAAAATGGTAGTTTCGATTTTCCGTAGTCGTTTTCGAGTTTTTCTGATTATTGCCTAAACGGAAACGGAAGTGTAACCGCGAAAAAAATGAAAATGATAATGGTAAAAATAAATGGAAATGAAAGTGGAAACAGTTTTGCCCTCTTCCGATCGTTTCAAAGATTCCCGTATTTAAGCGGTAATTTAACGTTGGTTACCGAATCAAGGGCACACACAACCAACATGCACATAAGGCAAATATTTTTTTTTGGAAACTACCCTCCGTCCCAAAAAAGAATGACGTTTTTGACTTTTTAGACATCATGTTTGACCATCCGTCTTATTCAAAAAGTTGTATAAGATCGTATCAATTTCGTTCTCTCTCTCATAGTAATTCTAAAATTGATGTTTTTTCTTTCTAAAATGTTGTAAAATCATTCTCTATCAAGCTATTGTATTCTTACACAGCTACGACTATTGTAAAATTTTATCAATAACATTCTGATTGAATTTTAAAAATTACAACTTTAAGCAACATTTTTGGAGCACCTAATGATTTCAGCATGAGAAATCATGCATGAACATGAAAGTTTTGTATAACTTCTTATATATTAAGATGTATACATCTTTTGGTCATTTCTTCATCCGACGACGTCACAATAACATTGTTCACAAGATTTACACATGTCTCATATAGTTGATGAAACTACGAGCACGGCACACCCGGTCATGGCACGGGGCAAAAGTGCGTGCTTGGGGCGACCCTCAAGCACGGGGGCGCGACGGCCCGACACGTTAAGAAAGGGGAGGCACGGTGAGGCTCGGTGGCAAATATAATGGTGATAATATTGTACATATACTTGGTATAATATTGTACATATACTTGGTATAATATTGTACATATTTGGTATATTAGTTCCGATATTAGCATCTTGCACCGCCGGTTTATCATCCAGGCCTACCAAATTTCAGTGTTAACACATGCCTCCTCAATTTTTGGGTAAAAGTACCTTTTGCTCCAAAATTGACCATAGTCCTTAAATCAACACCGAATTCTTTTTCCGAATAAAAACCTGAACCAAACCTTCAATGGACCGGGGCATTTCAAGAAGAAATCAAGCCCACTTGAACGGTTGTTCAGAAACTTCCCAACGTGCCGTTCGGCATTCCAATCTGTTTTTAGGGATACGCGCCACGATCGATCTCATTCATGGTTTCCCCACGATCCCCTGTTTCGGCCTACGATAAATAAGGCGGCGCGCACCCGGCTCTCTCCTTTACCTCAATCCAAAGATACTCCTTCATCTCTGTCTCGCCTTCTTGCCCTCTGCTTCACTAAAATATCAAGCTCACCGATGGCGGTCCAATACGCAACCTTGGCAAGCGCGGAGCCGAGGAAGAGACGAGGAGGAAGCCGCGGTCCTCATCGCCGAGTTGGGTGAGTTTCATTACTTGATCGCTTCTTGTTTTTCTTGTAATCTGTTCTTAACGCAACCCTTCGCTTTTGTTTAGAGATTCCTCGGCGAGAGGTAGAGGCGGGGGCACACGTACTTCCCGATGTGAGGAAAACAGCTCCGCCGGTCATCCCGATGCGGGGGTGCAAACTCGGCCTCCTCCGATTCTTCATCCTCTTCATCAGGATCGGGTTGGAGTATTCACGCTCCTACGTCGAGAGCATCCGCGCGGAGACGAGGCGGGTTCAGAATGAGTACTCCAGGTACTCTCAAAAGATGTCCGAGAAGGAGCTGGAATGGGAGGAGCAGCGACGGCAATTCATCGCGCATGCGTCGGTGGTTTGTCTTCTGAAAAACCCTGATCTATCTCTGATTCAACACTTTGCTTTCCCCCTGGTAGAATTTGATCTTTCAATTGCAGCGCTATCTGCCGAAAACGCCCGGATGACGGCTATCGGCACCGTGATCGCGGACATGGTGAACGCCCGTGGTGCGGCGATGCTGACGCCTCGGCCGCGTAAACGACGCGCGATGATCTCGCTGCTCACGGGCTCTTCATCGGTGCGGGCATGAGCGTGGCGGCGATGGCGACGCAGGCGGAGGAAGACCTCTCCCGCTACCCGACGGGCTTCAGCACCAATAACCCGGCGAACTTTGACACTGATCCAGAGTCGTTGTTCGCCAGATATGACGAGCACGCCGCCGACATCGCCGGAGCCATCCCTCTAGCAAAGGTCTTCGAAAGGCTGTTCTAAAGCCTTTTAGTAATTTGCCACACTTGTTTTGCCTAAGAATCTTGCCACACTTCTGATTTGAGACATGTGTGTTATTAGTTGTGATATATAGTACTAACTACATAATCCATGTGCTATATATTTATTTCTCAAATATGTGTGGATGTTTGCTACTGAACAGAGTGACAGTTCTAATGAAATCTATCCAAATTATCTGTCAATTTGAAAGCATATATACAGTATGTTGCACACCAGTATAATTAGGACAATTTTACTCTAGCGGAGCAAATAAAAATAGGCATCTCTAGCTACTCCTATGAAGCATTTGAGGGCGTTTTCCTTTTATTTTTGATTGAAAAAATGAAACAAATTTTAAAAAAAATAGAAATAGTCCTGACGGGCTACATTGGCACTATGGCCTGCCTCACCAAGCATGCACGGGAGAATCGAGGAATAGACAAATGTATGTATGAGGATCAACGAGCGGACGGCGCTTGCCGCCGCCTGCGGCAGAATTCAACGCTCGCCTGTCCCAGGTGGCATGCCTAGCAGAAGGACGCGGTCGTCCACGCGACGAGGCCGTGAGGCTGCTCCGCCGCTTGAGAGCAAAATTACGGCCCGGCAAAGCCGGGCCGCATGACCTTCTCCCAGCCCCACCCATACAGTAGTTAGCTCTTTCTAATTAATATAGGACCCACTTGTCTATCTCACATATTGTTCTTGTGCCCAAGCCGGCTGTAAGCTTTACAGCCCGCTTACAGCCTACCATAATACTTGCTCTGAAAGGCGGGCGTCTTCTGCGGCGGCAGGAGTACAGTACCGTATATCTGCGTATCAGATAGTATGTATCTCGATCTAACGTCTGGTAAGCCAAATCGGAGTACTAGGAAGTATTCGGGGTAACGCCTATGGAGCTGGTCATGCATATAATGAGTAGGAGTACTAGGCCGGAGTCGAAGGCGGCCCTCCTCGCGCAAAGGTATGCCTCGCCGATGGAGTAAATGCATCGCGTATAATGATGACATTCATTCGCCCGATGGCGCATATAGGCGCTCACCGGCGAGACCGCCCTAAAAAAAGCTACTCCCTACGCCCAAAATAAACGCACGCACGCAAAACAGTGTAAATGTTAGAGACGCCCTCTATCAAAAGGCGTTTTTCATTCATTTTTTTTTTACTTTTCTTTTTTTTCTATACCACTCCTACTTAGCAAAATATATCCATGTCATGTAAAGCAGCCTCACCGGTCAAGAGTTATAACCCTTTTTATGCCCATAGACATGTGGGACATGTTGATGATGTGGCACAAGGAATGGTTAGTGGGCTGGTGAGGTGGCATGCTAGTGGGGTGATAGTGGGGTGGTGAGGTGGCATTGTGTTACTCTAAATCATGTGTCTTTGCGTGGATGTTTGATTATTAATGGCACTCACAATGCTAGAAACTATATCATGGTTTCTAAAGTCTTGGACATTGTGTCAAGAAACTATCTCCCACAATACAATTTTCTATCATGATGTCATATGGCCCACTTGTCACTCTCATAAATTGTCTTGGTTTACGTGAAGACCTCTGGTTTCTTAGTTAGACTTGGTTTCTTGTGTTTTTCCTCTCTCTCTTCAATAAATATAGCGCCACATCAGCAAAAAGCAATAAATAGAGGGGTAATAAATGAGGATAGAAACCATGGTAGAGTCTGCATTGTGAGTGCTCTAATTGCACCTGAGATGATGAATGAACAGAGTGGTATATTCATGTTTGCTGTGGTGTATAATTAAGATTCGTGAACAATCACTAGCATGGATGTCAGATGGGGAAACAACCAAATTGAGAATTAATTGTAGATCTTACTAAGTTATGAAACTTTCTAGTTTAAAACCTTTTGATTTGGCATTATCTTGTAATGGAAAACTAGGTCTCAATTTTTTTAAAATAAAGTAAAACAAATGAAATTTGGAAATTTAAATTTTTTGAATGACCTCCGACAAACTACCAATATAAAGATTAAAGACTGTAGTTCCCAAATATCCATGAAACTTTGTAGTTTACAAGCTTTTGATTTGAGATCATCTTGTCATGGATAAACATGCAACAGTTCGAGACATACAGTCGCGTATTGGGAAAGAGCGCGTCTGTCCATTTACTTGCTTTGATGCGTTCCGCGGGCCATGCATGTACGTACGTCGCTCGACCGCTCCCGCCGGAGTGCTCACCGGCCGGCCAGCTCCTCAGAACGCACTGCATTATATATTGCGAACGCACCCGTATTATTGCTGCTCACCAGCTGAGGGCCAGCTTCTGTTCACGTCGCCGCCGCGCTCAAAGCTCCAAGCAAAAAAGCCCCCCCACCGCACCGGCACCGCTGCCTCTTGCCATGGAGAACCTTCCGCAGGAGTTGCTTGAGGACATTGCGCTTCACGTCGCCATGGCCGCAGAGGATCCTATGGAGGACCTCTACAATCTGCGGGCCACCTGTACCTGGACACGAGAAGCGTGCCGCGGCGTCATGCTGGACCGGAGCATCCCACTAGACCGGTGCGCGAACGACGGCGGCGGCGAAGTTGACGCCGACGGGCGGCTACGTCGCTCCCGGGTCGCTGTACTACTCGCGCGAGTATCGCGCGAGTCTCATCACCGAAGCCGCCGAGGTCGGCAACCCGGGGCGTGCTTCGAGAGCATGTCTGTTCGCCGTTCGTGGAAGGCCGCGACACCGCCTCGCCGCCTCTCGACAAGCTGAAACAAGCCGCCGACTCAGGCATGCACGTGCCGCTATGTGCACGCCTTACTGCTCTACAGGCGGAACGCCGCCGCCGCCGATGACGACCATGCCCGAGAGGTGTTGCGGGAGATTGAGGAAGAAGATACGGCGAGGTGGCAAAAATGTTGGGGGAGCTTGAACTGCCGCCTGCACTTCAACAATGCAATGGCAGTGGTGACGGACGCCATTGAAGGTAAGCAGCTTCGTCTTCCTCCTCTGGCCCAACCGGTGCCTCGCCATGACGGGCATCAGTGCAGATGGGAAGATGAGGCACACAGATTTTACTACGACTGCGGCGGCATTGCCGGAACGATGAGTATAGTGCTAGCAGGATTTTATCCACAATGCCGTGCGAGTCACAGGGTGTACTGCAGCGAGGAGTGTAGGATTCGCGGCGAGTGTGATAGGTTAATCTCTACTGCAGAGCAGCTGGGCTCTGATCTAGAGGATGATGATGCGGTCTGAGCGAGCGTCTCTGTTGTGTGCATGCATACGCGCGGTGATGCATGTATGCATTGGTTGATGTTCGATCGATCCTCTGAGTAGCAGTGATGAACCCTGAGATGTTTTAATTCGTTGTAATCCATGTGTTAAATTTATTTGCGATTCTCACCGCCGGCGGCCACACAGCCATGGCCGCTGCGAGCACCTCGCCGCGACGAGCTAGCCGACTCGGGCTGGACTCTCACCCTTCTCGCTCATTCGATAGCATAGATAGCAACGCTCTAGGTTCTGGGTACGGTGGTTGTCCACCCGTCTCTAGAGACCTCATCTCCGGTGACATCCGCGCACGCCGGTGTGCTGCCCATGTCGGAGAACTTTTCAGGGCTCAAGAATTTTAATCTGTGGTCAAAAACTGTAACGAATGGTCAAACAGGGGATTGTAAATAAGACGAATGGTCAAACAGGGATTGTAAAAGTCAAAAACGGACTTTTATTTGTGGGACGGAGGGTGTATGTTACAGACCCGTGCTCGAAAAAAATAGCTGTTCGGCTGATTTTGGCTGATGGCTGATTGAATAGTATTCTGTGAGAGAGAGAATAAGCTGAAATAAGATAAGCGAGTCTGTATACTCGCGTCCGTCCTTCGTCCTCGTCTGGCCCAATCGGTGCCTCGCCGATCGAGACAGGCATCAGTGCTGATGGAACTGCGCTAACGATGGCAGACGTGCGCCCTCTTGGCAGAGGGGTGTGTGGGATATGCAAAGGATACGCATGTAAGGTCATGGAAAAAAAATTAATTTTGAAACCTATATTTGCTATACACACGCGCAACATGAATCTATTCTCCTCCACGTACACAAGGCAATCACTCCACACTATCGACTACTCCCACTACCTACCTTGCTACCCGAGAAAAAATTAGGTTGGGCTCTATAGCCCCACCTAAATTTTTATTCGTAATTACATAGATTAGGAGGGCTAAGATGTATTTGAGATTGATCAGCCCGTCCTATTTTTTTTTCCTGGCTTCATCACTGATTAACTGTGCTACCGCCTTGCTACCTGAGAAATGAGTAGCTTTCCTAGGTTTTTTTTAACCCCATCGTGTAACCCATTATCCATATCTTCGAATATTGTACAAAAAATATATTGTGCGCATGGAGTTAGCGAGTGCACCTCGCCCGTCCGCAATGTTTCTCTATTTACTTCCTCTATACATCTTGATCATCAAGATTTCCCTCCTTTACATACTTTCTTCCACGACTCCGACCGATGTATCTCTATTTGCCTCGATCCTCTATATGGCCTATAGTCATCAAGATTCCTTACTTTACAAACACTTTCTTCCGCACTCATGCCTCATTTATCTCTACTCTATACAACTACCATCAATGGGGCCCACTTATAATTTTATCTAAATACTAAGCGAATTCCCCGCACATTCTTTGGGGTAGGAAAGGGTATTGTTAAAGGATTGAATTATTGTACTGTTTAATCTCAAAAAAAAAAAAAATTGTAATCGTTGTGAAATCTGATCACAATTAGCTATTGAGCAGAATTACTTTGCTTGTGCAGGTTAGAAACAAAGTTAGTAACGAAGAACTTAAATGTATGAAATAGAGTATATACTCATTTGCATAAAGATTATTTAATCTTATGTTTAAACTCCAAAATTTGAACCAATATCGAATAGAAATATTTAGATATGTTGGGGCGGGTGACAACTTCTCGTAATGTAATAAAACATATATAATAATTTATTTGAGGAAATCCTTGGTAGATGATTTAATCTCTTGAACTTCGTCCTTCACGCGTCATATCCCCTGCGCGTTGCCGCATATGACCGAACGGTGCATGTGGATGAAGTATATGATCATACTAGACCATCCATGGTGGTATATATGTTAAGCTTGTATTCATACGTTGAGTATATGGATATACTTTTTTTATATATACAACAGAGAGTAGCATTTTATGTAATATATTAAAAATATAGGTTCCTTCAAATTTTTTACTTTGTAGTAAGATCTAGAGTATCTTAATGAGTATCTAAACATACTCAAACCGAATGTGATTTTTTGAATATGGGTGTAGGTGTATAGAAAGTGCACCCGGGTATATATATATTTCTATTTTTCTTCTGTTTCGAATCTACTCCAACTCACCACCACATACCGCCCACGAACCACTCACGAGTTAACCGACCCTTCTCCTTCACTTCCCACCGGGCCCCGCCTACCCCACCCAAGCCATATACACATGCCACCCAAATTGTCCACACGACTACCACCCCCCGCCCCACCCCCATTCCACGCACACACCAACCAAAAAAAATCAAACCCTCTCCCTCTATTCTGTCAAAAAAAAAAAAATGTCTCCCATACCAAGAAACCCGAGACCCGAAAATCGAAACCCCGTCGTGGATACGGGCGATACGCAAAGAATACGCATGCAAGGTGTGTCATGTGTGGAACTGTGGATATGATCGGCCGTCCCCAAGTCATGTTTGTCACTCGACCTCTACGCCCGGCCCGACAAAGACCGCCCACCGGTGTACTCCAGTAATAATCCCAACTCACTCTCGGTCGTTCGGCGCCAACAAATGCTTTTTCCCTCACAAGTCACAACAAATCAGCACCACCGGCCGGCCGGCAAGATTTTCTACGCCCTCCATCTCGCATTATCGAGCGAGAACACTGCTCATCTTCCTTTCCCCGCACCCGGGCGCGAGCTTCCGAGGAAAACCGTGCGGCGAGCCCCGAGCCATGCTACGTAACCTTCCGCAGGAGTTGCTTGAGGACGTTGCGCTCCGGCGTCGCCATGGCCGCCGCACAGGATCCTATGCGTGGCCCTCTACAATCTACGGGCCACCTATACCGGACACGAAAGCGTGCAGGGCGCCATACTGGACCGGAGCATCCCACTGCATTTCTTAAGCGCAATCACTAAAAACAGGTTTAGAACCCATCTCTAATAACGGCGCCAGAAATGCGCGCGTTGACATTCCTAAGTGAAACCACCGTGTCGGTGATAACACTAGGTACATCAACGGTGATAGATCTTGCCAAATAAGATATTCATCCGCAAAGCGCATGGATCTATCTTTGTAGCATTTCACCCGGAAGTATTCAGGGGTATCGTTATTTATATTTTTCCCAAAGGAAGGCATGGTGTAAAAGTCTCTAATTCGACATGGTCAAGATGACACGAATGTATAATAGACCAATGCTCATAATAGGGGTAAAACAAGATAGGTAGTAGGATAACTTGACACACACACTCAAGCCAATCTCAAGGATAAAGATAAAAGAATGAATAAAAGAATAAGTCTAACATGGAGCGACATATCCTAAATAGTCATGTCAAGATAGCGTATACACACATGTTTTATGGTTAGAGATTCTAAGTCAAGATAGCCAAGGTCTTTGCTGAATTACTTCGCACCCCAACGCCTATCCGGGAAGCTTAGGCAATTAGCTCTACAAACCCCCGAAAGTGGGGGGATTTCAAGGGACGGACAATGCTTGTCACGACCAAGCCGCCTACCCCTCAACCGCGGGGATGCACCGCAAAAGATAGGCAACCCCTAGCCCGTGATGGTTGATCTACACTAGTGATTATCACTCTAGCGTGTTAACAAGGCTTACCCGGCCCCCTTCGGTCCTTCTACTAGAGCGCCGCCCCGAAGGAACGACTACCAATCCCGTAACCCAAATCAAACAAGTCTAGCTCTAGATAGAACTCATCATATCGATCTAGCTCTTTGGTCTAAACATGTATGTATGATAGATTAAGCACGATCATCTATAAGACAAGATCATGATATAGGAACTATAGACTAGTTCTTCAACCAAGATTATATCACAAGAACTTTGCTCTAATTCAAGAACACAACTATATTGATAAGTAGAGAACAAGAACAAGATGAAGAACTCTAAATTGCTCATACCGAATAGCTCCAAAATGTCTTGCTCTCCTTTTATTATCCTTGCCAAACTCCTCCCAAGTACAAACTAAAAAGAAGAAGGAAAAAAGAAGAAGAAGAAGAAAGAAGAAGAAGAAGAAGAAGAAAGAAAGAATAAGAAGAAGAAGAAGAAATGGAGAGAGGCTCTATTGTGTGGTGTGTGTTACAATGGTGGGAGATGGCCTCCTTTTATAGGTAGAGGGAGAGGGGGCTCATTGGAAAATGTCCCTCCCATATGGAAGGAGCAAAACCGACTGGGAACACCTTCCTAGTTTGCTAAACCGACCAACCAACGTCGGCAACGCCGAGTTTTGGAAGGTAACAAACCGCCTCCCCCGGCTAGGCCCGGACCCGTGCCTCGGTAGGGGTGCGGCCGCTTTGTCGTGGTCTTGTAGCTTCACCGTCACGGGCCCCGCCGGGCCGGGCTTTGCCGCGGCGGGCGTCTTTGGGCCTAAAAAGTTGTATGACGGTGTTTGCTCGCCCAGTTCTTCGTGTTTGGTCCATTTCTCCCTTGGGCTTGATGTTCGTCGGGAATGCGCTTTCAAGGGAGGCGCCTTTTGGTATATTTTCCACTTGGTTTTTATATAAATCCTGCATAAAATTATTTTGGCACTACAAGTGGAATTATGTCAATAATAAAAGTATATGTGTGTAGTAAGGTATAGTTTCAACCCCTTATTGGTAGAATGTTGACGCTTGTAGTGTCCAAATTATTATTGTGCGTGATTTATATAAGAAACAAGTGGAAAATACGACAAAAAGGCGCCTCGGCGCATTCCCCGAGAACACCAAGCCCAAGGGAGAAAAGGACCAAACACGCGAGAACCGGGCCGAGCAAACATCGCCACACAACTTTTCCGAGCCCAAACACGCCCGGAGCGTGCTTAGAAGCGAGCCCGTCGAGTGTTCGTGGAAGTGCGCGCGCACCACCAGTGCTTCGCCGCACCCATCCTCAAGGCATGCACAGGCCGGTATGTGCATTCTCTTCGAGGCGGCGGAATTACCTTCCAAAACCGGCCGTTGCCGGACGTTGGTTGGTCGGTTTAGCAAACCAGGGAAGGTATTCCCGTGTCGGTTTTGGCTCCTTCCATATCGGAGGGACATTTTCCAATGAGCCCCCTCTCCTCTACCTATAAAAGGAGCGCCATCTCCCACCATTGTAACACACACCCTCACAAGACAACCGGTGCCTCGCCAGGGCGGGCATCTTCTTCATGGGGAGACTAGTAGGATTAGTAGTTTAGGATGGGGGCTAGGCCTATGGCATACAAACCCCCTTTGGCTCCTTGGGAGTGTAGGATCCGCTCCGCGAAGTGTAGTAAGTTCTTCTATGGTTGCTTCGATGGGTAGTGGAGTTGCATGAATCTATCTTACTTTTGGTACGTGATGGTTGATGTATATATGTGGTAATTTATCCTTATATTCACGTGTTGATGGTGAGACCTTCAAGGCTCAAGAACCCTAATTTTTAGTTTTAATGTTGGTCAAAAGTTGTAACTAGTCTTTCTCCCTCAAAGTAACTCCAAAAAATGATGGTTTTTCTTTCTAAATTTTTTGTCAAATCATGCTCTTGTCATGTATCATCGATAACATTTCAATTTTAAATTTAAAATTACAACTCCAAACATCAATTTTGGACCACCTAGTGATTTTAATGCGAAGAAATCTTCCATGCGAAGCCCTTGGAATATGAGTGCATGCCACTTGAGCTCGATAACGGTGGCCGTCGTGACAAGCCCCGACCGCCATAAAAATCCCCCACGTTCGTGTGTGCCCGTGGAGTTATGCAATGCCTTCCATAGGGCGGATGTTCAGCTCCCGCCGCACAAAACATTTCATAGAGCGCGCTCGAGCTTCCACCAAAAAAGCCCATGCGTGTTGCCGACTATCAACTCTCGCCATGGAAAACCTTCCGACGTGACATGCTTGCTCCACGATTAGGACTTTCTTTATTCGCCATTTATCTTTATCCCATGAGTTTGGCTTGAGTGAGTGTGCCAAGTTATCCCTTTACTTGTTCCCTTTATATCCCCGCGGAGGTGACCCATGGGACGGAGCATGTTATCTTGTTCATGTCCAGATTAGATCCTTTTCCACCATGCCTTTCTTTGGGAAAATATAAATAAGGATCGCCTCGAATATCTTGTCACTAAGCTCGCCGCCATCGATAGATCCGGATGCGTGCTTCATAGCCGGATGAATATCTTATTTGGCAAGATCTATCACCGTCACGATATACCTAGATCTTTATCACCGACACGCGGTGGTGAAACCGCCAAGTATGTTCTTGCTCTTGTGCTCTCGCCGCCATTAGAGTGCCGTTCTAAACGAAGACTATGATTGCGGCTTAAGAAATGCAACGGAGATCGAAGGCGACCGCTCGGCAACGGCCGGGGCGTGGAAGAACATCAAGCGTACTCGGCCCCGCCGAGAGGCATGGAGCAGTATGGTGGGCTACTTGGCGGCGCATATACCAGAAGAGTGCCGTCATCCTATATCCCAAATGGTGCCTCGCCATGATGGGCATCTGTGCAGCCCGGACGGGGGCGGTCTTTGCCGTAGTGTCGTCTCGGGTGAGGGCTCGGTGATGTGTGTTGCGTGTTCTGCAGCCGAGGAGTGCGGGATCCGCGACGAGTGTCGAGGTTCTTCACTCAACTTAATCTTTTGCCGTGGTTGGTGATCTTCTTACGATCAAACTTTCTATTTCTAGTGCTCTAGATGGAGACCTCGATCGAACAAACTTAATTCCATAGCTTTTTAGTGCGTGCGTGATGCTTGATGTCGATCCCGTGTATGTGCGCGTGATGGTGAGAAACCGAGAACTTTTTATTAGTTGTGATTAATTGTGAATTTGTGATATACTCCTCTGTCCCATGGAGTTTGTCTTTTTTGACTTTTGAATTTCATATGTTTGACCATCCGTCTTATTTAAAATATTTATGTAAATCATAAAATAAATTAATCAATATTCAAGTATCAATATTGATAAAATAACAAAATAAATTATATTTATGTAAAAATTTGAATAAGACGACGCATCGAAAAAGATGGCACGGAATCCGGTGGACGATGGCGACGCGTTCACCCGCAAGCTCTCCACGCAAAGGATACACCTACACACGCACGCACCGTGCAAAGGTTCTGACGCTACTGGTATTCATTGGCGTTGGTATTCATTGGCGCCTAGGCGTAACACTCTTTTCGCTTAATGAAAAATGCGCCTAGGCGTGCTCTTGAAAAAAAAAAAAAATTGGTGCGGTCGCGAAAATAAGTTGTACTCCCTAGATGAATTTTTGCGACGACGGCGCGTCTCGAAAAATAAAAACGTACACACCGGTCATGTCGTCGCAAGCCTCTCCGGCCGCTCCCTAAAAAAAACACGTGGCTGCACGGGAACGCACCCGCCCGGGCGCCACCCGTATTATTGTTGCTATTCACCTCCCCCCGCCCGCGCTCAAAGTTTCCGGCAAAAAAGCCCCCACCCCGCGCCGCGCCCTCGAGCCATGGAGAACGTGGACAACCTTCCACGGGAGTTGCTTGAGGACATTGCGCTCAGCGTCGCCATGGCCGCAGAGGATCCTATGGAGGACCTCTACAATCTACGGGCCACCTGTACCTGGACACGAGAAGCGTGCCGCGGCGACATACTAGACCGGAGCATCCCACTAGACCGGGTGCTGCAACGACGGCGGCGGGTCGACGTCGACAACTACGTCTGGGGCGGGCCGTACCACTCGCACGAGTACGCGCGAGTCTCATCGGCAAGCTCGCCCGGTCGGCAACCCGAGGCGTGCTTTAGGCGAGCATGTCTGCCGTGTTCCGTGGAAGGTCGCCTCACCGTCTCGCCGCCACTCGACAAGCCGAAACAAGCCGCCGACTTCGGGGCATGTGCTCGCCCGTGCGTGCACGCTCTTACGCTCTGGCAGCGGAACGCCACCGCCCCGCCGATGACGACCATGCCCGAGCGGTGTTGCGGGAGATCCCGCCCCGACACGGCGGCGGCGACGACGCGCCTCGACTTCCGGGAGTAATCGCCGCGAGCACTTCGGGCGGAGTAATAGAAGTGTTGAACGACGTTGTGCCCTCGCTATCAAGAATGGCGAAGATCCTCCTCCTCTGCCCAACCGGGCCTCGCCAGGGACGGGCATCGGTGCATATTGGGAAACAACCTGCGGCGCCCGGGCGAATGGGGGGGCCACCGCTACGGTGGGTGTACTTGCAGCGAGGAGTGTAGGATCCGCGCCGGAGTGTGGTATGTTCTTCATTTCTATAGCGTTGGTATAATGCAGCAGTGTGGTCTATATATGTGTGTGTGTGTGTGTGTGTGTGTGTACATTTATCTATAGCTTAGCTCTCTAGCTACATGATCTAGATCGATCAAATAGCTTTTGCTAGCTTTTGGTTGTGTGCATGCATGGATTGGTTGATGTTCGATTGATTCTCTGAGTAGCATGCGGTGATGAACACCGGTGAGATGTTTTAATTCGTTGTAATCCTTGTATTATATTTTAATTGTGTTGGTATTGTGTTTGTGATTTAATATATGTGTTGTATTTCTCTAAATCATGTGCTGCGTGGATGTTTGATTGCGGCTGAAATGATGAGTGAACAGAGCGACAATGGTGTATTCATGTGTTAAATTTATTTGCGATTCGCCGGGCGTCGCCACGCCACCATGGTCGCCCAGGAAAGCACCTCGGCGTGGCTAGCTAGCGCCTCGGCTGAACTCACACGGTCACACCCTTCTCTACCTTGGAACCTCGAGGCTTGTCGGCTTGGAGGTTATGCCTCGTGCCGCTGACGCCGCCTCGAACGCGCCGCCGTGCGTCCGGCCGGACCACGCAGCAATGGCCGCCGCGAGCACCTCGGCGTGCCTAGCCTCCTCCGGATGAACTCGATCTTTGCCTTCTCTCTTACCGGCACCTCGAGGCTCGCCGGCTTGACGGTTATGCTTATCGCCCGTGCCGTTGTCGTCGCCCGAACACCGCCATGTCCGCCGCCGCATTCAATCGTTCTCCACGACGGCAACCCCTCTCCGACCCGTCCCGCCCTCGACCGTGTGTTCAAAGGAATTTACGCTGCGTTCTGCCGGTGCTTTCCATAACATCTATTTGACCTCGGCTTGTCGTCATTGGCCGGAGCGTCGATCCCCACTCGCCATACCGCCCACCATCGGTGTCGAGCTCGGAAGGAGACTAAACCCGCCATCCAATAGCGCATACTAGTAACGCTAGGTTATGGGGATCACGGTGGTGGTCCTCCCATCGCAAGAGACCTCATCTCCGCTAACATCCACGCACGCCGCCCGATGCCGCCACGTCGGAGACCTTTAGGGCTCAAGAACCCTAATTTTTCTTTTTAATCTATGGTCAAAACTTGTAACTAGTCTTTCTCCATCATAGTAACTCCAAAAATGATGGTTTTTCTTTCTAAATTTTTGTCAAATCATGCTCTATCGGGCGATTGTATTCTTACTTCTATTACTCTTGTCATGTTTCATCGATAACATTTCAATTTTAAATTTCTAAAATCACATAACTCCAAACATCAATTTTGGAGCACCTAGTGATTTTAATAGAAGAAATCTTACGGATGACCGTTGGGATAGTGCGTCTGAAAAATAAAAGCCGTCTGCTCATTCCATTGCAAAATGTTCCGCTGGTCATTTCTTGATCCGACGACGTCGCGGTAACATTGTTCACAGAGTTACACATGTCTCAGCGTTTATGAAACTACGAGAGAGATTTCTAAGATTTGTGAACAATGTCACTAGCACTATGTTGGATGGGGAAAAACTAAAATAAGAATTGTAGATCTTGCTAAGTTAAAGAAACTCTCTAGTTTAGAACTTTTTGATTTGACATTATCTTGTAATGGAAAACTAGGTCTCAAATTCAATAAATAAATAAATAAATGAAATTTAAATGTTTTAAGTGACGTCGGATAGACAAACCACCAACATACCGATTGTAGTTCTCAATTATGAAACTTTGTAGTTTACAACCTTTTGATTTGAGATCATCTTGTCATGGAAAACATATACACTCTCCGTCCCATTAATAAAAAGTCCGTTTTTTGACTTTTACAATCCCTCGCTTGACCATTCGTCTTATTTAATTTTTTATGCAAATAATAAAAAAAATAAATGATTATAAAAGTATCTCTAACGATAAAATAAATCATAACAAAATATCTAAATTTTTAAAACATTTTGAATAAGACGAATGGTCAAACAAGGATTGTAGAAGTCAAACACGGACTTTTATTTATGGGACGGAGGGTGTAGCAGTTGAAAACATTTTGTAGTGCGTATCTTCCGTATCAGATCTTACAGACGAGCATTGGGATAGTGCACCAAAGAAGCCCGCCATTACGCCCCCGCACGGCCCCGCGACCCGCATTATTGCCGCCACCAACCGAGCGCCTACCGCCGCTCACCACCGCCTCCGGTGACGGACCATTTTTCGCCGCACAATTGCACAAACCATAGCTAGAGGGCGCCGAGCTTCCACCAAAAGCCCCCCGCGGCCGCCGCGCGCCATGGAAAACCTTCCACGTGACATGCTTGCAGAGATTGCGATTCGAGTCGCCAAAGGACAGCTGCAGATCCCATGGGGCCCCGCCAATCTGCGGGCCACATGTTCGCAGATGAAAGCGCCGCGGTGGCGACCCCCTGGGTGGGAAGGGAGCATCCGACTAGACCTGTGCCGTGACCGGGCGGTCGGCGATCAGGTCGCTGTACACTACTCGCTCAAGTATCGCGAGAGTCTTTGCACCAACCTCGCCGTCGACAACCCGGAGGCGTACTTCACTGCCATGAAATGCCGCCTTCGCCGAAGTCACCACCAAGAACCCGTCACTCCCGAGTCAGCAGCGCTACGCCACGTAGGGCATGAAGCCACCGACTATGTTCTGCTCTTTGTGCTCTACAGGGGCTAACACCGTGCCGTGGATGATGACGACTATGCCCCCGGGTGTTGCGGATATCGAAGGTGACAACCCGGCGACGGCCGGGACGTGGAAGAGCATCAAGTGTACTTTCGCCCCGCCGACATGCATGGAGTTTTAGGTTGGGCGACTTTGGCGGAGCATATACCGTAAGAGTGGCGTACATCCCATCCTATAGCCCAAATGGTGCCTCGCCATGACGGGCATCGCAGCCACCAAAACGGTGCGGCCCATCCCTCGCCCTCGGGTGGTGTGGTGTGCTCCGTGTTCTCGCAACGAGGAGTGTAGGATCCGCGACGAGTGTATGAGGTTCTTCGGTCCAAATCAATCGCTTGCGGTGTAGAAATCACTGGCGGAGCACGGATATCATTCACGTTGTTCCGGGTTTGTGATCTTCACACAATCAAACTTTCTATTTGTAGTGCTAGTGGCACCGATCTATTGCTACCTCCTCTTTCTCCGATGGTGTTGTCGATCAAACAAACTGAATTGATAGCTTTTTGGTGCGCACGTGATGGTTGATGTTCTCGATCGAATGGGGATTAATTTGATCGATCATATGCATGGTTTAAGTTGAAAAGATCCTCGAGTAGGAGTATGCATGAAAACTGAGATATTTTATTAGTCGTAATCATGCAATGTGTTATATTTTTCCAAATTTATGCTTTGTTTGGATGTCCTTCTCCTCTCTTCCTCCTCCCCCCCCCTCTCGTGAGTTGTTCTTCCTATAGAAAGCTTTGTGATATGTGATTCTCTATGGGGAAGCGGGTGGCCTTGCTGGCGCTAGGGTTGGCCGAGCTCGCTAGGGCCGGCGGGGTGGTGGCCGTGGCGGGGAGCGCGGAAACGAGAGGGCGGGCGAGACGAAGAAGATAAACAAAGATCGGGCTATCCGCACTTGTGTTTCTCTATTTACTACTTCTTCTATACGGAGTAGTATGTACATCCTAGTCATCAAGATTCCCTTCTTTATCTCTAGTGGGGACCAACTTATAATTTTTATCTAAATATAAATATATATTCATCGAGATCTAGTTTTGAAGGATTAATTAAAACGAATTCAATAGTGTAATCTAGTTTTTAAGGTACAGTAGTTTACATAGTGGGCCCCGCCCGGCGCATGCACCGCTCTCCGCACTCTCGTGTGCCTCTCGGGCTCATCCGACGTGGCCCCCGTGGCGTACACACGGAAGGCCTCGGATTCCCGGCGAACTTGAGCCGGGTTCTTGGGGCGAGGGTTCCCGAGACCCATTGCAAGAAATTTTGACCGCCGTCTTATTCAAATTTTTTATATAAACATCATCCATTTTGATGTGACTTAGTTTATTATTAGAGATACTTTAATAATAATTTATTTATTTCCTAAATTGTATAAATAATTTGAATAAGACGAGCGGTCAAACATGATGTCTTAGAGTCAATATGGTGAATTATTTTGAGATGGAGGGAGTATCAGACACTATTTTTTTTCGTGCCCTAAAATATAGCCGAGCCAGTTCATCTGATTTAATAGTATTCTCGTGAGAGAGAATAAGCTGAAATAAGCCAAAAAAAAGGAGCCTCTAGGAGTAGTAGGCGCCCTTGCGTGTTGTCGCCTTTTCCCATCCGGTGCCTCGCCGCTCGAGCACCCGTGCGGTGCACCGGCATGGCACGCGAATCGGGAGCACGGCCTGCACCAAGGATTGGACGGAACGACAATGGCGGGCGTGGGCCCTATCCTACAAATGAGCCATACGCAAAGGATTCGTGCATGCAAGGCCGGACATGGGCCCTATCCTACGCCGAGGTGTGTAGGATTACGCAGAAAGATTCGATGCAAGGATTCGTAATGGCCCTATACACGCGTCTGTAGTTAAGGAGCCGTGTGGTGGAAAAGGCTCGTGCTCTACAAGAATACGGTGCCGCCCAACGACGGGTATTTTGATGATGATTTTTATAGCCCCAAACTTTTTTGGGAAAACATCCTTACTTTTATTGGGACTCGGCGCGCCGCCGGCGTTCATTATTGCTTCGGGGGTTGCGTGTGGCGTAGCGCCGGTTTCCCGCCGCTGCGGTTTGGAAGGGCAAGAGGCCGGCTACTCCGCAGGGCAAGGGCAAGGAGGGCGCGAGCGAGGAAGATGAAGGGCAAGAGGCCGGCAACACCGCTAGACGCTGATGGCGGCGGTATGCCGCGGACGACGCTTTCTCGCCGCAATCGCCGGAGGAACTGCTCCGGGCAGCAGATCCTCCAGCGGCGCATCATGCGGGAGGACAAGAAACTTCCGTATGAACGTACCTGCTTCTTCGACTGCCCCCGCCGCAAAGTTCCGGGCAGCATAACCGACACCGAGGAGGCGATATCCAACTCGCGGTCCGCCGGATTCGCCACCGCTACCGGGTAATACACAAAGTTTCCCCGAGCTCCGGGCAGGGGCGCTTCTTCGAGGCCAATCGCCCGGAGGCCATATGCTACGAGGATGGTGAGGATGACGACGCGCCGGGGATCCTAAGGGGCCGGAGCTCTCGTGAAAGCCGCCACGCCGCGGACTTCGGCGCGGCTTACTTCTTTGGCGATGCCGCCGTACCGCCGGAACCCCGCTGACCAAGAAGCGCGGCGCCGCTCCATGGAATCGGGCGGCCCCTAGCCCGACGGCGGTGGGCGAAATCCATAATCGCCGAAGCGCCGCTATTGGGCCCGTGGAGGACCATCGAGGTCACGCAACCCAACCTTGGTTGATCCCGACGGTACGGAGCAAATTACGGCCGCCGCCGATCCCCACGCCCCTGCATGGCCGGAAGGATGCAAGCGCCGTGCGCCCACCGCTACCGTGGTGGAGGAACTGGTCATCCCCTTTCGCAGCGTTTCGGGTGCCGCATCGATCTTGAGTTCGTAATCTGGTTCGGTCACCGAATTGGATGTCGCAACGATGCACGCCTTCCAGATGTGTCCGTCCCCAAAACTAGCTATATTTATTTAGTTTTTATTTGTGTCCGAGATGAGTTAGAATATCACTACTCCCTCCGTCTCATGGGGTTTGTCGCTTTTTAACTTTTGAACTTCATGTTTGACCATCCGTCTCATGGAGTTTGTCCCTTTACCATTCTTTTTTTTTTTTTTTACTTTAATCTATACTACCAACTGTTATCATCGGGGCCAACTATAATTTTATCAAAATATATCCATATGAGGTCTTGTTTTGCTGGATTTATTAAAAGGAATTCAATGGTGTAATCGAATTTAATTTGATTTTTTTGGTTTGTGAGTTATAACATTTTTTAGTTAGTTCAAACAAGAGGGCCTCGCCACCGGATATCATGGTGAGGTCACTGAGTGTATGGGGATTAAGTATATGATCATACTAGACTATCTAGGGTAGGTGGATACGTAGAATATGTGGATATACTTTGTTTATATATAGCAATAGTGATATATTTGTATATATGAAAAAATATGGGTTCCTTCAAAAAAAATTTTCGCGTAGTAAAATCTAGATCTGCGTTAATATGAGTATCGAACATACTCAAACTGATTAAAAAAACCACGACACGGGGGGGGACGACGTCCCACCACCCATCTCATCAAACCGATAAACAAGTATAAACACATGTGCAACGTGGTTTATTGAGGCGGAGTAACTACTCTTGGGAGTACGTAAAAAACGATAAACGATAGATTCGAATAGGTCTACCCTTTGAAACCATACATATGACCAATGAAACCAAAATAAAAAAAAAGTAATAGTCACATCGGCCGACAAAAATAACCATCAAATGGTATATTACACGCTAAAGACATGCATATGACTATCATTCATCTCATGCATGCGGATGAACACTTATGATAAGAAATCAAAAACTGCATCAACATTGAAGCATATAGGCAAACATAATATTTACAATATTCCATAAAGGTAGATTAGGACATTATATATATATAATATATATATATCTATATAATATATATAAAGAAAGAGACGAACACCAACATATACTATACCCAAGCAACAGCGACATGCCACGTAACACCGGCAGTTCATCGCTCACACAATCTAAATAAGTCATAATACATTCTCCTCCTTGATGCTAGTATTCTCGAGGATGGGAAGAGTTGTCCTCGCTGGACTCCACAACCGGGCGCTTACCATTATTGTCCGCCGTGGTAGATCTTGAAGGAGTGGAGACAGCTTTTGTGTCCTTTCGGGCCGGTAACCAACACTCCAAGTCGCGGAAATATAAAATAG
Source organism: Hyparrhenia diplandra (assembly GCA_015847255.1). Lineage (NCBI taxonomy): Eukaryota > Viridiplantae > Streptophyta > Magnoliopsida > Poales > Poaceae > Hyparrhenia > Hyparrhenia diplandra. Next base: position 288,117 of record JADLZK010006557.1, on the reverse strand, counting down.
GTGCCCCGGGTCCATCATGTGCACGTGTCTAACCCCGGCCCGCGACTTGTCTTCACTACTAGTTCACTCCTCTCCACTGCCTTCCACTACTGTTATTATCCCCACAACGCGCACCGCTTGTGCCACTCCTCGCCCCCCCCCAAGGCGATAAGATAAGAAGTCGGGCGATGGCGGCAGATGCCGCGGACGACGTGCTAACATTTGTCGCCAGCTTGCCGGAGGACCGTGAGCAGAGATCCTCGTGGCGCCTCAGCGAAGGAACAAGTTCTTAGGCTGCAATGTACATGGAGTCATTTCGCTCGCGGCAAGTTAGCAAGACTGGAGCAACAAGGAGGCGATCCGCTCGTGTCGCTCCGCTAGATTCGTGCTCGGCCGCGTTGCCGCTTAGAAACAAAGAGTTCCCCGAGACTCGCGCGTGGCGCTTCTCAAGGCCGAGCATCCGAGGCCATATGCTATGAGGATGGTGAAGATGACGGCGGCGCCGTGGGATCCCAAGGGGCGGAGCTCCTCGGGAGAGCCGGCGATCTTTGGGATCGGCGGCCGCACTTCTTGGCGTCTTCTTTATGCGGTGCGGAACCCCCCGCGGACCTAGAAGCGCCGCGCCGCTGCATGGAATCAGCGGCGGCCCGCGACCCGACGGCCCGGGGCGAACCATCTCCCCGCCGAAGCCGTATTTTGGCCCAGCGGACCTCAACGCGGTTGTGTGCCTCAACCCAACCTTGATTCATGTCCCACCGCTTAACGGTGTAGAGCTGCCACAACGATAAACGCGTCTGGCGTCACGGCCGGAAGAATGCATGACCCACGAGGGCGAGGGCGGCGTCGCCCGTACCGCTCCGCTTCGGTCGCGCCTCCGTTTTGAGTTCATACTCTTGCCGCTCAAATTGAGCAGCTTTAGCGGCATACGCCTTCATTAGGATGTGCAAAATGTCCCTAAACTAGCTTTATTTGGTTTTCGTTGTCATATTGTTGTGTAAACATCGGTTCGCTTTAATTTGCAACATGTGTTTGTTTCCCCGTGTTGAGTCGTAATATAATTATTAGAAATTTAGATGAGAGCTCGCCGAGGGTTAGCGATGAGATGCTCGCCGCGACCATGGCGGCATCTGGGCGGAGTTGCGCTCCGGCAATGTCATCTCCGATGGGAACTATTAAAGTTTTGGTTGTGTGCATGCCATCTCCCCGACATTAATGTTGTTGTTAGTCTTCAAATGTTTCCCCGCCCTCCAAAAGCTCTATCACGAAGGTAGCTAACATTTGGATCAAAAATTTATATGTACCTTACATTCCACATTTAGTTTCTAGCTTATATTGCTTGAAGAGATTTTTTAACACGCTCAAATGTAGGTGATATTTGTTGATATTTATGAATTGAATTTGTTTATGTGTAATCCTAATTATGTCTCAATGAAAGTTTATTTAGTCAAATTGTGCAATCGTTGTCACTACGTTTTTGCGGTGTTCAATCCGCACATTTTTGTTTGTTTCATTTGCGGTATCTTTGAAGGCTAGGTCAAAAGGGTGAAGCATCTGAAAAAAATTTCGGGCGAAATTTCCGTAATTTAGGAAATATCGCTGTCTCTACGCTAGGGTCAGGTATATTGCTCCCTCTGCTGAAAATTTCAGAATTTTGAAAGCTGTGGGCGCCAAAATTTGGGCCCAAATATTGTAGAAGCAACCTTCATTGTTGCCACCAAATAAAAGCCCCGCCTAAACCTAGAAGCTCAGCGATTCACCCCAACCGCCGCCACCTTCTATAAAAAAGAAGCGAGCCGGCCTTACGGCTCCCGACGGAGCGGGCGAGGCAACCACTGCCCATTTCCCCGCTCCACGCGGCGCGGCCCAGCCCAGCAGCCAGCGGCGAAGCGGCGCCCCGAAATCCGCTTCGTCGCGCCGCCCGGCTCCGTCCCCGCTCGGCGCTGGCGCCCGGCGGCTCGTCCCGCCCGCTCCGTCCAAGGCTTCGGCGACGCCGCGGCCAAACTGACCCGTCCCCGCTCGGCCGGCCGGCCGTCTGCCTCGACCCGCGCGAGCGCGGTGATGCCCTCACTGTTGCTTCGCGGCCGGAGGTGCCGCCCGTCCATCGGCTCAATCTGCAGGCGTCGTTGGTTGCCCAACGCCGCGGGCGGCGGCTCCCTCCACGCACTTGCGGCATCCAACCATCACGAAGGTTTGCATCCTCAATCTCCGGATGTGTGTAGAGTCGTAGGGATCCTCAAATTCAGATGTGTGTGTGTTATATTGATGCTACCGTGTAAGCATATTGATTGAGTCGTGAGGGATCTTCAAATTCAGATGTCTTGCATGCTATCGATCCTTTTAATGGCTAACATACATATGCATGCTACGTAAGCATATTGATTGATGATGCAAAAGGCTGCTGCATATATACAATTACAACACTTCTAGCTTGCATACAGGTGATGACATCTCATTAGTTTGATTTAGGGAAAATTAAAAATGGTTCCACGATTCTTTTTGCTAGTTTGTTTAGCTATATGTGGATGTGTACCTTTGGAGCTTTGTTTGCTAGCCAGAAACTAGAGCTTTGGCTCCAAAAGGCGCTCGATTTGTTTTCCATCACATAGAAAGACCGCTTTTACGCTACATAATCCACATGTAACTTATTGCCTAGGCACTTCTCCTTGGGGTTTTTAATCTGGTACTTTTATTGCTATATGAATGAATATGAATTTCAAACAATTAGTGGCCCTATGCTAATTCATTACAACAGAATAATTTGGTCCACGCTCCACTTGAAAACTTTGAGAGTGACACGGATAATTTGGTGCCCTATGCTAATTCATGACTTTTTAATTTGTTACTAGTACAATGGCTAGTGATGGAGCTAGTGCTTTGGCTAGTGCTAAAGGCAAGAGTGTGGCTTCGAGCAAAGGCATTGTGGTTGACCTCGTTGATGACACCGGTAGTAGAGGTGACACTGGCGGCCATAAGAGCAAGGCAACGACAAATGTACAGACCAACCTCCTCCCTCTTCGCCCAAGATCAAAAAGGATGAAGAAAGTCCCTTTTAAGAACTTGTACTAGTGAAGAGGTGAGGTGCGTTTCTTCCACTTCTAGCATGCAATTGACTAACTATGGTAGCTGAAATGTCGACTTGGCCTTTTTAGTGTATGAATTCTAACATATTGTTTGCTAAAATGCAAAGGATTTGACATGAATGTACCGTGCGATATGGACTCATTTGGCCATGTGCAACTTGTTGTATTTTGGATTGTGCACGATATTATGTAATATTTGGCACTCTTTGTGGAATTTGTAATATCTAGGACCTGTACTATCCTAGTTTTATGCATGTTTGGAACCGTGGACCTCTAATGATTCTCGCTATGTTGTGGACTAGTGGTGATGTTTTAGACTATCTTTTTGTAATATTTGGACTAATATTTGGGACTTGAATTATGTTGTGGACTAGTGCACCTATATTATTTGAAGTCGTGTGTCTTTGAAGGTGCTATTCTTGCTTTCATCACATTGAGTTGGTACTTTTTTTGCAATTACATTTGTTTTTTTTATCTAAAATGGTATAGAATAGATGTACATGATTTTTGAACAAAAAAATAAATTTTTTTATAAATTTGGTCCGGAAGTTTTTTGTATCGCCGATAAATTTCCGATATATCCGATATTCCTGTTTTTATCGGTGACCGTAGGGATTTTAAAAAATACCGATACTGAAAAACATATATCTTGATTGTCTTCAAAGCCACCTTAAGAAACTGGTATAGTTAGATTACAAGGGCAGGGAAGAGAGATGTGGAATTTGTCAACTTCTTTATTACAAACGCCAAAGTTAGGAGAAAATAGAATTTCTGGACACGGCGTGCCAAATGCGATTTTGAATATGTGGATGCACAACTAGCTTAAACTAAAACTAATGTTCAAGCTTCCAAGGACATAAAAAGCAACATTTTTTGTCTTGTCTTGGGTCTCTACCTTGACCTTGTGCACATCGGGGATATGCATGATAGGAGTACTTGATATGTGTGACCGAGCATTAAATTTTGATTACACCATTAAATTTGTTTCAATTAATTCTTCAAAACAAGATATCACATGGATAGTAGATAAAATTACAAGCGGGCACAAACAATGGTAGTTGGGATAGAGTAGGACAAACTTTTTTCGGGGCCAAATTCCTAATTCTCCCATAGTCCTATTACTCCAAACAATGTTTGAAATTTCGAAATAGCACACAAGTTCACGATTAAGCCCTTTTACATTAACCGTGGGACCATGGTGTGCGCATCGAACACTCTATAGTTGCCACCTCGGATTCCTTTATAGTGCTACTATGGGCAGTTTTCTCTCTCGCAGATCTCTCACTCTCGTCTCTTCCTTGTTCCTTCTCCCATACTACACCTATCTTTACTACTAGTAGTACTCTTCTCACCTCTTCTCCGTCCCCGACTTTCCAAACTCATCTCAAGCAAACAAGAGTAGAGAGCGGTCCGACCGCGAGGGGGACCTGCGCCTTCGTCTCCATCCCGGGCAAATGCACCTCTTTATCACATCCATGCGGCTAGATATGGTTTCATGTGGTTCTAGAAACGGCAAATCGTGAAGTTTTTTTTTTCTTTTTGGTGGTTTGCGGATCCGGGGTCCGCAATCTGGGGAAGCACATCTTCTTTTCTTTTTTGGTGGTTGCAGATCTGGGGTCCGTCGGCGGAAGCATATCTTCTTGGGTAAGCACGAAATCTAGATTGTAAAGTGCATTATCCTTCCTTTTTTTGAAGGGTTTTTTGAATGGTTTGCTATCTAGCTTGTACAACATTGCTCAATAATTTTGTCATCTTAAAATCCTTTTTCGATGATTGATCCTAGGTACAAACCCAAAGACCCACGCAGGAGATTATAAAAGGATGAGGAGTCCCAAGAAGCACGGCCGAGGATCTAGCGTTCTTTGAAGGCACATCTTCTTCGTAAACGCGAATCTAATCCCAAAGCGCATTTCATTTTCCACTAACTAAACCAATCCCCGGATCTACAAACTTCCCACTCTAGCAAACTTGCATCAGAGCCCCGAGAGTGAAACAAAATTATATTTCCACCCTTCCTTTACCTCTTCTCGTCGGTTACGTTTCCCATGTATGCGACTAATGGGCGTCCAAGTAACTACCTCTTCTCGTTGGAGCCAAGTTTTTTTTTTTTTCGTTTGCAAAAATCCAAGGATGGCAAACTAGTTTAGCAAACTCTTGGATATGCTATCATTTTAAATTGTACACATGAAGTTGCTAGGAAGTAATGGTTTAGCGGCTCCCCGTCATAGTCGTATCTTATTGGCTACTCTATTTTTCGAGAAAAAAAACACGAAAACACGAGGAAAAACTCGTCCTCGTCGGTGGAGATGCCACCCTTATCGCCTTTGAGTTCTTTGCTTCATCTCTTCCAATATAATTGCAAACATAGACCTTTTTCTTTTTACATTCATCTTCAGCAGTATATAATTCCCTCGTGCACCATATCATAAATTCCATCATCATGCCCTTCTTCATCCACACTCATGCAAAGATCATCATGGATACTAGTCCGGTTTTATCGGCCAGGGCCCTCATTTTCATATAGTATAACCTCCAATGGTTCCCCATGATGTATCCACCTAGTGTAAGTGCTAGCCATTCCATTAATATACAAGTGTAAGTGATTACTTTGGTTGTGTGAACGCTAGTGTTGTCAATGCATTCTCGCCTGCCCGGATTGAGCTTTATTATGATGGGCATGAAGCAAGATGGAATGGAAGGGCCATTCTCAAGTTTTTTATTTTTTTTTTGAGCCCTACTTTCGGCAGTTCTATTATTCCACACTTGGTTTGAAACCTAATAATGCTGTATATCGGTAGGATGATGTCTTTGTATATCTCCTAAAGTTACGGAGAAAATAGAATTTCGGACGAGCATGCCAAATCGATTACGAATATGTGGATGAACGAAAAGTTTAAATCAAACTAGAGGCCGGGGCTTCCAAGGACATAAAAGTAACATTTTTGCCTTGTGGCGGGCTCTACCTTGACATTGTGCACATCGAGGGATATGCATGATAGGAGTATTGTTGATCTTTATGAGCATGCGTTGTGTGTGTGACCGAGCATTATGACCAACATTTTTGTAAACTCTTTGTGTCGTATTTTGTACATTGTCCAAAGTTTACAATGGATGGAACTTCTACTCATGAACGTCTAGCTTGTCATCTTTTTTTTTATCATATTTTAAAAATTGAGATCTTGCGACTTCATAAGACTAATGACGAGCTTGTTTGTTTCTTTGTGGCACTTTCATTTGCTGACCGTTGATAGTGCAGTTTTATAGTTTATTGAAACTTTGCCGTCGGGATGACCGCTTATGGTTTGGAACCGATTTCTTTGTGTACACATCCGTAGCGATTACTTTGGTTGTGTGAAGGCTAGTGTTGTCAATGCATTCTCGCGTGTCTAGAATGAGCTTTATCATGATGGGCATGAAGCAAGATGGAATGGAAGGGCACCCAACCCGCATCTATTAATCACATGTTTGGTACTTGGTTTGCATAATCAACATAAAATGTCTAGGCCACCGATATGGGTTGGTGTGGCGGCTTTATTTTGGGTCATCCGGAGTGTCGTAATGACACGCGATTTTTAAAAAAAATGAGATCTAACTCTATTATGCGGGTTATCTTCGGGGGGCTTATTGGTCGCGCTTACGGGCCCGATTGCGGCGTCTTGAGCAAGCGAAGGGCGCCCTCGTTACCGAAAGCAAGCAATTGGAGATGGTTGCTCTACAAATTTCCAATAGAGGGTGGAAGCATATTTTCGATTGCTTTAGTTCCAATGTCTATGTCAAAGACACACTTGCTTTTCATTTACCTAAACTCGTAATAATTGGTCGTGTACATCCCCGGATGTAGAGGCCGGATTTTATTATCCATTATCAAAAAAAAAAAGAAAGATTGAGCTTTATCATGGCAATGAAGCAAGACGGAATGGAAGGGTCATTCGGAAGGGGTTTTTTTTCCACACTTTCGAGGACAAGCACTTTGCCAAAAAACCGGAGGCTACCTATGCTGAATTTGCAAAGTGAAGCAAGGGAGAAAGCCTCGTCTTTGTGAGTTTGTGTATGATTAGGAACAGATTTTGTTGGGCTATCCTTCCACATGGAGGATGAATTTGAAGCCCAACAAAGCAGCTAAACCGACGGCGCCCGTGCTTGTACACCGTTGATCTCGGTTGGATTCAACGGTTGAGATTGCTTCTTGGGAAGCATGTATGGGGTAAGGAAAAACCCTAGCCTCCATTCAACTCGAGAAACTATGCCGCCTCCGGATGCCGGACGGCGTGCTTCCCGTTGCGGTGCCGGAGGACACGCCGGCGGAAAGATCCTCCAAATAGCGTATCCAGCGGGAGGAACAACTTCCAACTTGGAGCCTCGTCGGCGTCTGCCGGGTTCCGGCAGTTACCGCGGACACCAAGGAGGCGATCCAAATACGGTGTACTATATAGCGTGGCGTAGCAAATCAATCATCAACGGTATATAGGCTGGCCCCGCGTCGTCGCGCTCCTCCGCTGCCCAGCCCCCTACCCCTGCGGTGTGCCGCCACCACGAGAGAGAGAGCGGTGTTGAAGTGTGTGGCAACGCATTATATTTATATAATAATATGTCCGCGGTGTTATAACCTACGGCGCGAAAACGGCCCAGCCGTTGTACCACAAGAGCGAACGGGCCTAACATGCAGTCCAAATTCAGGCCCAAAGGAAGGCGGCCTGCCGGGAAGCGAGCGGAGGCCCGTTCAAAAACCGGATCTGCAGGCCCGGCCAAATTCAGTGCGTAATGCAAACCACGCGTGTCAACATCCATCGTCTCTAGCGGGGCCAGGCGTATGGACTCGAGACAAATACAGAGGCGGCGTGCACCGCGGCGTCAACTCAGCGACATGTGTCTACAACGGCACCGGACACCTACGGCACGCCACCCAGCGAAGCATCGTTCTGGTCGATGTCATAATACCAAAGAAACGGCCTGCCGGTTGTGGCGACAACACACGCGTAAATGACCCGGGCCGGGTAGCGCTGCTTCGCGACATGTCTGAACACCTGCTACACATCTCGTCTGAAACTATACGCGGCGTCGGTAGTGGCTGAGACATGTCTGCATACACGATAACACAACTCGTGCGAAACTATAAGCCGCGTCGGTAGGAGGCTGCGACATGTCTGAACACGCTAGCATAACTCGCCCAAAAAATAAGCGGCGCGCCGGTAGTGGTTGCGACATATCTGAACACCTCCCCAACACAACTCGTCGTGCGAAAATAAAATAAACGCGTCGGTAGTGGTTCGCGACATGTATTAGATAACCAACTTCGTCACGAAAATAAAAGCGACTTTAATTTGCGGGTATTACGGACCCTTATCTTGTTCAAGCGTCGGTATCTGGCGCACGCGTCACATGCGGTGTCAAGCAACCGGGGACGGGTATCGACCCGTGGGTTTGTGAATCCAGCGGCGTACGTAATACTTTCGTAGCGGTACGTGACGGCGGCGCCAAAAGGTGTCTGTAAGCAAAAGCGCCTTAGTATGAATTAGGGTTGCATCCACGGTCGACGGTCTCCGAAAATGCGCACGTGATGAAACGCGTGTTCGAGATACGTTGAATTCTCGCGGACACTTTCGGTTTCAAAAGCGTCTGCGCGTAGCGCGAGTCTATGCCCGACCAACTAAAAACGTGCGGATTAAGAAAAAAGATGTGTTACATGAACACGCCGTCTGTAATGACCTCCTATTGCTAACGCGTATTGGTCTTGTGGGACCATCCGGCGCCTATTGCGGCCGCCGCCCGACCGCGCGTCGGTAATGTCACAACACGAGGCGCCGTTATTAGCGGCGTCTCTCGGGCTCACCGGGCGGTTATTAGCCTTTTACATAGTGACGCCGCCCGTCGGGGTTCTTTGTCTTATCGAACAACGATCCGGCGGTCAAGTGTCAAGCACCGACTTCAGGGAGGCTGATCTTGCCTTGAAGACGCTCTTGGAGGACACGACCCAGCACCTTCATCAAGACAAGGATTGATGGCAAGCAACACGCCGACGATCGTCCACGGCCGGTGATCCGGAGAACATGATAAAAGGCTACACAGGGCGAAGCCCGCTAGCGGCGCCCGGCACTAGGGGCGCATCGTCGCCCCCACCACCCCCCCGTGGACACCTTCCCGGGCCTCGCTTGTCGATGCACTGGCTGTCCTTCCCAGGCGTATGATGGCAAGGGCGATCCTCTTCCAAATTTGAACCGCTGCGAGCAATTCTTGAGGGGACAAGATGCGCCCGACCCGCGAGCAAGTTTGGTACACCTCATATCATCTCACGGGGAGGAGCACAAGTGCAAGCACCTCTTTGACATAACGATCTTCAGCGACTACACCGGCGACCACGAGGAAGCGTTCCAGCGGACATCAAGGAGGAGAGCGCCGACCTCGGGGTCCTTTTCGGGGACCCGACTCCCGATGCGTGGTGCTCATTCTTTATACCTCGTCGGCATCATCTAAGGCCAAAGGCGTCAACATCATCGTCAACTTCGGGAGCAACGCACAACTACATCGACACCCGTGTGGTGACCACGGCAGAACCTCGGGACTTCGGCCGGTGTGTGTGTTGATCACCAGCCACCAGGCGCCGCCGACATGCGGTACGCCACCTTCGACGTGCCACTATGCATCGGCGGCCCACCGGCGGCGTACCACTACGCGCCGGCGCCCGGCACCTTCGACATCGATGCCTCGTCATGCATGTGAACAGCGGCGTCGACATCATCAGCAGCATGCCTTGGTTGGCAAGCTTGGGACCCGAGTGGCGTGGGACTTCGCCACTCACGGCGTAGTACTACGCGATGGCTGCCCAAGCACATTCACGTCGGCTCCACCTCCTCGAGTGGGGCGCCCTGCGACTTGCTCGGTTCAAGTCTTCGCCCGGCGTCGGACACTTCCCTCCCAGGCGGGGAAAGCGTTCAAGGCATGCGGCGCCTTGGACCTCTATGACCGTCCCTTTGGATTCTTAAATGCAGCTCTGACGGGCGACTTGGAGGACCCGACATCTGCGTCGGATAGCGGCGTCACCGCTGGCGACGCCGCCCCAAGCGTGGACTGTTGAGGATGGTCTCCTCCTCTTCGACGGCGTTTCTACCTCCCGGCTTCCTCTCCACTCTTTGCCCGGACCTCTTTGGAGGCCTTGCTTCAAGGCGGAGTTAAGCGGACGAACTTCCTCGCCTTAAGCGCCTACGGCCTGCTTGACATCGGCGTCACCGACCGCCATCCTATTGGGCGGCATGTGGCCATGGCGCCACCACGTCGGCCCGCCCGGTGTCGTCTTCCTCGGCGACATGGATCGCCTCTTCCTCACCATCGACAACGTCCACATCGGCTATGAGCGAGAGGGGCACACCCGGCTTTCTCCATCCATTACGGCGTCGGCTCCTTCATATGCGATACAATATTGAATTTGTTTGCTACCCCCTACTCGTTGTGACATCATCATCACGGCGCCTTCTTCCGCTCTTCATCAACGCTCCGCGCAATAAGCGCTTCTTGTTCCTGGAGAGCCCGCCTCGCGACATGGTGCATCAGCATCTTGAGGCGGGAGTTCCAAGGGAGCTCTTGCTCGCGGCCCGTCGATAGACAACATCGCGGCGAGGGGACGTCGTTGTCCCTCGAGTACATCTACCACGGCTACATCGGAACCTCCACCATCTCTTGGAGTTTGCTCCACAAAATAACCGGGAGAACATGATCCTCGGGAACCCGGTGCATGGCAAACTAATCACGCAAGTTGAACTCATCATGCCGGTGCAATAGACCTCCACCCGGGTGTGACCGAATGGACTTTCATCGGTCGCGAGGACGCCCGGTCGGAGAAGGGGAGATGTCATGACCCAAGAAAAGGGCCCAAAGGGGACAGGCCCAAGAAGCCCGAGGGCGCCGCGCCGCCTCCGCCTCCCTTCCGTGGATTTTTCGGTAATTAATTCGGTGATAAAGAAGGAAATTGTCTAGGATTATCTCGGGCTTTTTTTGGTGTGCAAGGGTATATTCCATCTATAAGGAAGACCCTTATAAGGAAAATAAAAGGATATGCTTGTAAAAAGGTATTCCAATCTATAAGGAAACCTTTTAGAGAGATTGCTTTACGATACAAGTCCCACTAAGCCGGGGCTATAAAAGGGGTGCAGTAATCTTCGGGGTGACAAGCAAATAAATAAAATTTATCCCAATCTCTCTCCCTTCTCTCCCACACGCTACAGTGCCCCCCTCCTCCGCCGCCGCCGCCACACCACGCCACCACGCGCCACCGCCCGCCCGCCGCGTCAGCGCCGCCCCGCCGACGCGCTTCGTCACCGCCACCCCCACCTCCGTTCCTCCTCCCCAACCAACAATCTCGTGTCGATTCAAGCCCGGTCTAGCCCGGGTTCTAACAAGCCCAGTATCGCGGAGGCCACTACGATCCACCCACCACCATGGGCCCCGAGAGCGAACAAGATCTTGAAGGACTTGAGGAACCGGTTCATTGGATTCACCACCGAGGCTCGACAGCTCGCCGTCGGGCGCGCCCACCGCCGCCTCCTCCTCCCTTCAGCGGATTCTTCCGGAATTAATTCAGCAATAAAGGAGGAAATTATCTAGGATTATCTTAGGCTTTTTGGTATGCAAGGGGATATTCCATCTATAAGGAAGACCTTTATTAGGAAAATAAATAGGATATGCTTGTAAAAAGGTATTCCAATCTATAAGAAAATCTTTTAGAGATTGCTTGCGGTACAAGTCCCACTAGCCGGGGCTATAAAAGTAAAGGGGTGCAGAATCTTTCGGTAACAAGCAAATAAAGAAAATTTATCTCAATCTCTCACCCTTCCTCTCCCACGCAGCGTCGCCCCTCCTCCGTGGCCGCCGCCGCCACACCAAGCCCACCCAGCGCGCCACCCCGCCACCCCCCGTCGTCGCCGCCGCCGCCGCCCGTCACCGCCACCCCCCCACCTCCGTTCCTCCTCCCCAACAACCAACAATCTCAAATGTCGAGTTTCGGCCCAATCTAGGCGGGTTCGACATATTATGTCGGCCAGCTATATCGCACCAAATTGCTCCTTTGTTAAATAATAATCTAACTACGTTTGTATTTTTTTATTCTAAAAACATGCTTTTGGTATCTTATAAACAATGCACCGGGCGTAGTATTACCTACTACACCGGTTCTATCGGCAAAAGCTAGTTCCATCATAATAGTCCCTCGTTAAAAAAATGCAATTCTCATTTGAATGTTTAACTAAATTTGTATAAAATTATATTTGTAATAGAAAATAAGCACAACTAGTAATATATTTTTATAATAATTTTACGTAGAGACATAAATCCTTACATGAGCTAGTTGGACCGATGCAAAGTTATCATAATTACATTATTTTGTGGATAGAGGGAGTACCTTTGATGAAGAGCATCAAGTCCCAACAACTTATAAATCTTCCATCCATTGTTAGGTTTGAGTACACATGTTTCTGTTGTCTTCATTTTCCAAAAAAAAAAAATATATATCATTTTGGACGAGGGTGGGGTCAAATATTGGAATACAAATCATGAATATACAAGTATTGCGTATAGTTGTAACCAAGTCGTTGACAATATTACTTTTGCTACATGTCCCTTTTATTGAATTCAACAGTCATTAAACTTAAACATTGTTTTTGCCATTCATCGTGTTCGTTTCACCACCGGCGTGCCGCCGGTCATTCTTTGGGCGGCCGCCCCACCTTCTAGGTCCGCGGGGATAGGGCTCCCCGAACCCGACACTACTACGAGATTCGCTCATCACTACCGCCCGGTATCATCGCCGAAATTTATTCCACCGGCGATGAACCGTGCCAGCGGTGATGAACCGTCGGTGCGGGACAAACCCGAATCTCCACGGACTCGACCAATACCGGCGGTGAAGATTTATATCTCTACCGGTTTGAATCATTCCCCGCGTGTGGTCTTGATGGACCGCGAGATCAGCGGGCGGGTTTGAATTAGAACCGATAGCGATTCGACGATTGACACAACCGGGTTGATTGGAACCGATGGCGATTTGGGAGGGAAGCAAAGGAACAATAAAACAAAAATCGGAAATCAAGATTAACACGCATCCAGTTAACAAACGACCGATCCATTAACAAATGACATAAACCAAATTAAACCGTCATAGAAACAAGCGATACAATAAATTAACATAAAAAGAAAGCGGCCGGCCTAATTAAAATTGCGCCTTCTTGGCCTTCTTCTTGGCCTTCTTGGCTTTGCGGCCTTCTTCCCCGGCCTTCTTGGCGCCATCTCCTCGGTTTGGCCGCCGGTATCCCCTCGGTGAGGTTATCGGCCAAGTACTCGATCCGAGGGCGATGATGGACTTCTCCTCAAGTGTTGATTCACCGTTGGCGGGCCAACTTGGTCGGCCGCCTGTTGAGCTTGTTGCGGGCGGCGCTGAGGCGTGCGCAGGATGATCTTCTCCACCCGGTCGGCAGCCATGTCGATGGACTTCTCCTCCAAGTGGTGATTCACCGTTGGCGAGCCAACTTGGTCGGCCTGGCTGTTGAGCTTGTTGCGGGCGGCGCCGAGGTGATGCGGGATGAACTTCTCCCCCGGTCGGAATCCATGTCGGCCGTCGGCGGCATCCGCGGCCCGGCCGGCATCTTGAAAACGGGGTAGAGGGGAGTGTGTTTGGAGGCGGGTGTTGGAGAGCGGACCGGAGAGGCGAGGGGTTATGTAATGTATAAATATGACTCACCCGCGGTTTCACGAGGGAACAGTTGAACACAAATGATAGAAAATTAAGATTGACACGCATCATAATAAATAATAAACCGATTCAAGGAAACAGTAGAACCCAAATTAACGAAATAAAAGAGATTGCCATGCAACAGTTTAACCAACAAGCGAACCATTAGCAAATTAACCACACGATCATTGTATCTTACACATCCACACAGATCGGACAAATGAAATTAACATAAACAAATAAAAGAAGAGAACCTAGGCCGCCTTCTTGGCCTTCTTGGCCTTGGCGCAGCGGCTTCACGGCGGCCGCCTTCCCGGCCTCCTCCTCCGGTTTGGCGGAATCCCCTCGGCGGTATCGGCCAGAGTCGATCGAGAGGGCGTGGAAGTTGGCCCTCTCCTCGAGGGGCAGATTCACCTTTGGCGGGCCAACGTCGTCGGCCGGGCCGCTCGAATTTTGGTGAGGGCGGGGCGCGGGGAGGTCCACAAACTTCATCTCCTCCCGGTGGCGGCCATGTCGACGATCGTGGGCGGCGAGTCCGCTTTCTGTGAGAGGGGCACGAAAGAGAAGTTAGTGTTGGATAACGGGAGGGGGCGACGGGTTATAAATGTGGCATTTCCAAAAGACGGTTCCTCGGAAAAACGTAACCGGCGGCATTGCGCCCAATGGCCGTCTCTCCTCGGCACTCAACGCCGGCAGTATTTTCCAAAAGCACAACCGACGGTTAATTATTTTTCCAAAGAACAAGTTAAGATTCAAATCAAATTGTAATTTTAATCGCTCTTTGAACTATAAAACAAAAAATGCAGTTCAGGGACGGAGGGAGCAACACACGACAATAATATATATAATTTTTATTTATTAATATAAAAAACAAAAAAAAAAACAGAACATATAATAAAAATGATAAAAAACAAAAAAAAAAGAGGAAGGCCACCGCCTAGTCCTCGCCCTCCTCCTCCTCCTCCGGCCGGGCGTCGTCCTTCTTGGCCAAGGCCTTGAGGGCGATCTCGCCCACTGCTCCACCTTGGGGGCGTAGTGGTTCATCTTCTCTTCCGGGGTGGATCCACCCTTGGAAGAAGACCATGGCCGTCCGCCCGGCTCCTTGAAATCCTGAAGGCGGGACGGAGACGATCGGGGTGAAATCCCTCTCGATCACCTCTTGCATCTTGGCGGCGACCAGCAAGGACATCGGCCGCCGCCTCTAGCCGGGTGGCGAGAAGGTCCATGCGGCGGTCCCGCTTTTAGAGAGGGGCGGGACATAGTCGGAGTCGGAGTCGAGTCGGGCCGGGGGCGTCGGCCGCCGGCGCCTCCACCACCGGTTCCTTGCCCTTGTCCTCCTCCGCCTCCATCTCCTCCTCCCCATGCGCTTGTTGGATCCTAAGCTGAGGCAGCCATGGCGAAAGAATGCAAAGAGAATGTGGTGGATGATCGAGAACTAGAATGGATGAACGCCATGATCGAGAGGGTGTGCTAAATTAAATAGAGAGTTAGCCGGCTGCTCCACTTCCCCACGATCGAGCAGCGGCGTCAAAGCAACCGTTTGGAATTCCCACGATCGCCCGGTTGGAATTCGCCGCGATCTCTCTTTGGCCGGCGTTTCCAGCGCCCGTGCGGTTTTTGCGCTTTGAATTCACGAGGCTGCGTTTCCAATGGCGCTTGATGACAACGAGTCTCCACCTTCATTGATCACCGTCGAGCCCACACATGAACCGGCGGTGATTAACAAATCGGTGAAACAAATAGTTATATCTGTAAAAAAATCGATTTATTGAAATCATTAATTTTATCTCAGCGTTAATGCATTGAGATTTCAACTAACCCCGTTAAGCACGCCACGTACACTCAGTATTATAAATTTTCATTTTAGTAGTACGTATATAGGCTGCCGAGTAGGTCATGGCCTGTGATACCTCACGCCGCAACCTTGAGAATCGTGTTGCTCTAGTCTTCACCGCCCGGTTCCGCAATTAAACCGATAGTGTCTGCTTCCCATGAGAAAAGGCCGAGCACCCCTTTCGCTGCGTCGGCGGGTTATATCAATGTCAAGAATAACACCTGCCGGGTGCACTTTCGGACCGGCAAAGTGATCCCATATATCACTTTTAGGGGTTAAAACTTAGAACCGGCAAGTATTTTGCATTGTCAATCGGGCGAGCGATGCGCCACGACGGCTGACCTGCACCATTGCGGGGAAGGAGCACAGTTGCCTCGTTCTCCGTACCACGGCCCGCGATTGCTTGGTTTATGCCGGTTACAATTATCCGGCATTGAACTTCCATATCACTTGGGGGTTTAGGGTTGAAACCGGCGGTGTCGGTCCGTACCACGGCATCGGCCTATAAAAACGGCTAGTGCGGCCCTTAGGTTTGCAATTCGGTTCTCTTCCTCCTCTTTTCGTGATACTCTTGATTCGATTGCTGTTCTTCTTCCTCGATCTTCTTTGCTACTCTCCACATACATAACTATGGCCTCTCTATGGGAGAAAGCCCTCCACGTATAGATATCGTTCTTATGCATCTTAGGCCACCAAAATGGTTCACACGCAAAGAGGTGCTACAAGAGTCTTCTTGAAGATTGAGCGTGTGAGAAGGTTAGAAACATTTGTGAGATTCACGGAGCCATCCGGTTACGTGGTGCTTGAGAGGCTGGGCAGCTGGATTTACATGTCCATATAAGAGACATGGCATTCTCTCGGATAAGATCATATCGATTTATGAAAATCTGCTTTAATGAAAATCTCCTTTGGTGATCAATGCGCATTTTCATAAATTAACATGATCTTCTCTTGCGAATGCCTATGCATCTTGTCATTGGGCGCAACCACGGCTTGGCCATTACGGATAATTATCGTAAGGCATCCTTGCCGTGGATTCAATGTAAATCGAGTTATGTCCTCCTTGTAAGATCGAGCACAAGAAACCTCCTGCGAGCACAATCGATGGGACCTCAACGGGCACCGATGGGCTTTCAAAATCCCATCGGAATTTCAACGGCAAGAATCACATTACCTTCGGCGTTTTTATTTTAAATGTGTTTGTACACTTTGATGATAACATTGATCTATTCGTGGAAAGGTCTTTGTTATCATATATGTAATTTTTCAAGGTCTTTGTTATCATATATGTAATCGGATATTGTAATCGGTTTGCTCCTCTATATATATAATCGTGTGTTCCTTTCCAATGGATGTTTGCATTTATATATCATAATACGAGGCGCGATTCTTATTTTTTCGACGCCCTTCTTATCTTTCATGGACAAACATAAATATATAAAATGCTCTATGTACTAACCGAAAAGTTGGTTGGTAAACATCATTGAAACGCTCAACTTCGGTGAAAAAAGAAAGGTCCAAGTAATCTCACGGCGGTGAAAGATAAATCGTCGGTTTGAAATATATCACTTTTAGGGGTTTTAAAAAGAGCCCTAAGAAGAAAAAAGAAACAACACTACCGTTTTGCAAATACTGAAACCGGTAGTGATCAGCCTTCTATCGCGTTTATCACGTAGGAAAATCTAATGATAAAAATATGGATCGAAAAGACCTAAGATCTTGTGTGGGGGCATAATTTGGGTGTACAAGGTTGTAAAAAAAAAAATTCAAGACATTTCTACATTGTGGGAGTAGACATGCTTCACAAAGGTACATGACCCCTTTCATCCGGAAGCATGATGACAATTACATCCATAAGCTATCTTTGGGTCATCTTCGTTCCGATGTGGTCTCGGCCTCAAACTTTTTTCTTAGACGTGCACATGCCACGTGTGAAGGAAGCACGATGTTTGAGATTTTTCGGACAAGGTTTGGTATTTTTTTCAATTAAATTGAATTTCTACGCGACGACCCCGAGTAATTACAAGGTTGAACTCAAGGTTACCCACTAACAGAGCAGTGGTGCCAAAATTTCTCACATGGTCTCATGTGTTCTAGGAAGCAATTCGATTGTGTAGGTTAGTGCAAAATTCATAAGTTTTCAAGCTTTAATTAACCTCCTTCTATCGTGTTTATCACGTAGGAAAATCTAATAATAAAAATATGGATCGAAAAGATCTAAGATCTTGTGTGGGGGCATAATTTGGGTGTACAAGGTTGTAAAAAAAATTCAAGACATTTCTACATTGTGGGAGTAGACATGCTTCACAAAGGTACATGACCCCTTTCATCGGAAGCATGACCGACAACTACATCCATAAGCTATCTTTGGGTCATCTTCGTTCGGTGTGGTCTCGGCCTCAAACTTTTTCTTAGACGTGCACATGCCACGCCCAAGGAAGCACGATGTTTGAGATTTTTCTGACAAGGTTTGGTATTTTTTCAATTAAATTGAATTTCTACGACGACGACCAGAGAGTAATTACAGTTGAACTTTAATAGAGCCAGAGTGGTGCCAAAATTTCCCACATGGTCTCATGTGTCCTAGGAGGCAATTCGATTATGTAGGTTGGTGCAAAATTCATAAGTTTTCAAGCTTTAATTAACCTCCTTCTATCGTGTTTATCACATAGGAAAATCTAATAATAAAAATATGGATCAGAAAGACCTAAGATCTTGTGTGGGGGCATAATTTGGGTGTACAAGGTTGTAAAAAAAAAATTCAAGACATTTCTACATTGTGGGGAGTAGACATGCTTCACAAAGGTACATGACCCCTTTCATCGGAAGCATGACACAATTACATCCATAAGCTATCTTTGGGTCATCTTCGTTCGGTGTGGTCTCGGCCTCAAACTTTTTCTTAGACGTGCACATGCCACGTGTGAAGGAAGCACGATGTTTGAGATTTTTCGGGACAAGGTTTGGTATTTTTTTTTCAATTAAATTGAATTTCTACGTGACGACCCCGACAATTACGGGTTGAACCTTACCGACTAACGAGCAGTGGTGCCAAAATTTCCCACATGGTCTCATGTGTCCTAGGAGGCAATTCGGTGTGTAGGTTGGTGCAAAATTCATAAGTTTTCAAGCTTTAATTAACCTCCTTCTATCGTGTTTATCACGTAGGAAAATCTAATAATAAAAATATGGATTAGAAAGACCTAAGATCTTATGTGGGGGGCATAATTTAGGTGTACTAGGTTGTAAAAAAAAAATTCAAGACATTTCTACATTGTGGGAGTAGACATGCTTCACAAAGGTACATGACCCCTTTCATCGGAAGCATGACCGACAATTACATCCATAAGCTATCTTTGGGTCATCTTCGTTCGGTGTGGTCTCGGCCTCAAACTTTTTCTTAGACGTGCACATGCCACGTGTGAAGGAAGCACGATGTTTGAGATTTTTTTCGGACAAGGTTTGGTATTTTTTCAATTAAATTGAATTTCTACGCGACGACCCCGATTAATTACAAGGTTGAACTGGGGTTACCCACTAACAGAGCCAGTGGTGCCAAAATTTCCCACATGGTCTCATGTGTCCTAGGAGGCAATTCGGTGTGTAGGTTGGTGCAAAATTCATAAGTTTTCAAGCTTTAATTAACCTCCTTCTATCGTGTTTATCACGTAGGAAAATCTAATAATAAAAATATGGATCGAAAAGACCTAAGATCTTATGTGGGGGCATAATTTGGGTGTACTAGGTTGTAAAAAAAAATTCAAGACATTTCTACATTGTGGGAGTAGACATGCTTCACAAAGGTACATGACCCCTTTCATCGGAAGCATGACTGACAATTACATCCATAAGCTATGCTGGGTCATCTTCGTTCCGGTGTGGTCTCGGCCTCAAACTTTTTCTTAGACGTGCACATGCCACGTGTGAAGGAAGCACGATGTTTGAGATTTTTTCGGATAAGGTTTGGTATTTTTTTCAATTAAATTGAATTTCTACGACGACCAGAGTAATTACAGGTTGAACTGGGATTATACATACTTCACAAAAGCATTACAATTAATTGATTACAATTGACACGGTACAATAATCAAAGTGTACAAACACATTAATAAATAACCACCTCAAAAACACCCTTCTAGCACCTATGCCCGAGGTGGTTACAATGCTACGTTATGCTTACTGATCTAAGTAAGGCGGATGGGACCTCTGTGAAGAACCAATGTCTCTCCGTCTTGCAGGCAAGGCCCCGACAGAGACGGGGCTCTCATCTCCCGGCGACGAAAGCACAAGAATGCACGCTACTTGGCTCCTCGCTTTCCGTCTTCCGGCGGTCCATGCAACAATGGCGTTGCACGAGCATCACACCCGACTTACGTAAGCAACGTTGTAGCTTAATCTTCAAAAACACCCTTCTAGTACTGCTTTGTATACACTTTGTCTACCCATGATAAAATGTTTATGTGGAGGGCTTTCTCCCAAATAGAGGCCATATATGTGGATAGGAGAATTGGCAAATAACAGAAGAGGTCGGGCCGGCGCACGGTTCGCCATACATGGCTCTCTCTGCCAGGGCTGTTTTTATAGGCGGTGGTAGGTGGGAATGAGCGGTGGTAGGTGGCAACAAAGTGATCTTATCACCGTGAGCGTTGGTAGGTGGCAACGAAGCAGTGATCTTATCACCGTGGCGGTTGTACCGGTGTGGCGGTGGCAACAATTAATAAATCCTTTGTCGGGTCACCGACGTTTATACCAGCGGTGAACCTATAATTTAACACCGCCGGGACTCTTGTTAAACCGGCAAAGATTAACTATAGAAATGGGCGCACGAGGTGAAAATTTCACGAGTCATTTGAACCCCGCGCCATTAGTTCCGGCCTCGGCGATATATAATAGCCGGGCGCGGTGAGCTGAAATTTTCCTGTGTCATTTCAACCCCGCGCCCCAATCGTTCCCCACCGGCGTCGCCGACCGAGCACCACCACCACACACGCCACGCGATTGATCCATCCGTCGCCCTATAAGCCCCCCTCCATTCTCTTCTTCTCAAGCGTCCCCAGCGCCCGCGCCGGCGTCTGCGCCCTTCCCGCGGTGAGAACTAATTAGCCATTTAGTTCCTCGAGATTTTGCCTATGAGAATGAGATCTAATTCGCCGTTGTTCTCGCCTCGCCTCGCCCGCTTGTTCTTCGTCCCACGTCGACGGGGGACCGCCGCTACCGCCGCCGCCGTCTGCGGCCTCCCGCCGTCCCGTCTCGCGACACCGTACTGCGCGACCTCGAGCTCGATTACTGCCGGGAAGAAACGCCCGTCAGCGCCCTCTGCTTCCCTTCTAGGACGCTGCGTCTCGCACCACCGAGACAAAACGAGCGCGGACCGCCGCCTGGCTTCGGTGAAGTGCGTCGGTCCTGACTTTGAGTTGTTCGTTGAAATGCCCGTGTTGATAAATCCAACCTGCTATTTCCTTTTTGTATTTAGATTTTCCTTTCAAACAGTTCAGGATCCTAATATAGTGCCAAAAGTATTTTAATTGGTCTATGGTGAACAAATTAGATTTAAACATTGTGGTCATTTACGACAATGATTGAAGACATGCTCGAATTGTGATTGAAATGAGATAGATGTTGAAATTCATGAGTTTCGTGGTGTTCAAAATCTTGCTTGTACAACATTTCGAATGACATAGCATTAACATCCTATTTTGGCTGCATGTATAGGCAAACCATGGCGTGGTATGTAGTGCATGTTGGTCAAGTGCCGGGATCTATCGAACACAGGGAAGATTGCTCTCTGCTCAAGTCTCGGCTACCCGTAATTGTTACAAAAATACAAGACCCCGAAGTTTGAAGCTTTCGGGGCCTACTATGGTGAAAACTTTCACTATCAACCAGCCACTGGAGATCGATGAGAAGCCTCTCTCCATAGATATGAAGAATAGGAGAATTGCGACTTGGCCTATGAAAGATGTTTTGATTTACGTCATGGCTATTGTCATTGTTTTCCTTATTTGGAAGTTGATGTCCTAGGCTCAATTTAAATAGAACATTAGGTGGAGTTAGTTGTATGTAACCTTTGAACCATGTAATGTATCTATGATGCTTTTATGGGTTTAAAAATAGCTGATTTTCGGAAAAAATTCATAAATTATAAAAATTTTTAAACAAAAACGCCGGGTGGCATGGGCCCGAGCGGTGAATGACATACAAACCCGGTGGTGTAACTACACCAAACACTATCGGTTTGAATTACTAACCGTCATAGGCAGCGAAACATCACCGCCGGCCGCATTAACCAACCGATAGTCTCCACTCTAATAACTTGGCTTTGCCGGGTTGAGATCAGCCGACGGTGTTCACGTAAAGTTCAGCGGCGGGGGTTCAAAGTAAGCTGCCATTGTTAGCTCTTCGATACAATCGTCGGCTCGGTCTAAGCCGATAGTGTTATCCCCACCGGTCTGTCGGTTCGTTAAAGCCCGACGGTGCTCCCAATATCAACTCTGCGGCCGACTTCGAACCTCGCTTTGCTTGATCAAAAATGCCTTTGCCGGGTCGTGGAACACCCGGCGGTGTTCGGTGACGATCTTGCTGCGGTTCGATATCAAACCGGCGATCTCTCCTCGCATCACCGCCGGTGTTTTGACCCGGTAGTGTTTGAACCCCACGTCACTACCGCTATGGTTCTGCCGGTTCGGTTTTTAAAAGTGAAGGGGGTTGGAGCCCGGCGGTGATGGACAATTCAGTAGTAGTGCGAATCCCCAACCCTGAACCCCGGAAATTGTAGAATGGTCTTCTTAAAGAACAAAATTGACTAGGGATCAAAAGTTTTATGAATTCATAGTTTTTATCTTCCGGCAAAACAAGGAAATGTACAACGGTAAGAAAGAAAAGTAACCAAATCTCTAGAAAAAAAGGAAAAAATACAAACAAGTTTAACTTATTCTGACCTTTGCGATGAGCAGTCAAGTTTTTGTCCATTCTGCCTAACTTGCGTGGACTCGAGAAAATGATGGTCGTTGGCATGTTCAGGAGCAAGGCCGAGCTTCAGTACTCTGCAGGTACTATTGTATGCGCTTGTGGACTTGTGGTCCTGTGGACTGGACTGAGACTGTTTGGTTCGCGGCCAGACGCCATGCATGTCCAGGCAGGCTGCAACAGTTTTGTAAACTTGTTTTGCTGCCAAAGCAGTCTAAACGCAAGCCAACACCGTACCGTGAAGGAAATATAATGGCACAGCTCGTGACTTGGAAATATCGTCGTTGCTTCTTGACCTGTCGATGACTCCATCGATCGATCGTCGTATACATATTTTCCTTCCACACAAGTGGACAAATCATGGGAAAACAGCAATAAGTTAGGCTGCGGAGCTATAGCTACCGCAAGTGCGGGTTCTAGGAATTCAATGAATTGCCACTATTGAAGTCGTTGAGTCTATGGCTTCTTTTTTTTTTTTTTTTTTTTTTTTTACAAATCGTCGCTGGTCGTTGTTATACGTTAACGATATGATCAGCAAGCAGCTGATGAGGTACGGATAATACTCATAAAAAAAGTAGACGAAGACAAAGAAGGCGGCAAAACGTATATGATCAGATATACGACGACGAAGTACAAGTGGGCATATGGGATAAAGGTGTATATGGTGTACTTATATCATGCTTTTGAAAATGCAATTTCAAGTCTTCAACTTACGTAGCTGGCCAATTCAATGTAGACCATCTTTTGTTACTTCCTCGTTTCATAATATTGATGGATTGACCATTCGGAACATGCGTACAATAAGAGAGCTTACAAGACAACAAGACAAAATAAAGGACATTGAAACAACCGCACAAGCACACGGAAGATCATGATTGGTGGTGTTATGAATAGAAGCCTCGATTTTTTTTAATTATCGAACTTATAGCTCGACGTCCCCTAAAGCAAATCACACAAGCACACGGAAGATCACGACGTAACTAGGTGGATGTGCTAGAAGATGTTCCAGACGCACAATGGAATCAACCGGAGAAGCCTCAAAGGGATCAATCAAGGAACCGAGAGAAAACAACACAATAGTGGACCAAAACTCTAATCTAGGGAGAGGAGTGGACCAAAACTCAGAACACCAATACTCTAAACCTGGAAGCTAAATCAGCACAGCAGTGGACCAAAACTCGAAACCAGAGGAGTAGTGGACCAAAACTCGAAACCTGGGAGCAAAATCAGCACAGCAGTGGACCAAAACTAAGAACGAGGGAAGCGAGCGGACCAAAACTCAAAACCAGGGGGACACTCTGGAATCAGCAAGAACTGCTCACGAATTTCGAACCGCCTCCACCCAAATTCGATCAAAACTTGCTCAAAACACCCTCGCGTTGTCTCCCTAGAGGCGGCTCGGGGCTCCCACGCCGCTGGCCCTCGCGTCCCGTCCTCAACACCCGGCGTGGCCGCCACCGCCCCTCCTCGTCGCCGTCGTGGCGGCGGCCGTGGGCAGGGCTCAAAAAGACTCCTCTCCGCGTCCTCCTTCGTGTTCCCCGTCCTCTTCCCTCCCTCTCCCCGGCACCGGTGGCGGGGGCGGTGTGGAGGCCGATCCGGCTCCTCCTCGGGAGGATCGGCTCCCCCAACGGCCGGATCCGGGTCCCCTTAGCCGGTTCTGTGTCCTCTTGGTTTCCCCCAAACCCTAGCTGTCGCCCCTTCCTACGGTGGCGCGGGTGGTGCGGGTGGTGGCGGTCATGGGGCGTGGTCGTCAGCGGCGCCCGGCCGTGCCCAGGGGGCGCTTCCTCCTCCATCTTCCCTGTACTCCCTTCCTCATCGGGTGGCCGGTGGTGGCTGTGGGCGGCGCGGGGGTGGGCGCCGATCTATTCGATATGGCGGCGGTCGGGTGGTGATGCCATGGGCAGCATGGTGGTGAGCAAGCGCGAAGACATCGAGGTGTGGGGGTGCTTTGCACAGACGAGTTGGAAACAACCACAAGGGAGACCTCGCCAGCGCTTGGAGAAGTCGGATCCGGTCCTCCGGCGGGTGGGTCAGAATCGCACGAGGGGCTAGCGCCGACGTAGTGTTCCTACCAGCGCCATGTACCCGGTCGGCGTCGTCTTGGCCTCTGGCGCTGATTCCTCTTCGACGGTCGTATTTTCGCCCGGTGTTGAAAGTGCTACCTCTGGACTTCGCGACTACTTATGGTGATGACATCTTCAATTTTTTCTCTGCTTTCCATATAGTTCCTGGACTTGAGTCACCTTGGCTTGGATTCGCGGATTCTCTTACTCTAAGATGGTTGTTATCTGCACTTTGTTATGGTGGATTATGCGCGGTAACCCAGTGGGTACTTTGCAACATGGTATCTCTACAGGTGAGGATTAGATATTGCTGGTCTTGGAGTTCGTGGCCGTTAGAATGGGCCAAGTATGGCCTATATGAAAGCATTGGCTTGGCAAGCAGGGGGAAGCGGTGCTGGTAACTTCGTTTTAGTGGTACTTGTTACTGATTCATCGGTTCCGGGAAGGAATTCCAAGGTCTGGCCTTAATTGGCTGTACCTGGCAATGTCCTTGCTGAAGGCATTGTTAGGAATAAGATGAATTACTCCTTGGTGAAAACCTTTGATCTGAGCCTATTTCGTAGTCCAAGAGTTGCTTTGGTTAATTTGTCACTGCATTGTCGGTATGTGCAAGTATCTTTTCCTCATTGGAGACCTTGCATCCGGAGCCTATTTCGTAGTCCAAGAGTTGCTTTGGTTAATTTGTGAAGCGGACGAAGGTGAAGTCACATATAGTAGTTTGCTATGACATGATCTTTTTGGTCATGACGTTCCCTTTTTGTTCTTTTTCTGTTTTTTTCATTGACTGTGTGCATCTTAGTTATCACGAGGCCAAGTTGGATATTATATAATTGTATCGTGTTGATGTAATTGTCTAAGATCAATAAAGCTTCCCTTTTCAAAAAAAAAATATGATCAAGGCAAGTAGGTGATTAAATCCCCCAAAGAAATTTCGATCTTCACCGAGAGAAACGAGAGGAATTTCAGATCATGCTCAAACCCTACCCAAAAACGAACCGAACACAAACTTGCTCAAATCCGATGACTCAAGAGGATTCAATGGAATTATTTCGGTGAATCTCTTAGGTTCTTTGTCATGAACGGATTGCGGGAACAAGAATCAAAAAGAAACGAACCACGCATCGGCCTAATCAAGCACTAGAAGAGGAGGAGAAAAGGGCTGCGAAAAATAGAACACAAGAACACAAAAACTCGTGAGCAAAATCACAACACAATGTGAACCGATCTAACCCCAAAATCCCGAGAGAGCATGTACACACCGAACGGTGTGCTTCCTACGAACAAGATCACAAAATAGTTGTTTGAACCTCTCCCACTTAGAACAACTGCAGACAAAAACTAAAAACTAGAGAGGCAACCCGAGATGGAGGGCCGCCCTCTCTATTTATAGTCTTGGTCACAATGACCATCCTACCCCTATCGATACAATTGCGAAACCACTTAGCCAGAGGCATAATGATCGGACTTGGATATCTTCTTATCCGATGGCCACCGCGCCTACTCATCTATAGCATTGCTCTACGCAATCTCTCAAAAAGCCGCCATGTGCCATCCTTCCATCCACCGGAACATCCGCCTGGGTTTTGAGGCCCAAAATCGCTGAAACTGCCACCGATGGTTTTGAGGCCCAAACCACAAAACCCCCACGCCCGTGGTTTTGAGGCCCAAAACACCAAATCGGTCACCGGTGGTTTGGAGGTCCAAACCACCTACGCATGGCATCGGTCTTGACTGTCCCAAGTCGCCAAGTCATCCTAGTCGCCCTCTCTCGCTTGCATGCTCACCGCTTGACCCGATCGACCACGGTCCCTCCACGCCCTCTTGCATTCATCGATGTCCTAGATGTTAGCCACCATGGCTAGCCACCCGGCAATCCGGTCCCTCGGTCCAAGCCTCACGTCCGTCCTTCACCTCCGCAAGATCATCATCCCCGCGGCACGCCCTCCTTAGCCCTTTGACCTTGTCGCTCAGCTACCATCTCTCGAGCTCCACACCCGCACAACACGAACCAAGAGATACGTCTTCAACACACTCCCACGTGAGCCGATGAACATAGCTGAAGCATAAAGAATAAAGGAAAATAGAAGTAAAATGTTCACTATTGACAATCACTCAATCACACAACTAAACACATTTGACCTAAATCAACCATGTGTTCGTAATTTTCCACAACTTAGATTAGGAATTTGACTAAAAGTAAAAGAAAAAAGAAAAATCTTTTAATCCAAGAATGATAACCGATTACTAAGATCTTTTCCTTTTGTTTCTAAAAAATGCAATAGTGATTTACTAACAATAAAGCAAAACAAATAACAACTGATTGGAAAGAATCTTTAACAATAGTGATTTATTAAAAGATTATTCAAAGGTGAAATTGTTCCTTAATAGTGAGTTGGAAAGAATCTTGACCCAATGCCTCTACTAGCTGCAAATCAACTTGGTCGATAATCCGGACCATGCAAGATGGATCTAGGGATGAAAGTATAAATGATGTGTGTAATTATATTTGGGGGTCACAAAAGTACAACAACAAAAAAGTTTACACCATCTTGATTGGCACATCTGTGTGTTCATAGTTGTTCAAATGACAAATGACTTTGGGGCTCCAAAGATTCTAGGTAATCATAAGTTTTTTTTTGGTTTTTGTTGAGAGACAGATTAACACTAGAAACTTACTAAGAAGGAAGAACATGGAACTACCAGGTTACTCTTGTGTTCTCTACATCTGAGGTGTGGAAGAAAGTTGCCTTCATCTCTTCTTCCAGTGCTCCTTTAACACTAGCTGCAGGAACTCAATAGCAATTCAGTTCAATTTGAACCTCAACCCTCTTGACATGATGCTTCAAGCAAGACCTGACTTTTACAACGTTATCTTTAAACCCTCTTGAAACCCTAAGCAGGTCTACCGCACGCCCAAAAAGATCGCTCCACCAAAAATGTGCGGTTGCGCATGGCCGGGCCGCCTCCGATGAAATCGGTAGGGGAACAGCATACGAGAGACTAGCGAGGGGGCCTGGCACTACCGTTCCACGACCAAAAGGATGGCAAACACTTCGCAAATCGACCGACATGGATGAACGGAGATAGACCTCTGGGCGCCGACCTCCGATGCAAATGTTCACGTCCCCTCCAAGGAGCAGCCTTGGGGGTTGCACATAGCCTGAGAACAAAGCACCCCGAGTCAAACCCGTTTTTAGCTTGTGAAGGAGGAGTTTGCTACCTTACAAGTTCGGGGGCTACTGGCGGGCTTGTGGGAATAGGGTACCTTCAAAAAGCCCTAAAAAGGGGATCAAAACCCATCTATAGTTAGAGGCCATGCCAGCCAAGCATGATAATTGATATACCTAAGTCCGCTGGACGGCGGCCCAGTATGGCACAAGGTCAGATCCGAAAACAACGCGCCCGAGGCAGCCTCGGTCGCGCTCCGTGTTGCGGAAGGGATTGGTTCACTAGAGGAAAGAGAGGGGATGCTCACATAAGCACCCCAGGCCCACTCGACAAACCGCACCCTCAACTACAACAGAAGTCAAGCCGGTCAAGCCGTGTCTCATAAGAGACCCAAGCACCGCCCATGTAGAAGGGAATATATTCCCCGACATTGGTACCACAATAGGATGTACCACGACCCTATGCAAAGGGTTCCCAGAATCTCAGTGAAATCCGATTTCACCGAATGCTTCATCTCGAAGCAAACCTCTTGAACATGAAGACTCTCCATTGTGTGCACCAAAGATGGAGATGCCTCGCCTTGCCCTCCCACGACGGCGTCAGGTCCACCCCTTGTTCTATAAAAAGGGGAGCTTGGCCAGGGAAGAGAGGGGGGGGAGTGAAAGGTCCTAATGGCTAGAGGGGGGTGAATAGCCTATTAAAAAATCTTGCAACAACACTAAGCACCCTGGTTAGACAATAAGATGGCGTAGCAAATAAGCAATGCTTCAACTAGCTAAGCAAGCCACAATTCAATTCTATTGTCTCTAAACCACACAAGGGCTAAGTCTCTACCTTTACTCAAGCAAGACTAACTAGTTCTACTTCTAGAAGCTAAACAAGTCTAGCAAGAGAGACTAAGCTACACAAACTACACAAGTATACTAGCAAAAGTAATGCAAAGGAGCTAGAATACAATACCACCGCGGAGTGTAGGGGATGATGCCAATCACCGTGTACAATGAGAAATCTCCAATGAGCTCAAGACAATAGACACGATGATTTTTCACCGAGGTTCACGTGCTTGCCGGCACGCTAAGTCCCCGTTGTGGCGACACACTCACTTGACGTGTGCTAAGCTTAATGGCTGGTGCCAAATCCCCTATGGGAGCTCAAGCAAACGATCACAAGAGAGGGTCCAACAAGCCACGAGCAATCCACTAGTGCTCCTTTCGCGAATCTCCCGCGGGGTAAGGAACGACCCCTCACAATCACCACCGGTGTGGCCTCAAACAAGCTCCACTTGAGCTCAACACCGCCTCTTGCTCCAAGCCGCTAGGGAACCGGGCAAATTCCCAAGAGAAACAAGATCCCGCGGCTTCTCCAAGGATGAAGTGCCTCTAGATGCAAGACCAATCAAGCAATGCACTTCTATCACTCTCAATCTCACTCAAGATTCGAAGTTAGAGTGAGGGGATGAGTGGAGAGGAGTCTCACAAGCTCACAAATGAGTTAGGCTGTTGAAATGTGCAAGAGAGACTTCAAATGACTGGCCAAGCTAGTATATATAGACCCCAAGTCGAAAACTAGCCGTTGGTCCAAACTTCCCTCTTCGTCGCTGCGGCCGGACGCGCCCGGGGGCATACGGACGCGCCAGCGCCAAGAAAACACAACGCCAGACGCGACTGGTGTGCGGGCGCGCCAGCGCTACGTCCGGCCCGGGGGGTCCTCGACACCCTTACTGGATCGGATCAGCGACGGCGCTACGCCGGACGCCGCCAGCGCCGCGTCGGCGCCGTTCACCCTCGCTGTCGGGATTTCGTAAAACACAAATACGGGACGCTAGGGGTTGATTTTGACCGCGTCAGCGCGCACACCGCCGACGCCAGCGTCGGGCCGCTGGCCGATTTGAACTTTTACACCGCTGCCGGGCGCGCCAGCGCCAAATGCCCAAATAGCGTCGGCGCGATGAAAAAGTTCCTCTTCATCGTTAAGGCCGTCGTCTTTCCATCTTTCCAAGTTTCGCTTCTTGTCTTGAGTTGCCAACACTTCGAATGTGTCCCATGAGCACTTGTGTTAGCATGTCGCGATCGGTTAGACAAGAACGAAGTTAGTGCTCTCAATCCTAAATGCATATGCAAGTCAATTGGACCTAGAAGCACTTCACCAAAGGATTGTCGCGGCATCCCCTCTTGATAGTCGGCTATCTATCCTATAATGTGATCACACGCTCTATCGTGTCTTGATCACCGAAAGGAAAACCCTATCAAGATACCTTTGCCTTGATCTCCCGGGTTCCTCTCAAGCCGATCACCGAGCTTGACGATCCATCATGTCCACCATCTTTGTCCATGTTCATGATCATCATGCTCCTTGTCATCCATCTAATCCTATCTCAAGTCATACACTTAGAGCAAAGGATTAGTCCCACAAGTGTGTCATCAATTTCCAAAACCAAACAAGAGATTTCAATCTCCCCCTTTTTGGTAATTGATGACAACCAACTCACAAAGATAAGAAATAAATTCAATTTAACTTGAATTGCTTGCCCATTGAGTTTTGAACAAAAGTCAAGGAATGGACAATCATTTCAAGGTTCGGTTTTGGTAGTAGTAGCTCCCCCTACATATGTGCTTCCATGTGTTTGGATCAAGTTGGCACATATGTAAAGATAGAAACCTTTGGGGAGAGATACTAAAACCAAAAGAGATGCTAAGGTTCTAGAATTTGGACCTTTGAAGCGTGAAACCATCGGAGACCTTAGCATCATGTATCTAGACATTCATCAAAAACTCAACATACCCCATGAGATCAACATTATAGGCTAAAATGTGAGCTTTGTCTAGAAACATCCTATGCATGCTAGTTGGTCAATACACCAATCAATTTTCAAAAGCTAGCATACACCAAGCAATCATGTATATTGAATTTAAATTGCCAATGCAACATTTCATTATGATCATGCACATACAAATGCACAAATAGTCTATGAGCTTGCTCCCCTATTTGTGTGATCCTTTCAACATCTTTGTGACTTATTTCTCTCCCTTTGTCAACAATCACCAAAAAGGTGTAAATGAGAGAAATCAAGTCAATCAAAGTATCACATGTGGTCTCATCTAGATCACTTGCGTTTCCATGTATTCAAGTTTGAACCAAGGACAAGCTTTTTCACACCTCATAAACATAAGGGTTATCTTGTACCATGTTAGAATACACATCAATAGCTCATTTTCTAGAGTTGACACTAGGATTGCAAGCACATAAACATGTCATATGCCACCACTAGTTCATAAAAGCATTCAAAGCAATAGTGGTGCCACACATACATTGAAAACATTTTATTTTCCATGAATGAGCCTAGTAAGCATGCATGATGGCTAGATGCACTAACAAGTCCTTAGCTATATATGAATGCCATGACAACCAACTTTTACCTTGGGGTTTGTCGAAGGAGAGGCATGTTATATAACTGGGGTGCATCAACTCAAGTTGGAGAAGTCAATAATGTTCAATTCTCCCTTTAGCATGCAAAACCTTTTCTCATCAAGTGGCTTGGTGAAAATGTCGGCTAGTTGATCTTCGGTGCCAATGCCCATGATGCAAATGTCACCCTTTTGTTGATGATCTCTTATGAAGTGGTGCCTTATATCAATGTGCTTTGTTCTTGGATGTTGAACCGGATTTTGGGTCATCTTCCTTACACTTTCATTGTCACAATACAATGGGACTTTGTCAAATTTGAATCCAAAATCCTTCAATGTTGACTTCATCCAAAGCAATTGAGTGCAACAACTTTCCGCACTAATATATTCGGCCCCAGCGGTTGAAAGAGCAACACTATTTTGCTTCTTTGAAGACCATGATACTAGTGACCTTCCAAGGAATTGACATGTGCCACTTGTGCTCATTCTATTTATCTTGCACCCTCCATAGTCGAAATCCGAATATCCAATCAAATCAAACTTGGATCCCTTTGGATACCATAGACCAACATCTTGTGTGCCCTTCAAGTACCTCACAATTCACTTTGTTGCCTTGAGGTGACTTTCTCTTGGATCGGATTGATATCTATCACACATGCCCACACTAAATGCTATGTCCGGTCTTGATGCGGTTGCATAGAGCAAACTACCAATCATAGACCTATACTTGTTTTGCTCAACCATGTTGCCACTTGGATCGGGGTCTAGGCTTCCATTTGTCGCCATTGGTGTGGACATTGACTTGGCATCTTGTAGATCAAACTTCTTGATCATATCTTTGATGTACTTGCCTTGACTAATGAATGTGCCATTCTTCAATTGCTTGATTTGAAGTCCAAGGAAGAATGTGAGCTCTCCAAGCATTGACATCTCAAACTCATTTGCCATCATCTTTGCAAACTCTTCACAAAACTCTTGGTTGGTTGACCCAAAGATAATGTCATCAACATATATTTGCAACACAAACAAGTCCTTGCCAATCTTCTTGGTGAAGAGAGTGGTGTCCACCTTGCCCATCTTGAACCCTTTAGAGAGGAGAAAATCTCTCAACCTCTCATACCATGCTCTTGGTGCTTGCTTCAAGCCATACAAAGCTTTCTTCAACTTGTAGACATGGTTGGGATACTTGTCATCTTCAAAGCCCGGTGGTTGTTCCACATATACCAACTCATTGATGAAGCCATTCAAGAATGCACTCTTCACATCCATTTGATAGAGCTTGATATCATGAGCACATGCATAAGCAATCAAGATTCTAATTGCTTCAAGTCTAGCAACCGGTGCATAGGTCTTTCCAAAGTCAAGACCCTCTACTTGAGTGTACCCTTGAGCTACTAGCCTTGCCTTGTTTCTAACAACAATTCCATCTTGATCTTGCTTGTTCTTGAAGACCCACTTGGTTCCAATCACATTATAGTCCTTTGGCCTTTCCACCAATTCTCATACATCATTTCTCTTGAAGTTGTTCAACTCTTCATGCATGGCATTGACCCAATCTTCCTTCTTTAGTGTCTTTTCAATGTTCTCCGGTTCTTCTTGTGCTGCAAAGGCATGGTGAGCACAAAAGGATGCCAATCTTCTTCTAGTAACCACTCCACTATTGATGTCACCGACAATTTGATCAATTGGATGATCCCTTGCAATGTTGGATGGTTGCATCACTTGCACTTGATGACTAGGATGAGTGGATGGACTAGCTTGTTGCTCTTGATCTTCCTTTTGAGTACCACTAGTGCTTGCTTTATTTGCATCAATCTCAATGGTAGTGGTAGGCAAAGGAGTGTCATCATCATCATCAACTTGCCTTGGCCGAATGTCACCAACATCCATGTTTCTCATTGCATTCTCCAAGTTGGAACCACTCACATCATCATGATTTTCAACTTCATTTTGAGAGCCTTGGGTTTCATCAAATTCAACATCATGAACTTCTTCAAGTTTGCCACTACCCAAATTCCAAACTCTATAGGCTTTGCTTGTGGTTGAGTATCCAACTAAGAAACCTTCATCACACTTCTTGTCAAACTTGCCCAATCTTGTGCCTTTCTTGAGAATATAGCATTTGCATCCAAAGACTCAAAAGTAACCAATGTTGGGCTTCCTTCCATTGAGCAACTCATAGGGTGTCTTGCCGAGCATCCCATGACAATATAATCGGTTGCTACAATAGCAAGCCGTGTTGATTGCTTCGGCCCAAAAGGAATGGCTAACATTGTACTCACTAAGCATTGATCTTGCCATTTCAATCAAGGTTCTATTCTTCCTCTCAACTACACCATTGGATTGAGGAGTGTAGGTTGGTGAGAATTGATGTCCAATTCCAAGCTCATCACACAACTCTTCAATTCTTGTGTTCTTGAATTCACTTCCATTGTCACTCCTAATCTTCTTGATGGATGTCTCAAACTCATTTTGAACCCTCTTGATAAATATCTTGAAAAGCTCAAACACATCATTCTTGTCATGCAAAAAGAACACCCATGTGTATCTAGTGTAGTCATCAACTATGACAAAACCATACTTGTTGCCACCAATGCTAGAGTATGATGTTGGCCCAAACAAGTCCATGTGTAGCAACTCAAATGCCTTGCTTGTACTCATTATGCTCTTGGTTGGATGTGCATTGCCATGTTGCTTGCCGGCTTGACATGCTCCACAAGATTTGTCCTTCTCAAACTTCACATCATTCAACCCTCTAACCAAGTCATGCTTCATCAACTTGTTCAGTTGCTTCGTTCCAACATGACCAAGCCTTCTATGCCACAACCACCCTTTGCTAGCCTTTAAGAGTAAACATGTTGTCAACTTGGCTTCTTTTGAGTTGAAGTCAACAAGGTAGAGATCACCATATCTAAATCCCTTGAAGATCATGTTTGCACCATCACCACTCACCACTTCAACTTCTTGGCTTGTGAATATGCACTTGTAGCCATGATCACAAAGTTGAGAAATCGACAAGAGGTTATAATCAAGATGATCAACTAGCAACACCTTTGACAAGCTTTTCTCTTGAGTGATTGCAATCTTGCCTAACCCCAACACATTGCCTTTCTTGTCATTGCCAAATGTGATTGACTCATATTCATCAATGCCCTTGATGCTAATAGACTTGAACATATGAGAATCCCCGGTCATGTGTTGAGTGCACCCACTATCCATTATCCAATGCTCTCCTCTGGCACGGTAATTGACCTACAAAATAAGATCAATTCTTCTTAGGTACCCAATGTTGCTTGGGTCCTTCAAGGTTAGTCACCAAGGCCTTTGGTACCCAAATGGCTTTCTTCTTTGAGCCCATCCATGGTATACCAATGTACCAAGCACGAACACCATTGTTCTTCTTCACAAGCATATAAGAGTTATCAAGCTTGATGGAAGAAACATTGGTCCTCTTGTTCATGCACTTGTGCTCTAAATGACCAACTTGCTTGCAAGCTTTGTAATAGCTACCATTGCTCTTCACAAAATAAGTCTTGTGAGTCACATAGGCGGCCTTGTCTTTCTTGGGGATATAGCCTAAGCCCTCCTTGTATAAGGATGCCCTTTGGCTACCCAAGCACATAAGCAAGCGGTCCTCATCACCATAAGCCTTAGCCAAGGTGTGATTGAGCTCCTTCACTTCCCTCTTTAAACAAGCATTCTCATGAATAAGCATAGGGTTGTCATTATCTTCACTAGAGATGGATATGCTAGTGATAGAGCTAGTGGAGGTCTCACACTTGGGGGTTGATTCATCAACTAGGATATCACACATGATGCTTGCATTGGATGTATCAACATTTTCAACAACTAAGCACAACTTGTGCTCATCAAGTAGAGAGGAATGAGCTTTCTCTAACTTAGAATGAGATTTCTCAAGCTTCTTATGGTCTACCTCTAGACTCTCATAAGTTGCCCGAAGCTCATCAAGTTCTTGCTTAAGGCTCTTTGTTTCCTTACGCAAGCCCTTGCATTCCTTCCTACTTTGCTTGAACATGACAATGCAATCATCAAGCATGCTTTGCAACTCCTCCCTAGTGAGTGTTTGCTCCTCATCATCACTATCACTATCACTATCATCATCATCATCACTAGTGATAGATTGTACCTTGGTGGCCTTAGCCATGAAGCATGAGGAAGGAGTGTCGAAGAGGGAGATCTTGTCATGCATAGCAAGGTGAGCTTGTTCCTTCTTCTTGTTCTTCTTCTCCTCTTCTTCATCACTTGAAGAGGATGAGCCATCACTATCCCACATAGCCACATGTGACTCATTCTTCTTCTTGGGCTTCTTCTCCTTCTCATTCTTGGCATCATTCTTCTTTCTTGCTTTCTTGATGCCCTTCTCATCATCACTATCATATGGGCACTTTCGGCAATCAAGTGACAATCATCATGGCAATGAAAGCATGTCATGTTGCCTTCATTCTTGCCATCCTTGGTCTTCTTCTTGGATGATTGCTTCTTCTTGTTCTTGGAGATGTAGTTCTTCTTCACAAACTTTCCCAATCTCCTCACAAAGAGAGCCATTTGCTCATCCACTTCACTTCCACTTGTTGAAGTGCCATCCTCTTCATCACTTGATTCTTCCTTCTTCTTCTTGCCCTTGGATGATGAGTTTGCCTTGAGTGCCAAGCTCTTCTTGTCCTCTTTCTTCTCTTCTTTCTTGACCTTCTTGTTTGTCTTATTGATGAGCTCTTGCTTTTTCTTGTCATCTCTATAGGAGTCATCGGTCATGATCTCATCAAGCAATTGGTTGGGAGTCAAATCCTTCAAATTTGACCTTATAAGCACGGTGATGAACATCCCAAACCGCTCGGGCAAACACCTCAAGAACTTCATGTTGAAGGTCTTGTCCTTGATCTCTTCTCCTAGAGCATTGAGATCATTCACCAACACTTGCATGCGGTGAAACATCTCCGGCATGGTCTCGTCTTCTTCCATCTTGAAGCTATTGAATTGCTCAAGCTTGATATAGGCCTTTGCTTGCTTGACGCCTTCGGTGCCCTCATAGCACTCTTCT
This sequence comes from Hyparrhenia diplandra, assembly GCA_015847255.1. NCBI lineage: Eukaryota > Viridiplantae > Streptophyta > Magnoliopsida > Poales > Poaceae > Hyparrhenia > Hyparrhenia diplandra. Next base: position 251,850 of record JADLZK010006557.1, on the reverse strand, counting down.
AGCTTCTTCCAAATCTCATGGGCAACGGTGAGTGACTTGACTTGCTCAAACACTCTATCATTGAATGCCTCATGAAAAGCACTCACGGCCACATCATTTGCATATAGTTTCTTCTCTTCGACGCGGTTGGCTCATTTGGCTTTGCCACCTCAAACTTGTTCTCCGTCACAACCCACATTTCTCTATTAATTGACTTGAGGTGTGCGGTCATCTTCACCTTCAATAGGTAAAGTTGGTGCCATCGAAAGGTGGCGCCTTCTTGGTGTTGTTGACATGAAAAGTCATTGCCATTTTGTCACCGTAGGATGTTAAGCCTCACAAAAACGGTGCCTCGCTCTGATACCACTTGAAAGGTCCTAATGGCTAGAGGGGGTGAATAGCCTATTAAAAAATCTTGCAACAACACTAAGCACCCGGGTTAGACAATAAGATGGCGTAGCAAATAAGCAATGCTTCAACTAGCTAAGCAAGCCACAATTCAATTCTATTGTCTCTAAACCACACAAGGGCTAAGTCTCTACCTTTACTCAAGCAAGACTAACTAGTTCTACTTCTAGAAGCTAAACAAGTCTAGCAAGAGAGACTAAGCTACACAAACTACACAAGTATACTAGCAAAAGTAATGCAAAGGAGCTAGAATACAATACCACCGCTGAGTGTAGGGGGATGATGCCAATCACCGTGTACAATGAGAAATCTCCAATGAGCTCAAGACAATAGACACGATGATTTTTCACCGAGGTTCACGTGCTTGCCGGCACGCTAAGTCCCGTTGTGGCGACACACTCACTTGACGTGTGCTAAGCTTAATGGCTGGTGCCAAATCCCCTATGGGAGCTCAAGCAAACGATCGGAAGAGAGGGTCCAACAAGCCACGAGCAATCCACTAGTGCTCCTTTCGCGAATCTCCCCGGGGTAAGGAACGACCCCTCACAATCACCACCGGTGTGGCCTCAAACAAGCTCCACTTGAGCTCAACACCGCCTCTTGCTCCAAGCCGCTAGGGAACCAAGCAAATTCCCAAGAGAAACAAGATCCCGCGCTTCTCCAAGGATGAAGTGCCTCTAGATGCAAGACCAATCAAGCAATGCACTTCTATCACTCTCAATCTCACTCAAGATTCGAAGTTAGAGTGAGGGGATGAGTGGAGAGGAGTCTCACAAGCTCACAAATGAGTTAGGCTGTTGAAATGTGCAAGAGAGACTTCAAATGACCGGCCAAGCTAGTATATATAGACCCCAAGTCGAAAACTAGCCGTTGGTCCAAACTTCCCTCTTCGTCGCTGCTTGGCCGGACGCCGCCAGGGGCCGCGGGCCCAGCGCCGGGCGCCCCGTAAGCGGCGCCGCGCGCGTGCCGGACGCGCCAGGCGCTGCGTCCGGGCGGGGGTCTCCGACACCCTGCGGATGCGTCTGGCGACGGCGCGCCCGACGGCGCCCGCGTCGGCGCCCGTTCACCTGCGTTGTCGGATTTCGAAAACTGCGCGGGGCGCTAGGGTTGATTTTGACCGCGTCGGCGCACACCGCGGACGCGTCGATCGCTGGGTTTTGAACTTTTAACCGCGCGCTGGCGCGCCGGCGCCAGCGGCCCAAATGTCGGTAGCGCATGAAAAAAAGTTCCTCTTCATCGCTGCGTCGTCGTCTTTCCATCTTTCCAAGTTTCGCTTCTTGTCTTGAGTTGCCAACACTTCGAATGTGTCCCATGAGCACTTGTGTTAGCATGTCGCGATCGGTTAGACAAGAACGAAGTTAGTGCTCTCAATCCTAAATGCATATGCAAGTCAATTGGACCTAGAAGCACTTCACCAAAGGATTGTCGCGGCATCCCCTCTTGATAGTCGGCTATCTATCCTATAATGTGATCACACGCTCTATCGTGTCTTGATCACCGAAAGGAAAACCCTATCAAGATACCTTTGCCTTGATCTCGGGTTCCTCTCAAGCCGATCACCGAAGCTTGACGATCCATCATGTCCACCATCTTTGTCCATGTTCATGATCATCATGCTCCTTGTCATCCATCTAATCCTATCTCAAGTCATACACTTAGAGCAAAGGATTAGTCCCACAAGTGTGTCATCAATTTCCAAAACCAAACAAGAGATTTCAGAAAGAACACACACACACGCTCACCACAAAGCGAGCTCACACTCGGCGCCCACGATAAGCATATACCAGATAACCAAAGCTTTCTAGAGCTCCACCAGCAACCCAAACTTGCCACCTTCAACCCAAGTTCTCCACTATGCTCGCCGGGCCTACAATCTAGCTCACCAAGCTCACCCACTCCATCACCGCCTCCCCACGAGCAACCACGACCGCATTCCACCACCAACAGCCTAGCTTGCCTTCCACCTTCACCACCGATGTTGGCACTAGGCTCAATCTTCATTAGGCACATTTTTTTGGGACTTGGGACTAGCCCTCTCCCATTTTAGATATTGTACCCATACTAGGACTTGGGCCTCGACCCTCTCCTAGCAGCTTGTACGCCCCTACATAGGCATCACACTGTTGCAATATAAGAAAAGATCTGTGGCCGGCAACTGGACATAGAGCATTCTAGCCTGGCAATTGGACATAGAGCATTCTAGCCTGAACCAAAGATAAATCCGTGTCTCCCTTTTCTTTTTCGTCTCCTTCCCATCCCCGCTTTGAAGCGAACCGCTGATGCCCTCTTTCACTTGTCGAAGTCCTCTAGGGACCCGGTTTCTAGGAAACCGACAAATAGAAATTGTTATATAGGGGTTGCTTCGATGATATGAAGATCCTTTTATTTCTTCCTTTTCATATTTTCTAGCATACCATAGAGAATAATGAGTCACATAAACCACTTTTGCATACTTCCCGGGTCCCGGCAATATGGATCTCAAACCTGTCCAGCGATCAGTTACTGAACTTTGGGATGAGGGAAGCTGTAAAGTACTAATTGTGAGCACTGCCATTGTCTCGTACCATACCTTACGGCCTCCATTGTAAAGGACAAAGATGCTAGAAAATGGTCGGACGATTCACACTTTTGATTGCAGAGAGGGAAGTGTTTTTGAAATCCATGGCGTTATCTATGATCATCTACTGTCCAATACCTTCTCATGAAGGGCAGTCACAAGAATAATTTTACATTCAGTGTGCTGAGCTCTTCTAAATTTAACTGCCTCCAATGAAAGGTATCGAACATTTCAATGTTGTCGAGCTCTTCTAAATCCGTTTGCCACCCATAAAAGGTATCGAGCATTTCAATGTTGTCGAGCTCTTCTAAATCCGTTTGCCTCCCATGAAAGGTATGAAGTCTTTCTGCAACATTAATTAGACGCTAGCTATAATCCAACAACTCTCCATTTTGTTTAGATTTTGTGATCATATCTATTCTACATTTTTAATTTTTTGTTTCTGAAAAGCTATATTTAATCTGTCAAGTTAGCTTTTCATCTTCAAGATCATTTGTTAAAATCATTTCTTTTGTAGATGATATAAATCAATAGCAATCCATTTTTTTTCTTGTATCTGTAGTATATAGATAATGTAGGGTCGAAATAAAATTCCATCATGAAAAAGAATACTTGAGTTTTCATATATATGTTGTCTACCCACATGAGATAATTTATAAAAAACCATGAAACTTTATTATCAGTAGATTGCTATAAAACAACTGTCACAGCCGCCTCAGAGGGGGCGGGCGCCGAGGGGGGTTGGGCGGCGTCGGCCTTGCAAAGCGGCGGCAGGGCTTGGGCAGAGGCAAGAGCGGGAGAATATTTCCTTTATTTGTCTATCCCTAAAAGATTACATCCTCCTTGTTTATATAGCCCTCCTATGGTACTTGTATCTCAAGCAATCTCTAAAGGTTTTAAGTTATATTTACAGAATACATTTTGCAAGCAAACTCTTATTATCTTCCTAATAGCATATTTCCTTATGTATTGAAATATCTCCTGCACACAAAAGTCCTAATCCTAATCCGACACGATGATGACGTGGATGAAGGGGAGGTGGCGGCGGCGGCAGCAGCCCTGGCGCGCACCTACCCCATCTGTGCTGGGCCGGTGCTGTGTTGTGACAACAATGAGTCATATTTTCCTTAGACAAAGGATCGATCATATTTGTTCTAGATTGAAACTAAAATTCTTCCCTAAAAGTTGTATTGGACCATTTCCACATATATTTTTATATTTTTTTCCAGAGATTGTAAAGTTGATATGATCCAACTTATACTCTTCGTCAAGATTAGAATTTCTGTAGTGTTTAGTATATGAAAACATTGAAAGAGCATCTAGGCCTCCAATCATGTGTTTCGCAGCGCCAATTAGAAGTGCACACTACTATACATTAAACATTAACCGTAGCGGTTTTTAAAACCGCCACTGAGCAAAGGTCATGCTTAATCATGCGATTAACTGTGGCGGTCTTTAGGACCCCAAATAACCGCCGCGAATGAAATAAAAAAACCTAGATCCAAGCCCAAACAGGCCTAGATCCTCCTCCGCCGCCAACCCGTTAGGCTTAGGGTTAGGGCCGGTTAGGATCCCACCGCCCGAGCCACCGGATCCCACCGGCCGCCCGTCAGGCGCCGGATCCCGCCACCGATCCCGCCTCCCCATCGTCTAGCGGCCTCCTCGCCCGTCAAATCTAGAGGGAGGGCCGCCGTGGAGGGACGGCGAACGCCGTCGCCGAGAGCGAGCTTCGGATGATGCTAGACCCGCTAGATCCCCCGTCCCCCGTGCGTCCGGTGGCCGACCACCGTTGAATCTCGGAGGAGGGCGGACGCCGCCGAGCCCTCCACGCCGCGCCGCCGCCGGATGCACAACCTAGCGCGCCGCCCACCGCCAGAGCCTCCACACCACGCCACACCAAGCGAAAAGCCACGCAGTTGCCGCCAAGACGCGTGCCTCGCCCGCCGCGCAAGCACCGCCGCCACCGTGCCCTTGGCTAGCCGAGGGAGGGGTGGGGTAGTTGAGGGAAGGGAGCGGTTGATGGAGGGGAGGGGGGAGGGAGTGAAGTCCGTGGCACATGATGGCTGAGTTGCGGCGCGTGGGGAGAATGAGAGAGAGAAGAGTGAAGGGATGAGCTAGGGTTTGACTGTATATATAATGCGATTGGGGTATGGGCAGCCAGATGGATACAAATGGCCCATTTGAGCTCTAGTTTGGACTATTATTAACTGTGGCGATTTTTGAAGAAAAACTGTCACAATTAATCACTTTTACTGTGGCAGTTATTATAACCGCCACAATTAATTGTAAATAACCACCACGATAATCGAAGTCATTAACCGTGATGTTTTTTTTTAAAAAAAAAACGGCACGGTTAATATTTTGGAAGTGACATGCAAAAGTTTTTTTGTAGTAGTACCATAATGATGGGTTTCATTGTATTCTTGACCCCATCATGAGGATGAATTGGTTTGGTTTAAAGTATACTAGAAAATAAGACTGAGTCTATGAAACATGCACCAAGAGTGTGGCCTAATAGTAAATCTAGTTGAGGTGTAAATGGTGAGTAGCATTAAACCAATTGTTTTTTTCCATTGTAGGTTTTACATATTGAAAATTTTGCAAAAAGCTATAGGTCTTATATATGTTAAGTTCTACTCCCTCTGCCCCATGGAGTTTGTCGTTTTTGACTTTTGAATTTCATATTTGACCATCCGTCTTATTCAAAATATTTATGCAAATAATAAAATAAATTAATCAATATTCAAGTATCTTTATTGATAAAATAAGTCATAACAAAATATTTGTGCAAAAATTTGAATATGACGAATCATCGAAAAAAGATGGCATGGAATCCGGGGTGACAAACCGACGGAGGGAGTACCTATTGGCAAGGCTATGCAGTATGCAAAGTTAAATGCAATTCGAGTTCTTCCGTACTGTACATTTTTTTCTGCCACTAATAAAAGGCTTCACTCATTCTAGCTAAGTCCAACACAGAGACTCCACCACCAGAATATAATGCAGCGACTGGACCTGTAAGGTTTTTCAGGCTATATATTCCCACCCAGTGATCTCTGCTCAACTCCCACAACTGGCCAGCTCCTCCTCTTCGCTCAGCCCATCGCCCTCAGCGGAAGCAGGAGGACGGATGGCTGCGCACGCTCCTCTCCTCCTCGTCGTCCTCCTGGGCCTGGCATTGCCACTGTTCTTGTTCCCCGGTGCAGGTAATGAAGGGTCAGCCGAGCTGATTAGCTTGTTATTAAGGCTAATCATATCGTTTAGTGTTGCGCCACTTTACATTGACCATTAACTATTTACTAGTACTAACTTTAGTACTACTGTTTAGGCCACGAGACATATATTATTAATTGACCATAGTCAATAATTTTCTTAAAGCCGGCGAGGTGGGCGTGTGCTGGGGGGATGTGATGGACAACAACCCGGACCCAGCGGCGGTGGTCCAGCTGCTGAAGCAGCACAGCATCACGATGGTGAGGATCTACGACACCGACCAAGGGGTGATCAACGCTCTGGCCAACACCGGCATCAAGCTCATGGTGGCGCTGCCCAACGGCGATCTGCTGTCCTCCGCGGCCACCAGCCCGTCGTTCGCGAGCAAGTGGGTGCAGGACAACGTGGCGGCGTACCCCAACACGCTGATCAACGGTGTCACCGTGGGGAACGAGGTGTTCGACCAGGCCAAGGACCAGACCCAGCAGCTCCTCCCGGCCATGAGGAACGTGCAGGCGGCGCTGGTTAACCTGGGCCTCGACGGCGCCGTCAAGGTGTCCACTCCGGTCGCGTTCACCGCGCTCCAGAAGTCGTGGCCGCCGTCGGAGGGCGCGTTCCAGGACGACATCGCGCAGTCGGTGATGAGCCCCTGGTCGCCTTCTTGAAGCAGACGGGGTCGCCCTTCATGATCAATCTCTACCCATTCCTGGCCTACTTGGCTGACCCACAGCACATCAGCGTCGCGTACTGGACGTTCCAGCCCAACGATGGCGTCGTCGACCCCGACACCAAGCGCAGGTACTACAACCTCTACGATGCCCAGATGGATGCTGTCCGCTACGCGATACAGCGCGTCTCGCCTGGTGGCGTCGTCAGGGCCTCGGTAACCCAAGAAGCAGGCGGGGACGGCGACATATATACCGACATACTGACGACCAGTTCAGAAATCGGCTGCTCCCATTGGAAGATCCCATACAAGCAATGCCAGGACTTCGCCAACGGCCTCATCGCGCACACGCTGGGCGCCAGCAGCTCCGCTGGTGCCAGGTACACTAGCAGCCTCCTCGGCGGCGCGGCGGCAGCCACCTCCTCGTACATCTTCGCTCTCTTCAACGAGGACAAGAAGAGCGACGACACAGAGCGCAACTTCGGGCTGTTCGACCCCACCACCATGCAGCCGGTGTACGACGTCGACTTCGTCCACGGCAGCGGCCCCGTGACCCCGTCACCGCCGGCGGCGAGCAGCTGGTGCGTTGCGAACGCGGGGGTCGGGGACGCGCAGCTGCAGGTGGCGCTGGACTACGCGTGCGGCCACGGCGCGGACTGCAGCGCCATCCAGCCCGGCGCAAGGTGCTTCATCCCGACACCAAGGTAGCGCACGCGACCTACGCCATGAACGACTACTACCAGCGCAATGAGCGAGCAAGCCAAGCCTGCAACTTCAACGGCGCCGGCTCCATTGTCTACCAGCGGCCAAGTGAGTTTACGCTCGATCAATCACCATGTTACATCATTCCATTGGTTAATAAATTAATATTCCATCATCGTCATCCGAGAATGTAATCAACAGGCACATTATGCGACCCAAACCCGACGAGTTGGTGCGTGGCGAGAGCGGAAGTCGGGGACGTGCAGCTGCAGGCGGCGCTGGACTACGCGTGCAGCCACGGCGCTGACTGCAGTGCCATCCTGCCCGGCGGCCCGTGCTTCGATCCGGACACCAAGGTGTCGCACGCGTCCTACGCGTTCAACGATTACTATCAGCGCAACGGTCGAGTCAGCAGCGCTTGCGACTTCACCGGCGCCGGCTCCATCGTCTACCAAGCACCAAGTGAGTTCGTTGTGCCATTGACATCTCCAATTAGGAACAAATAGAGAAATGAATAACCTATGTGATGGTAAACAACAGTGATTTACTCATGTTTCTTTTACTATCTTCAGAGATAGGAAACTGCCAGCTTTAATCTAAGGCATGATGTCAAGGAATGATATAGCGCGCGGATATTGAAGACTATGCTACGTTGCTACCCGCATCTTGCATTCGTTATGGTTGAGATATATGAAAAAAATAAACATCTGTATTATTGTCCGACAAGTGACAATAAGAAGTACACCCGTTCCACTTAAGGACAAAAAAAAATTTAATGTAATAATACCTTGTCAAAGACTTTTATTTGCTTTCGTTGGCTATGAGTGTGTGGCTGGAATTTGTATTCAGCGAAACTTTAAGTTGGGTCTTAACTTTGTAATAATTGGTCTGATTCTATTCACGGATAGATGAAGCCAGATGTTTATCCTTCATCTAAAAAATAATACCTTGTCATACGCCTGACACGGGCGATACACACAAGCAGAGGAAACAGTCCAGCCGGAGCCGGAGAGGAGGGCGCCGCCGCACGTGGCTGCCGCTGCCTTGCCGTAGGCCTCATAGGGAGGGTGCCTCGTGGCGGCGGCCGCCATCTCAAGTAACAATATCAAGTCTGTAATCAATTCAGTCAATAGAAAGGGCTAAATCACACTATTCCCGCTCATTCACTCACGCCCGGGCCTCGCCCCAGCCATATGTCACGGCTGCCGCTGCGCTGCCCGCCGTGCACACTGCCCTTGCGTGCCCTAGCCATTGTGTCTTCAAATTGTGTGGCCATTGCAACGACATGGAGGATTGAATGGCTTTCCGATACCGGATGTTATAACCTAGGATCACTAGAGCAACATCTAGCCGCATTTATCTCTGATATGGGATGAACAAGTAGTCTAGATAGAACCAGGGATGTGAGAGGAGTATGGGTGAGTTACCGACTGTCTGACAAGTTGGAGAAGCATCCGACTGCCATCTTTGGTTCGTTGGTGAAGCTCTATGCATGGGCAGCAATGGTCGGAGAAGTGGGGGCTCAAAGTCCGTCGATGCAGTGGTGGCGCAATTGGGTTGATGGTGAAACCATGTGGCTTCCTCGTCACCGTTATGCACCTTCTCAGATCGGGCTAGGGTTTGTCGGTAGGGTACTATAGCTCAGAGGCCCAAACACCATGTAGGGCTGGGCGCCTCTAATTAGGGCACATGATCAAGGGCCCAATAGGCCATTGGGCCTATTAGTGAAGAGATCATCTAACATTCTCCATCTTGATCTCATCTCATACTTTTTTAATTTTAAACATTAATTTGAAATACTTTCACTTTATTAATTAAACCACATATTATTAGTGTATAGAGCATGCCAATTAATTGTCGATAGGTTCAAAAGGTACAATACACGTCTCTATTCTAAAATAGATACTTTAACATTTGGGCCCTTTATTGTCCATAAATCATAGGCTTTCCCTTAAACCTATGTGGGCTATTTGTTCTTTGAACAAGTTGGGTGGCAAGCCTTTTGCAAGCAGATTTGCAAGCATCTTTTCAGTACTTATGTGCTCAAGACTCATCATATGATCCCAGACTCTACCCTTCATAACATAATACTTTATTGCAATGTGTTTGACAACACCACTTGACCTATTGATGTGAGCATATTGTACTGTCAGATAATTACCATAGTATAACTTTAGTGGTTTATAGATGTCGTCAACCATCTTCAAATCAGGTATGGGAACTTCTTTAGCCCATTCACTTTCTTAATTTTCTTTACATACTTACCTTTAATACATTATATGCATTGTTCTAAATCTGAGAACTCCAGTGGATGAAGAATTTCATTTTTAACTAGTCTTTCAATCCCCCTTCAAAATATGGTCTAAACGACAATGCCATAATTTCTACTATACATCAAGTGTTCTCTTTTCGTTTTCTGTTTGCATTGCTCTAGGAGGATACATTCTCATTCACATCACATACGGTGGTGGCTTCCAGAAGTTGATGATGTGGCACCTCTGTGGAGGGCCGAGCGGCCCCACAAGTCAGGTCGCGTGGCCCCACCCTATGGTGGGTGTCCCACCTTTGACGGGTGCGTAGGCCTCTCTGAGTAAGCTTCCCTAAGAGTCTTGGTAGGTGAAAAACGGAGTCTGGATGAGAAAGTTATGGCCAAAATACCGTCCCTACTCTTGCAGCCTCGATATCTTTTGATTACGGACTCTAAATATAGCATACAATATATCAATTGATCTTCTCGATGAGCTCTTTGCAATGGTACACTCTAATCCATCATTTGAGACACTTTTATTTAATGAAAACTTACCTAACCTGCAATGTGAGAGCACCAAAACTCGTGGAATCCGTCAGAATCAAACCCTAGACTTTAGTGTTTGTGATTCCTTTTATATCATTTCATGCAAAAGTTGATTGTTATATTTGGAGTATAAGGACCATCAACAGTTGTTGCTTCCACCCTAGCTGAGGTCTCATTGGACTGGAGTCCACGACCGGGCGGGAAGTTGGACAGTGCCCCAACATCGGCCGCTACTTGCGTTGGCATTAAGGGCAGCACGATCACCCCGAGGGTGCGAGGCCGACGACGCACCATAGCCGCTGCCCGCGAGCGCCGAGGTCAGCAGCGGCGCGGGCGGCGCATGCCCCTAGGAAGGAGGGGAGGCCCGGGACTGGCCAGATCCGCACGAAGCGCCGCCGGATCCGTGGCTCGAACAGCAATGGCGCCCTCAACGGCCGACGGTGGCCCGCGCACTTATGAAAGGAGACGAAGGGGTGGGGTGCAAGGAAGGGGGGAAGTGGGCGGCTTAGGGGAGGGATGGACCGGTGGGGGGCGTGGGGGCGGACGGACCGCCAAGCCTGCTAGGGTTGGGGGCGAGGAGCCGCACTACACCCACTTCACAAATCGACTAGATGGCTAAGAGAGAGTCCTTTAATATTGGTGCCCGTAAATTGAACGAATAAATCAGTTTATGTGGACATAGCAAACTTTAATAAGCACACAAAAGAAATGTTTACAGTTTGTAAGCCTGTGACGTCGCACTCTCTGTAAACTTTGTTTTTTTTATTAGTTTAATGTTGATATTTAACTTTTACAATATAAATGTTAGTTATCCCAGAATAACGCACGGACATGCGACCGAGTAGCATACCATATAGACCTTTATCCCATATGCCCACTTGTACTTCGTCGTCGTATAGCTGATCATATTCGTTTTGCCGCCTTATTTGTCTTCGTGTATTTTTTATGAAGTACATATCCGTACCACACCAGCTGTTGTTGATCATATCGTTGACGTACAACGACCAGCGACGACTTGTAAAAAAGGAGAAAAAGGCATGACTCGACGACTTCACAACGACGAGGCCGATGCCTAGCTAGCTTCAATAACGACAATTCATTGAATTCTATAGTAACGTGCGCGCCCCCACTTGCGGTAGCTAGCTCCGCAGCCTGATTGATTACTATTGCTGCTCTTCCATGGTTTGTCCACTTGTGTGGAAAGAAAATATGTGTACGACGATCGATCGACAGGTCAAGAAGCAACGACGATATCTCCACGTCAACGACGATATCTCCAAGTCAACGTCTGGACATGCATGAACAAGATATGGAGAGACTAGGCCTGCGTTTAGACTGCTTAATTTGGCAGCAAAACAAGATATGGAGAGACTAGCACGTAGTAGTACTAAACTAGAAAACTATTGCAGCATGCCTCGACATGCATGAACCGGGAGCGGCGTCTGGACGCGAATCAAACAGTCTCACTCCAGTCAACTGGACCACTTCCCAGTGTACAGTCTACAGTACTCAACTATAGATAATACGAGAGCACAAAGAAACAAGCTGCAATGTTGGGCCTTGCTCCTAGATATGCCAACGGCCATCATTTTCTCGAGTCCACGCAAGTTAGGCTGTATGGCCAAGAACATGTGTTAGTAAGAAGGCAGGTGGGTGAACGCGCTACTGTTGCGGAACCGGCAACAGAATAGCGGTGAGCTGAATTGTTGCTTCCTGGGTCATAAGCTTTGCCCTTTTTGGGCTGTTTCGTCTTGTAATTGGGCCTATGTCCACTGTAGCAGAGTCGGTTGCCGGCTGGTGTGGCCCAGACTTTGGTTGTAACAGTTACGAAACCCGTCATTTTTTTATTGACCTTGAACAGAGATTTTATTAGCAGCATTGCGCGGCGATAATTTGTACATCATCTATAGTAGAGCTTGCATTGCAGAGCACCGAGGGCCACAATGCATGTAAGAGCAGTGGATATGTAAATCTGATACGTACGGAGCAGTTGTAAGCCTACCTTGCTAGAGTGTTCGTTGTACCATTGTTTGAACATTCTTAAACTGAATGCTACCGCCCTTGTTCATGCTTATTCCCCAAATTCCCTGCTGAATCCCAAACCTTAGCTTCTGATAGTCTAGTTATCCCAAAGATTCTCTTGGACCCTGACAATTGGTATCAACTCCTCAAAGTTGATCACCGATTGCGTCGTAATCCCCGTCGAACCAAGCCTATGTTCCCGATTTCAGTGGGCAACGTGTGAGTGTGGAGTTCGAGCCGTGAGGTTGGCAGACAGGCGATTGATCGTGCATGTTGGGTGATCGATTCTAGAGATGCTGGCACCGAAGCAAGGACCCAGCAAGCTGCAGCAAGACATGGAAAAGTTAGTGGAGGATCTGGTGATGCAATTCGAGAAGATGTCGAAGCAGTTTGTAGGTTTTCAGGATATCATGCAGAACCCCCTCGACTCCCTCAATGCCTTTTGTGCATGTCAAACTGGTGCCGACAAGGTGCTCGGAGATTTACGTGAGCAGGAGGTGTGAACGACAACATCTATGGAGGTTATTTCCGAGCAGGTTGATCTCGTCGCTACAAGGATCGAGACACAGGTGACGATGGCTCCCTCGTCGACCGCAACGACGCAGCCGCCACCAGGAATCTAGGCGCTGGATCAACCTCGCCCCGAGTCAACCTCGAGCTCATCTACGCAAGCAACCCATGGTTGGGCATGACAAACACTGCGGTTGAATCCTTGCCGGATTCCAACCACAGTTCAACAATAAGGGCACGTTTCAGACTCCTCAGATCTCATTCGCTCAACATGATGTGAACCATGTTAATGGGCATTCACCACCATTTCCTAAGATGGATTTTCGAAAATGTGATGGTGATTTGCCCCATTGGTGGAGGGATCAAATTCAAGGTGTATTTCTACCTATACGCTGTGGTGAAGCCTCTAAATACTAGGTCTGCGACGCTGAGTTTCACCGGACCTGCAACTACTTGGTTGTGTATAGTGCAGAGGAAGGGCCAAGTTATTGATTGGGGTCGACTTTGTGAGTTGGTGGTGGAGAAGTTCAACAAGCATCGGTACTAGAACTTGTTGAAGAAGATGGATGTCCTCGAGGAGAAGGGGTCGGTGGAGGATTATCAGAAGAATTTTGAGAAGCTGGCTCAAGCTATCATGTTATACAAGAATTGTTATGATGACACCTATTTTGTCCTAAAGTTTTTCGCTAGATTGAAGGAGGAAATTGTTCTGTAATTGTGTTGTGCCAAATGACTGATGAGGATACTGCTAGTGCCTTGGCTATGATTAAAGAAGAAGAGTTAGGGAGGAGCAAACGCGTGGTGCGAGGATTTCCTAAGGCTGTCCAAGATAAGACCAATGTGGTTGTAGAGCTTGTTAAACAGAAGGAAGACAAGTTGAGTTCATAATGGATTATGTTTCAAATGTGGAAGAAATGGGGATAGGGACAGAAATGTCCAGCGCCAGTGCCTTTGCATGTGATTGAGGAGCTCTTGGATGCCCTGGAGGACCGTGATATGGTTTCTGAAGAAGTGTATTGATTTGTCTACTTCTGTGAATAGGAAGAAGACAATGAAGGTGTGTCAAAAAATTGGTACTTATTCTGATTGATTATAGGAGTGGAGGGTCTTTTATCACTGAATGACTAGCTCAAAAATTACCTGTTCAATCAGTTCCCTATGAAGCTGCAAAATTCTATGCTATGCACCAGTAATATTGAAAATTTGCAGTGGCAAGCCCAGTGTCATACTTTCACCTCTTCTATGGGTATTCTTCCCTTCAAGTGTTTTGATATGGTTCTAGCTAAGAAAGGATTGGCTTAACTCTTGCAATCCTATGTGGGTCCATTCGGCCAAGAAGGTGATGAAATTCATGTATAATAGACACATGGTAGTTTTGTAGGGTGTCACTTCTAATGTGGATAGGTGTCAACCTATGGATTAGTCTAAATTGAAAGGGTTATTAAACAGGCAGGCTATCACACTACTACACAACTGATTTTGCATAGCGTTTCCAAATCATTTTCCATGACAGTTATTTTGAAAACTGCCACGGTAAATAATTTGATTTATCATGGCCGTGGTAGTTTTTCTAATTGGCCCGCCACGGAAAATCAGGTCCAACCCATCAGCCCAAAAGCCCATTCTGTGGCCACAAATATATATACGAGCAAACAGGTTTCTAGGGTTCCAGTTCCACTTACCTTCCCATTCTTTCCTCTCTCCCTCCCACACCGCACCCGCCCCCACCTTCCCTCTCTCGCTCTCGAGTCTCGACGGGCTGGGCCGTGCCGCGCCGCCTGATCCTCCCTCTCTCGTAGCGCCGCCCGTTCCCTCTCTCCACGGCACCCCCAAATTTTCTCCCTCCCGATGCCCCCAAAGACCCAACGGCGCCCACAGATCCCGGTAGCGGCGCCGCACGGCTTCCCTAGCAGCGGGGCTCCACCGCCCGGTCATGGCGGCGGTGACGGTGGGGCTCGAGGGAGGAAGCCAGCGGTGGCATGGGCCCTTATCTCCTACCAAATAAGCGGCGATCCAACGCAGGCTCCAAGCGGTGGCGGAACGACTCAAGCGGCACGGCCCTCACCGGCACCTCCATGCAGCGGCATGGCCCCCCCACCGGATGTCGGCCCGGCAAAGCGGATCTTGGCGGTGGCGGCCCGGATCCAACGCGGCAATGGCTGGATCCACCGTAGCCCAGATCTAGGCACGTTTGGACTTAGATCTTGATTTTTTGTTTTTTTTTGGGATTAATGGTGATGGTTTTTTGGCCTCTCGTAAAAACCGCCATGGAAAATCGATGATTAACCATGACCCTTCATGGCGGTTTCAAAACCGCCACGAAAATAAAAACCGCCACGGAAAGTCGAATAGGTAGTTGTGTGTGACTTGTTGTTGACACCTCTTAAAGCACAAAAATACAAGTTAAA
Organism: Hyparrhenia diplandra; assembly: GCA_015847255.1. Taxonomy (NCBI): domain Eukaryota; kingdom Viridiplantae; phylum Streptophyta; class Magnoliopsida; order Poales; family Poaceae; genus Hyparrhenia; species Hyparrhenia diplandra. The sequence goes on along the minus strand of JADLZK010006557.1, from coordinate 236,590 downwards.
AACATGAATTAAGGGCTAAAGTCAAAGACCAAACATAAGTCTAGGGGTCTAACTAACATAATTCCATGAGTTTTGATATTCGTGACTTTCCGTGGGACCTAATAGATAAATGCAAGAGAATAATGGAGAAAGTTCCGTAATATACAAGGCCTATGAAGACCAAACTTGTCCGTGAATCAATTCAACCCGAAAAGTGAACTAAAACATTCTAGAAGATACCGTGAGGACAGGAGAAAAGACGGAAGCCGAGGTGGCATGCCGAGTGGCGGCGCCACCCTCCACCCCGGCGGCCGCCGTGGGGGCCCTCTCACCTCACATTTTTATGTCGGTTCACTACCGACATTGAGGTTGTATCTACACCGCTGCCAAGGTCGGTTTGATCCAAGGGTTGACGCTCATCGCCAAGTACTATATAAGAAGACCACCGACCCCGAGGTGATAACAATTTCATTATCATACATACCAATCAACTCATACCCATCTAGTCCAAATTTCCAAGTCTAGACATAAGCCCTAGTTCATACTAGAAGTAATTAGCTACATAACTAGTTCTAGTTGAAGATCAAGTTCATCTTGAGTTCCCGATTAGTCAAGAAGTAGCAAGGATCGTTCTTGAGACTTCTCTCTTGTATTCAATCTGTAGTACTCTTATATTGAGAATACAATTGTTATGGCTTTCATCTATATAATTATTATATTCTTATTGATATGTGTTTATGCTTGCTATGATTATATATTTAGTTTAGTAAGATTGCTTTATATTTTTATGCATGGAATTGTATAGCACCCATATAGATGATCACTATGTGGGTGATAAGCAATGTGTAAACGTGGTGTTTATACAACGTTTATCCGCAATTGCACCCTACATTCTGGGCCGTGTGGTACATCGCAGTGTGACAGCCCTCGTTGAGTCCTATAATTACGATGATGAATAAGTTTCGGCCCTTGTTTGTCATTGGTAATGCTTGCCATGTGTAGAAGTAATCCAACCTTGCCATGATAGCTAGATGTATTGCACTAATTGTAGTATTCATTAACATATATGATTAGGAGTAACTTAGGAATATTCATTCTATTCTAATTTATAACATGTTAATAGCTTGTATGATTCTAGTGGCTTATGATAATCTTAGGCTTGGGTATTTATCAATTATATTATTATTATCCCGTGACTTATCCCGTTGAGTTATGTTAGATGCATATGGTTACTTCACGCATTATATTATCAGTAAAGAGGATGATCTCATAGCTAAACCACAATCTAAATCATTAGACATCTTTTTCTCTCTACCTTTCCATAGACTCCCTTTCCTGTGGTAAAATATAAATACGATACCTGGATTACTCCCGGTGAAGTGCTACAATTGGTATTTCTATCTGTGCGCTTGCAGATATCATGTTCATTCTTTTATCAAGGCCAATCAAGAATACCATGCCCCGCATTTCTTTGAGCGTTATTGCTAGGGTGACAGACTAGTGTATAGGTAATGCCTAGAAATGAGTGGTATACCTTGAGTACATATCCTAGTGAGATTAACTCCACTATGGATAATGTTACTATGATACATCCACTACTAACACCGCCTAACTCCGCTTTGTTGGATCATGAGGTTAATCCCATATCCAAGCTAACATGATTAGATAGATATCCCATATATATTTCTTTCGCCTTCCTAATTGGGATCGTGTAAGAAATATCAACAAGCATTTCTGGCGCCGTTGCCGGGGAAGGCGTAGTCTATTTAGAGAAAATAAATTTTTATCTTGGCTTTGTTTTTCAAAACTTTCCTAGTTTGGGAGAGCATAGTCAATCTTTCTATTTTTAAAACATGTTTTCAAAACTTCAAAAGTTTTTCTAGTGCTTCTTTCTAGCTATCTCTAGTTTGGGAGGGTATTAGCCAAAACTTAGACAGTGTTATTCCTATCAAGTTAGTATTGTTTCGACTTACTAGTTAGAAAAGGTGCTAGCCAAAAATCCTATAAACACATCATATAAGGAAACAAGAGAGATCCCTTTACATCACCTAATGCATTGAGAACCCATTATCACATACTCAAACAGGTTCACCCCTTTCTCTATTTTGTTTTTATGTTATGTAGGGAAAAAATATATGTATGAATAATAACCTTCCGAGAATTTTGTTGAAGATCCTGAAAAATTAATCGTAGGCCGAGCAAAACTCGCACAAACTCCAAGACCTACATCATCATCATCATCATCATCGCCCGATAATCCAAGACCTACTGAATCGGAAGTTAATCAAAAGTTACTAAAGACTTGACATCTCAATTTGTAGCTATGGCAACCAAGACACTTCGTGAATTCTCAGCCTCCTACCACGGAAAACATTCTTGTTGGTCCGAAGGTAGAGGTTGGAGACAAAGGCTTTGAGATTAAGCCAGGGGCTCATCAATATGGTGCAAGCAAGTCAATTTTGTGGAAAGGCACATGAAGATGCTAGTGCTCATCTCCAACACTTCCTGGAGATATGCAAGACATTTACTATGAAGGACGTTCCAAGGATGCAATATTGCTTCGCCTCTTTCCATTCTCACTTTTAGGAAGGGCCAAGCAATGGTTTTATGCTACCAAAGATAAGAATACAACATGGGATATATGTTCCACAGCCTTTTCTTGCTAAGTTCTTTCCTGTGGGCAAGACAAATGCCTTAAGGGGGAAGATATCAAATTTTCAACAACAAAGATGATGAATCACCCCTCAAGCATGGGAGCGTTTTCAAGAATATATTTCGTAATGTCCACACCATGGGATGGAAAAATGGTCGTTGATGCGCACTTTCTATCATGGGCTTGTTCCCAAAGCTCGTGAAACTATGGATGCCGTAGGCGGTGGTGCTTTCTTATCACTTACATTAACTAATGCCACGTAACTTGTGGAGAAGATGGCTTCCAACCAAGGTTGGAGTGAAGAACGCCAAACTCGCAAGAGGGGAATGCACCAGCCTTAAAGAAGTAGATATGCTATCTCGCTAAAATGGACCTTATCATGAAGAAGCTAGAGGATAGAGATCCTCAACCCAGAGCAGCTTATGCAAATTCAAGACTCACACATGACATGTGAAGAATGTAGAAACTTAGGCCACACCGAGTGAATTGCCCGTAGATCCCGGAGGACATCAACTTCATCAATAATAATAACAATAATTTCCGTCCCTCAACAATCAAGGTTGGAACCAACAGAGGCCCAACTATCAAGGTAACTATCAAGGAAATTACCAAGGTAACAATCCAGTAACAATTTTAATACTTATCAACCTTCTTTAAGAGATCTTGTTGTTAACCAAGGTAAGACCATGGAGAATCTGTCAAGAAAGATAGCAACTAATGATAATCCTCTTGAACTTATTAATACTCGTTTAGAAGGCTTTTCTTCGCCTACAAAGAATCAAAGACAGCTTTTAATAAGATGATAGAATCTCGCATTTCTCGCTTATCCGCTCCACTAACCACACCAGAAAGATTCCTGGGACAGCCTAAGAATTAGAAACCGCAAACCTTGTCGATATTTATAATGCATGTCGTTACTATAGAGAGACCTCGTGAAGCCGTTGGTTGGATGAGTCAATGCCACCTAAGAGGGAAGATCCAGAAGGCCGCCATTACAATCAAGATTGGACAACACACATTCGACAATGCTCTCTGGATTTTGGCTCAAAGCAACATACTACCAAAGCTAATTTATGAGAAGATTTATGATGAACCACTTTGAAAACGAATATGTGCTTGCAGCTTGCGTATCAATCATTTTGTTATCCCGAGGGGATCCTTGAAGACGTGTGTGTGGGAATCGAGGCTCATACGTGCCGCCAGACTTCAAATAGCCAGAGACACCTGGAAGAAATGAAAGAGCAACAATCATACTTGGTAGACCATTCTTATGCTCGCCTAAAGCTATCATCTACGCAGATAATGCGAAGATTGTTTTCAATATCAAAGGGAAGAAGGAGAAATTCACTTTCAAAGACAAGGTACAAAAACTCTTACTTATTCCCAAAATACTAATCAAGATATTGTAGAATCAAAGATGGAGAGCTACAATCAAAATAGAAGGAGGAATCGTAATCGAATCGAACAAGAATAAGACAAAGACACCCTACAAAGGTAATGGTAGTAAATATGCGAACACATGGTTGATTTAGGTCGCATGTGTTTAGTTTTGTGATGTAGTGATTGTCAACAAATAACATTCTCCTTCTATTTTCTTTTATCTTTTCTCGCTTCGCTATGTTTCACCGGGCACACGGGAGTGTGTCGAAGACGATCTCTTGGTTTGTAAGTTGTGCAGTGTGGAGCTCGGAGATGGTAGCCGACGGTGAGGTGAAGGGGCCAAGGAGGACGTGCCGGGCCGACGGACCGCGGAGGTGAAGGACGGACGTGAGGCTTGGACCGAGGGACCGGATCGCCGGGTGGCTAGCCATGGAGGCTGACATCCGGGACATCGACGGATGCAAGAGGACGCGGCAGACCGTGTCGATCGGGTCAAGACGGCGAAGCGGCAGAGCGGGAGCTCGGATGACTTGGCGACTTCGGGCGGTCAAGACGGCGATGACACATGTCGAGGAGGTTTGGTGGTTTGCCCTCAAAACCATCGGGCGCGGGTTTAGTGGTTTGAGCCTCAAAACCACAGCGCTGGTTTCATGGGGGTTTGGGCCTCAAAACCCGAAGTGTTCCGGCGGACGGAAGGACGGCACGTGGCGGCATCGGGGAGGTTGCGTGAGGCAAGGCTACCGATGAGGAGGCGCGGTGGCCGCCGGATCGAAGATTACCCGTGAGCCGACCAAAAATAGCCTTAGGGTTACAAAATCGACTCATGTATCTTAGGATAGTTTAGGCGCGAGGGAATTGGGGCTATTTAGCGAGGCATACCCTTTCATCCTCCCTTGCCTCTCATTTTCACATTTTCTAGTTAGGGTTCCGCACTCTTGGTGTGAGAGGTCCACCGATTGTGTATCGAATTTGTCGAGCAAGGGCTAGCCTCGAGTAGCCCGTCTCATGGTGACGTTTTGGGTTGATTGGATCGGTGTTCTTTGTTGATCTTGTGCTGTGATTTTTTGTTCTTCACTTGTTCTTCCCGAGTTCATCCTCTCTCTCTCTATTTTCTTCAGGATTTCTTCGATTTGGCACCGCTTTGATCTCGTTTTTCTTGCCTTGATTCGTGCTAGGACGTCGAGGATCATTTCCACCCAAGGGTTTGAGCTAATTCCTCACGAGCACGTAGATCGGGCGAAGTTTTAGATCGAGGAGACCGTTTGGTGTGTTCTTGGTGTGATCCACGATTTCTCTTGATTCGCTCCGTCAAACTCGAAATTTCCAAGGGGGAAATGGTCACCCACATGCCAAGATGCTATGGCTCAACTCTTGTGACCCGAGGTTTCGATTTGGTTGAGTTTGATCGAATTCGGTGAAGTCGCCCGGGCGCGCTCGTTTCGCTGTTCGGTTCACAAGCGCGACAAAGGCCCGCCACTGGGCGACAAGTCCGGCCTTCGGTCTCAGCCCGCCGAGCCCGAGGCCGAGTGTCACTTTGCCACGTTGGCACTCGGACAGTCCGCCTACGAAGCGGGACGGTCCCAGCTCGCCGTGGGGTGTCCGTAAACATGTGTTTCTCGTTTTTGGGCGCCGGACAAGCTGCGAGCCCAGCCGCGACAATCAGCGCAGCTCTTTTCGAGCGTAGTCCGCTTACGTCCGAAACTTTGGTTTTCTGCTTGCTTACAGTCCGCCATCAAGGCTGCGACGGATACCGCCCCTCGCTTTGAACCGCCAAGGGCCGCCCGATTCGCTGGTTTTTTTCGATTTTGCCACGGACAAACCGACCGGAGTTCGATGGACAGTCCGCACCTGCAGCAGCGGATAGTCCGGACTCTCAAAGTGCACCCGGTCCGAGCTCCTGTGTTTTAGTTCTGTTTTTCTTCTCTCTCTCGTGTGTGGTCGATTTGAGTTGGTTCCGGTTGATCCGCTGTGACTCTAGAGCAATTTCTAGGTCATCCACCTTGCATCCAAGGTCGTGATCATACCGAGTGTTGTTCGATTTGTTCCGAGGGGTCGTGAGAGCTACACGTTCACTAATTCGAAAGAATTTAGTTGAGGCTCCCATTCACCCCCCCTCTGGTCGCCTATTCGGTCCTTCAATTGGTATCAGAGCAGGTTAAGGATCATATCCACCTTAATCGGTTCTTGATCCGCAGAAGGCGATATGGAGAGGTTTGGTCACTTTGGTGGCAAGCCTTCGGAGTTCGATGGCACCAACTATCCCTATTGAAAGATCAAGATGCAAGCGCATCTCATGGGGATAGATTGAGAGTATGGGAGATCGTCGAGGACGAGAACTACCAAGTGCTAGCCGCCGAGTGGGTGAGGATCAAATAGCCCAACACAATGCCAACAACCGAGCGAGGAGCCGCCTTGTTCTCTAGCCTCAAGGATAGCGAGTTTGAGAGAGTTGCCACTTGTGAGACCGCCGTGAGGTGTGGAAGACACTAGAGAGCTACCACGAGGGAACCCCACAAGTCAAGGCCCGCCTTTACGAGACCTACAAGAGAGAGTACAACAACCTCATCCAGCTTGATGGCGAGTCCATCGATTCTCTCTTTGCTAGGTTTCCACGATCCGCAACAAGCTTCGGGCGAACAAGCCGGTCGGAGAGACATGACGAGCACGAAAGGCGATGCGGCTCTTGTACGCCCGGATCGGAAGGTGTGGGATGTGAAGGTGTCCGCGATCATGGAGTCCCGCCAACTACGACACCCTCACACCCGATGAGCTCTACAAAGAAGCTCAAGTCTTCCGAGATCGAGGCTCAGATCTAGGCGAAGCCGAAGAACCCTTCGCGCCGAACGTTGCACTCGCCTCTCGGTAAGGGTGTTTCCAGTTCTTCCGCTAACCCATCACGCATTTCTTTCGCCTTGTTGTCTTTTGGTGTCTATGACGTAGGAGCGTATGGAGAGTCTTGGGGATGATGAGCTTGCACTAGTCATCGGCCGATTCTCGCGGCCTCCACAACAACCGCTTGAACCGTCGGCGGGCGGCCCATCCAAGGACGGATGCTTCGAAAAGCGGAGATCCGACCACTTCGTCGCCGCATGCCCCAAGAAGAACAAGGACATGTACTCCGCGAAAAGTACTACTCCAAGCACGACTCCGACAAGAGAAAGGACAAGCGCGAGTACACCTCCGGCAAGCACAAGTCCAAGAAGGGCTTCGGCAAGGAGGCGATCAAGAAGAAGTACCTCAAGCGTGCCAAGGAGCACAAGCACGCCTTCCTTGCTTCCCCTCAACGACCTCGACAACGACTCTTCGGACGGGCAATCTTCCTCAAGTGATGAGGAGTCCGAGCGCAAGGTTGAGGACAAGCTGAATGGACTTTGCTTCTTCACCGACTCAAGCTCGGGGCTTCGCACCATGGCCCTCGATGGAGCGGTGATCCAACAGCACCAAGCCACACGGCAACGACTCTTCTCCCTTCCGAGGTACCTCCCACAATCGATCTCTCTCCGATGAAGTTGAATCTTTGAGCGATGCGCTAGTGTGTCAAGAGAAGTTGCTTAAGCGTGCCGCTAGGGAGAGAAAGGAGTACAAGGAGAAGTGGGAGATGGTCGTGGACGGAGATAGAGTTGCTTAGGAAGCTCGTCGATGTCTCTAACGAGACGGAGTGTGATGCTTGTGCTGTGCATATGTCTAGCATCATGTCTTTGCGCAGTCCAAGTATTCGGCCTTGCTAGATGAGCATGTTGATTTGAAATCTAGGCCGACGCCGTTGAGTGCGTGCAAGTCTTGTCCCGACTTGCGATCCGAGTTGGCGAGAAGGTCGCCAAGCTTCTTTGGCTGGCTTGAGAAGGCCAACTCGATAGCACCGTGCCGGGATGTGCTAAGTGTGAAGCTTTAGAGTTGGAGCTCATGTCTTGTAGGCATGACAAGGGGAGAGTCGAAGAGGAGATCAAGTATCTTCGCCTGTCTTGAGTTGGGTGTCTTGTGGAGAGCCGCAGAGCTTGGATGATGATGAGTCGGTTCAAGAGGGGGGACCGACACATCGGGTTTAGGCTTTGCTATAGGTGGGAAGGGAGAAGTCATTTATGGCAAGGTTGGTCAAGGCAAAGGTTTTGAGCTTGAGTGAGAAACCAACCAACACTCCCAAATTGACCAAGATCACTCCACCTAAGCCTACCGAACCCATTGTGCAAGATGGCATTCTCCAAGAGCCAACTAAGACTCCACCTCCCAAACAAGTGTGGCTTCCCAAACCCGAACCACCTCAAGAACCCACTTGACACTTTGCCCAGATCCCCGAGGAAACCCTTCCTAAGGCCAAGACCACAACAAGAGTGAACCACCCACCCAAGAGAGTGAACCAACCACCACCCCCTGAGAGGTGAGGTATCACCGCGAGTATTGTCGAGAGATGGTCACTTGGTTGAGTTTTGCTTTAGGAGGAAGAGGGATGCTAGGGCGCCGAGTGGAGTTTGAGAACCGTGACATGTATCACCCATCACTTGGCATGTATGAGAGGGGTGTGCGGTCGATTCGGAGGCGCTTTGCTAGGCCTCGAAGGTAGGAGGCCTCGGAGGTTTGGACCACGGTTTGTGAGACCGTTTGGTGGTCGTGCTCCGTGAGTAGACGTAGATCCTCGCTTTGGGAGTTTTGAGGTTGATAAGAGGAGTGCACCATGTTTTGCTGTGCGTGGTAAGCAATTTGGTAAGATGGGGCGTGGGATGTATGTTTTGCCTAATGCTTATTTGGGGCGTGATGGTCAACACCGGTACTCTTCCAAGTTTACTAACTCCGCAGTTGTGCCATATGCTCATCCCATGTTCTATTGTTGATACAGGCCGGAAGGTTGGAGGACATGTGGCTCATTGACTCCGGCTGTTCTCGACACATGACCGAAACTCCAAGTGGTTCTCCACCTCACCCCGATGAAGATGAAAGAGTACATCACTTTCGGGACAAAGAACAGAGGGAAGATTCTATCTCGAGGGTCAATCGATTAATGACCACTTTGTACTCAAGGATGTGGCGCTCGCCTCCAACCTGCACTTCAATCTCCCGTCGTCTCTCGCCATGGCGATGGGTATGAGGTACGCTTTTAAGGTTGGGTGTTCTCGAGTTTTGGACTCTCGCGATGATCTCATTTGCCGGATTGTGCCATTTGGGCAAGTCTTTCGTGCTGATTTTTCTCGAGGCTTTGGCACATCTTGTTGCTTGTTGGCCGGGTCCTCCTCCGATTTGTGGAAGTGGCATAGGAGACTAGGTCACTTGAGTTTCGACCTCCTCGCGAGGTTGAGTTCAATGGATCTAATCCGAGGATTGCCTAAACTCAAGTTTGAGAAGGATTTGGTTTGCCACCCCCCGTCGTCACGGGCAGATGGTATCCGCTTCTCACCACCCGCATTACTCGGATCATGACCTCGAGACCCGGAGAGATCCTTCACATGGACACAGCTTGGTCCATCTCGTGAGGTCGGTCGGTGGGAAGTGGTATTGTCTAGTGATCGTTGACGATTTTTCGAGATACTCTTGGGTCTTTTTTCATGGAGGGCAAGGATGAGGCTTTCGGTTTTGCTCGCGATTTGATTTTGAGACCGAGAACTGAGTTGACAGAGACAAACCATTCGAGCGATCCGCAAAGTGACAATGGCACGTAATTTAAGAACTCTCGCCGAGTCTCTTTGTGCTAACTTGGGTGTCGAGCACCAATTTTCTAGCCCTTATGTCCCACGCTGAACGGGATTGTTGAGCGAAGAACCGGACGCTTGTGGAGATGGCAAGGACCATGCTCGATGAACACAAGACTCGAGGAAGTATTGGGCCGAGGCAATCAACACGGCGTGCCATGTCTCCAACCGCATTTTCCTCCGTGCTTTCACCAAGAAGACATCATATGAGCTGCGGTTTGGGAGATTGCCCAAGGTGAGTCACTTCCGTGTGTTTGGATGCAGGTGCTTCATTCTCAAGCAAGGTAATCTCGACAAGTTTGAGTCTCGATCACCGATGGCATTTTCCTTGGATATGCTTTGCACTCACATGCCTACTGTGGTTCTTAATCTTGAGACTAACCGCGTTGTAGAGACATGTGAGGTTACTTTCGATGAGACTGCGCCTTGTTCCTCTTCGTGTTTGAATGTGCAGAAAGGAGGAGATGGAGCAGAAAGCATCTTTGTGGAGGAGGAGCAGGACGACGTTGGTCGGGTGATCCCGGCGACTCCACCGCTTGCCCCAAATGACCAGTGACGACGACGACGCTCACGGACTGCACCCTACTACCGCAAGATTTCCCGGGTCCCGTGGAGCAGCTCCCTCAGATGAGACGACTGTACCTCGAGGAGGTTCCCGTCGAGGGGAGGTGACATCTTCACGCACGCCTCGGCTCATTCAGCCATCATCATCCCGGAGACCATGATTGGAGGTCTTGATCAAAGGGTAACTCGCTCCAAATCCTATGCCATATGTCATTTCGCTCATTCTGCATTTGTTTCCACTCTTGAGCCCAAAGATGTTAACACTGCATTATCTGATTCGGATTGGGTCAATGACATGCATGAGGAGTTGCAGAACTTTGAGAGGAACCAAGTTTGGGTGTTAGTTCCACCTCCAGCTGAATGTCATCCCATAGGTACTAAGTGGGTGTTCAAAAACAAACAGAGTGAGGATGGTGTGGTGGGGAGAAACAAAGCCAGATTAGTTGCCCAGGGGTTTTGCCAGAAAGAGGGAATAGACTATGAGCAAACCTTCGCTCCTATAGCCCGCATAGAAGCTATTAGGATTTTGCTTGCCTTTGCAGCCTCGAAGGGTTTTAAGCTCTTCCAGATGGATGTCAAGAGTGCTTTCCTAAATGGGTTCATAGAGGAGGAGGTGTATGTTAGGCAGCCCCCGGGGTTTGAGCATCCTAAACACCCAGACTATGTGTACAAGTTGTACAAGGCCTTGTACGGCCTGAAACAAGCCCCTAGAGCATGGTACGAGAGGTTAAAAGCCTTCCTTTTAGCTAAGGGTTTTGTGATGGGAACCGTAGACAAGACCTTGTTCCTGCTTAGGAAGGGCAATGACATACTCCTAGTCCGTATATATGTGGATGATATCATCTTTGGTGGCTCTTCACATGCTATGGTATCGAAGTTTTGCGTAGATTATGAGCAGGAGTTTGAGATGAGCATGATGGGCGAAGTTGACCTACTTCCTTTGACTACAAATCAAGCAAACCAAGGACGGGATCTTCGCACACCGGGGCAAGTGCACGAAGGACATCATCCGCAAAGTTTCGCATGGGTGAGGCCAAGCCTCTTTCGACACCCATGTCGACGACGACGGCCCCGGGCGAGGACAAGGATGGAGAAGCTCGTGGACCAAAGGGAGTACCGAAGCATGATCGGTTCGCCGGCCGTACCGACGGCGACGCCCCTCGACATCCGGTTTGCGGTGTGCCTCTCCAAGACGCTTTTCGCCTCGCCAAGCGTACCTCTCACTTTCAGCCGTGAAGAGGATCTTCGGTACTTGTAGTTTACCCCCGACTTTGGCCTATGGTACTCGGCCTCTTCCACCCTCTCCCCGACCGGTTATTCGCACTGACATGCTAGTGATCGTATGCATAGAAAGTCCACTTCTGGTACCGTCGGTTTCTTGGTACTTCTCTTGTGTCTTGGTCGCCTCGTAGCGCCCCGTGTCGCTCGGTCGACCGTTGAGGCAGAATATGTTGCCGCCGGCCGCTTGTTGTTCCCAAATGCTGTGGATGGTTGCCACTTTGAGAGACTTTGGCCCGAGCTTTTCTCGTGTACCCTTGTTGTGCGATAGCATGGGAGCTGTGAGCGTAGCCAAAAACCCTGTCCTACACTCCCAGACCAAACACATAGAAGTGAGGTACCACTTCCTGAGAGATCACCAGAGAAAGGGGACATAGATGTACAAAGATGTGTACACGGAGCAACAGATTAAGCGGACATTTTCACGAAACCATTAGACCAAGTCCGCTTTGCCCAGCCGTGGTGAGTTGGGCGTGTGCTATCCCTTTTGAGGGGTAGCTTTGTAGTTGATGTACAGATGTAGTTTTAGATTTGCTTTTTGCTTTTTGTATCATACTTGCATATCATGAGCTTCACTTTTATATTGAATGGAATGAGTTTGTGCTCTTAGTAGTATGGACATGATAGTGCTTCTAGTTTGAGCTCTTTCTAATCATGTGGTGTATGTTATGAGCTGAGCAACTTTTTTTCAAATGTGAACTTGATTAATGAATGATGAAATTAAATCATGGTTCACCATTGAGCTAGCTTCTATCATGAGTAGGATGTTGAGATCCTTTGAGCTTTTATGTGTATGCTTGGCAGCTATGTCTCATGCTTTGATTCATTCACTTGCTTAGATTTTCATGATAATACCATGCTAAAACATGAAGTCTAAAGCTAAAGTGATGAAAAGATCGAGTGGGTCCATTTTGCCACACTTTGAAGTTCGAGACCACTTTCACTTGCACTCTTGAATGAACTTGGACTTCATTGTGTTTGACCCACCATTATCTTAAGCTAATCATTGCTCACGCATAGGCTTGACATGGTTGATTAGTAAGGCAAGGCAAATGTGGATAACCACTGCATGCTCCTTTGTAACTTGTGAACCGCCGCAACTCGAAACTAAAATGAATACAAGTTTGTGCAACAATGTCTAGCATGATGTCCGAACGCCGCCTGGGGTAGTTCACCCAAATTTATGTTTGAGCACTTAGTTGATCTCCTATCTACTTGTGCTAGGTGCTATGTTTGATGGTGAACCTCCTTTTGCAAATTACTAAAACTTGCTCAAAATGCTTTGTGCCATAATTCATATCATCTGATTAGCTTGAGCTCGGCTAGCACTTGTAATTTGTTGCTATGGTACCACTTTGAGCACTTTCTCATTCGATTGAATATAATCTTGAAGCTTTGCATTGTGCCATATTGCAATTCATAGCTTGATTAGTGCATGTGCCAACAAGGGGGAGAAAGATACAAAGACAAAGGTTGCACTTGTCCGGGGAGTAGCACTTTGAGCTAGATGTGTAGAGCCTTTGCCTCCGTCTTGAGGATCTAGCCGCTTGTGTGTGAAAGTTATTGGTTTGGAGCTTTGCTAGTGGTGTTGAGCCCTGTTCTACCTCTTCTTGAGGACTAGCTGTCTGTTTTAGCTTGGTTGTGTCGAGCCTTTTTGCCCATGTCTTTGGGAACCAAGTTTTTGCTCCATGTTTGCTATCCAGTGATTGTCTTAGCTTGTGACTAGCTTGTGTTCACTTGGATGTGCTATCTTCTACCTTCTTCTGTCTTTGTGTTGAATGTTGACAATGCACTCACCAAGGGGAGATTAAGAACACATGGTTGATTTAGGTCGCATGTGTTTAGTTTTGTGATGTAGTGATTGTCAACAAATCAACATTCTCCTTCTATTTTCTTTTATCTTTTTTACGCTTTATGTTTCACCCAAGACACGGGAGTGTGTGTCAAGACGCATCTCTTGGTTCGTGGTTGTGCGGGTGTGGAGCTCGGAGATGGTAGCCGACTGAGGTGAAGGGGCCAAGGAGGACGTGTCGGGCCGACGGACCGCGAGGTGAAGGATCGACGTGAGGCTTGGACCGGACCGGATCGCCGGGTGGCTAGCCATGGAGGTCGACATCCGGGACATCGACGGATGCAAGAGGACGCGGGCACCGTGGTCGATCGGGTCAAGACGGCGGCGTGCAGGCAGAGCGGGGCGGAGTCGGATGACTTGGCGACTCGGGCGATCAAGACGGCGATGACACGTGTCGAGGAGGTTTGGTGGTTTGCCCTCAAACCATCGGCGCTGGTTTAGTGGTTTGAGCCTCAAAACCACAAAGCGCTGGTTTCGCGGGTTTGGGCCTCAAACCCCGGTGTTCCGGCGACGGAAGGACGGCACGTGGCGGCATCGGGAGGTTGCGTGGAGGCAAGGCTACCGATGAGGAGACGCTGTGGCCGCCGGATCGAAAGATTACCCGTAGTCGACCAAAATAGCCTTAGGGTTACAAAATCGACTCATGTATCTTAGGGGTAGTTTAGGCGTAGGGGAATTGGGGCTATTTAGCGTAGGCATACCCTTTCATCCTCCTCGCCTCTCATTTTCACATTTTCTAGTTAGGGTTCCGTGACTCTTGGTGTGAGAGGTCCACCGATTGTGTATCGAATTTGCCGAAAGCAAGGGCTAGCTCGAGTAGCCCGTCACATGGTGACGTTTGGGTTGATTGGATCGGTGTTCTTTGTTGATCTTGTGCTGTGATTTTTTGTTCTTCACTTGTTCTTCCCGAGTTCATCCTCTCCCTCTCTATTCTCTTCGGGATTTCTTCGATTTGGCACCGCTTTGATCTCGTTTTTTCTTGCCTTGATTCGTGCTAGACGCCGAGGATCATTTCCACCCAAGGGTTTGAGCTAATTCCTCACGAGCACGTAGATCGGGCGAGTTTTAGATCGAGGAGACCGCTTTGGTGTGTTCTTGGTGTGATCCACGATTTCTTGATTCGCTCCGTCAAACTTCCGAAATTTCCAAGGGGGAAATGGTCACCCACATGCCAAGATGCTATGGCTCAACTCTTGTGACCCGAGGTTTCGATTTGGTTGAGTTTGATCGACCGAAGGAAGTCGCCCCGGGCGCGCCGCCTCTCACACTGGTTCGGGACAGCGCTGACAGTCCGGGCCACCGGGGCAGACACCAGCCTTTTCGGGTCTCGCCCAAGCTTCGAGCCCGAGGCCGAGTGTCACTTTTGCCACGCTGGTACCCTGGACAGTCCGGCCTCGAGCGCGGACAGTCCCCGAGCTCACGTGGGTGTCCAAACCCGCCGTTTCCTCGCTTTGGCCGCCGGACAATCGAGCCTACCATGGACAGACAGTCCGCAGTTCTTTTTTCGAGTAGAGTCCGCCCGTCCGTAACTTTGGTTTTTCTCGGTTCTTGCCTACGGATACCGGCTTCACTCGCTGGATACCCGCTTCGTTTGAACCAAGAAATGCCCGATTCTGTTGGTTTTCTCGATTTTGCCACCGGACAATCCCGACCGAGTTCACATGGACAGTCGCACCTGTAGTAGCGACAGTCCGGACTCTCGTGCACCGTCCGAGCTCCCGTGTTTTAGTGCTGTTTTTCTTCTCTCGTGTGTGGTCGATTTGAGTTGGGTCCCTGTTGATCCGGCCGTGACTCTAGAGCAATTTCTAGGTCATCCACCTTGCATCCAAGGTCGTGATCATACCGAGTGTTGTTCGATTTGTTCCGAGGGGTCGTGGAGAGCTACACGCTCACTAATTCGAAAGAATTTAGTTGAGGCTCCCATTCACCCCCTCCGGTCGCCTATTCGGTCCTTCAAAATAAAACAACATCTTATAATGACCATTTACTTGAATATCCAATGCTTCGTCAGCAAGATGATCCAGGTACGCCTACCATCGCATGCTCTATTCAATGCTTAACTTTTTATAATACATATTGCGATACTGGATCTGGTGTTAATATAATGGCAAAAGAAACATATGAATTATTATTTGGAAAATTGCCGTTGCAACCAACATTTGTGCAGCTACAGATGGCAGACCAATCCTACAGAGTTCCTGAAGGAATTGCCAAGAATGTACCAGTCAAGATTATGGACTACTATGTTCTCACTGACTTTGTAGTTATGGACATGGGAAAAGAAGTAGACCCTCCATTAGTGTTTGGGAGACCATTTCTCAACACTACTCGTGCAATCATCTACATCCACACAGGAGAGATACATTTCCACTTTCCTAAGGAGAAGGTATATGTTTACTTTAATAGCTATAATGAATATACAAATCCTAGGGGAAAAAGGTGTCACTAAATCGCCGTCATAATAGAAGATGGATGAGGAATCTACTAGAAGAAAAGGTAAGTGAAGAAGCTAAAGTTCTTACACCTACTACATCCACGAGAAAGAAGAATCAACTATTTCAAAGAAGAGTACATCATCCAAAAGATGGAGGAAGAAAAAGACATCTCCCGTAACATCATCGAAGAAACCATAGAATCATCGGTGCCACCGATTGACAACCGATGTACCATGGGAGTAAAGAGCGCAAACCTGAAGCCTTATTCGGAGGACTCTAAATGCCGAATCCTCGCCGATGTAAGGTCCTAGATGGCTAGAGGGGGGTGAATAGCCTAATAAAAATTCTTCAAAGACACTAGAGCAAAGATATTAGTAAAACAAATGGCGAAATACGGTTTGCTCTAGCTCTAAATGTTAGGCAAGCCACCTATTGCAATTCTAGTGATTATTATCTCTAAGGCACACAATTGCTATGTCGCTACACTATCTAGTGAGCAATCCTAGATAAAGCCTTATGCTAGCAAGAACACCTACACAAGCAAAAGCTAGTTCTCTACTCAAAGTAAACTAGGAAACTAAATACAAGAGAGGAAAGCTTGATATACCGATGTGTAGAGGCAATGACCCAATCACCGATGAGAAATAAGAATAACAATAATATGATGAAGATGCCAATCACCAAATAAATGATTCCAACAATATATATATCAATCAATCCAAGTTCACCGGGAGACAAGAGTTGGCACAATTGATTTATCCGCGAGGTTCACTTGCTTGCCGGCAAGCTAGTCCCTGTTGTGTCGACCAACACTTGGATGGTTCTTGGACTAGGCAGTGCCCTCGCTAGTTGGCCCCTCGGGCTCTCCAAGACACCACTCACAAGAGAGGTAACTCAATGACACGAGCAATCCACTAAAGTAGCAATTTGGTGTCCCACCGGGGAAGCTCAAGAACCCCTCACAATATCACCTTGATTGGGGGCGGATACAATCACCAAATCCCCTCACCAATCAATCCAACTCCAACCGTCTAGGTGACGGCAATCACCAAGAGTAAAAAGATGACCACAATTGCAATAACCACCTAGTGCCACGAAATGAATCACAAATGCAATACACACTAGGGTTACCCTCAAATCCTCTCAAAAACTCAAATCCACCAATAAAGTGGAGAGGAGAGGGAAGCAATCTTCTTGGAGCCCTCAAATCGATCTCTAGCACAAGCTCACTCGATTAATTTCAGCTCAAATCTATAGATCGAGGGAGGAGAGTAGAGGGGCTCTTTTTCTCTTGTTCTAGGGTTTGGAGTGGGGAAGAACAAGCTCACTGTAGGATTTCGAAATTTGCAAGAGAGGGAGCAGCTCACTTATATACCAGCCAGCACTTCAGGCTCCCAACGGCTCCTTCCCTTCTTCAACGGTCGGCCAACAGCAAGGCGATGGAGGCAGCAGCTGGCTCTCTGTTCTCTTGAGTGGAACGCACGGGCGGCGGCCAGGAAAAGAATGGACCGGAGGCGAGCAGCTCCTTCGATGGATAAAACACTGACCACATCGATGCCTTCAAAACGGACAAGTGAGCCTTGCGAGCAGCAGCAGCGATGCAGCAAGTAGCGCTAGCAGGCCTGGCCCAGCAGGTGCCCCTTCGGCAACCAGCAACATTTTCCATTCCTTTCTATTCGGCAACCAGCGCAAGTCCCATTCGGCAACTATTCGGCAACCGGCAGCGGGTTAAATTTGCTTGTGCCGTCGGCCCGCAGGCAGCACAGCACAACGTGAGCAAGAACGACAGCAGCTCAAGTCCACCGGTGAAGCCATGTCGATCATCAATGCACAAGAACTAGTACTCAATTAGAGTTAGCCTTGCAAGCTAATGTACGTGAGCATGAGTACATATATATATATACATATACATGTATATATTTCAAACACGTCACCTCTTTCATTTTTTTTTTTTTTCCAAGATTTTCAATAAATCTTAATCCAAGTCTCATGTCATCTCATCCAAATTATCTCAAATCTTTTTACATATTTAGATGGCATTTTCTCAAACTTTTTCCAAGGAATTTCTCATCGAATCACCACGTCACTGACCCAAATGCACATGCAATTTGAAATTCGAATTTAGTGGCACTAGGTGAGTAAAGCGATTATGATTTTCTCCTCTTTATAGTACGGTTATCAAACCTAAAACACTTACATCCGCTAGATGTCTTGAGTGAAAAAATAAAATGGCCCTATCAATTATACCTTTGCCTTGAGCCCATTTTATTTTCCTTTTTTTCCAAGTCCAAGCACTTGATCAACTTTTAGATCATCACTGTGCATCCACCATGACCACCATGCTTCGCAAACTTGGCTAGAACCATCTCAAGCTAGATACACACTTTAAGCATAGAGATTAGTTCTAGGTTGTTATTAATTACCCAAAACCAATCTAGAGATCTTCAAATTTAAGGTAAGTCGGTAAGTTATCAATAAAATTATTGAAATGCATATTTTTCCATATTATGTTTATCTTTTTAGTATCTAAAAAATAACAAAAATATTTTGTCTTTTATCTTTTGTGAAAAACCTTTAAGCCCCATGCTAATATCCCTGAGGTTTAATACCTCTAGGCTATTTGCTGTGGTGGCATAAAAATAAAATAAAGATGCATAAGTATTATACATGTTATACTTTATTTTTCTTATATATAAAAAAAAATAATAAAATAAAAATTTGCAAAATGAAAATATAAAAATAATCCCAAAGCGACCTAAGCAATGTGGTTTATCTCTAATGCTTAACCAAGTTCTACTAGCTTTGTTGTCTATTTTGAGATCAAATGTATTTCAAGAGGAGAAGAGACATGTCAAGTGTCACATTTGATACTAACTACCTCAACTTTTACATCAATAAAGATTACACTCCAATCTAGCTTGGGGAGTGCAACCCCCAGCTTATCCGTATAAGTATTCTACTATCTATATAATAATATTAGTTAAATATTTTGTTTGTTAGAAAGTTTGTTAAGAGTCTAATTTTATATATAGTTTATATAGTCTTTTGTTAGAGTGAGAATAAAAGGATCAAGAGAGAGTGCACACTAAATTTTACTTTGCTCAACTAAAAGGAACCTTAAAATTTGTCAACAAGGAGATGATGAATAGTTGCTCCGTTGTTATACTTTTTTCTAGTACCTAGCTTTCAAGCTTAATTTCTCTCGAGCTCCATTTGCAAAATTAATTTTTACTTTGAAACCTGAAATCTTTTGGGTTGCAAATGCTTGCTCTAAAGTCTAGGTAATTGACAGATATGATATATAATAGTTTGAGTCGCTATTTGATCTTACTCCTAGTGACACTAGATTTCTGAGATTTATATTTTAAAAATTGAAAATACACATGATAAGTTCCCTCGTATGACAAGAGTGTGAACTTCCTACCACAATATATATACATGCTAATTAGAATAGGAAAACCATTTGAAAAATATAGATATATATATATAGGCTGCTTGCTTTGCATTGAGTTTGTTCAATCTTTGTCGAATTCTTAGAAACTTGTCATGCTGATCATGTACACTTCACTCATTCCATTCATTTCATTTCACTATCATCCACTCGCTCTAGCCAACAAAAATGTTCTACTCCGTGAGAGAGAGCAACCAAAAATATTTACTATACCCATCCACTCAATCGTTGCTAGCCAATATCTTACAAAAGCTCCATTACATTTATACCTCTCAAAAGTTATTACAAAAAAGAGATCCGGGTTGTGTATCTTTTAAAAAGAAAAAGAAAGGGAGATGAAAAATGGACAAAAGTCCTACGGGCAGTAGAGCCTACCTTCCTAAAGAAAAGAGATGAATAATGAACAAGTGTTCGAGGGCGAGTAGAGCCCACATCTCTAAAAAAAAAAAGATGAATAATGGACAAGTGTCCGAGGGTCGAAAGAGAACCCACATCTTTATAAGAGAGGAAATAATGGACACAAGTCCGAGGGCCAAATAGAGTCCACCTCTCTTGTTTAGAGAAAAAAGAGAGAAAGAGAAAAAGAAAAGAAAGAGATACAACCCAAGTTCTCTACAAAAAAAAAGATTATAAAAAGAGAGAAGAATTCCTAAAAGGAGCAAAAGTAAGATTTCCCATCATCTATTCTATTCACTACATACTTTATACACTATACTCTATCCACCATACACATGCACCACTTGATCAAGTGACTTGTATCTTTGGATCCATTGCTTGAATTTTCAATATATGCTTAGTAAGAAAAATTATTTTCTCCTACCTATAAGCTCCACATATATAAGCTTTAGACATTAGGTGAGAGAGAAGAAGGCATAGTATACTAATGCCTTAGTTAAAAAAATGTTACATATTATGAGAGTAAGGCAAACACTATATTATTGCCTAAGAAAGGATCCACAAGAACCACAAATGAGAGATTAGAGAGAGTGATACTTGAGGAACTTTGAGTTTTATTTGAAAATCAGCAAAAAAAACTCCGTAAGGACAGTTAATCAAAAGAGTTTGAGATTTAGTGCTTGACTTGACTATTCTATCTTTCAATTACCCAAGATTGCGTAAAAAAGATATATAGTACCATAAGATAAGAGTTAATTGAATAATTAAAGTTTGAAAAAGTTTATCTTTATCTGAGAGAAATTTTGTTTGAAAGCATGTGTACTTTAAAGGTGGGATAGCGTTTAAAGAACTCCCGATCCAAGTAAGTAGTTTATAATATTTTGTGTCTTGCTAAGAGACTAGCAAGAGGTAAGCTTGGGGAGCTTGTTGACACCTCTTAAAGCATAAAAATACAAGTTAAAAAAAAACATGAATTAAGGGCTAAAGTCAAAGACCAAACATAAGTCTAGGGTCTAACTAACATAATTCCATGAGTTTTGGTATTCTCGTGACTTTCCAGGGACCTAATAGATAAATGCAGAAATAATGGAGAAAGTTCCAAAATATACAAGGCCTATGAAGACCAAACTTGTCCGTGAATCAATTCAACCCGAAAAGTGAACTAAAACATTCTAGAAGATACCGTGAGGACAGAGAAAAGACGGAAGCCGAGGTGGCATGCCGTAGTGGCGGCCGCCACCCTCCACCACCGCGGCGCCGCCAGGGGCCAGCCTCTCACCTCATTTTTTTATGTCGGTTCACTACCGACATTGAGGTTGTATCTACACCGCTGCCAAGGTCGGTTTGATCCAAGGGTTGACGCTCATCGCCAAGTACTATATAAGAAGACCAAATTGACCCCGAGGTCGATAACAATTTTATTATCATACATACCAATCAACTCATACCCATCTAGTCCAAAATGCAAGTCTAGACATAAGCCCTAGTTCATACTAGAAGTAATTAGCTACATAACTAGTTTTAGTTGAAGATCAAGTTCATCTTGAGTTCCCGATTAGTCAAGAAGTAGCAAGGATCGTTCTTGAGACTTCTCTCTTGTATTCAATCTGTAAGTACTCTTATATTGAGAATACAATTGTTATGGCTTTGATCTATATAATTATTATATTCTTATTGATATGTGTTTATGCTTGCTATGATTATATATTTAGTTTAGTAAGATTGCATTATATTTTATGCATGGAATTGTATAGCATCCATATAGATGATCACTATGTGGGTGATAAGCAATGTGTAAACGTGGTGTTTATACAACGCTTATCTCGCAATTGCACCCTACATTCTCGGGCCGTGTGGTAGATCGCAGTGTGACAGCCCTGTTGAGTCCTTTGGAATCCACCCTCCGAATGTAGGACACGCCGAGCCTATAATTATGATGATGAATAAGGTTCGTCCTTGTTTGTCATTGGTAATGCTTTGCCATGTGTAGAAGTAATCCAACCTTGCCATGATAGCTAGATGTATTGCACTAATTGTAGTATTCATTAACATATATGATTAGGAGTAACTTAGGAATATTCATTCTATTCTAATTTATAACATGTTAACAAATTTTGTATGATTCTAGTGGCTTATGATAATCTTAGGCTTGGGTATTTATCAATTATATTATTATTATCCTGTGACTTATCCTGTTGAGTTATGTTAGATGCATATGGTTACTCGCATTATATTATCAGAAAGAGGATGATCTCATAGCTAAACCACAATCTAAATCATTAGACATCTTTTTCTCTCTACCTTTCCATAGACTCCTTCCCCGTGGTAAAATATAAATACGATACCGGATTACTCCCGGTGAAGTGCTACAATTGGTATTTCTATCCAGGCGCTTTGCGCATATCATGTTCATTCTTTTATCAAGGCCAATCAAGAATACCATGCCCCGCATTTCTTTGAGCGCTATTGCTAGGGTGACAGACTAGTATATAGGTAATGCCTAGAAATGAGTGGTATACCTTGAGTACATATCCTAGTGAGATTAACTCCACTATGGATAATGTTACTATGATACATCCACTACTAACACCGCCTAACTCGCTTTGTTGGATCATGAGGTTAATCCCATATCGGCTAACATGATTAGATAGATATCCCATATATATTTCTTTTCTCGCCGCCTTATTGGGATCGTAAGAAATATCAACACTTGTGTGATTCAACTACAGCATACACACCATCATTGGCTATCGTAGGGATTCAATCATCACTCATGTTTGTCAAGGAGGAGGTTCTTTGTAGTATGGTGTAGGAGGTTTTGATGGCTATCGACATTTTTCAAACTCTTACCGAAGTTGCCTCCGCTCTAGGCCATTTCATCATATATAGTATCCAATTGTTTACCCGTGCTCAACCAATCAATATCGACCATACATGATACTCTCCTCGCTCAAAACAATGAAATTGAGAAAAATTGAAGGAGATCTTGACTCATGGGATTATCATACCTAGCTCGTCCATATGCTTCACCTATGCTATTAGTAAAGAAGAAAGATAGGTCTTGGCGTTTCAAAGGTAGATTATAGACACCTAAATGCTCAAACTGTTAAGAATAAACACCCTATGCCAGATGAACTCATTGATGAGTTGTAGAAAATGGCTATGCCAGTGGTGGATGAACTCATTGATGAGTTGTAGAAAATGGATTTTAGGGCTGGATATAATCGATATGTATTGAAGCTCAAGAAACTTATACAAGACTATATTCAAGACTCATCAC
The DNA here is from genome assembly GCA_015847255.1 of Hyparrhenia diplandra. Lineage (NCBI taxonomy): Eukaryota > Viridiplantae > Streptophyta > Magnoliopsida > Poales > Poaceae > Hyparrhenia > Hyparrhenia diplandra. The sequence continues at coordinate 213,644 of JADLZK010006557.1, read as the reverse complement.
AACTTGTTTGAATTCTTGGTAATGCCTTTTGGGTTGACTAATGCCCTTGCTACTTTTTTAAAGTATCATGAATTTGATCTTTGCTAAATTGTTAAGATCGAAAAAGGAGTGTGGTGTTTATGGATGATATTTTGGTCTAATTTTCTAAATGAAAGAGCATATTGTAATAATCCCGATTTGCACAAAGGGAAATCCAAAGATAGGAAGTATAAAGTGATAGTCCCAGCATGATTATTCCATCACAATGTCCAAATCGAAGTTAAGATACATCATACCAAAAGCAAGAATAGCAAGGTTTAAACTTTTATTACATCGCCACTTGGCATAATCATGATGACACACAATAAGAAGACTAGCGAATGATCGTAGTAGCGTAGTTTACTTCATCTCCATCCTTGATCGTGGGCACGAGACCTTCGTAGTCCTCCAAGTCGTCGGTGTCAAAGTCGTAGTTAGGTTCCTCAAGACGATTTGTACTAGCCAAAGTCCCACCCTATGCGCATATGCTTTGTGGAAAGTGTAATGCAAGGAGGGTATAATCAAAAGGACCAATATATGGTTGTAGTTTCCTATGCTTGTATGATCAAGTTTTATTAATAACAATAATCAAGTTTAATCTCATTTTTGTCATCACACCATTCTCATTTCCAACATCACACACATCTCACCACACGCTCTTACTCATAGCCCAAGACGCCCCCGTCCCTTGCCTAAGCTGCTCACAGCCCTCCAAAGCAATGCCATACACACATCTTGGGGAGAAAAAATAAGGACACCTCTCACTACTCAATGAAGCATGGGTCGAGGGACGAAAGTCACAAAAGCCGACGCAAGCTCGAAAAGCGAGTCCAAGCCAAAGACTATACATATTGATTTATCGACTCTGTAGAGCATGTACACGCATAGCCACAAGATCACCACCATTTGTGCCTTAGAAGCACCTAAGCGATAATAGAGACCTCCTAGCAGAACGATGACACCCTACCACTCACCTGTGAAGCCCCAGAGTACCATCGGCACGCCGAGACTATGAGAACATAGTACCGGCCCTAGATGGCAACGCCGACTAAAAGGGGCAATCCGCACCCCGCCCATTCAAAGAATGAGTGGTATGCACGTAACATTCTCTAGGGGCGATTCTCACGTAATTAGGTAGGACCGCATAAGATATCTTCAACTTGGAAACTCGTGAGTCCCTATGCGTTAGAGCACCCCCTCCTCGAATTCATCCCATCACAAGATTTAGACCCGAGGCCTTCACACCGTACATAGTTACTCTTGCAACAAGTAGCACACAACATGGGAATGCCTAGATGCATTCCCTGACAAGACTCGTCCTCGAGACTCATCATGCAATCCTATCTGGTCTACACAAACCTCACCACCACCACACACCCACGACACACATAAGATCTCAATCCCTAAGTTATTACCAAGTATCCATCCTCGTACATTGCTCATATATATATATATATACGCCAGAAATGGAGTATAGAACATATAACAACAAGAATATGATAAGCGTGTGACTAAAGCTAACATCAAGTATGCGGGTGATAGATTGTGTCAAGGTAGAGGCTCCACAAGCAATCAAATCATGCAACCTAACATATATAGCATTGCAATAATCGTAAAGCGTTATCATTCTATTCATGGCATATCTAATAGGATCATGATGGTGGGTGGGACATGGCACCTGAGAACTCGTCACCGAGCTCCTCAAAGTACTCTGGGTCCTCCTCCGAGTCTATGAAATGGAACGATGGTTGCGATAAGCAATCCCTATAGATATTTGCAAAAAAGCAATGAAAATTCAGAAGAACCAAATACACTCAAACATAAGCCTAAGATGAAGAGCTCGATTTTTGAGAATTTGCACTCTTGTTTCATAATTTTCTGAAATCATATGAAAATTTTTACAAGATTAAATTATATTTTAAAAATAATGAAAGGCTGAATTAACTAGGGCTTGACACTTGACAATCTTGAGTTGGTTGTGCGGATGTCCGCGGTGACATGCGGGTGTAGGCGACTAGGGTCGACTAGTGGGGCCGGTGGTTAGACCAGATTGTGTCAAAGATGATGTCATCATTGACTAAGTCAACTAGGTGAGGCTAAATGGGCCGCTATTGGGCCTAGTGGGAAACGACCAATCATCGGCTCTTGGTTCTATTTTGGGTTACGTGCGGGCTATGGCCAAATGGTCTCACGGTGGACCAAACAGAATCGACCGTGCACGGCGTGCACGGCTATGCTCGCCTCATGTGGACCGAGTCCACCTACACTCCCTCCCTTCTCGACTCGGGCGTGGCTCGCCCACCCGAAGAAGGGGACACCTCTACTTCCTCTTCCTCTCCTCCGTGATGGCGACGAGTGGCTCCACTTGAGCGGCACAATGACTTGAGGAGACGACTTGGCGATGTCCGCATCATGGCGTGTCTACAAGTCGACAAGGTGGGAGGCGTGGGTTTCTCCTCCCCTACGTCCGGCATTACATGTGGCGAGGTAGATGGTGGTGGCGAGGCCGCAATAGAGGCTAGTAGTGCAAGCGCAGCTTTTGGCACTTGATTCACCTTTCCCGCAAGTCACGGGACCTCGTGGTGGCGGTAAAAGGTGCCAGCGGGCGAAAAAGGTGTGGCGGTGGCGGTAGCATGGCTACTCCGGCGACGGTCAACGACGGAGCGATTGTGTCCACAACAGCGCCCAAGACACTTGTAAAAAATCTGATTGGGGTCACCAAAGAGTCATAGGGCTTAGCGGCGGTGAGCCTAAGCTACGGCAGAGTCCGCAACGCAACAAGGCGTAGTGTGGATGCCAAACCAAGACAAAGGATCAAGTAAATGGCTCTCTATTGTTGAGTTCCGTAAATAATACTTCCATTCATCTCTCGGGTAGATCACCTTTTGAAGTACTTGTATGGTCATCCACCTAGGAACTTTGGCATTACAAATGATATCATGCTTCACTCACCGACTTGGGGCAATGGTCGTTGGAGAGGAAGGAATTTGCTTAGTGATCTCATTGCAAGATCACTTGCTCGTAACTCATCAAAGAATGAAATCTCATGTTAACAAGCGTAAAAACCAGAGAGGAGATTGCCATATATAGGAGATCTAGTCTCTTGGAAACCAAATAGGAGGGACTTTTTTAGGACTCTAGAAGACCCATGTGGTTCGACTCCAAAGGTATAGAACCCCCGAGTTCCCGAACTTACCAAGCTTAAGTGGACAAGGGCCAAAATAACCGAAAGATCAAATGATGCTCCTTGCATTCAATTATCTCTTGTCATTTACAACACCGTTGGGGGTATTTATACATGCCTGTAGACATTTACATCACCATTCTACCCTCTACCTACTAAGCTTAGAATATATTCGGTCCGGAGACAAGGGCTTCATGGTCATTTCTTGTCTCGGGCTTCACTTGCTTTCCTTGGGTCCCGCCCCATACCGGGCCCATGAGCGCACGTGATCGCTTCAACCTGCAACATCAAACAAGAACGCGCACTTCGCCATTGTCATGTTCGGTTAGGCCACCAAAACCAAAATGATTTCATATGTTACCCGTAAGACTTCCTTGGTGAAGGTACCCTCGTTCGCTTCCACTAGTAACACTTTTTCTGAACTTAACATTACCGAGATTGTAGGGGTTGGCAATACTTGCCCCCCCACACACACACCTCCTTGAAAGTCTTTTTCTAAAAGTCCTTGGACTAAAAAAGTCCTAGGACTAATTAACCAAACACTCCCAAAGTAATCCAGGTACACGCCACATATATACATGGTGAACTTCAAACAATTAAATTTGAGACAGTCTGTAAATTTGAACAGTTATTTCAACAGCACATGAGTTCTCTTATTATTATGACAGACAGTTGAACCTTATCCAAATAGTCTTATTTTTCGATACATTCAGTTCACAACTTACATTTATAGTATTTTTTTGGAGCTATATAAGTATTATTACAGCTTCGTTTCCACATTCAGTAGTAGAGGATAGAAGTTTGTACTTCTTATTGTCACACAATATATAATTAAGATGCTTTCCATAGATCTCATATTCTGATCTAGCAAGCTGCGGGTACCATAGTCTTCACCATCCGCTATCATTCCTTGAGATCATGCCTTAGACCGAAGCTGGCAGTTGCCTATCTCTGTATACAGCAAAAGAAACACCAGTAAGATTATTGTTATTTACCATCACAAAGCTTAGGGTGCGTTTGTTTTCTTCCCAGATCATATCAACTGGGTAATGATTCAAAGACACCAAAGTAAAAGACTAATCCGGGACTTTTGCCGTTCATCTTATTTAAAATATTTATGAAATTATCATTTACTTCTATGTAACATATTTTATCAATGTATGTGTACTTTGAGCATAACTCATATTTGTACATATTTACGTAAAATTTTTGAATAAGAATAATGGTGAAAGTTCGTATAAAAAGTCAATGGCGACATACATTTAAAAATGGAGGGAGTATAAGGCAAACAAACAGGATCTTATTTGTTTCTGCATTTGTTCCTAATCAGGCCTGCCTGTTTGGATGGAGATGGCTTGAAGAATAGTGTGTGCGTGTGTGTGTTGGGGAGGGGTCAGGGGTGGTTGGGTTTGTAGGGAGGATGAGGGTGTTTTCAAAGGGTGAGGGCTTCCTCATTGACATCTATCTCTTCCTAATTTTCAGAGGTGTGCTATGCTTCAACTTCAACGCATGCAAGATGATGAGCGTTTGAATGAACTCACTAGGTGCCTGCTGGTAGACGACGGAACCAGCGCCAGAGAAGTCGCAAGCGCTGCTGGCTCGTCCGTTGCGCTGATAGTAGTCGTTGAACGCGTAGGACGCGTGCGCCACCTTGGTATCCGGATCGAAGCACCGTGCACCGGGCTGGATCGCGCTGCAGTCCGCGCCATGTCCGCACGCCCAGTCCAGCGCCGCCTGCAGCCGCGCGTCCCCGACCTCCGCTCTCGCCACGCACCAGCTCGCCTGGTTCGGATCGCATATGCCTGTTGATATTACATTCTCGGATGATCATGACTGATTATATATTAGCACTCTACAGTGTCTGAGTGTCGCCACGAACTAACCAATATATGGAATGATGAACAATGGTGATCGATAGAGCCATTAACTCACTTGGCTGCTGGTAGACAATGGAGCCGGCACCGTTGAAGTCGCACGCTTGGCTTGCTCGCCCATTGCGCTGGTAGTAGTCGTTCATGGCGTAGGTCGCGTGCGCGACCTTGGTGTCCGGGCTGAAGCACGTCGCGCCGGCCTGGATGGCGCTGCAGTCCGCGCCGTGGCCACACGCGTAGTCCAGCGCCGCCTGCAGCCGCGCGTCCCCGACTCCAGCGTTCGCAACGCACCAGCTGGTCGCCGCCGGCGGTGACGGGGTCACGGAGCCGCTGCCATGGACGAAGTCGACGTCGTACACCGGCTGCATGTTGGGGTAGAACAGCCCGAAGTTGCGCTCCGAGTCGTCGCTCTTCTTGTCCTCGTTGAAGAGAGCGAAGATGTACGCGGAGGTGGCTCCGGCGCCCGTGCTGCCGACGCTGTCGAGGAGGCTACTGGTGGTGTACTTGGCACGAGCGGAGCTGGCGCCTAGCGTGTGCGCGATGAGGCCGTTGGCGAAGGCATGGCAATATTTCTTTGGGACCTTCCAGTGAGAGCACCCGATTTCTGAACTGGTCAGCAGTATGTCGTCGTCGTCTTTGGTCACTGCAGACACCGAGGCCCTGACGCTGCTACCAGGCGACACCCTCCGTATCGCGTAGCGACAGCATCCATCTGGGCGTCGTAGAGGTTGTAGTACCTGCGGCCGGTGTCGGGGTCGACCGCGCCGTCGTTGGGCTGGAACGTCCAGTACGCGACGCTGATGTGTTGTGGGTCATCCAAGTATGCCCTGAATGGGTAGACATTGATCATGAAGGGCGAGCCCGTCTGCTTCAAGAAGGCGATCATGGGCCTCATCACCGACTGCGCGATGTCGTCCTTGAACGCGGCCTCCGACGGCGGCCACGACTTCTGGAGCGCGGTGAACGCGACCGGCGTGGACACCTTGATGGCGCCGTCGAGGCCCAGGCCAGCCAGCGCCGCCTGCACGTTCCTCATGGCCGGGAGGAGCTGCTGGGTCTGGTCCTTGGCCTGGTCGAACACCTCGTTCCCACGGCGACCCCGTTGATGAGCGTGGTGGGGTGGTACGCCGCCACGTTGTCCTGCACCCACTGGCGCGCGTACGACGCGCTGGAGGCCGCGGAGGCCAGCTGCTCGTTGGGCAGCGACACCATGAGCTTGATGCCGGTGTTGGCCAGAGCGCTGATCACCCCGCGGTTGGTGTCGTAGATCCTCACCATCGTGATGCCTTGCCGCTTCAGCAGCTGCACCACCGCCGCTGGGTTCGGCAGGTTGTCCGCCACAGTCCCCCAGCACACGCCCACCTCGCCCGCTTCTGCAACATGTACATATATATATATATGTTTTATGACTCGCAAGACTATAGTAAATAATATATGGCCAATGTATGGCCTAACACTACGTTTAGCGTTAACAAGCTAATCAGCTCGGCTGACCCATTAGGCCATTACCTGCACCGGGAAACAAGAACAGTGGCAATGTCAGGCCGAGGACGAGGAGGAGGAGACGAGGGTGCGCAGCCATCAGTCCTGCTTCGATCCACTGAGGGCGATGGGCTGAGCTAAGACGAGGAGGCGAGTTGTGGGAAACGAGCAGACCACTGGGTGGGAATTTATAGCCTGGAAAACCTTTCAGGTCCGGTCGCTGCATTCTGGGTTCATACACATTAAATTTCATGACTCATAAAGAGTTGGTATTCGTGTCAAGAGAGTTTTATTCCCATGACACTCATTTCTTCTCTCTCTTCTTAAATATGGTGCCATATCATCTAAGGGCATGTACAACCCACAGACAGCTTGTTGTCTATATGATGATGTCACATCACATACAGACAGCTAAAAAGACAGCGTGTACAACCCGAGAGACAGCAAGCTGTCTGTTAATTCTTGAATGCCTCTTTGTATCTATGATCAATTGTGAATGTGATTCATGTATATTGTTATGTTGCTTGTTGAAAAAAACTAAACGTAAATAAGATGATCATGGTTACAATATTGTGAAACTATAAATGCAAATAATATATATTATATATAATAAATCTTATAAAAGACTTCATGGAAATTTTCTCGAGCACCTTGCATGCAACCAAAATTGTTGCCACTCGTTAAGCAATCTCAGATATATATAGTCACCTAGCAAGCAAGGACAATCACTGCGCCTCGTTAAGCAGTCTTAGATCTAGAAAATTAAACATAGGAAAGAACTAATCCATCACACGAGAAGAGAAGCGTTGTGTTGAAAATTAAACATAGGAAAGAACTAATCCTCGCCGGCCATCTATCCATGTCCACGGGCCTGGAAGCTCCATGGTAGCACCGGTCCACAGTGGTGGAAGACGCCAGTCTTTGCCGGCCGGGGATGTCTTCCACCCTTGGCTATGACTTGACGTGCGGAGCAGCGGATCGAGCGATGGGAGGGCATTCATTGGGCGGCCTTGGAGCACGAGCCGGCGCCGCCGCCTCGCGAGACGACGGCCTCGTCCCGTCCCCCTGCCCAGAGGGTCTTTTTGCAAGAAACACATCCTACAGACGGCTCACGACGGTGCGTTATGCGTGCCCTAAAATGCCTACATGGCAGCTCATTAAATGCAAATGAAACTCTAATAAAACTCCCACTGAGACTAGCCTTAGAGTGAGTGAAGCTAGCCTTTATTAGTGGCAGAAAAAAATGTAGAGGACGGAAAAACACCACTTGCATTTAACTTTGCATATACAGATTTTTAGTGGATCGAAGCCTCTTTTCTTAGTACTGATAGACATGTTATTGTTGTCTTTTTTTTGTAATGTTATTTTTAAGTTTTTTTATTGTATGTGCTCAACACAGATGATCAATATTATGAAATGAAAACAAAATATAGTGTACCTTGAATTGGCTAGCTACCTACGACTATAGGTACGTTGAAGACTTAGAGATGTGATAGGAACGGGGTGCTCAATTTTTCCATGCTAATGATATAACTCTCAGTTTGGTAGAGGAATGACAATGAAGATCACACTTTGAATCAACAAGATCTGAACCTCTAATGACAAAATCATATCTCTTCTGGTTATCAACTATACGACATTTGATTGGTCTTTCCACAAATGCTAATCCATGCCTGCAACTTCAAATAACACAAGCAAGAATAAGAATGAACAGAAACTCAATTCTTACGGGACGGAAAAAAGGCACGAGGGCGACACAAGGGCGGAGCGCCCGTAAGGTCACTCCGGTGATCACTGGCGGCGATCCACGACATCTCTCCTACCTCAAGGTAGGAGAGTCGACTCGGGGCTCGACGCCGCATCGTTTGACCGTGGTATTTCTGAAATCCCCGTCCTCTAGCTCTGCTATTCGATCTCTAGAGGTGTTGGTCCGCTCTGTTCGAGGAGCGGCCGGGGATCCTCGGATTCCCAGCTAGCTGCAGGAGATCTGGGTGGGTGTTTCGATTCGCTTTAGGCTTGGTGTATGGGGAATCGTCGGTTTACACTTGCGGTGCCTCCATTCGAGATTGATGAGATAGTGGATCTGAATTCGATGATGCCAAAACAGAGCTCGAATGAAGAACGGAGGAATAACTCCGCAAGCCGCTTCTAGAGGTATGATGTCCAAGCTGAATTTGACACTAGAAAAGGAGTTGACGACCAGTTTAGCGTTTGATGATTGGATAAACGCTGAGTTTCCACCTCTCAAGACTAGATGCTACTCTGTTGCGGTAGGTTTGCCAAAACATTCGCAACCCGATGAGGAAACAATCAAAAGCCGTACAACAGGTTCGAAGATGCCTCCCGTGGCTGAAGTAAACTCAGATTCAATCATGATCGCCAAACTACCAATCCAATTAACGTGGAAAAGCAGAGGTATAGCAAAGTCAATCAAGAAGAAGCAGGGTAGAGCTTCCAGCTGCTCCAATGGTGGATGCGGTAGATAAGAGCAATAACGGTAGAGAGCAGGGAAGTGGGCCGAACAAATAAAAAAAACCCAAAGAGAAACATCCAGAAGGCCCATCATACTCCATCTGTGGAAGAGCTATTCTACCATGCGTACATTCCATCCAGGCCCAATACTAAGCCCAGACCAAGAGCTAAAGCCAGAGACACGGGGTGGTTCTGGATTCAAGCGTCTAGGGTTCTGGATGAGGCAGCGCCGCGTTACCCAGCTACTACTACAGAGATTCGCAAGTCTGGTCATCTTGCCAAACGCATCCGCCGCACCACCCCAACTACTATTGATGAGAGATCATTCCTAGAGGTTGTGAGTGATATGGAGAAGAAGCAAGTCCAGGGGAAGAGCTACCAAGGGCCAGACCCTGATCAAGCCACAAGACAAAACAAGGAGATGGGTCGCCAAGAAAGAGGGAGGTACCAAGATGAGGGAGGGAGAAGGAGTAATTCCCAAGAGGCAGGGAGATCTCAGTATCAAGATAGAGAGCAGTCCAGATTCTACCAAGAAGAGCGCTATTCAAGGCAAGATCCAGAAGAATTTCAGAACCGCAAGAGAGGGGAGATCGTCAGGAGGAAAGGTCAGTCAAACAAATGACTGAGGAAGACCTACGCTACAAGATTGATGACAAGAGAAAGAGCTATTACCAATCCTCGTGCTAGTACCAATACAGTATGATCGGAGTCAAGGATCAGGGAAAATGAAATGCTGGAATTGCAACATTGAGGGTCATCACTACTCTGATTGTGCTAATCCACCGTACTGCTATAAGTGTCATGAGTCTGGGCATAAATCAGATAAATGCCCTCAGAAGAAGCAAGCTCATATGATGGATACCAATTTGGATAGAAGGACTGGAAGAGACTTTGTGCAAAATCCGCATGTAAACCCCATCAACAATGCCGATAGAGGTATGGAGGATAAAGAGCTGTTGATTTGTGCTATGGGTTCCAGGACAAATCTTCTATTCTCTAGATGTACCGGAAATCAGAAATGCTGCAAAAGATAAAGGCAAAGGAATAGAACAGATTAGAGCTATTGTGTCGATCTTTGGAAGGTAGAGGTACCAAGGCTAGAATTTTGATGGAATTGAGATATAGAGCAGATTCTGAATGGAACTGGGATGTTAAAAGGTTATCCGGTAGTGAGTTTATGGTGACAATGCCTTCCAAGGCAGTCCTAAACTTATTAATCAATATGAAGCAAATCAAGTTTGTCACATCTGATGTCATTGCTGCTGTAGAAGAATCAGATAGGGATCCTGAAACTTTTGATGTCCTTCAGACAGTATGGGTGAAACCATTGGGTATCCCTGATAATGCTAGAACAGAGCATGCAGTTATGGAGCTGGCCAAGTTAGTGGGCAAACCTGAGAAGGTGCATATCCCTTCACTAAAATGGAAAGTAGTGTGGGTCCAAATATCTTGCAAAAACCCATATAAGATAGAAGGATCCACAGAGGTATATATCAACAAGAAAGGAAGAAAAATATTCTGGTACTACTCGAGATAAAATCACAAATCTTCCACCTAGCAAACCCGATGATGATGATGATTTTGAGGATGATGAAATCACTGATGAAGAGGAGCCTAGTTCACAAGAATTTAATTGGATTGCATCTGCAAAATCCCCACCAAAACAACATGAGGAGCAAGGGGTCGGAACATCTTCCAATGGGAAGCAAGCTGCCTTAACCTTCCTGGAGATGCTGGAGCAGAGCTAGAAGATGAAGGATGCAGACCAACTGTTGGAGGGAAGCCAGAAGACTGAGGATCAGTCTGTAGACCAGCCATCAGCTAAGCAAATTCAGATAACCCAAGATATAACATTGGCTGAACTGGGTTTTGTAGAAGAGGGAAACAATGAGATAAGCAAACCAGATGCTCAGACAGATGTCATCAACAAAGCTGTAGATCTGGTGAAGAACAAGCCAACTCAGGGCACCAGACACAGCTCAAGAAACAAGAATGGTGGAGTGATGATTGAGGAGAAAGCCAAGGCAAAGAAGAAGTCAGAAACCCCCCGTGTATATCCTCCGATCCTATCTTCTCTACTTCTCATCAAATCTAGAAGAAATTGCTAGAGCATGTTGTTTTACTTTGAGTCAGAATGAGATTAATAGACTAGCCAATATATCTCTCCCTAATGCTTCTGAGGAGGCAGAAAGGGCTATGAATAAGGCCAAGAATAAAATTGCTGAGATTAATAAGGCTAAACAGGGGCAAACGAAGATGTGTTATCGTCGAGGTATCCGTTGATGTCGAAAAACAGAAGATGGTAGAGGTATATCTGTGATGACTAGCAATGCGTAAGCCGGGGTGGATGAAACCCCGAGTTATGAAGGAGAGGATAATTGATGTATAGAGGCAAACCAACACAACGAGATTAAATGAAAATTCTATTTTGAATATCGAGAGGCTTGGGAAACCAAGTCGGAAGGAAGCAACTTGTAGAGTTAGTCTCAACACACAATTTCGACTCCATATGTCTTCAGAAAACATGAAAACAACCTACACTCGTCGAGAATTAGACAGATTTTCAGGTAATAGAGATATGAAATGGGATTTGATCCCTTGTGATGGACATTCTGGAGGTATGCTTATCGGAGTAGATCAAGAACTGATGAGATGCATGGAAATTGAGCATGGCCAACCTATCAAAGTTTGAAATTGAAAATGATAGATGATAATTATGAATGGATGCTTATCAATGTATATGGACCGGCACATGATGAAAGAAAATTAGAATTTTTAGAAGAAATACAAACAAAGATGTTGGATACAGAGTTACCTACTATTATGGGAGGTGATTTTAATTTGATCAGATCACCAGCAGAAAAATCTTCAGATAACATTGATGTAGGTCTAATGAATGCCTTCAATGACATGATTGATAATACTGCCATGAGAGAACTTCACAGGACAGAAGTAGATATACATGGTCTAATAAACGTGACACCACCTATCATGTGTGTCCTTGACAGTTTTGGTGGCAAATAGATGGGAGGATAGATATGATTTGGCAACAATTCCGACAAAGACCAAGAGTGGGATCAGATCATAATCCCTTAATAGTTGACACTTTAGGGATAAATGATACAAAAGAATTTCTACTTCAGATACAATGCACACTCGGGCAAGACAAGAGGGTTTCTGTCAATGGGTACTAGATAAATGGCCAGATAGATACAAATACAAAATACTTTGGATCATTGGCATATTTTATCAAGTAAATTGAGAAGAGCTATTAAGGGATGGGGAAGAATATAGATAGTGCAAGAAGAGAGAGAAGAAAGAGTTAATGCAGGCAATTGCTATGTTAGATGAGGCCGGTGAAGTAAGAAGCCTAAATCATGATGAGTGGAACATGAGATACAAATTTGAAAAGGAGTTGTTAAAGATAATGGCGGATGAAGAAGCAAAATGGCGTAGAAGAGGTGGAGAACAAAGTGGATATTAGAAGGGGACTCCAACACAAGTTATTTTCATAAATGTGCTAATGGTAGGAAAAGAAAGATGAAAATAACAAGTTTAGAACATGATGGGAGGTATCCGGATACAGAAGCAGGAGATAAGGGCTCATATAACAGTAATATTACAAACAACTTTTTGGACCTCGAGCAATCGCAGATATTCATCTTCAAGAAAATATGTGGACAAATGTAACAACAACGCTGCAGAACGTGAGAATGCAAGGCTAGTGAGACCTTTCACTTTACAAGAACTAGATCATGCTCAAGAAGGAGATGAAAAATAATAGTGCCCCCGCCCGATGGGTTCAAGATAGAATTTTTAAAACATTATGGAATGTTTTAAGATTAGATGTTAAGGAGATGCTAGATGACTTGTATGAGGGACACCTTGAATTATGGAGATTAAATTTTGGAGTTATTATTCTATTACCAAAGGTGAAGCCACCATTAGTATAAAATAGTTTAGACCAATATGTCTTCAATGTGATATATAAAATCATTACCAAGGTGCTAACTTTGAGGTTGACAGAGGTAGTGGATAAACTTATTAGTCCTTTCCAGATCGCTTTTATTCCAGAAGAAATATCGTAGAAGGAGTTATAATCATACAGAAATTCTTCATGAGCTAAGATCCAAGAAGCAAAGTGGAGTTATTTTAAAACTAGATTTTGAAAAAGCCTATGACAAGGTTAGCTGGGACTTTTTGGAGGAGGTATTATTAAGAAAAGGTTTTCACAACAAATGGATACAGTGGATAAGTAAGACAGTCAGGGGTGGCAAAGTGTGTATAGATGTGAATGGTGAAAGAGGAGATTACTTCGTAGCTTTAAAGGATTAAGACAGGGGGTGACCCTTTGTCTCCCCTACTATTCAACCCGGTAAATGATGCACTTTCCACAATGCTGACAAAGGCTTCAAATGCGTGAGTAATTCAGTGGTCCGGTGCCTCATCTAGTTGATGGTAGTATTACTCATCTTCGTATGCGATGACACAATGATGTTCCTTCACTTTACAAACCGAGAATTTACAAAGAGCAAAAGCAATTCTGGCCTGTTTTGAAGCAATGTCAGGCACGAAAATAAATTATGAAAAGAGTGAGGTATTCACAGTAGGTCTAGATGTTGTGCAACAAACACAGGCAACTGAGATATTAGGGTGCAAATTGGGACAGTTCCCTATGAAATACCTAGGCATGCCAGTAAGTGATCACGAGATATCCAAGGCTCAATTGAACTATGTTTGTGACAAGACTACAAAAAGATTAGGGACTTGGCAATGTGAATGTCTAACTTCTGGTGGAAAATCAATGCTCATAGACTCATGCCTATCAAGTATACCAATGTACACGATGGGTGTGTATCAGTTGTATGAGGGCAATTTCCAACTCCTAGATACTATAAGAGCTAGATTTTTTTTGGCAAGGTACAGGGAAAAAGAGAAAATATCACATGGTCAAATTTGAAGCTCTAGCAAGACCAAAGGAATTTGGAGGACTTGGATTTATGGATGTGAGAGCTATGAATACATGTTTGCCGGGTAAATGGATAGATAGATTGGAGAGACATGAGAATAGCCTCTGCTGCTCCATTCTCAAGAAGAAATACTTGGGAAATAAAAGTATATTCCAAATGAAAAACAGAAAAGGTTCACAATTCGAGGTCGCATCGGATATTAGAGATTGGTTCCAACAGGGAAGATCTATAGAGGTATGCAAAGTGGTCGCCAGACTAGATTTTGGCATGATGTATGGCTGGGTGAATGCCCATTGTGTGTCACTTTTCCTAATCTCTTCCAGATTGCTATGCACCAAGACATAGAGGTATCTCAAGTATATAATGATGGTAATCGCGAGATACAAGTAAGAAGGCAATTGAATGGTATCTATAGGGAGGAGTGGGATAACCTATTTGAGATATTACAACCAATCCAATTAATACCTGGTAGAGATAAGATGATATGGGTTTTAGACAAATCAAAAAGATATAGCACCAAATCTATGTACAAGCACCTAACTTTTAGAGGTATAAAAGATACTCAAATGATGAATTTGTGGAAATGTAGAATACCCTTGAAAGTTAAAAACTTCATCTGGATGGCCACTCATGAGGGCATCCAGTCTGGAGTACAGCTTAAAAAGAAACAATGGTCGGGCCCCCAAGATTGTTTCTCTCAGTGACATTCCGAAACAACCGATCATGTGTTGTTCCAATGTCCCATTGCTTGTTTACTTATGGACTTTCTTGAGAGTTACACTAGGATGGCCGACCGCACCAATGTGTTGTGCGGATTTCCTCATTGAGGTATTAGAAAACACCAATGGAGCACGTCGTAAAATGAAGTTATTCATCCGTGCGGTGCGCCGTGGGCGATATGGAAGACACGCAACGACATGGCCATCAACAAGAAAAAATGCTCAAGGCCGCCAAAATCAATCATCCACAAGACAATTGTATTACTGAAGTCATGGAAGCCCCTCCTGAAGGCAAAGCTGGAACCAACCGCGGAGGAGATGATACAACTGCTCATGGCAAGGGCGTAGGAAGTGCTGGAAGTCGAAAGCGACAGACAGGACTGATTAGCTCCAAAAATTTGTGTATCTTAATGCCTTGCAACCTGTCTTTTGTTTTTTTGGCTAAGTCTGTTAAGACTCCTGGATGTAATAAGTAAGTCGTACTTTAGAGGTTCGATGAGTAGGAGAGTTGTAAGATTTGGTAGAAGATGTGAGCAGCACTAGAGAGTGCATCAAAACAGAACTGGTCTGTAAGATCAGCGCTAGGCTAATGGTGTTCGTTAAGATTTCTAATAAAGCCGGGTGAATTGCCTTTGGTCTAAAAAGAATGAACACAACTAAACCGATGAACAACTGTTCAAAGACAAAAATGTAAGTAAAATCCGATCCCAATTGGGGTGACAACCACTCAATATAAGGAGATTATGACCAGTGGGCGACAAAAAATACTTAGTCGGTTAGGCCGGGGTTCCAAGCCAAATTACAAAGCCAAAACCCAATAAAAGGTGTTGCATCACCCGCCACAGAACAACAACCACATATTCTGATGATTTTACGGTCTTTATAACATGATATCGATGTTCTTGATAAGCTTTCTATCAACTTTGGTGTGGACTATGATAATTAAATCAAACATTTTGAGAATGGGCAAATTCAAACTAGGCAACGGGTCTCAAGTAAGATTCTGGGAAGATGTTTGGCCGGTGGATCTCACTTTTAAAGAGGAGTCACACAAGTACACAACCACATTGATGGAAGCTGAAAATACCCCTCAAAAAATAAAATATTTACGTGGCACATGATTAAAGAAGTGACCTTAACTTTTTTTTTTTTGAGGATTGACCTTAACTATGGACAATCTAGCAAAAGGCAGTGAAATTTATGTCTTATATGGGATTGGCCCAATAACAAAATCTAGAAATTTCTAATAAATCTCAAAGACCCATTCATTAATGTAAAGGAGGATGTGGTTGAATCCTTTAGTACCACATTGCTAGTTGAACGTGGAGAGGACCAACTTAAATATGAAAGTTGTTCCCACCATCTCAATTCTAGTGTGAGAAGGAGAAAGGGAATTCCACACTCGCTTGCCTCACCTCACGGGCAGGGCCTGGTAGAGCGAAGGATGCGGGCACACGACATGCGCATGAATGATCTACCAAATCCGGCTCCTCACCTTGCGGACACCAGCGACCGGGCGAGCAAGTCTCTGGAACCATCGTAAGGTTTTGGTAAGTGCTCTTCGCGCGACTGCTCCCAAGCTTCACCACCGCCGACTTCTAGGAAGGACATGAGGCGGACCGTCTCAGCTCTTCCGACGACGGTGATCGCGACCGAGGACCTCGGCTTTGTTTTTCGAACCTCTCAATCACGCTGTCATCTACGAACAACAGGCATTATTCCCATAATCTAATCTTATTGTTAGTCATGTCCAATCTGTTCAATCTATCCGGTGTGCTAGTTGTAATTACACCGATTGCTATGATCATGCTATATATGCTTGTTATGTTATATGATGTTGAATCATACTATGATCTATGATATGAGTTTGAATAATGCTAGATTGTTAAACATGTTTAATCTAGTTGCTCTATTCATCGTGATTTATATTATGGAATTAATATGGAAATTGCATAATATTTTAATATTAGGTGCTATTTCTAAAACTTAATTGAAACAATACAACATATGTTTTTCGATTGCCCAAACGCTATGTTTTTGTGGAGATTGTTTCAGTTTACTTTCAACATCTCTCCACCTCTAAATATCAACCACATGTTTGGTGCTTGGTAACAAGGGGTGGATAGAAAACTAATTACCATGCTTTGGTAGGGGCATGTGCATTTTGCTGGGCAATTTCGCTAAACAGAAATGGCGTAATTTCTTACAAGGCACAAGTTTATTCTTCTTTGCAGATCGTCTTCAGAGGAACACACGTACAAGATTTGTTCGTGAGCGTTGCTGCGGCACAAATTTATTCTTTTTGAAAGGGTGTTTGGTTCTAGAGACTAGGGACTGACTAGAGACTAATAGGAACTAAAATTAGTCGTTGGTCCTCTCAAGAGTCTATTGGACTAGAGACTAAATGAAACTAAAAATTAGTCCCCAGTCCTCTTGTTTGGTAATTTAGGGACTAAATTTTTAAATAGTCCCAAAGATCAAACCAAACAGTGCCGAAGGTCATCTTCAGAAGAACAAGCTGGATTCGTTCGTGAGCATTGCTGCAAAAAGAAGAAAAAGACCCGTAAGTAAACTCAGGATCGATGCCGTGCACGTGCGCTTGAAGTCTTAGCTATGGAAATCTTTGCTTCAAATGGATGGTGTTTTCGTAATAGACTCCCTTACGTCTAAACGAACTGGCCTAGTTTTGTTTGCTGCGTGGCCTTGGGAACTTTCACTGATTGTTCATGGTTATGCGCTTGTAATTCTGAATGGCTATATGCATTGGACGATAAGAGGCTGGAATATTAATACCTAATCGCTTTACTTAAAAAAAAGTGCTCATGCTCATGAGCCTCAATAGACTCCTAATGAGAAAGTTGAAATCCCTGTAGCGCAACACTCATTCCGAAGTGCGTTTTGGTCGTATGCCAAGTGCTTCGTGTCCTTAGTTGAAGTTGCATTTCCAATTGTGAATTGACGCGCATGCATGTTTTCATCTAATAATCCCCTATAATTGAGTGCCCGTTCACCTGTCTAATGGATTATCCGCCAAACCCAACTTCGCTAGAGCTTCTTCACCACTATGTGGGCTTTGGCGATTCCACATTCTACAGGTGGGTGTGGACTCCAGAAAATCAATCCACCACGTACGGCAAGCTAGACCAGCTGCCTAGTTTTCATTGTTTTCTATGAGAACCACTTGGTAGCTAGCTGTGTTTTCCATGGTTTGTCCTCTCTTGTGGCCGGAAAGAAAGTGCAGACGACGACAGGTCAAGCCACGCACGCTGTGCCATTTCCGTCATTTTTTACGGTGATATATATATATGTCTCAGCCAGTGCACGTCTTGTTCAGTCCACTATAGCATTAGCATGCAGTCCACGATAATCAATGTCTAAATCAGCATGGGACTGAATGCACTATGTGCCAGGGCCATAGGCATATATATTTCCAAATTGCTAGTCAGGCATAATGGATCCAGGTTAGTACCAAAGCATTAGCCAATGTCCCCTAATGCTCAACCAACTTGACTGCTGACCGCATATATAGGGTCTAATAATAATAAAGACACTCGCAAATTTTCCTTTCTGGAGATTGCTTTTTGTTTCTTAAAAATAATTATTTTTCTATTTTATCGGAATTAATGAACCGTGAATTGTTCACAAAATTTTGGGAACACATGCGTCCCCTGTCAATTGCATTCTTAATTACTAGAACCCTACGGAATTGGAAATTGGATCCTACACATCTGTATCTTACGGCCAAAAGTATCTATTTATTCAATCAAGGTTGGCTCCTTCATTCAAACAAAGTTTTAGAGTTCACATATCCACATATCTAGTATACAATTAGGGATAAAGCTTACCTGGCTAACAAATGAGCAACTTAAATTATTATTAGAATTACGAATTGAAGAAATACAACATAATAAATATAACGATTTGTGGGAGTGCGAACACATGGTTGATTTAGGTCACATGTGTTTAGTTTTGTGATGGAGTGATTGTCAACAGTCAACATTCTCCTTCTATTTTCATTTATCTTTTATGCTTCGGCTATGTTCACGGCACATGTGGAGTGTGTCGAAGACGATCTCTTGGTTCGTGATGTGCGGGTGTGGAGCTCGGAGATGGTAGCCGACGGCGAGGTGAAGGGGCCACGGAGGACGTGCCGGGCCGACGGACCGCGGAGGTGAAGGACGGACGTGAGGCTTGGACCGAGGGACCGGATTACCGGGTGGCTACCATGGTGGCTGACATCCGGGACATCGACGGATGCAAGAGGACGAGGCGGGACCGTGTCGATCGGGTCAAGACGGCGAAGCGTAGGCGCAGCGGGCGCCGGATGACTTGGCGACTTCGGGCGGTCAAGACGGCGATGACACGTGTCGAGGAGGTTTGGTGGTTTGCCCTCAAAACCACGGGCGCGGGTTTCGCGGGTTTGGGCCTCAAAACCCGAGGCGTTCCGGTAGACGGAAGGACGGACGCGTGGCGGCATCGGGAGGTTGCGTGGATGCAAGGCTACCGATGAGGAGGCGCGGTGGCCGTCGGATCGATAATTACCCAGAGTCGACCGAAATAGCCTTAGGGTTACAAGACCGACTCATGTATCTTAGGGGTAGTTTAGGTAGAGGGAATATTGGACTATTTAGCGGAGGCATACCCCTCCATCCCCTCTTGCCTCTCATTTTCGCATTTTCTAGCTAGGGTTCCAGTCTCGGTGTGAGAGGTCCACCGATCTTGTATCGAATTTGCTGGGCAAGGGCTAGACCTAAGTAGCCTGTCACATGGTGGCGTTTGGGATGTTTGGATCGGTGTTCTTGTTTGATCTTGTGCTGTGATTTTTGTTCTTCACTTGTTCTTCCCGAGTTCCCTCTCTCCCCTCCTCTTCTCTTCGCGATTTCTTCGTTTTGGCACCGTTTGATCTCGTTTTTTTTGCCTTGATTCGTGCTAGGACGTGAGAGGATCATTTCCACCAAAGGGTTTGCACTAATTCCTCACGAAAGCACGTAGATCGGGTGAGTTTTAGATCGAAGGTGACTTTTTGGTGTGTTCTTCGTATGATCCACAATTTCTTTTGATTCGCTCCGTCAAACTCGAAAATTTCAAGGGGAGATGGTCACCCACATGCCTAGATGCTATGGCTCAATTTTTTGTGACCCGAGGTTTCGATTTGATCGAGTTTGGATCGAGTTTGTGTAGAATCGCCGCCGGGCGGGCGGCAGTCTTGTTCCTGAAACAGCGGAGACAGTCCGGCCACATAGGGCGGACAGTCCGACCCTCGGGACTTCGGCATCGAGCTCGAGGTCGAGTTTGACTTAGCCACGTTGGCACGCCGGACGATCCGGCTTCTACGCTACGGACCGAACCGGGCTCTGTCGGCGAGTCCGTAAACATGTCTGTTTTTTTTTTTTTTGTTTGATCACGGACAACCGGGACTTTGGTGGCGGACGGTCCGCAAGTCATTTTTCCAAACCAATTCGAGATCTGTCGAGAAGAGTTGGTTTTCTCGATTTTTGCCCACGGACTGTCCGGCCCCGGCGCGGACGGTCCCGCAGTGATAGTGTTGGTGTTTTCCGGTGACTTGCGCTTTTATTGAGTTTCCAAAATTTTAGCTCTCGGACAAATCCGGGTCAAGGTCGCGGACAGTCCGCCTCTGTCTGATTCGTGCCGGCGGATAGTCCGAGCTCCCAGGCACGGACAGTCCGAGTTCCCAGGTTCTTGTGCTGTCTCGCTGTCTTCGATTGTGCGCTTGCTTCGGGTTGTTTCCGGTTGATCCGCTGTGAATCTAGAGCAATCTCTAGGTCATCCACCTTGCATCCAAGGTGGTGATCATACCGTGCTTTGCTCGATTTTCTTTGAGGGGTTGTGAGAGCTACAAAGTCACTAATTTGAAAGAATTTAGTTGAGGCTCTCATTCACCCCCCCTCTGGTCGCCTATTCGGTCCTTCAGGGAGATTTGATTTCACCGACAATAGAACCCATAATGGATCTATCCCTAGAAGCAACATTTTTTTTGAGAAGTACAACGCAGACGCTCACAACATGCACGCACACTCACCCGGGAACGTTGCTTACCACTTAATGCATAACGCCGGTAAATCCCGCGAAAATCCCAGAAAAGGTGCGAAGTACCGAGATTTGAACCCCGGTGGATAGTATCCCACTAAACCGTCCTACCATTGGACTACGGGCCAATTCACATCCCTAAAGCAACATTCATCTTCTTGATCAAGGTTAGACGATCCGATTTTAAAAAATAAACTCTAGAAACCTTCCTTCCATGCACCGCCATCAAGGAGAATCCCGACATGATGATTTGCCTAGGAGTCGCCGAGATCGGTGACCTGATGGTGACGAGAGACCACCGAGCTCGTTGAAACATGTGTGGACAAACAATTTTCATGTGAAATGCGTTTAAAGGTTAGTTGATATGACCACACCAAATAAATCGGCGACCTTTGTTGACCTTTTTGCCAACCTATTCGAGCACACCCGCCTACATTTCCGACCTCAACGCCAATCAAGACCCTTCTTGGACCAATCACTTTCGTAGTCGAGCTAACAAGATACAACTAGAGATGCGCGTGCTACTTTGTGAGTTTCAATCAAATGTTAACGAGAACTTTATACTACCTAAGTCACGCATGTTATCATTGCTTAGGTTCACCGAGGAGGAAGACAAAACCACATCCGGGATGAATCATCAAGAAGACCTACATTCGAGTCAATTCAAATGGATGAATCGTCTAGAAGAAATCGTCATGTCGACACATTTGGATTTCTCTATGAGATAATCAAGATGTGTTAGTGAAGACTACTTCTAAAATCAACCGTCGACATGAAGCTGAATTTCCGTACCAGAACTGTATCATTATACAAAGTTTGCTAAAGCATACTATACATGGTATGAAAGCTTACCAAGTTAGCTTTTCAACAAGATCTAACCCCACGTCATTTGGAGATTCCTAGGGGTGTTATCATCAAAACACTAAAGACTACGCGAGAAGTCAAACGACCCACGCTGAAACAACTCATAAGATCTTCTCGTGGAGGCATGTTCACATTAGCAACATATTCGTTTCTTTTCATGTTTCCACCTAACAAGGATGGTTGTTCCTAATATAAAAACTTCCCTATATGTAAGCTATCAACAACTTTTTGATTATTCGGATAATGTAGTGATATTGTAGTCGAGCTCAACCCTTATGTCGCTCCTAGAATTGGGATGGGCAGCACCGTCATCGCCCCTTATGTGGCCCGTCGTGGAGCGTAAGTCAAGGGGAGGACGGAGCAGCATCACAAATACTTCGGTACCGGGTGCTATAAAGCATTGTCGTCACTATACTTTGCCCGATTCCGGGTGTGGTCGGTGCTACGGTGGCATGGCGAAAGGATGGCTTGGTATGCCATAGTACATTGAGTAAGGTCCCGGCTATCCGCATTCGCCGCAGAGAGGACCGGAGTGGGCAATCCACGGGGATCGTCTCTCCCATTCCTTCCTCCGGAAGTACCGGGAAAGGACAAGCCGACCGATCTCATGACGCCCAGCGTTGGGGCGACGCCAAGCCTAAGCTTCGTTCTTAAAGTCTAGTTTCCAATGACGCAAAAAATTGACACATTTGGATTTCTCTCGTGAGAGAATTGATACGTGTTAGTGAAGACTACTCCTAAAATCGACACCCTGCATGAAGCCAAATTTTCAAACCAAAACTATATCATTCTACGAAGTTTCATGAAGCATACTATACATGGTATGAAAGCTTATCAAGTCAGATTTTCAAAACATCAAATCCTGTGTCATTTGGAGATTCCTAGGGGGAGTTATGCTCAAAACATTAAAGACTACGCAGAAGTCAAACAACCACATGGAAACAGCTCAAAAGCTCTCCCGGAGGCCTGTTCACATTAGCGACATATTCACATTCTTTTCGTGTTTCCACCTATCCAGGAGGGTTGTTCCTAGTATAAAGACTCCCCTATGTGTAAGCTATCAACAACTTTTGATTATTTAGATAATTCTAGTGATATTGCAGCCGAGTTACCAAGTGCCTTAATCAACCACTGTTCTTCCTTATTCTACCTGGACTTGTGAAGAGATTCCTTAGGAATCCACTAGTTTATGCTTTGCGATTTCTAGTATGGCTGCCTCGCCTTGTGTGGATTAGCTTCGGTTGTGGTT
Source organism: Hyparrhenia diplandra (assembly GCA_015847255.1). Lineage (NCBI taxonomy): Eukaryota > Viridiplantae > Streptophyta > Magnoliopsida > Poales > Poaceae > Hyparrhenia > Hyparrhenia diplandra. The sequence continues at coordinate 190,767 of JADLZK010006557.1, read as the reverse complement.
CTACTGTCATTTGGAGATTGAGTCGAAGTCCTCACGGTGTCAGTGCCCCTCTCACCGTCCCTTGGTCCCATCCAACCTTGGCCAGTATAAAGCTAGTTACCCCACTATTCTATAGCATGTTATCTCCGCTGCTTCATCGCAAGTTAGCTTGTTTGTGACCTAACCATGAAGATCGGGCCATCCCCATCCAGGCATCGAGTCATTATGTATCATTAGTCCCGGATATAAGAGGAGCTTTGAGATTTGGTATGACAATACCTTCGATAAAGGCATGATGGATAACTAAAGAAAAGGTAAATGATAGAGGCATAAAGGCCTTTTTTTTATTGGTCAAAAGGTACTATTATTAGATGTGTTTCACCGGAATGAATGTTCCCTCGAGGAGCTCCTTAGGGCAGCTGCAACGCAGGCAATACGTATCATTGGCCTCACAAAAAGTTGATTTATAACACATGAAGGAAGACGATTGATGAGAAAGACCGCAGGAAAGCCTCATCCTAGATTTTTAGTGGCATGGACGGACGAGCTAGAAGGGATAACCCTACTTCAACAATATGCCTATGCTTGCATTTTGTAGATCCGTTTTTGCGGGTGAGCATGGGGACAAGATACATGGTGGAAATGCCAATGCAAGTGAAAAATGAGTGTAGGGATTGATATTCCCCACACAAATCAGTTTGAACCGCAAGGATCTTGCTATTAAACTACCATTCTACCATGTTTTGGAAATCATGAAAACAACGAAATACTTTAGATTTGTGGCACAAGAGATAAATCCTTGTGAACTTACTATAGTCATCGATAAAGCTTACATAATAATCATGCCGGCCAACAAAAGTTGGAGTCGGTCCCCATACATCAAAGAAAACAAGTTCAAATGGACTCGATGACGCACTAGTTGACTTGGGGTAGGGTAATTGGTAACATTCACCCTTTTAACATACATCGCATATCACCTTGTTACTCCGATATCTAGCGAAAGAAAGCTTGAGACAACCAAGAATTTGCTGGACTATGAGAGCGGCAAAGAAGATGACCTAGCCTATGATGGCACAAGGACTTGGTGGTCTTGAGGATGCCAAGCACTTGTTTATTCGACACGGACTTCAAGGGATAGAGGTCCCCTTCACATGGACCTCTCGAGGAGAATCTTCCTCGTCACCTGTTCCTTGATAAAAATGATTGGGATGAAATTCAAGGAAGACATTGTTATCTTGTGCAAGGCAATTAATGGATACAAGACTTTTGTTGCCATTAGGAACATGAAGAGTGTTTTTCAGATGAATCTTGCTAATTGGGGAATGTAAAGTTGCAAGACCAAGATGATTAATTCTCATACCTACGCATCTCCACTTGCAAGTACCGATTGCGGTGTGGACCCGATCACCATCGTGGTACTTGTCGTGGACGGTGAGCTTCTCCACTTCATTGGTCACATGATCCGTTGTGCCCGAATCCATGTGCCATTTAGTGTCTACTCTATAGGATGTAGTTGTTGAGGACGCACTCTTCTATGGGGTACCCTTGAAATAGGCATCAAACCTCTTGTGGCAGTAGACCACCATGTGGCCCTCCTTTCCACACAATTGGCAGATGAAGCCATTGTTGTTGTTGGAGCCACCATGGCCAATGGCCACCACCATGACCACCATTCTTCTTGTCATCCCATCTGGTTTGCGGCCTCCATGGCCACGAGTGAAGCCACCATGGCCTCCTCTGGATGCCATGTTCGCCGAGGAGTTGGAGCCGCCGCTAAAGTGAAGCTCCAAGAGCTGCTCAGAGCTAGTGAGCTGAGTATAGAGGTCATCCACCGAGATGGGTTCAACTCAAGCCACAACAATGGGCACCACCAGGTTGTAGTCGGGGTGAAGTCCTATCAAGATGTAGGAGACAAGTTCCTCATCTTTGAGGCGTCGTCCCGCTGATGCCATCTCGTCAGCACGTCCCTTCATTTTAGTGAAGTACTCACTAATTATGGTCATGCCCTTGGACGCCGTTGCTAATGCCATCCCTGTGGAGATCACATGCGCTCTATATTGTGGCGTGTACATACCTTCAATCGTCATGCAAGCCTCGTCGGCGGTAGTCGCAGTGGAGACCTGTGATTGGATCTCTCAAGAGCACGAGGTGAGTATGTAACTCAGGACCTGCTGGTCCTTGGCGATCCAATCCTCATACTCTGGATTGGAGATTGGATCTCCTTCCTTGCCATCAATTTCCTTCTTTTCAGGAAGGAACTCGCCCTTGATGGCCGACAACACTTGGGCCTTCCACAGGATGAAGTTCCCGCAGGTAAGCTTCTCGCTCATGTGATAAAACCCTAGGGAGTACAAAGTAGCATGCGCGGAGGAGGAAGAAGCCATAGCATGTTTCCATAAGGATGAAGGCTTTGAATACCATGTAAATAGGAATGTGAGAGAGAATGAGATAGCGATCACGGTACCCGATTGCATGTAAATATAGTGTTACAATGTGTAATGCCCCATAGTCCAAACGACTCAAATCCACTCTACACACTTAGCGAACCACACCTACCACCATCCCACTTATGCTTTCGTCCTCGCTTCACGTAAAAGGATTAACCCGTGGATGGTGGGACGGACTCTAGAAGCCTCATATGTTAGGTTATCCCACTCTTAACAACCAAAGTGGGAGTAAACTCTTCACAATATCTCATGACATCCATAGGGACCACTATGAGCCAAATACCAAACTTGGTCGGGTGTGACATACAACCCCCCAAGAATCTGACGTCCTCATCGGGCCCAACACACACACAACCAAGCAAACGTTGTCTACTAGGAATGTTCTCCTCTTAGCACATGTGACCGTGCGCCTAGTGCCGGCACATGTGCCATGCTATGCACTCCGCAAAGCATACACATGCAATGAACCCCATGTCCACGCCTATAGCCCACACACATCCGTGGCCACGAAGGTCGGCTTTGATACCATTTGTAATACCCAAAGTTCAAACAACTCAAATCCACTCTGCACGTTGAGCGAACCACACCTACAATCATCTCACTTACGATTTCATCCTCACTTCGCGTAAAAGGATTAACCCAGGGATGGTGGGATGCAGTTTATAAGCCTTATATGTTGGTCTATGCCACTCTAAACAACCAAGGTGAGACTAAACTCTCCATAATATCTCAAAACATCCATATGGGCCAAATACCAAACTAGGCCGTGTGTGACACAATGCTTTGTACGACAAGATGATCTACATGATCTAGATTACATACGTAACAACCTCCCAATACTTAGGAAACAAGCCAAGTCATATCTACGCATAGTAACAACGCATATCTAAACAACCATATAATCTAACATGGCTCGCGGTGAAAGGGGTATCACCGCTGGTCTAGAGCTAGGGCCGTTGGTGATGCCCTGGCCCTCCTTCACCGCCGGCCTAAGCCATGGGCCGGCCGTGAAGAGGGCTCACATATATGTCTAATTTATTTAATAAGTCTTACTTTTTTTCTATCCCTTGAAATTTGCTATGACTTCCGACCGATAGGTTAGGGGCTCAAAACCCCTACCATGCAATTCTTAGCTTTTTCCACCGGTTCCACCTTGTCCTTGTTAGTGGAGGAGGACAATGACCAACATAAATATTTGAGTTTGTCTCAATATAATCATTTTGCAAGGCTAGTGGTGGTAAAAGAAATGCTTTGAGCAAATTAAATGACTCGTGACGACAGTGGCACTAGCGTTTTTTTTTTCCATCTATTCTATTGGCACCGGAGGAATTTGACAATTGGATTGTCCTGCAATTGAAATGTTCCAAGTATATATATAATCATTAAAGAGCTGTAAAATATTTTGAAAAATAAAAAAAAAGTCAATACCCACGGTTATCTAGGGTACGGCTCAGTAAGTGTAACCTCATTTACAGAAATGTCCCTTATACTAGGTCGATCATAAGCATAGCTACGTTGCCCACACGATGGAGAAGGTAAATTCGATTCTCTTCCAAAGTAGAATGCAGGTTGTGCCGGTGGCGGAAGCTCCATGTTTCCCCTGGTTAACATGAGAACGACGGATGATATGCGAGGCCTGTCGTCAGGGTCCGGCTGCACACAGAGTAAGCCGATGTGAATGCATCGTAATGCTTGTCGAAGAAAGTATCCATCGAGGAACTGGTCCACCATTTGTGAAACTGTCCCTTTGGTCCAGCAATTCCAAACCTGCCCAAATAGTGATGACAAAATTCAGTATACAATGGACTTAAAGAAAATGATAAATAGGGGAGAGTATGATTAACACTTACATCGCTTAGGAGATTCACCGCGTCGTGGTCTTCAGAACTGCTGTTCTTTCTCCCAGTCACAATTTCGAGGACCAACACACCAAAACTGAAAATATCAATCTTAGTTGACACACTTCCATCTATTACGTACTCGGGTGCCATATAACCGCTGCAGAGAGAATGAACAGTCAATCTGCTAAGTTTTTTTTAGATATCAGCTGCTGTTATATATGATATTACAGTTTCTGTAGTGATGAGCTTACAGCGTTCCAACAACTTTAGTTGTCTTAGTTTGTGAATGATCTTCTTCTAGCAGCCTTGCCAGTCCAAAATCAGCAATTTTTGGATCCATGTCTTCATCAAGTAGAATATTGTTTGCTTTCAGGTCACGATGGATAATCCTCATTTTGGAGTCCTCATGAAGATACAGTATACCCTGGCAATTCCGAGAATGATGTTGTACCGTTGCTCCCAATTTAGTGCAATTTCCCTACTGTCATCTATATATTGGGACAAAATACTCAACTCAATGATATATACCACCCATAAAATTCAGAAAATGTCTTAGGAATCAAAATTGGTTTGCCCGTAAATGCTTATGGTTAAGCACTAAACATTTACTGGCATCTTTGCTGAGTGTCTGCTCTTTGATGAGAGGCGCTGCCCAGGCCATCGGCAACGAAACCCCTTTGCTGAGTGCACGATATCCTGCTCTCAGCGAAGGGTCACCCACTGGGCAAATGTGGGGAATCCTATAGTGTCTCCTTTTATTCTTATTTGCTAGCTAGTGTCATCTATATTTGGTCTACTACGATTCTATTCACTCATCTGGTACTGCCAACTTCATTGTTACGAATGCATATATATTATGTCGAGACACCAATTTTTACTTGTTCTACGGTGACAAGAAATTAAGTTGCTTCTGAAGATGTCAATGAGAAAGAAAATACCGAATAGACAGTTGTCCAGGCTCCCGTTCTTTATATATTCATAAACAAGAAGTGTCTCTTCCTGTTGAGAGCAGAACCCCTGTAACCCAACAAGGTTCTTGTGTTGAAGCTCTGCCAACAACAGAATTTCATTGTGTAGCTGATGCAATCCATGCCCACTTCTTCCCATCAGAAGTTTCTTCACTGCAATTTCTTGCCCATCTGAGAGTATTCTGTTAGCGCCGCCTCCTCTACTGTGCCTGGTCCGACAACAGGCCCAGCGAGCCCGACACGCCAAGCAAGACTGAAGAAGCCCAACACGAAGTATTTCGGCTCCCAGTGGGCTTAAGCCAGCAATACGCCTGCATGCGTGAGAGGGTTGAGACCCCTGTAATATAAATAGAGGAGAGAAGAGAGGAAGCATTACTTTTGAGCAAACCGAAATTCAAACTCGTTCTTAATATTCATGGTAGATTCCTCCTAGTTCTTCCGGTTCGTGCTCTTCCTCTACCTACTCGTTCCCCCTACCTGCCCCTTCTCTCACACCTGGTATCAGAGCCGGCGATCCTCGGCTTCCGTTCCATTCGTCCCCTGAATTCCATCGATTGCTAGAACCTAACCGGATTTGGTCGGTCTAATCCTGAATCAAGTCCCCGTGGACTGCGCTTCGATTTGGGGATTCCGTAATTCCAATCCACGGGTCGCAATTTGTGGTGCGGACGATCGAACTGGATTCCTCGTCACACGAGCATTTCACCGTGCATCGAAGAAACTCGGAGCGATGGATCCGTCCCCCTGCTCTTCCTCGACGATGGATCGTCGCCTAGCCGCCAAGATTGATCCTATCGACAATCGCCTTGTCAAGTTGGAGGAGAAGCTCGACAAGAACGCACTCGACGCGTCCAACCGCCTCGACGAGCCGGAGAGCGCACGCAAGGTGTTCGAGGATTGGCGTCCTCAGATCGACGGTCACATCGACGATCTCCGCGGCGATCTCCGTCGCCTCTCAGGCCTGAAGCTGGAGGTGGGGAAAATCACCAAGTACATGGAGCGTACCATGGTTGACGGCCCCACACCTTCGTCGGGCATCCACGGCGCGGCTCCGTCCTTGGGGATCTCCACTTCCCCATCAGCGCCCGTGTCCCCCGCGGTGTTTCACAATGAAGAGAAGCCACAAGCGTCGATGCAGGTCAAGTCTGCCCCCGAGTTCTCCGACGGTGTGGGCTCATCAACCCCCACCCCGTCGACCGGTGCCGTTCCCGCCTTCGTCATCATCACCGACGTTCGGCGGCACCGTGGCTGCCCCGCGCCCATCTGCGGGAACAGCGGCCAAACCGCCCTACGGGCACCACGTCGAGCAGGGTGGCTACGGAGTGGTTACCACTCTGTGGCCACCACAGTCGCATGGTATGTCTCATGTCTCTCATCCCCCTCCGCTCAATCTCTCAATTCCACCACCTCGGCCACCCCCACCAAACCCACCAAACCATTACGAGTCAGCCTACCAAGGGGGATCTCGAGGGGATTTGTCCAAAGAAGTTGCCCAAATTTGATTTCCCAAAGTTTGACGGTGAACACCCCAAGCTCTGGATTAAGCAAGCCGTTCAGTATTTTCGTTTATACCGTGTTGAGAATCAGGTTTGGGTGTCTGCTGCGACAATGCATTTTCAGGGGTCTGCTAAGCGTTGGCTATCGTCTGTCGAAGACCAGTTAGAGTGTGTCGGGTGGGATGGGTTTTGTGCTCAGGTGCTCCAACGCTTTGCACGCGATGAGCATGAATTGCTCCTTCGCCGCTTGTTCCAAATCCACCAAACTGGCCCTGTCAAAGAGTACATTGACGCATATGTTGGGTTAGTGGATGAATTAACTGCCTATGCCAAACACCCCGATCCACTGTACTACATCCAGCGTTTCATAGATGGCCTCCGTGATGAAATTAAAGCTGTACTTCTGCTTCATAAGCCTACATCGCTGGATACTGCTTGCGATCTGGCTGAATTGCAGGAGGAAGCGCTGGGATTGCTCAAGAAGCCGGTGTTGACGGTAACCAACGACATATTTTTCCCGTCAACTTACTACCATAAAGGGAGTAAAATTAAACCTTTTTATACTCATATACATTTACCACTAATAAATTCCACTTGTAGTGTCTTGTATTTTATTTTGCAGATTTATAATAAAAACAAGTGGAAAATCGACCAAAGTACGCCTTCCGGGAAAGCGCATTATTGCAAAATCCAAGCCCAGGAGCAAATCGACCCAAAACTCCAAATCTGGGCCGAGCAAAGCCCGGCCCACAACTTTTCAAGGCGAAACACGACACCCCACCGAGCCCTGGGCCAGGCCGAGCCTGGGGGGGTGCGCGCGCACCACCGGGCGCGGCCGCACCCTCCCCGAGGCGGTTTTCGCCCGACCTCGGGGAGGCGGTTCGTGCACCTTCCAAACAGGGTTTCCCGCCCTTGGTCCGTCGGTTTGTGCACGGATGGAAGGTTTACTGTCGGGTTTGGGTGTAAATTAGCACTTAGGCCCCTCCTCCAAGTGTATAAGTAGGCCCCCCTCTCTCCCTCTCTCAACACACACCACTTGGAGTCCAAAGAAACCAGCAATCTCTCTCTCTCTACCACCTCTACCTCTCTCTCTTCTTCTACTTCTTCCTTCTTCTTCTTCTTACTTCTTCTTTCTTGGTTAGTACTTGGAGTAGAAGAGCTACAAGGAGGGCTTGTCTCCTAGAAGAAAGTGCTTTGGTAATACATCTACTCTATGGAGCATTCTTCTAATTATAAGTCTTATTTCTATGTTCTTGGCCTAACTTATGAACTAGAGTATAGTCTTGTTCATGTTCTTGTGTTGGTATATGAACTAGCATATAGTTTACATATCATAATCTTGACATGTTCATTACATTTCTTCATCGATCATCATATGCCTAACTTGATTAGAGGTGGGATATCGGTTCGTTGTTCCTTCGGGTTTGCTCTTGTTCTAGTCCGTCCATTCGACGAAAGGGGATCCGGGGACAAGAGTAGTGTTTCGATATGCGGGCATGGTGCCCGGGTATTACGACACCCCGCGGATATGAGTGCATGCCACGGTTGAGGGGGTAGGCGGCTTGGTCGTGACAAGCCTTGACCGCCCTTTGAAATCCCCCACGTTCGCCTTTGTCTTTGTAGGAGTTCGTAAATGCTTCCTATCGGGCCGTATGGTATCCAGTGAGTCTCCCGTTATCCTAGACCTAACCCCGATTAATTCAGTTTGCATATGATCCTAACTATTTATTTGTATGGCCATGACTAGATACATTAGAATTACTCCATTAGGTTATTCATTTATTCTTTATCTATTTTCTTTATCCTTTTGCTGGTGGATTCTTAAGTGTGTGTCACACTATCTATGAACCATTATTGCTTACCCCTGTTATGAACATTTTGGTCTAAACGAACACATGTTCCTCTATTCAGATGCCATGCTAATTTATTAATCACATGCCTTCCTTTGGGAAAATATAAATAACGATACCCTGAATACTTCCGGGTGAAATGCTACAACGATAGATCCGTGCGCTTGCGGATGAAATATCTATGACGACAAGATCTATCCCGTTGACAGTCTCATTTTGGATCACCGACATGGTGGTTTACTTGGGATTGTCAGCGGCGCATTTCTGACGCTTTTATCGAGATGGGTTTTATACCTGTTTCCTTTAATTGCGTTAAGAAATGCCAACAAGCATTTCGGCGCCGTTGCGGGGAAGGCATTGTGAAAAAAATATAATAAATAGCTGGCTATGAATATGAACTGTGTGCGTGGATACCATTTGCTCATACAGGCTAATCTTTTATGTTTTCTCCCCGTTGTGGATGAAAAAACAGATAGTGTATGTCCGGTTTTCTCCCGCCGGAAAACTTCACCTCCGATCCGTAGGCACTCCTAAGGAAGAACCGGTCTCGTCTTGCTTCTTCTTCTACCGGAACCCCCGACGAGGAAACCGACATCCCCGCACCAACGCAACTCCACGCTATGGCCCGGGAAGCCGCTGCTGATTTCTCAACTCCCGCCGTCACCAACGTGCCCACCGGGCCGACGGTGAACGTGGCGGATAAAAACTTCGAGCCAGATCGGGCCGATCACCATGGTGCGAGCCGGTCCATTATGTGGACTGCCCTAGCGAGGACGCGAACGCTCATCTCCAACACTTCCCGGAGCTATGCGACACCATCGTTATCAAAGATGTCGCAGCAGACGTCATCAGGCTCCGCCTGTTTCCTTTCTCCCTAGTGGGGAAGGCGAAACAGTGGTTCTACAAGGACAAGGAAGTCGTCAGTACGTGGGCTAAATGCTCCGCGGCGTTCCTCGCTAAGTTCTTCCCCATGGGCAAAACCAATGCCCCGAGGGGAGAATCGCCAACTTCCAAAGAAACTCGATGGAACCCATTCCCAGGCGTGGGAAAGGCTGCAGGAATACATTCTAGCATGCCCGCACCACGGGATGGAGAGCTGGCTGGTGCTCCAGAACTTCTACAATGGTCTCACGGCCATATCCAAGGGGCACCTCGACGCCGCTGGTGGTGGCGCGTTTCTATCACTCACCATCGACCCGGCAACAGCCCCGATCGACAAAATGGTGGCAAACCAGAGCTGGGGCGAAGACAGAGCCCTAGCGAAAACACAAAAAGGCATGCATACCGTGAAGGAGGCGGATATGCTTGCCGCAAAAATTGGATCTTCTATTGAAGAGGCTGGAGGAGCGCGCACGGATGCTACTACCCAGCCCGCGCCCATCCTACGCCACGCACGCTCACATGACCTGTGAGACGTGTGGTGAGGTTGGCCACTCGGGGATAATTGCCCCGAGACCCGTGAAGAAGCCGCCTTCATCAACAACAAGAACGGGTATCGCCAACCGTAGTAGCGGGCCAACAACCGATCCCAGCCACCATTCCAAGGCAACCGGGGTACAACTCCAACTATAACCCCGGTCACCGTCACTTAAGGACCTGGGCATCTTGGGCCGTGCAAAAATTAACGAAAAATCTCACCAAAAAGATGAGCCACCAAGACAAGATCTTGGAGGGCGTGAATAACAAGCTCGAAGGGTTGACGTCGGCCGAAGAACCAACTCGGCTTCAATAAGATGATAGAAACACAAATGGCCCGCATTGTTTGCTCAAGTGCCGATTAATGACTCGGGAAGGATCCTGTGGCAACCCGAGGTCCCACACGAGTCGGTTAACATGATATCTCCGAGGCTCGATCCAACCCGGTGAGCTAAAGAAGATCCCCGTGAGCTCGCCATTCATTGCCAAGAAGGGTGACCCCGACGTCCGATCATCACCGCGCCATTGGCCCCCACAACCGCTAATGCATTCTCGTGACACGGGGCCGGTATCAACGTGATGTCCAAGGTCACCTTCAACAAAATCCATGGAGGGACACTTACTCCCGCCAACTTCATCCTCCAAATGGCGTATCAATCGACAAGGCGGCGGAGGGGGATACTAGAAGACATGCTAATTAAAATTCAAGATGAGTACATCCCCGCAGCGACTTTGTGGTCTTAGACATGGGCCCGAAAGAGGATGTGTCTCTCCTCCCGGGGAGACCATTTCTCTATACGGCTAAAAGTCGACATAAGTCCGGGGAAGGGCTTCATCGTCTTCCACATCGAGACAAGGCGGTAAAGTGCCCATTCATCGTACAAGCAACAACACACCCGGCAATGAACATCATCAAGACCGGTGTGGAATGTTGAAGGGTTCGACTCAAAACCCCGGAGCGTATACTCACCGCCATCGAAAGGGGGAAAGTCGACAGTGACTATAAATAACCCGTATATCAAAAGAAAAAAAAAATGGGGTATATCCAAAAGAAAAAAAATGGGGTATATACCAAAAAGAAAAAAAAAGAGAAAAAAGAGATATATATATATTTTTATATATATATATATTTTATTTTATTATCAAAATAAACAAAAATATTTATTACATAAGAAAATATTTTGAAAACTAAAATAAAAAGTTTTCATAAATAAAATAAATTATTTAATGAAAAATTAAGAAAAAATATTTTCTACATAAAAAGTATAAACAAAAAATAATTTTAAAATAATTTTTCTATTTAAACATAAATTTATTTTTGAAAATTTTTGGAGAAATTCAAAAAGGGGAGAAAACGGTCGAAATAGGGACGAGCAAACAACGCCACGAACTTTTCGTGACCGTTAGGGCACGCCCGCCAAAGTTGAGCGCCGGCCGGCCTCGGGAAGGGTGCGCTACAAGACCCCAAGGTGCGGCCGCACCGTGCCAGCGCCGTTCGGGGCCCGCCCGCCAACGGCTCCTAGCCGTTGTGGGGAGCACCCTCGACCGTTGGCTCGGCTATAAATAGCCCGAGCACCGGTGTGAGAGCACACACCTCTCATTTTCGCTCTCTCTCGCTCGCACACTCTCTCCCACTTGTTCTACACTCCATTTTCTCCACCAAAAACATTGTGCCGAGCAAGATCGCGGGTGTGAAAGTTCATACTTTCATCTAACCCTTGCACACCCGAGGTCTCGCTAAATCGTTTTTGCAAAGAGCTATGAAGAAAGCCGGGAAGATCTTCGCCGGGTTAAGGCGGTCATCAAGACACAGCCAGACGAACAAGCACAAGCACCGCCCTCGACTTCGACGACCTTGAAGGATCCCCATGCAAGAAAAAACGCTGCACCCGTCGGGAAGAAGAAGCTCAAGCTCCCCGACAATCGACGGCCGACGCCCGTACCTCGACATTCGTGGAGACCGGGAGATGCAAGCATATCTCATACTCAAGGACCGTGTGTTTCAACACACGCCCGGACTCGACCCCGAGCTCCTCGAACAAACAGTATGGATATTGAATTTCCTAACCTTTGGAGAGAGCGGTCGGGTGGCCGGGATATTCCCCCTCTCGAGGAGAAAGGTTCTCGCCTCCCCGACAATACAATTTCTTTGCACACTAGTAGAGGACCAGCTAGGAATTTCTTTCCGCCTTTTTGGTACACTTTACCATGTTACGTGGGCGGACCTAGCTCGTCACTGGGGTTTTAGTTATAGATGTGCAATAAACATAGATGCTTTTCTCTCCCCGGCTTTGTTAGAAATCACTTTTGGGAGGAGATATCCGGTGCTCATGAGACCGAACTTTCAAACCTCGCCACTCGCAGATCCAAAGACCCATCACTTAGATTTATCCACCGCCGATCTCGCAGACTTTGTTTCCTAGACACGGGGTTAGATGGGTGAATGAGGTTGAATTAAAATTACTCTATGCTGTTGTCCACAAGGAAAAGGTAGCTCCGGTGGTAGAGATGTGCAGAACTTTTTACATATTATCACAAAGTTGTTGTTCCCTGCCACCGCACATCTCTCATCACACGCCTCGCTTCGCGATTGGAGCTTTGGAGAATCAGCCAGATAGAGTATATTTCCACACCCGGGAGTATTGGACCATTGCGCAGCTTGTGCAGTGGGGCACTTAGCTTAAAATTTTACCATCCGGGCGAGCTTGGTCATCTTTTCCTCGGCTATGCAACTATAGTTCGGTTACCTAACCCGACTTACAGCTTGTATAAAAGTCGTACTAACATTTGAGCTCGAGATCGTTGATAGCTTGCGCAGAAAAGAAACTCCCATCGGTTCTTCACGCAGTGTCGGGAGACCGGAGGTCGGATCCTCCTCCCATGGGCCCTACTTCACGCCCACAAAGAATGCCTCTACGCCGGTGTTCCGTGCAAAGATGGCCTCATCCTATGGGGACCCCAGGGGTAATACCGGGTATGATCCTAGGTGGGAGCCGCCGCCTCACACCACCGGCATCATCGAGTGGCTGAAGGAGACACACGGCATGGAGGGCCAACAGATTTGACTTTGACGACGGCTCCGACGATATGCCCCCACAGTCCGGCCAAGATGTGCAACCACCACAAGGGGTGGAGGCTATCGGTATCCAACAAGCAGCACCTCGACGTCCGCACTAGGAACATTGAGCATACGCTCAATTCCCATGTGCAAAATACCCGACATGCTGGCGCCAGAACCGGGAGCAAAGCAGAGTCGGCAGAGATGGGCCCAATTGAGTCCAACATGGCTACTCGCAGCGCACGCGAGGAAGCATTCCTCGAGGTACCAAGGCTTCGATCCCGATCTATAGGCCTCCGGATAGCTTGGGGAGGACCCCCACGTATCATTGCATTGCATATTTAATTCCATCAAATTTTATTTTATTTTAGCATGTTTACATTTCAGCAATCTTGCATTGAAAAACTAAAAAAAAAAAACCAAAATCCAAAAAAAAAAATAGAATAAGTAGCTCTTCTTGGTGCCTTAATGCTTATATATATGAGCTATAAAAATGTTTAGTCTTAGTCCCTTGTTGAAATGATGAATAGTTGCTCTGTCTTATGCTTTGCATGTGCCTAGTTTATAATTCGAAGTTCTCTAAATTTGGATTTAGTGGCTAAAAATTCATCCCGAAAAGCCCTGGTTCATGTGGGTTGCATAAGCTCTATCTAGTCTAAGTTGTTGCCAAATATGATATGGTACAAATGGATTTGCTATGACTTTGTCCAAAAAGAAAGACTTGACATCCGGGAATCTATGCTTTGAAAAGAGAAAAGATATGGGCTATGCTAATATATATATATATATATATATATATGAGATGAATAATGGATAAGTGTCCGAGGGCGAGTAGAGCCCACATCTCTAAAAAAAAAAAAAAAGAGAAGAGAAAAGAGAGGAAATAAAAGACAAAGATCTAGGGCGCAGCAGAGCCCACCTCTCCAAAAAAAAAAAAAATGATATAGCAATAAAGCCCATACTTTCTCAAAAAGAAAAAAATATATATATTTTATCTAAATAAAAACCGGATAAAGAGTTGATCAAAAGGATGAATGATAAGCACCTCCGTTATAATCGTTCTATCTCGCAACCGCCAAGGCTTTGAGAAAAAGCCGAAAGCCCCGCTACGATCAAAGGTAATAAAGGGTGGGAAAAAGATGTGCCATTTTATTCAAACTTTAGTAGAAAATCTTATTATAACCCCGGCACTTGTAAAACGTAATCGGCATAGTAGCAACTCCTGATCAACAACCAAGTACTTATCTCTTTTTGCTCGAGGACGCCAAAAGGCTAAGCTTGGGGGAGTTTGTTGACGTAACCAACGACATATTTTTCCCCACAACTTACTACCATAAAGGGAGTAAAATTAAACCTTTTATACTCATATACATTTACCACTAATAAATTCCACTTGTAGTGTCTTGTATTTTATTTTGCAGATTTATAATAAAAACAAGTAAAAAATCGACCAAAGTACGCCTTCCGGAAAGCGCATTATTGCAAAATCCAAGCCTGTGAGCAAATCGACCCAAAACTCCAAATGCGGGCCGAGCAAAGCCCGCCCACAACTTTTCGTGGCGAAACACGACACCCCACCGAGCCCCGGGCCAGGCCGAGCCTGGGGGTGCGTGCGGACCGGCGGCGCGCCACACCCCCTCCCCGAGGCGGTTTCGCCCAAATTCGGGAGGCGGTTCGTGCACCTTCCAAACAGGGGTTTCCCGCCCTTGGTCCGTCGGTTTGTGCACGATGGAAGGTTTACCAGTCGGTTTTGGGTGTAAATTAGCACTTAGGCCCCTCCTCCAAGTGTATAAGTAGGCCCCCTCTCTCCCTCTCTCAACACACACCACTTGGAGTCCAAAGAAACCAAAGAATCTCTCTCTCTCTACCACCTCTACCTCTCTCTCTTCTTCTACTTCTTCCTTCTTCTTCTTCTTTCTTCTTCTTTTTTGGTTAGTACTTGGAGTAGAAGAGCTACAAGGAGGGCTTGTCTCCTAGAAGAAAGTGCTTTGGTAATACATATACTCTATGGAGCATTCTTCTAATTACAAGTCTTATTTCTATGTTCTTGGCCTAACTTATGAACTAGAGTATAGTCTTGTTCATGTTCTTGTGTTGGTATATGAACTAGCATATAGTTTACATATCATAATCTTGACATGTTCATTACATTTCTTCATCGATCATCATATGCCTAACTTGATTAGAGGTGGGATATCGGTTCGTTGTTCCTTCGGGTTTGCTCTTGTTCTAGTCCGTCCCATTCGACGAGTGGGGATCCCGGGGGACAAGAGTAGTGCTCGATATGCGGGCATGGTGCCCGGGTATTACGACACCTGCGGATATGAGTGCATGCCACGGTTGAGGGGTAGGCGGCTTGGTCGTGACAAGCCTTGACCGTCCCTTTTGAAATCCCCCACGTTCGCCCGTTTGCCTTTGTAGGAGTTCGTAAATGCTTCCTATCGGGCCGTATGGTATCCAAGGAGTCTCCCCGTTATCCTAGACCTAACCCTGATTAAATCAGTTTGCATATGATCCTAACTATTCATTTGTATGGCCATGACTAGATACATTAGAATTACTCCGTTAGGTTATTCATTTATTCTTTATCTATTTTCTTTATCCTTTTGTTTGGTGGATTCTTAAGTGTGTGTCACACTATCTATGAACCATTATTGCTTACCCCTCGTTATGAACATTTTGGTCTAAACGAACACATGTTCCTCTATTCGAGATGCCATGCTAATTTATTAATCACATGCCTTCCTTTGGGAAAATATAAATAACGATACCCCGAATACTTCCGGTGAAATGCTACAACGATAGATCCGTGCGCTTGCGGATGAAATATCTATGACGACAAGATCTATCCCGTTGATGATCTCATTTTGGATCACCGACATGGTGGTTTACTTGGGATTGTCACGGCGCATTTCTGACGCTTTTATCGAGATGGGTTTTATACCTGTTTCCTTTAATTGCGTTAAGAAATGCCAACAGCCGGTGCGTCGCTTTGATCATGCTACACCGACTAAACAGCCATGGGGAGGTGGTCAGACTCTTCCTTGCCCTCCACTGCTGGACCTCAAGCGTGCCACTGTAGCTGGCACATCTACTGATGACAAGTTTCAGGCATTGAGGGCAGCACGCCGTGCTCAAGGTTTATGTTACCGATGTGGTGCAAAATGGTCCCGAGAGCACAAGTGTTCAGAGACAGTACAACTCCATCTAGTACAAGAAATTCTGGATGTGTTCCCTCAACCAGATCTTGAAGAGGAAGACAGTCCTGCTACACCTACTTCTCCTCATGTTATGATGCATTTGTCTATGTCAGCTGTGTCTGGTTCTTCTGTACCCAAGACTATGACATTTTCAGGCTCAATTCAGGGTACTGCTGTACATATTCTAGTGGATTCTGGCAGTACTAACTCATTTATTCATTCCAAATTGATGGACTCTCTTCAGGGTGTTCAACCATTGGATGCAACTCTGCAGGTGCAAGTGGCAAATGGCTCTACACTTCAGTGCACTCACTTTCTGCCTGCAGCTGTATGGTCAGTCCAAGGGTATTCTTTCTCCACTGCTCTTAAGTTGTTACCGTTGGCCTCTTATGACATGATCTTAGGACTTGATTGGTTGTCTAGCTTCAGTCCTATGCATGTCCACTGGGAACACAAGTGGATGGTGATTCCTTATAAAGAGGATTTTGCTACACTGTATGGTAATGAGTTTGTGGTACCTGTGGGCACTCTAGTACAGTTGTCCATGTTACAGGAAGCTTCTGATCCTGTCATAGCTGATGATGATTCTTCAGTATCTGCTTTATTGACTGAATAGTCTGATCTATTTGAGCCCAGAGTGGGTCTGCCTCCTCCTAGGGATTGTGATCATGCTATTCCTCTGATCCAAGGAGCCCAACCAGTTATTGTCAGACCATATAAATATGCTCCAGTGTTGAAGTCTAAAATTGAAAAACAGGTACAGGAAATGCTGCAACAAGGCCTTATTCAGAAAAGCACAAGTTCCTTTGCTTCACCTGTGCTACTTGTCAAGAAGAAAGACCAAACATGGCGTTTTTGTGTGGATTATCGCTAGTTGAATGCTATTACTGTGAAGGGTAAATATCCAGTTCCAATCATTGAGGAGTTACTGGATGAACTGTCTAGGGTGCTAGGTACTTTTCTACTCTGGATTTACAGTCTGGCTTTCATCAAATTCGTATGAAGACTTGAGAAGAGCACAAAACAGCCTTTCAGACTCACTTTGGACAGTTTGAGTTCTGTGTCATGTCATTTGGTCTTACAGGAGCACCAGGTACTTTCCAAGATGCCATGAACACCACACTGCATCCTTGTTTGAGGTTGTTTGCATTGGTCTTCTTTGATGATATACTCATTTATAGCAAGACCTTACAAGACCATCTGGATCATCTTCGTATTGTATTTGACCTCTTGGCTAAAGATCATTGGAAACTCAAGAGATCTAAATGTTCATTTGCACAGACAAAGATACATTATTTGGGTCATGTCATTAGCTCTGCAGGAGTTGGTACTGATCCCTCCAAACTGGAGGCTATTGCTGCTTGGCCTACACCAACATCTGTCAAGGAACTCAGATCCTTTCTGGGTCTTGCTGGGTACTACCGTCGGTTTGTGCGTCACTTTGGTATTATGTCCAAACCCCTTACCAATCTGTTAAAAAAGCACAGTATTTTTGTCTGGTCCTCTGTACATGAGTCTGCATTTCAAGCTTTGAAAGTTGCATTATGTCAGTCTCCTGTCCTGGCACTGCCCAACTTTGCCAGGCCATTTGTCATCGAAACAGATGCCTGTGACTCGGGGGTAGGAGCAGTATTGATGCAAGATGGTCACCCCCTAGCATATATGAGCAAGTCCTTGGGTTCCAAGACTAGAGGTCTTTCCACTTACGAAAAAGAATATATGGCAATCCTTCTTGCGGTCCAACAGTGGCGTTCTTACTTGCAGTTCCAGGAGTTCACTATACTCACTGACCAAACGAGTCTTACTCAACTTACTGATCAACGGTTGCACACCCATTGGCAACAGAAAGTGTTCTCTAAATTGGTGGGACTGCAATACAAGATTGTTTACAGGTCGGGCTCTTCAAACCGGGCTGCTGATGCTCTCTCTCGACACCCACAACCTCCACTGTCCTGTCATACTATGTCAGCTGTAGTTCCTACCTGGGTGGCTGCTGTCCAAGCCAGTTATAAGGAGGATCCCATTGCTGTTGATTTGTTGACTAAGCTAGCCATTGACTCAAATGCAGTACCCAACTATACATTGAAAGCTGGGCTACTTCGTTACAAGAATAGAGTGTGGGTAGGAGCACAGGCAGATTTGCAGAGCAACATTATTTAGCAATTTCATGCTTGTGCTTGGGCTGGCCATTCTGGAGTTCCTGTGACATACAGCAAGTTGAAGGAGTGTTTTGCCTGGAAAGGGATGCGTCAGGCCGTCCACTGTTGACACCTATTATAGCACAAAATTACTAGTCAATTAAACTTGAATAAGGGCTTACTTTGAATATCAATATAAGTCTAGGGGTTTAAACTAACATAATTCCATGAGTTTTGGTGATTTATATATTTTCAGGGACTTAATAGGAAAATGTAGAGAATAATGGAGAAAGTTCCAGAATATACAAGACCTATGATGACAAGACTTGGCCATGAAATAATTCAACCCGAATTGTGGACTGAAACATTCTAGAAGACACCAGAAGACACCAGGAAGGAGCTGACAGGCAGGGCCCACCATGGCCTAGCGCCCGCCAACACCTTCACTGGCGGCCGCTAGGTGGGTCCCACCTGTCACCCTCTCCTTTCTATGGCGGTTTACCACCGACATTGAGGTTGCATCTACACCGTTGCCAAGGTCGGTTTGATCCAAGGGTTCACGTTCATCGCCAAGACCTATATAAGAAGACCCCCTGCCCCCAGGGCTAAACCCTAATTCATTACTATCTTATTCTATCTCATTAACTCTTAGTAGTAGAGGGGTCCCTTGAAAGGATCAACTCTCTCTAAGGGATTAGTGAAGTAGAATTAGACATGTAATTAGAGCTTAATTAGATATATGATTAGAAGTAGATTAGATTAGATCTAATTAGATCTAATCAAGAGTAATGTCAAAGTGGAGAGATTAGAGAGACTGGGATCAAGGGCCTATGGTGCTTGATCCTGAGACTTCTATGGTGGATCAACTCCTTATTTGAGTAAGTAAATGTTCTTATTGTTCTTAATGTTCACAACTCTTATTTGAGTACTTTAATCTATAGGACCCTATAGATTAGAGGGGTAGCTTAGGTTTAGGCGTGGTGCCTAGACTGGGGATACTTGTGATGACACCTTATATTCCGGGCCGTGTGGTAGATCACGGGAGTGACAATCCTGTTGAGTCCTTTGGAATCCACCCTCCGTCTATAAGACAAGTTGGGCACATGAGTGCTGGGGGATTGCATGTTTTGTCCATGTTTTCCCTTGAGTGCTTCCCTTTAAGACAATACCAACATATGCTTACAAGGATAAGAATTAGACAACCATAGAAATCTCCTTATCTCTTTATCTTCTTAAATCTCTTGACCACTGCTCAGGGATTAGTTATATTCTTTAGTTACCTCACACCATCCTCCCTGTGGATTCGATATTAAAACCCTCTGGGTGAAATGCTCACCAGTATCCGTTCGCTTGCGGACTATACAAATTATAAATAATTCTGTAGGCCTAACAAATACCAACAAGCATTTCTGGCGCCGTTGCCGTGGAGGAATGGATTGCTGAGAAAACATTGAGCATAACTAATCTTGTACCATATCTTAGTGTAGTCTTTCTTTTTATATTTTCTTTTGTTTTTGGGATCCTCGGATTCCACACCTATCTTTATACTGCATCCATAAGCACAAGTTTAGGCCACTAGAATCTTTAGAACCTATCTTATCACTTGGCCATGAACTGTGTCTACGGTTGAGCTAAATGATCATGAAACAACCTTTTATAGGGGGGAATTCTGAAGTTAACCTCGAGGCCAAATCGTATCCTTTACAAAGGATTATGTATTTGGGACTCATCCTAGAAAAGTTGTTCGCATGACCATCATGCGCTTTTCGGAGGAACTTTTCTTTCCTTTTCTAAGCAAGGTTTGTCCTTGACAAACTCAGCGGGTATGATCTTTTCCTTAGAATTTTCCATGAACACCCAAAGGAAGAAAAGGAATTATCCTCTAGACCATAGAAGAAGTGTTTGATAGCCAGATCATAATCTTTCCAATTCCTTAATTCAGCTACTAATCCTAAATCATCCATACTCTAAACCTTTCCAAGGGAAGAAGTAATTCTACCCTTGATTCTTTTATGGTGATGATTTTGGGAGACAAACTTCTAGCTTCACAAAGAGACCTTTGAGTACCTATAAACCAAATCCTCTTAAGGAAAGAGTCTCTTAGAAAGCATCCTTATTCTTACAAAGGACGTTGGGAGCCCAAGGATGGCATATCTAATGATGCCATAGAAGGAGAGCAAATCTATCTAGAATCCATTCATATCTTCTCCCCTTCTATTTCAGACTAGATAACTTATCCACACACATTTTCAAACCTCATCCTTGACCCCAATGAATCCTCTAGTGTTCTTTTTCTTGAGTCTACCTACGATCTTAGAAAGCCCAAGTATAGACATCATAAAGGATCTAAGGAAGATCAGAAAGAGCATTATCCATACTTGGAGAACATCCATGAGCATAGGAGTTACATCCTAAATATTCTACCCAATCCTTGCCCATGTGAGCAAACTTCTGAATTGATTGCCATCTCTAATCTTGCCACTTACAAGATCTCAAACTCCCTTGAGATGATTGTTCATAATATTTAGAAAGGGTGGTTGTTGATCTCATTGGCTTGATAGTTGAGATTGGTAGTTTAAGGAAAAACCTCTTCATCATCTTGAATCATATTTGAAGGTTTCCCAAGGACGAGCTTTTTGTCCTAAAACAAGTACCCTAGGGGAAATAATATAAGTATAGATGTTTTACAATAACCCCCTTGTGTAGTGAGCATAGAGATATAATTATGAGAATATTCCTTCGGGTATTTTTGTTACTAACCATTATAGGTCAAGAGCAAAGAAAACAAAGGATGACAATGTAAAGGTATGTCTAACCTAATTATTGAGCAACATTGAATCATTCATATATATCTTGCCATGTTGCTACCTTATCTTGGTTGTCTTTACCTTTAATACATGCTCTAGTTACTACACTATTTCCTCTCTGTTTGAATAAATCTCTTTAAAAGTTTTCATGTTACCATTATCTGCTATATTATATGATTTGGTTTGATGTACTTTCATACACCTTCTTTAAATTAGGCATGGTGCTTAGTTTAAGTTGTTTTCTTGAATTAGATTAGACAAGGTGTCTAGTTTGATTTTTGAACTGAGGGTGTGTTGATTTTACTTCTAAAGGTTTTTAAATTAAGCATGGTGCTTAGGTTAAAATGCCTTCCTGAATCAAATTAGACGTGGTGTCTAGGTTGATTTTTGAATCAATAGTATGTTGTAGTAGATGCTGGTATATTTTGTTAGACTAACCCCTGCAGAAAGAAAAACTCTCAATCCAATTCGGGTAAGTCAAAGAGATGAGCTCGGATCGAGAGATGAAGCAAGGCATATAATGAACTCGAACATTGTGCAAAAGACACGGTTCATTCATCATTCATGGGAGAACTGTAAGTCTCAAATCATTCACTCTGTCTTTTTGCCACAATTTAGCTTTTGCCTTGATCCATATGCTAAGAGTGCAACCATAATTAAAATATAAGATATGATAATTAAAATCTGTGCTAAGAGTAATTAAAGAACCATCTTTTCATTAGCATAGATGAGATCTTTAAATTTTGGATAACAACCCCTTGTTTCAACCATGTTGTATACTCCCTGGGTATGTGTCCACTAATATTTTGCAGAAGAATCTATGCTATGTCTATTCTATGAAGAAGAGTGCCATACATCATGATCATAAAAAGAAAACACTCAACAAGTAGATGGACAAAGCAATGGGCCATAAGAACATCAAAGACAGGTAAGTGAATTTAAATCACATATTTGTATACAATTTTTTGTCTTATGTTCTAAAAATAATAATAATAAAAATCTGAAAGTACATGAAGGCCGATAGAAAACAACAACATGTTCCTAGGACAAGTTCCCTTTGAATATTTTTGGTCACTAACCTTGCAGGAGCAAAAAGGTTCTAGCACAATTCAAAGGAGAAGAAAAAAGGATGATGCAATAAAGGAGACAAGTTAGGAGCAAGATATACAAAAGGCCGAATGAGGAAAGCTCCAAGCAAAAGGTAATAATTACCACAAGTTGTTACGGTGCTGTCACACTCTAATAAAAGGTAACATCTTGAGGTAAGTTATCATTCATTAAGCTTCTTCCTAATTATGGCATGCTCATAAATAAAGAATAAAAAAAAATGTTAGAGTTAACCTTATCCATTTTGCTTAGTTTCACATGTTTAGTTCTTTGTTCCTAAACATCGCTCTCTTGGTCCCATAGCCCCCATTCATGTGAGTTAAAATATTGCTCATCCTGCTTTGCAAGATAGTCATAATTAATTGTTGATACTCTATCTTGTTGTGGTTTTTTCGCCCTCATCATAAATAAATAAAACTCAAGTTAAACATTAAATCTGCCTTGTTTAATGTGCTTAAGAGTAGAGAAGAATGAATAAAGTTTTGGTTCTGTTGATGTTTTCCCACCAACAGAGCCCATGCACTTGATCTCTACCTTGTCTTTACAAGCGTGACATACTTCGAGCACAACGTGGAGACGTATCTCACTCTTCCAAAAATCTACAAGGAAATGTCCTGACCCACAAAGCTTGCACACTAAACAAGATGTTGCTCGCTTCCCTTTGTCAAAAGCTTCACTTCAAACCATGGGACATGCAAGCAACATGGGTGGTGCTATCCTCGATAATCACTATCTCGTGAGACGCGTCACCAAGATCGATGATACACTTGAGGAGTGAGAAAGGAAAGAAGTCTTGTTCAAAGGACTTAAAACATTGAACCCTCGCCAAAAGGTAACTCGGTAGTTATCCATATTTAATTCTTAGCATTGCATCTTTAATTGCATACCATATTTATCTTTTTTGCATCTTGCATTAGCAACTTTATTTCCTTGCATTGCATAATCATTTTTCCTTTAGCATATGTACATTTATGCATTAGCACTGCATTTAAAAATTCTAAAGCCCCATGTGAATAATCTTGAGGTGTGTAACAACCCATAAGGATATTCACTGGTGGTGGCACAAAAATAATTATGCATTTATCTAGTTGCATTTGCATTATAGTTCTTTGCATGCATATTTTATAAAACTCCAAAAATATTTAGAGGAGAAGTTTTGCTGAAGTTTTATCTAAAATAATCATTATCCATCTTGAAAATCTTTAGACACATGAAGCCTATGTGGCAAACCACTAACGCTTAATCGAGTTCCACTAGCTTTGTTGTCTATTTGAGTTCAGCAGGATTTAAAAGAAGAGAAACATGATAGGGCGATACTCTCGTCATTATCTACCTCAACTTCCATAATAAACCGACACTTCAATCTAGCTTGGGGGAGAGCACCCCCGGTTATCACGATAAGTATCTCTACTACTATATTTATATTTATATTATTATTATTATTAATTAATATTTTGGTTTGCTAGTTTGCTATGAGTTTAGTTTATAAAGTCGTTTAAGGAGTCTTTAGTAATAGTGTGATCTTATAGTATAAATAAAGAGGAGTGTGCAAGAAGTTTTCTTTTCCACCTACATAATCTCTGAAGCTAGATCTCATACATGGAAATGATGAATAGTTGCTCCGCCGTAATTCCTTTTCTAGTACCTAGCTTTCAAGCTTAATTTCTCTCGAGCTCCATTTGCAAAAAAAAAAAAAAAAAATAATAATTTTTACTCAAAAACCAAACATATGGGTTGCAAATGCTTGCTCTAAAGTCTAGGTAATTGACGGATATGATATATGATAGTCTGAGCTACTATTTGATCTTACTCCTAGTGATACTAGATTTACGGAGATTTATATTTCGAAAATTGAAAATGCACATGATAAGTTCCTATGTGACAAGAGTGTGAACCTCCTACCACAGCCATATATACATGCTACTTAGAATAGGAAAACCTTTTTGAAAAATATAGATATATATATATATATATATAGGCTGCTTGCTTTGCATTGAGTTTGTTCAATCTTTGTCGACCCTTAGAAACTTGTCATGCTGATCATGTACACTCCACTCATTCCACTCATTCCACTCATTCCACTTACTTTATTATCATCCACTCACTCTATCCAAAGAAAAATGTTCTACTTCTATCCTAGGGGAGAGCAACCAAAAATATTTATATATACCCATCCACCCATTCATTGCTAGCCAATATCTTACAAAAGCTCCATCATTTATACCTCTCAAAAGTTATTGCAAAAAGAGATCTGGGTTGTGTATCTTTAAAAAGAGAAAGGGAGATGAAAAATGGACAAAAGTCCTACGGGCGAGTAGAGCCTACCTCCCTAAATAAAAGAGATGAATAATGAACAAGTGTTCGAGGGCGAGTAGAGCCCACATCTCTAAAAATAAAGATGAATAATGGACAAGTGTCCGAGGGTCAAGAGAACCCACATCTTTATAAGAGAGGAAATAATGGACACAAGTCCGAGGGCCAAGAGAGTCCACCTCTCTTGATTAAAAAAAAAGAGAGAGAGAAGAAAAAGAAAAGAAAGAGATACAACCCAGGTTCTCTACAAAAAGTTTATAAAAAGAGAGAAGATTCCAAAAAGGAGCAAAAGTAAGATTTCCCTTATCTATTCTATTCACTACATACTTTACTACATTCCATACCATATATATATTCTATCCACCATACACATGCACCACTTGATCAATGTGACTTGTATCTTTGGATCCATTGCTTGAATTTACGATATATGCTTAGTAAGAAAATAAATTATTTTCTCCTACCTATGAGCTCCAAATATATAAGCCTTAGATATTAGGTGAGAGAAAAGAAGGCATAGTATGTTATTTGCCTTAGCTAAAATGTTACATATTATGAGAGTAAGGCAAATACTATCTTATTGCCTAAGAGAGGATCCACAAAAACCACAACGAGAGCCTTGAGAGAGTCATACTTGAGGAACTTTGAGTTTTATTTTGAAAATCAGCAAAAACTCCAGAAGGACAGTTGATCAAAAGAGTTTGAGATTTAGTGCTTGACTTGACTGTTCTATCTTTCAATTACCTAAGATTGCGAAAAAAGATATAAAGCCCCAAAAAAAGATAAGAGGTAATTGAATAATTAAAGTTTGAAAAAAAAGTTTATCTTTATCCGGAGAGAAATTTTGAAAGCATGTGTACTTTAAAGGTGTGATAGCGTTGTAGCAACTCCTGATCCAAGTAAGAAGTTTAATATTATATTTTGTCTTGCTAAGAAACTAGCAAGAGGTAAGCTTGGGGGGAGCTTGTTGACACCTGTTATAGCATAAAATTACTAGTCAATTAAACTTGAATAAGGGCTTAATTTGAATATCAATATAAGTCTAGGGGTTTAAACTAACATAATTCTATGAGTTTTGGTGATTTATATATTTTTAAGGACTTAATAGGAAAATGCAGAGAATAATGGAGAAAGTTCTAGAATATACAAGACCTATGATGACAAGACTTGGCCGTGAAATAATTCAACCCGAATTGTGGATCAAAACATTCTAGAAGACACCGGAAGACACCGGGAAGGAGCCGACGAGTGGGGCCCACCATGGCCGGCGCCCGCCAACACCTTTCATCGGGCGGCCGCCAAAGTGGGTCCCACCTGTCACCCTCTCCTTTTCTATGGCGGTTTACCACCGACATTGAGGTTGCATCTACACCGCCGTTGCCAAGGTCGGTTTGATCCAAGGGTTCACGTTCATCGCCAAGACCTATATAAGAAGACCCCCGCCCTGGGCTAAACCCTAATTCATTACTATCTTATTCTATCTCATTAACTCTTAGTAGTAGAGGGGTCCCTTGAAAGGATCAACTCTCTCTAAGGGATTAGTGAAGTAGAATTAGACATGTAATTAGAGCTTAATTAGATATATGATTAGAAGTAGATTAGATTAGATCTAATTAGATCTAATCAAGAGTAATGTCAAAGTGGAGAGATTAGAGAGACTGGGATCAAGGGCCTATGGTGCTTGATCCTGAGACTTCTATGGTGGATCAACTCCTTATTTGAGGAAGTAAATGTTCTTATTGTTCTTAATGTTCATAACTCTTATTTGAGTACTTTAATCAGTAGGACCCTATAGATTAGAGGGGTAGCTTAGGTTTAGGCGTGGTGCCTAGACGGGGATACTTGTGATGACACCTTATATTCCGGGCCGTGTGTAGATCACGGGAGTGACAAATCTGTTGAGTCCTTTGGAATCCACCCTCCGCCTATAAGACAAGTTGGGCACATGAGTGCTGGGGGATTGCATGTTTTGTCCATGTTTTCCCTTGAGTGCTTTCCTTTAAGACAATACCAACATATGCTTACAAGGATAAGAATTAGACAACCATAGAAATCTCCTTATCTCTTTATCTTCTTAAATCTCTTGACCACCGCTTTCGGTGATTAGTTATATTCTTTAGTTACCTCACACCATCCTCCCTGTGGATTCGATATTAAAACCCTCTGAGTGAAATGCTCACCAGTATCCGTTCGCTTGCGGACTATACAAATTATAAATAATTCTGTAGGCCTAACAAATACCAACATCCACTCTTTTGTCCAGTCTTGCCTTATATGTCAGCAATCCAAATATGATCGTTCTCGACTCCCTGGGTTACTCCAGCCATTACCAGTGCCTGATAGTGCTTGGGAAGTCATATCTATGGACTTTATTGAGGGATTGCCAGTCTCCAATGGTTACAACTGCATACTTGTGGTGGTTGACATGTTCACCAAATACAGTCATTTTATTCCTCTACGCCACCCATTCACTGCTGAAGGAGTTGCTAAAGCCTTCTTCAATGTTGTCTACCGTTTACATGGACTCCCTAGGAAGCTCGTTTCGGACAGAGATCGGATCTTCACTTGCAACTTCTGGTCAGAGTTATTTGCACTGTCAGACGTCAATCTATGCCGTAGCACCTCATACCACCCACAATCAGACGGCCAGACTGAACGGGTGAATCAGTGCCTGGAAACTTACCTTCGATGCTATGTCCATGCTTGTCCGGCCAAGTGGAGTGAATGGCTTGTCTCTGCTGAATACTGGTATAACACAAGCCATCATTCTGCCATTAACAGATCACCTTTCGAGGCATTGTATGGTTACACACCACGCCACCTGGTGTTCAACTCTGAGGAAGCTGTCAATCCTGATGTGGCCAGTTGGGCCGCAGGGCGGCAATTCATGGACCAGGTGTTACAACAACACCTCAATCGAGCTAAGACTCACATGAAGAAACAAGCAGATGCTCACCGCTCCGAACGCTCTTTTGAAATCGGTGATCTCGTCTTCCTGAAATTGCAACCTTATGTGCAAACTTCACTTGCTCCCAGGTCACACCAGAAACTCAGTTTCCGTTTCTTCGGCCCTTACCGACTCCTCTCCAAAGTCAATTCAGTGGCATATGAACTTGAGTTACCGGCTCATTCTTCTATTCATCCAGTGTTCCATGTCTCCCAACTAAGAAAGGTGATTGGCCCTCGGCATCAGGTATCTCCAGTTCTTCCATCTGACTTTGTTATCTACTTAGCTCCAGAGCAAGTGCTGCAGACTCGTACTATTACTCGTGATGGTGTGTCCGTTGCTCAAGTCTTGATTAAGTGGAACAACCTGCCTGGCGATCTTGCTACCTGGGAAGACTTTGAAGCTGTCCGGCAAGAGTTTCCACGTTCAGCTGCTTGGGGGCAAGCAGCTCCTCAAGACCGGGGGGATGTTAGCGCCGCCTCCTCTACTGTGCCTGGTCCGACAACAGGCCTAGCGAACCCGACACGCCAAGCAAGACTGAAGAAGCCCAACACGAAGTATTTCGGCTCCCAGTGGGCTTAAGCCAGCAATACGCCTGCGTGCGTGAGAGGGTTGAGACCCTGTAATATAAATAGAGGAGAGAAGAGAGGAAGCATTACTTTTTGAGCAAACCGAAATTCAAACTCGTTCTTAATATTCATGGTAGATTCCTCCTAGTTCTTCCGGTTCGTGCTCTTCCTCTACCTACTCGTTCCCCCTACCTGCCCCTTCTCTCACATATTCCCTGTGGCAGGTCACCTAATTTGTCAGACAATACACAACAATAGGTTCCTTTTTTTGAAAACTCAAGCACAATAAGTACCTGTTAAACATTTTCCCTGCTAACTTACCCTGTATACAGTTCCAAAACCACCTTCTCCGAGCTTGTTCTTCTCCGAGAAGTTTTCAGTTGCCTCGTGCAGTGCAGGCAAATCGAAAATCATGCATTGTGCCCTCGTTATTTTCTTTAATGCTGTTGCCATACGACAAGAAGAACTATGTCAGGAAACACAGTCAGATAATTCACAAACTGTTGAAGAAGGAGACTTTCTGTACTACTACGACTTACGGTGGTCCTTCTCGGCTGCCTTATCAGGCGGCCTTCTCCTGTGCCGAACAAACAGGAAAACTGATAGGATCAATACTAGGACAACACTACATGCGACGCCTGCAAGGATTCCTGGCACACTTCTTTTCTTCCCTGCCGCGTACAAACAAGAACTTTTCAAATCAAGTAGAACATAGTTTCAGATGGCTAGGCGTCTTGTACCTGCTCGTCCAGCCTTTGGGGTGGCAGTGACTGCCGGTGCTGGTGGCGCTGAAACCTGGAGCATCGCCGTGCCCACGAAGAACGGCCGCGCGCTGTACATCAGGCTGAACCAATCTGAAACAAGTCTGACCCACTGAAGCCGATCGCCCGAGTACTGCGTTTCCACGATCCCGAGGAGCAAGCCAAGGCAGCCCCGGCACTGCGCCGGCGTCATGATCGGCAAGCACTGCGCCAGCCCGTAGATCTTGGGGTCCATGTCGGCCTCTTCGCCCGTGGCGAAGTACTTGGTCATCTTCTTGGTGGCCGTCGTCGAGTTGCTCAACACCGCGTGGTCGATCACGGCGGCCAGGATCTTGGTGACGGCGGCGCTGAACCAGTCCGCTGGGACCTCGTCGACGGTCGCTTTATCCTGCTCAGACTGCCAGCTGCTTGTAACGAACGAGTTGAATAATCAGTTTGGTCGATGGATGGATGCTTGAAACAAATTAAGGTCGAATCGAATGGAATAGGAATAGCACACGTACGTACAGGATTTCGGAGACCTTCCACTGGTCTTCCCCTGAGGAAATCCGTGAACTGCTGGCCGGAGATGATAGTGAATAGAATACGCGATGTATTGATTAGTGACCACAGTTGAGTACATATAGGCATGATGGGGAGCCAGGTACGGCAAGCCCATGGGCCTTGTCACGATTACATTCTAACACTCCCCACAGTTCGAACTATTTGGAGAACACTTTGCGAACATTTAGGATCGCTTTCTAAACTCGACGGCGAGACCGAAGTCGGAAGACCCTTGGTGAAGATGTCGGCGCATATGTTGTAGGCACATGCGGGAGAACTTCGAACTTCTCCAAGAGCATGAGCGGTTTTGCCGCCCCTCTTCACGTCTTCGATCCGACGGCCTAGTGTAGATCAATCTCCACATGTTTGGTCGGCTCGGTGCTGAACCAAACCACTTCAAACCTTTCCACGGGTTGATAGATAAGTAAACCGCCACTACCTCAACATTGTCGCCGTCTTGAGTACACAATGGTGGCTCGACGAAGACAAAAGACGGGCAATGGAGCTCACGAAGGCCAGTTGGCGCAACCAACCTCCACGCCTCAAGAAGGGCACGTCCTCCCTTGCTCAACACCTTCACCTCTCCGTCAGCTCCATTCTACGGCGACAACCACGAACCAAGATATCTCGGCCTCAAAGAAGGTGAACCATTGGATCGAGTGTTCCCCAATGACTATTTCAAGATCTTACTTTTATCTTTCTCCCCTTTGAAACTAATCACATTCATGCATGCAAAGTGAATAAGATCAGATTGTCACCCAAGAACACACACGCATTTTGATTCGAGTCCCTCAAGGGCGTGGATAGCACATAGCAAAACCAATCTCTACCAAGTTCTACACACACAAGCGGCGAGTGTCGGGACAACCAGCCCAATCAGAAGATACAATTCATTGATACAAAGACATGAGTATCTTTCTCCCTTTGTAATGATCAGCGAGGTGAAGTCCAATGGTGAAGATGGACACCAAATGGTCAGGGGTCCCTCAAACTGAATATAGACTTGCGGGAAATGCATTTTTGATTGAGTTTTAAAGCACCACAAAGCCATGGCTGTGAAATGGGGCTCCATTCGGATCATGCATATGAAGGCAGATCTTCAGGCTGAACGGCATAGGCAATGTCGTGGCGGGTGAAGGTGAGATAAGACTTGGAAAGAGCACCAGCTATACTCTAAGCGGATACATGATAAGTGAGTCGGATC
This sequence comes from Hyparrhenia diplandra, assembly GCA_015847255.1. NCBI lineage: Eukaryota > Viridiplantae > Streptophyta > Magnoliopsida > Poales > Poaceae > Hyparrhenia > Hyparrhenia diplandra. The sequence goes on along the minus strand of JADLZK010006557.1, from coordinate 160,123 downwards.
AAGATTCACGGAACACCATCTGAACAGATAACTTAAGCCTGAGTCATTGTGTCAATATAACCAAGAAGGGTGCATGCAAGGTTTGCAAGCACTCATACCTACAAGACGGGTCCGTAATATCCAAAGATATCTAAAGGCTTGGTGAAAATGTCCAATCTGTTATCGCCGAAAAAGAAAGAGACCATCAGCCCGGCGCTTCAACGGACAACCCCAAGAAGTGATGAAGAGGACCCATGTCTGTCATAGAGAATTCTTGCTGGAGTGCTGCAATAATCCTCTGAAGTAATCTCTTCACGGTGATGAGGCTGTAAGAACAATATCATCCACATAAAGAAGCAGGACAGCAGGTCAGTCATTACAATTCGGCGACACATAAAGAATCATGGAATCCCATCCTTGGTTTGCTTGATTTGAAGTCGATGTATTGATTAGTGACCACAGTTGAGTACATATAGGCATGATTGGGGGAGGCTAATAGGGTACCAAGCCCATGGGCCTTGTCACATAGTCCTGGGTGCTTAGGATGTTCAAACCCTGGGGGTTGCCTCACATACACCTCCTCCTCTATTCGGACCCATTAGATTTGACATTCTAAGAGTTTGAAACCCTTCGAGGCCGCGAAGCAAGCAAGAGGCTTCTATGCGGGCTGGAGCAGTTGTCCTTTAAACAAAACCCCTGGGCAACTAATCGGCTTTGTTTCTCACAACCACCCCATCCTCGAAACACCCACTTAGTTTGGGATGACAACGGGAGGTGGCACTAAGACCCGCACTTGTTTCTCTCAAGTTTGCAACTCTTCATGATGGCATTGACCCAATCAGAATCGGATAAAGCTGTGTCAACATCTTTGGGCTCAATAGTGGAAACGTCAGAATGAGCAAAATGACACATGGCATAAGATTTGGAACGGTTACCCTTTGATCAAGCCCCAATCATGGTCTCGGGGGTGACGACGCTGAAATGCCTTTGGCGCTGCAGGAGGAGGCCTCCCCCTCGACTGAGTGGGAACCTCCTCGCACAGCTCGCCATGGCGTCCACCGGACCCGAAGTAGTGTCGGGTTTACGCGCGCCCACGGTGGCCGTTTCCTGCTCCTCCTCCACAAAAACCCTGCTCCATCTCCTCCTTTCTGCACACACTCAAACACGGAAGAAGAACAAAGGCGGAGTCTCATGGGTAACCTCACATGTCTCTACAACGCGGTTAGTCTCAAGAGCCGAGGCATGTGAGTGCAAAGGAAAAATGCCATCAAACTTGGTCGAGACTCAAACTTGTCAAGATCATGGGAGAATGAAGCACCTGCATCCAAGGTGCTCACCTTGGCAAACTTCCAAACCCGATCAAGACTTCAAAAGCACGCGGCACTGGTAAAAGGTCTTGTGTTCACACTGGCGCAACTGCCATGTCATCGAAACCCCTCTCAAAACCGACCAGAGGAGCAAATGTAAATGACTTTGATAGTTGGAGGGCCGCCGATGGAGGTTTAGAGACTAAACATGAACTACCAAAGAGACCACCAACAGAAACTCTATTTTATTCTTTGTAGGCGCAACTGCCATGTCATCGAAAAATCCCCCTTTCAAAACCGACCGGAGGAGCAAATGTAAATGACTTTGATAGTTGGAGGGCCGCCGATGTCGATTTGAAGTTTAGAGACTAAACATGGACTACAGTGATAGTTGAGGGACCACCAACAGACTTTTTTCTCTATTTTATTCTTTGTAGCCCCGTGCGTTGATCAATACATTGCCATCCCATAAACACTTCAAGGCCGGCCCATAAACACTTCAAGATCTCTTGACTAGTCCCTAACATTTTGGAATGCCTTCTCATAAAGATGACATTTTGCGATCAACTGAGATTGGTGGTAGTTTAGAGATATCTTTTAAGATTGAAAAACTTTATTAAATATTTATTATATTTATTTGTAGATAAAAATACAAAACCATTTTTTCAAAACGACTTCTCACTGGCAGGGGTTATATACCCGGTCTCAAGAGTTTAGGGAGTGTTATTAAAAAAAAAGAGTTTAGGGAGTACCATACACGGTTTTTGAGTTGAGGGGACAAACCTGGACTCCAGTGATAGTTCAAAGTGGCATCATACGACCTGCTTCGCATGGGCCAGATATCCGGCGTGTTAGCGCGATGGGCTGATAATTTCGTCCACCCATACTGGCCGCTGCACTAACATCCATAACTGGGCTTTTAATTTGGCCCGTTAACATCTGCAACTTTTTGTAGGTGGATCCTGGGAAGGACCGACCATGAGGAATGTTTAGCAATGTACTCTTCAGGTCTTGGGCAGGCACTGGCGTCACCTCCCACGGCGATCCACGGCTGTGCTGGTGAGCTATGGCGTGGAGCCTCAACCCGTCGGCGTCCCGATGATGAGGATTGTTCAACCGAGAACTGACCCGCTCTTGTTGGTTGATCCACTCGTTGCCAAAGAGGCTAACTGTAACTGCCGTCTTGCCATCAGCGTCGGCGTCGGCGTCGGCCACTGACAGAGGTGTGGTGCAGCCAACTACTCACAAGCCTTGCGTTCCCGGGGAGTTGATATGATGTTTTAATGTCTCGGTCTTGCACGTACAGACCATATCTTGGATATGTTACCTATAATATCTTCATGACCAAAGTGCTGCATCAACATCTCGCTTTTCAGAGAGACATGATTGATGATCCTTGCAATGGTTAAACGTGCTTTGGAGAATATGATTGCTGATCCTGATAGTACCAAACTGAGTCACTCTTTTTAATAATACCATCCAGAATCCAGTTCTTATCCAACTCTTCGAAGTCATCGACACAGCTAGTATAAACAAATCGTGCCATTAGGGCCCACTGCCAGAATCCCTGGCTTTGCTGAGTGATTTTCTTTGGCGCTGTGCATTAAGTCGGTCGGCATTCGAAAGATATGGTGTCTGAAGCACGACACTTGGCAAAAGAAAGCAGGTGCCGGGAAGGTGACACTCGGCAAAGATGGTATTTGTCTTTTAAAATGGTTATATTGTATATGCAACTAATCTAAAACCACAATATAGAGTGTTACAGTCAACAGCCCTTAGTAATTTACAGACCATGTAAACGTTGGTTTGAGATATTACCTTTAAGAGGATTTTCTAAAAAAAAAAATTTTTAGTCCTCTTTCTTTAATTAAAGGGTAATACCATCCAGAATCCAGTTCTTATCCAACCCTGGAAGACTTCAAAGTCATTTCCTCAGGCGTAGTATAAACGAGGGCTTGCCACAATCACGCCCTCCAGGGCCATCCATAGGGCCGCCGCGAAATATCTGCCGATGCGACGCAGGGGCACGCCAAGAGCTCCCCCGCCAGGCTTTGATGATAGTGGCGGCAGCGGTTCTTTTTCATGGCGACGGATGCACTCTATCGGGAAGAGTGCGTTCGTCGACAATCCCCAGGGTGTCGCCGGCGCCGGCACGGGGGGTTCTATTGGCCGGCGTGGCGCGCGAGGCGAGCTTCGGGAACAAAGATATGGCTTCGCCTTGTTGGCCTCCGTGCTAGATGTGAGACCAGTCTTGATGGCGGTGGCCATGCGTTGGCAAAGAAATCAGATGTGCATGATTTCATATTGGCCAGCAAGAAGGTGACACTCCGCTGCTCGTCGGTGTCAAAGATGGTATTTGTCTTTTGCGGTGTGGGTGGCAGAACAAGCCGGCTCGAAGGCCGGGCAATGGTTATATTGTATATGCAACTGAAGGCACGGCCAGTGCTGTTCTGCTGCCCGTCGAGGAAGAAAGGGCGGCGTGGTGGACAGCAGAGGGACAACGTCGGTATGCCGTGGTTCTAGGCGAGGTTGGAAACCACAATATAGAAAGCAGTGTTATCAGACTAAAACCCTTAGTAATTTTTAGACCATGTAAACGTTGGTTTAGATATTACCTTTGATAAGATTTTTTTTTTCTGAAACCATGTCATTTTGTGATTGTTTTTTGCTAAAGAAAAGTCTCGAAGTAGCACAAAGTCAGCAAACACAAATCTATAAATGAGAATACCTGCTCCATTGTACAGATTGTCTTGATAGTTGATACTAAAGGCAGTTTACGTACATATACATATTAAAAGGGAACCCAAGGCGCTGTGTCCATCAGCGAGGCAATATAATGCACACACACAGTGGGAGAAGCCTGGGTGAGAGAAGTGAGAATGGCGTGTGCGCGTGCTCGTGCTCCAAAGAGGGATATCATTTGTGCACGAGATGAGATTGGGAGGCACCAGGACTCTTGGTTAGTGGTTACTATATATGATTCAGGGATACAAAGAGCATGGTTGGTTCTGAGCTCTCATACTTCAGAGATACAGAAATAGACAAACGGCTTCATTGGTGATCTTAGACCCCAAGCCTGTGAGCTCTCATATCAGAGACATGTACAATTAGCCCATCTCTCATGTAGTATCTTCTTGGTGTGTGTCTGGCATACTGCAAGTAGCTAACTTTTTTTTTTATGAAATTGTGCAACTAGCTAACTTTTTTTTATGAATCAGTAAGCGCTTCTCTAGTGTGTGTGGTTTTGTATACTCATAGAAGTGATTGTATAAGATGTAGTGTTGTTTTCAGAGTTTTCATGGTTTGAATGCTTCAGAATATTTTGTTAGCGTGATGTTTAAGTCATCTGACTTGGATTCATTTGTAGGGCGCTTGTGATTTCAAATTTCAATGTATCTCGCAAAATGTGGAGTTGTGATGTGTAGCCTTACAAGTGAGAGTGTGGAATTTCAATTTGCCTACAGGTAGGATACACACATAACAATGATATCAAAATGCATGGATGTGGCAGGGTATACATGCTAGTGATAGCAATAAATATAATCTCAATTGACGAGCTGAATGTCGCTCAGCTGGCTAGGTTTCTTCGGTTTAACAGGCATTTTCCTAGATTTAGTAGTAAGTGACGTGTCTGTTGACAACGACATACGATCGACTTCGTCAATCTTGAGATCTGCTATCAGTTTTTTGAAGACGCTCAAAAGTTTGCAAACTAGAAACAATGGCAAATAAACATAACATCACCAACATAGATAGCATGCATCTATTAAGTTCTTTCCTAATTTACTAATCACATTTCTTGGCATAGAGACATTCTTTTTTTTTTTTTTTTTGGGGGGTGGGTGGTAAAAGATGAATTATTCCTAAAATGAAGTTTCACGTTTACTCTTTTTGCCAAGCATTCCTCATTCAGCTGGAACCATTAATTTGCTGCCACATACTAAATCCATGTGCATGTTTTTTCTTTTTCAGAAATTATATAGATGCACAGTTAGTGTTGCAGCTGCTTGCCGGGACAACCAATTATTATCTTGGCCTTATAAAACACACACAAGAAGTAGGGGGTCAGCAAGGGGTCTTGCCTGTGGTTCATTCCTTTGACGAAAGGAAACTCAATAGCAGGTCTGGGAGTGTGCATGTGCCCGAGAGGAAGCACGCATAGGTTAGGTAGTCATGTGGGATTTGGAGGCATCGAGATTGTTTTGAACTGTAGCATGACGATGTGTAGGCGTTGGTTGGAGGATGCTTCTACTGAGAGTAGAACTGTATGATCAGGATGCTTCTATTGAGATTAGAATGGATGACGAGCTTTAATTTAGAATGGTATGGAAATTACAAACATGCGTCAATTAATAACTGTGTGATCCAAGGGAAAATAAGTATTTGTATACTCAAACACACACTGTTAGTCCTGGTTTATAGAACAGGGGCAGTGCAAATCGTCAAACTCAGAAAAGAGGGGAAAGCATGCAGTTAGATGCCAAAATGAGGGTACAAATGCAATTGCCCCTAACTTATTTGAGTGTTTCTGGCATATTGCAAATAGAGAATGAGAAGCGGTAAGAAAAATCATGTAGAAAGGCAACTGGCGTCCTCTTTTTTTTTTTTTTTTTTTTTTTTTTTGATGAAGCTGCAATATGGAGACTAGTTCTAGTGCTTGATTTGGTATCATGGTTTATATACCCATGGAAGTGCCCATCGAAAATGAGGTGTGACTTTGTTAATCTCTATCAATCTATTGAAGGTGCTGAAAACCTCGTGGTAACGATAATAACTGTAAGGATTTTTCTTAAACGTAACAGAACATAGATAACATGCACCCTATTAAGGTTTTTTCTTACCACATTTGTTGGACAGGAGACATTATTTTGTAATGGTAACAAAATGAATTAATCCGTACGTCTACTCTTTTGGCCAGCCTTTGCTGGTGGTGGTTCTTCCATGGAGGGTAGAGGTGGTCCAAATAAATCGATCTGGAGATACCTGGGTGATGATCTCCACAATCGTGGAGGATTGTGGCGCACCTCCAACAAGTTCTGTACATGCGTTTGGCCGATGGTGATCGTGACTTGCTGCGTCTCCGTGGTAAGGTTGTTTATGGCGAGGGTGTGACTGCGATAGCATGGGCATTGATGGCAGTCATGGTTTCAGCGACGTCGTGGTTGTCTTTTTTTTTTTTTTTTGAAAGAACCGGAAGAAGAGCTGCCTATTGTATTTAAAAAGGAGAGTTTGCCGACGGCACTGTACAAGCGAAAACTATAAATAAAAAGAATTGAAACTAAGCTCGCTAACTATACACGTAAGAATCAAGCGGGCAGTAGAAAGGCCGCTACGTGCTTTGCCCATGCCGACCTCCACAGGGACGCCTCGTCTTTGATTCTCTGAAGTACAACAAAATTTGGCGCCTCGGTTCGGTTGAAAACTCTTGCATTCCTTTCCTTCCAAATCTGCCAAGAGACTAACATGATTAGGCTGCGCAATCCACGCCTGTTCCTCGAAGGCGTGGTAGACATACAAGTCCACCAGCTATGGAGCGACGTTGTGGTCGTCGTCGTCGTCATCGGTGTTATTGTAGATGTTGGCGACGTGGAGCGGGGTCCTGTAGCGTTGATCATAGGGGTCGGGACATTGTTGGTGGCACCGTAGGTGTTCGTCCCCTCAATGTGTTGGAGACGGTTGACAATGGGGGCGAGCCTCAAAATGGCAACGGGGACATCCCCGCTGGGGATCAACAGCCCGTCCCCGTCCCCCGGTCGTCCAAATTCACCCCGCTCCCGGCCCGTTCCCGTCTCGGGGGCATTTTTCTCCCGTCCCCGTCCCCCGATAGAGGTCTCGGGGCCCCCCGCCGGGTCTCACGCACCCGACTTGCACTTATCTTGGGCCAGCAAGCAGCGATCGCCAGCAACATGGGCCAGTTCTTGCAAAGCAGCAGCAGCAACAGCAGTAAGGAAGCAAAGCAGCGTCGGCAGCAGGCAAAGAAGCGGGCGAGCGGATGGGCCAACATGGCAAAGCAAGCAGCACGTGCGCGCTGCGGCCAGCACGCTGGCCCGCCCGCGAGCGCATGGCGCAGCGGCTTGCAAGCAGCGCGCAGCTGCGCGCCGTAGCAGCAATTTCCAGCGGCAGCAGCATCACCTCTCTCTCAAAGTCAAAAAAGCATGCATGTATAGGCCCACGGCTACCACTTTCCTCTATGCACAGCAGGGCCCCAACGGGTGACGGGGACGGGGAGGCAGGGAACGTTCCCTCCCCCGCTTCCCCCCGACGGGGATGAGTCTTGGCCTGTTAAGTCCCCCATGGGGATCAAAAAACACCCGTTTTCATCCCCTAATGGATGAAATCCCCATCGGGGATCGGGGATCGGGGCCCCGTTGCCACCTTGAGGCGAGCCGCTGGTTGATCTTGTCGAAGTTGTCACGGAGGAAGTCGACGAAGGATTGGCTCAACTAGTTCATCTCTTTCGTGGTGCAAGCAATGGATTCTTGATCATGGTGGCGGCCGAGGGATCGATTGGTCTCCGGATACCAGGTGCCTCCTGCCGGGTTAGGGAAGGGGGAGGGGGCGTTCGCTAGGGCTGGTGGAGGTGGTGGTGGCGTGAGGAGGGGGAGGTAGGGCGGCAGCAGTGGAGGAAGAGATAGGAGGCGGAGAGAGGAGGGGATCATTATAATAGTAAAATATTGACATTTGAGTTTGTGACTGCTTTTTGACTGAGAAATAAAGTTTGGAAGCAGCACAATGTCACCAAACACACATGCTATAAAAAATGAGAATGCTACTCGATTGCACAGATCGTATTGATTCTATGGAGGTTTACATATATATTAAAAGGGAACCGAGGGCTGTGTCCATCAGCGAGGCAATATAATGCGCACACACAGTCCGAGATGCCTTATTGAGAAGTGAGAATAACATGCACGCTCCCGCTCCAAAGAGGGATATCATTTGTGCACGATCACGATGTGAGATTGGGAGGCACCAGGACTCTTGGTTAGTTGTTACTATGATTCAAGGACCCAAAGGGCAGGGTTAGTTCTTATCACCCCTAACACTAGGACCGATACGGCGATACATCAAAACAGCTATACTGCCTCGTCGCTGATGAATCGGCTGTTCGTTCCTCTCATCCCTGCCTCGTTGCCCCGCACGTGTGGTGAGTTCAGATGATGCAGATTGTTGTTTGTGTTCTTGGCGAGATCAATTCATGTCTATTCTGAAGTTTGCTGGCAAGAGCTCTCAATAGAGGACAAACTCAAAATCGGTGTCGAATTAGATGCCTGGTAATGCTTTTTTTTAAGACCACGCCGTTGTGCGTTTTTCAATACATGGTAATGCTTCAATATGTTTCGCATGCTGCTTGCTATACTGACCTCATCACCTCAATACTTATCCAGCAGTCACTCTGTGCAAATCTGTCTTTTTTTGAAAGAAATTGGAGGGTTCCCTAGAGTGGAATTTATTTATTAAGAAACAAAAGGGTTACAGACTGTTTCAAAACAACAACAAAAAGGTGACGGAGGAGCAAATTTGTGCTATAGGTGTATCATATACACGGATTTTAGAGGCTGGAACTTTTGTTCCATTATCTAAAAGTGATTAATTACTGCACAACTATGAGTAAATAATTTTGATCTTCTATGCAAAATAAAGCGCTATGGCTTAGACATACGTGTCTGCAGTAAATAGTGGAATATGAGTTGTGTTGTATATAGGCTGCCCTCCATACATGCTTAAGTGAAGTGAATATTTGTTGCTCTCATTTTTCTATGGAAACTACCCATGGGAATCATGAATTGTGACTACCCTTTAATTTTAGAAATTCTTACATTAATAAAAAGCATCTGACCATTAGTTTTACAGACTCGATCATTATCCCTAAATCCACTATGCAATTATTGAAAATACATAAAGTAATTCCATAAATTTACATATAAAATTAACTTAAATAAGCACTAAGAGAAACTCCGAAAGGTTAGCTATCCATGTGTGTGTTTAGATGGTGGGTTCACTTAAGACAATTGGAGACGCTCTAATGTTGGATCTTAACTTCCACTATGCCAACGCAAAACAGTAATAGGTCTAGATGGGCTTTCAAATTATCCAAGTTGATTATTATGAAAAACAATATTTTTAGTAACACTTTAATTTGTATATAAATTGTTTACTTGTATGTTCATAAAATCCTAATTAATTTGTATATAATTTATCCACATTAAACTTACACAGATGAGCACATATGCCACCTGTCTATGATGCAGTCGTGACATCAGATACAAAAGTAGATAAAGTCTGTATGTGTCACAGATGGGCCTCTGTCCATGATTGGTGATTTTAGACCCTAAACCCGTGAGCGCCGATGTCAGAGACATGTACATTGAGCACCGTCTCTAATTATTATAGAGAGACATGTGCAGTTAGCCCATCTCTCAGATGTAGTGTTCTCTTGGTGTATTTCTGGCACATAGTGTAAGTAGAAAAATTCATATAGCAATGTGCAACTGGAGAACTTTTTTTTTTATGAATCACTAAGCTGGAGACTACTTCTCTAGTGCGTCGTTTTGTATAATTGTGGATTATATTCATGGAAGTGACTGCATAAGATGTAGTGGTATTTTCAGAGTTTTCCATGGTTTAAAGCTTCAAGAATAGTGGCTAGTGCAGAATATTTTGTTAGCATGATGTTTAGACTATGTCATCTGACTTGGATTTGTTTGTAGAGTGCTTGTGATTGACAACTTTAATGTATCCCACTAAATGTGGAGTTGTGATGTGTAGCGTTACAAGTGAGAGTGAGGAATTTCAATTGGCCTACAGGTAGGATACACATAACAATGAGATCAAAATGCATGGATGTGGTAGGGGATACATATTAGTGAGAGCAAAAATATAATCTCAATTGACGAGCTGAATGTAGCTCACTTGGCTTGGTTTCTTCGACTTAACACACATTTTCCTAGATTTGTTACTAGAATTATTATAACGGTGTTCTTTTTAGTAGTAAATTGACGTGTCTGTTGATAGCGAGACGTGTCTTCGTCAATGTTGAGATCTGTTCATAGTTTTTGAAGACAACAAAGGAGGCTGATTCCACTGAGTCTTCACCTGCTTGCATCTGCACATCACCATGAGCAGCATGACCACCAACTCCCATGTCATTGAATCTGAAGGAGTTGGACCCCGCCGGATCCGTGTTAGAGCCAGCCGGAGGAGCAGGTCCAACCCATCCGGTGGGCTGCACTACGAGGAATCCGCTTCTTTGCCGAAAGTGCGAAGAAGTTTGCCGAGTGGCAAAAGTCGGGCACTTTCGGCAAAGAGCGTCTTTGCCGAAAGTGCCAAACCGAGCTCGACAAAGAAGACTTTGCCGAAAGTGTCCGACCGTCGGCAAAGTATAGCACTCGGAAATCTATATATTTGCCGAGTGCACGGCGTTCGCAAAACATTACACTCGGCAAAGGATAACAGGAGGAAACGGCCACGTTCTCCGTCACTTTTGCCGAAAGTCCATACCGTTACCCACTCGGCAAACTAGGGTCAGGTTGCGAGTGCCAGCGCACGCGCACTGCAAAAGCGGGGTCTTTGCCGAAAGTGTCCATTCTCGCACTTTCGGCAAACCATTAATTTTTTTTTTTTTTTTCGTCCCATATTTTTTGTGTGACATTAGTAAAGTAATTACATCTCATCTTAACAATTTGAGATAATTTCAAGTTATTTTGCTATATTTTATGAATTATTTCTATTTCCTTGCATTTTCTGGACCACTCCATATTTGAACTGCAGGTGTTGACGGTCACTAACGACACATTTTTAACATCAACATTCTACCAATTAGGGGTTGAAACTATACTTTGCTACACACATATACATTTATTATTTACATAATTCCACTTGTAGTGCCGAATATCTTTTGCAGGATTTATAATAAAAACAAGTGGAAATACGACCAAAAGGCGCAACCCCGGAAAGCATACTTGAAAGATTACAAGCCGGAGGAATTCTCAATTTAAAGTATCTCAAATGATGAAACGGAGTACACCATTGCGAAGAGCTCGTCGCGCTGATCAAAACGGACATATCACTTACTATATTTGGACTCCGGGACAAGAAGATATCACGTACACAAGATACCATGCAAAGTGGGTCCCACGTGCCAGGAATAGTACCATGCAATCCAACACGGTGGCGACACGTGGCCGGCCCACAGCGGCCAACCGCCTCGCGCGGACGCGCGCGCGTTCAAGTTCAAATCCACAGCAACGAGCCCGGCTGCGACACGTGGCAGCGGGCCGTCCACGCATGCGCGAGCGCGGGAGGCGCGCGCGACGCGCTCGGCGGGTTCACCCCCAGACCGGACACGTGGTGCGCCAGGAATGGACGCGGAGAGGCGGTTGCGGCCAGGCGCGGTCCACCCGCCCAAAACCGCCTGGACCGGCAGGTTCAGCTGGCCCGCGCGCCTGATTACTTTCCAGAAATGCTGACAGCACGCGGTTTTTCCGGTTTTAGCTCCGGTTCGAGGCCTTCTTGGGCGGTTCTCTTCCGGTTTTCGACACCATTTGAAAGGAAAGTTTCTTGCCGACCTTGTGAGGTCGGTTTGCATGCCTAGGAGGCGGCAGGAATTGTTGCCTTGTATTGCCCTTGCCTCTCTCCCCTCTCTCCTATAAATAGAGGCCATTTCTTCATTGTAAAACACACACCACACAATGTAGCCTCTCTCTTCTTCTTCTTCTTCTTCTCCCTTTCTTCTTCTTCTCCTTCTTTCTTCTTCTCCTTCTTTCTTCTTCTTCTTCTTCCTCTTTCTTCTTCTTCTTTCTTCTTCTTCTTCTTCTTCTTTTTTTAGTTTGTACTTAGGAGGAGTTGGGCAAAGAAATAAAGGAGACAAGACATTTTGGAGCTATTCGGTATGAGCAATTTAGAGTTCTTCATTTTGTTCTTGTTCTCTACTTATCAATATAGTCATGTTCTTGAATTAGAGCAAAGTTCTTGTGATATAATCTTGGTTGAAGAACTAGTCTATAGTTCCTATATCATGATCTTGTCTTATAGAACTTCGTGCTTAATCTATCATACATACATGTTTAGACCAAAGAGCTAGATTGCTATGATGAGTTCTACCTAGAGTTAGACTTGGTTGATGTCGGGTTGCGGGATTGATAGCCGTTCCTTCGGGCGGTGCTGCGTAGAAGGACCCCGGGACGGGTAAGCCTTCTATACACGCCAGAGTAATAATCACTAGTGTAGACGTGGTGTCTAGACTAAGGGTTTTCTATCTTTTGTGGCGCATCCCACGGTTGAGGGGGTAGGCGGCTGGGTTGTGACAGCCTTGTCCGTCCCTTGTAATCCCCCCACGTTCGGGTGTGGCGCAGTGCTAAATGCCGGTCTCCATCCCATTTGGGCGATTGCCGGTGCCCGAAGTAATTCAGCAGAGACCTTGGCTTTCTTGAACTAGAATCTCTAATAGTAAAACATGTGTGTATCTGCTATCTTGACATGACTATCTAGGATATGCCTGCTCCATATTAGATTTATTCTTTTATTCATTATTTTCCCTTTATCCTTGAGATTGACTCGTGTGTGTGTGTCAAGTTATCCTATTACCTATCCTATTTTACCCCTATTATGAACATTGGTCTATTATACATTCGTGTCATCTTGACCATGTCCGAATTAGAGACTTTTACACCATGCCTTCCTTTGGGAAAATATAAATAACGATACCCCGAATACTTAGGGTGAAATGCTACAATGATAGATCCGTGCGCTTGCGGATGAATATCTTGTTTGGCAAGATCTATCACCGTTGATAATCCCGTTCAGATCACCGACACGGTGATTTCACTTGGGAATGTCAACGGCGCATTTCTGGCGCCGTTATTAGAGATGGGTTCTAAACCTGTTTCTAGTGATTGCGCTTAAGAAATGCAACAGCAGGTACATGAAATAATGGACTGTGGTCATTGAAAAAATGTTATTCATGATGTTTGGCGTATGTTTAGGCTCAATCCGAGAGACTCGCGTGAAATTACGAACATTTATGTGCTCGAACATGATGAGTTACGTGCGGGAAAGGTGTTTTGAAATTCTATAAAATCCAAACGAAGTTTAAAAATCACGAAACTTGGCGTGGAGATGTGCGGGTTTTAGCCATCCGACGTCATAACTTGCTCGAAACTTTTTCAAATTTTTTTCCACAACCTCCCCATGAGATGACAAGACACCTCGCCAAGTTTAAGTGATTTTTAAACTTCGTTTGGATTTTATAGATTTTAAAAACACCTTTCCCGCAGGTAACTCGTCATGTTCCGGCACATAAATGTTCAAAATTTCACGGAGTCCCCGGATTGAGCCTAAACATACGCAAAAACATCATGAATAACATTTTTGAATGACCACAGTCCATTATTTCATGTACCTGTAGTTCAAATTTGGAGTCGTCCCGAAAAATGCAAGAAAATAGAAATAATTCATGAAATATAGCAAAACAAGTTGAAATTGTCCCAAATTGTGAACATGAGATGTAATTATCCTACCAAGGCCACACAAAAAATATGGGACGAAAAAAACAAAAAAAGATGGAAAGTTTGCCGAGTCTTAGAACGTGACACTTTCGGAAAAGGGTTTGTTTGCCGAAAGTGCCTCGTAGGGCGGCACTCGGCAAACGAATTTGAAAAATAATAAAAAACACCTTTGCCGAGTGCCCCGTTACGGGCACTCGGCAAAAGCCCCGCCAATATCTGGACCCGAGGCCCCATTTCCTCATTCTTTCCCACGCGCCCGCCCGCGTTCGGCCGACGGAGACAGCGCCGCCGCCGCCGATTCCCCGCCTCCCGGCCCCGCCGCCGCCGCCCTCGGCGGATCCGCCCCGCCACCGCCGCCGACCCCGCCCCAACGCCGGGCGCCCGTCCCACGCGGCCCCGCCCGCCGCCCCCGCCCGTCGGGGCGGATCCGCCCGCCCAACGCCCCGGGCCGGCCGTCCCGCCCATGCGCCCGCCGCGCCCGCCGTACCGCCGCTGCGCCGCCCGCCGCCCGGCGCCGCCCGCCCGCCGCCCTCGCCGGACCGACGGGGATCCGGCCCGTTGCCGGATCCGCCCGGCGCCGCCCGCCGGCGTTGGGCAAAGGCCGCGGGCGCCCTCGGCCCCGCCCCTCTCGCCCGGGCAGTGCCTTGTGCAAAGGAGGAAGGGAAGGGAAGAAGAGGAAGAGGGAGGAAGGGAAGGGAAGAAGAGGAAGAGGGAGGAGGAAGAAGAGGGAGGAAGGGAAGAAGAGGAAGAGGGAGGAGGAAGAAGAGGGAGGAAGGGAAGAAGAGGGAGGAGGAAGAAGGGAAAGGGAGGAGGAGGAAGAGAGTGCCTCTCGGACCGGTCGTCGCCATCGCCCTCACCGACCGGTGCCGCTGCGGGTGATCGACGCCGCCGCCGCCGACCGCCAGCCGCTTCGCGTGATCGACGCCGTCGTCGCCGACCGTTGTTCTTGCCGTTTCCGCGGCCAAGGTAAGCCCTATCTTTCTAGTAGTGGTTAGTAGTAGTGGTTAGTACTAGTAGTTAGTAGGGTTAGTAGTAGTAGTTAGTAAATAGTTTGGTGGCCTTCGTGCCCATATTGGTGGTTGTTATATTGGTGGTTGGTGGCCTTCGTGCCCATATTGGTGGTTCGTGGCCTTCGTGCCCATATTGGTGGTTGTTATATTGGTGGTTGGTGGCCTTCGTGCCCATATTGGTGGTTGGTGGCCTTCGTGCCCATTCTCGGTATATGCATGTGGTTGTTGGCCTTCGTGCCATGTTTTTTGTAGGTTTTGGGAACCTCCCCGTGCAGGGGAGGTGCGGCCGAAATTTTAAGTCGTCACTAACTATTTTTTGCCCTGGTTTTGTAGGAGGACCTGTGGGAGGGACTCGGCGACCCCGATCGTCCTCGTGGGTGTTGCGTGTCTTCCTGCACCGCGTCTCCACCGACACCGTAGGTATGAATCAACTCCGTCCCATCCTTGTAGTTATCTTACATAGCGCGACCCAGTTAGGCGTCTCCCGTCCGAAAGAGATACAGGCGTTGGTATGTGCATCCGTGCATATCCGCGATCGTATCCGCTTTCGGATTGTCCACGTTTTTTTGGACAGCCCGTGGATGCGTAGATGGGTTAGCATCCATGCTCGCCCCGTCCGAGCCGAATTTCGCAGGCGCCCCCCCGTTGTTCTCCGGATACACACTCTCCCCGCCAGACGCGTGTATCGGGAGAACAAATGGGAGGTGTTGTCGAAATTCGGCTCGACGGACCCGAGCATGGATGCTAACATTGTCTACGCATCCTCGAGGGTGGGATTAGGACCTATCCCTCACCTATTAGATGGTAGGAACACCGTGTAGATGCAATTGCTTTGCTTATGTGGCTCGCTGACATGGGCGTATGACAGAGGATGGATAACCGTGAGTGGATGTACACGGGCTTCGCAAGTAAGAGCCTTGAATGGGTTAGGGGGACCGATGCTTTCCTGGAGCATGCATTTGGCCCAGCTGCTAAGGGGTCTATTCGGATGCCGTGTCCGTGCAGCAAATGTAAGAACAAGAAAAAGCGAGTCAAGGTTGAAATGGGCAAACATATTTACAACAACGGATTCATCCCAAACTATAGCCGCTGGATCTTCCACGGTGAAGTCGATCGTATTAGAGAGGACG
Organism: Hyparrhenia diplandra; assembly: GCA_015847255.1. Classification (NCBI taxonomy): domain Eukaryota; kingdom Viridiplantae; phylum Streptophyta; class Magnoliopsida; order Poales; family Poaceae; genus Hyparrhenia; species Hyparrhenia diplandra. The sequence continues at coordinate 144,191 of JADLZK010006557.1, read as the reverse complement.
TGGTGAGGCCCCTCCTCGAGGAGTATGATCAAGATGCGGGGATGGCGCATACATGATGGCGAGACTTTCACGATGCACGTTCAATGGAGGATTGGAGGAGGAACCCGAGGAAACCGCAAAGGCGTTCTACGAGATGATGGAGGTGGCATAGCAGCCCCTTCACAAGAAGACAATGGTTACGAAGCTGGATGCCATTTCACGCCTTATAGCGTTGAAGTCGCAATTGAGCATTAGTCGAGACGGCTTCGACACCCTGCTGTCAGTTATTGGGAAACTGCTTCCAGAGGGTCACGTCCTGCCGAAGAACATGTACGAGTCACAGAGACTTCTTCGTGGACTCAAGATGCCGTATGAGTCGTACCATGCTTGTCCAAAGGGTTGCGTCCTATTTAGGGGAGACCTCAAGGAAGCAACACACTGTCCAAAGTGCAAAGCCTCTAGGTTTGTGGAGGTAGAATGTAGTGATGGCGGGGAAGAAACAGTCCAAGATCCCCGAGATGGTCCTACGACACCTTCCTTTCGCATCGAGGCTCCAACGGCCGTGTACATGACAGAGGAGTCCGCGAAACAAATGACATGGCACAAGAAGGGCAAAAGATACGATCCCGAGAAGTTGGTACACCCATCGGATGGTGATGCATGGAAGCACTTTGATAATATGCATCCTGAAAAAGCTATGGAGGCTCGAAATGTACGCGTAGCGTTCGCAACAGATGGGTTCAACCCGTACGGTCAACTGGCGGCCCCGTACACTTGTTGGCCCGTGTTCGTGATCCCTCTCAATCTTCCCCCTGGTGTCATGTTTGAGCTCAAGCACCTGTTCTTGACGCTCATAATACCCGGGCACCCGGGCAACAATATGGGTGTGTTCATGCAGCCAGTGTGGGATGAATTGCAAGATGCTTGGCAAAATGGGGTACTGACGTACGACCGAGCTACAAAGACAAACTTTACAATGCATGTGTGGTACCTATATTCAATGCATGACTTCCTGGCTTATGGCATATTCAGCGCATGGTGTGTTCATGGGAGGTTCCCTTGCCCAACATGCAAGGCAGCTGTGCAGTTCAACTGGCTTCTCAAGGGTGGCAAGTTTTCTTCGTTTGACAAACATCGTCAATTCCTGCCCGAGGACCATGAATTCAGACTAGACAAAAAGCACTTCACGAAAGGTGTTGAAGTCACCGACCCCATCCCAAAGTTTATGACCGGTGAAGAGGTCCTTGCCGAGCTAGCTGGTCTGAAAATCGATGAAAAGAAAGGTTGTTTTGTTGGATATGGTACCACACACATGTGGACTTATATATCGGGCTTGACTAATCTCCCCTACTACAAGGATCTTCTTCTTCCACACAACATCGATGTAATGCACACAGAAAAGAATATCTCCGAGGCACTCTTCGCAACAACCATGGACCTTAAGAAGTCAAAGGACAATGTTAAGGCTAGACTTGACATAGAGATGATCTGCGATAGACCAAAGCTAGTGATAGAGACCCGTAGCCCTGGGAGGAGATGGAAAAAGGGCCCGGCCGACTACATCATCAAAAGGGCCGATAGGAAGGAAGTACTACAGTGGATGAAGACGTTATCGTTCCCTGATGGGTATGCGGCGAACCCGAGTAGGGAGTGAACTTGCGCACTATGAAAGTCTTAGGGATGAAGAGTCATGACTTTCACATATGGATTGAGCGGATCCTTCTGCGATGACTCGGGATACCTCCCCGAGCCGGTGTGGCGGCCCCGGCAGAGTTGAGCTTTTTCTTCCACCCGGCTTTGTGTTAAGGAGTTATCTCGGGATGCGATTGCTGATCCGAGCGCGTTTGCACCTGTGTTGATCCGCAAGTTGGAGATGATATTTCCACCGGCTTCTTCCCGCCGATGCAAAGACCTGATTTTGCACCTTCCCAGCGAGGCACGGTTGGGGGGCCCGTGCGATTCGTTGGTGCTATCCAATCGAGAGGGCTCTCAAGGTACTTCGGAGAAAATGCAGGAATAAAGCCAAAATTGAGCCTTCCGTGGCGAGAGGCATACATTCTCGAGGAGGTGTCGACCTTCACACAGGCGTACTATACTTGAGAAACTTCCCAACGTCCACAATCCTACCCCTCGTTACAACGCCGACGAGTTCATTGAACCTCAGCCTTTCGGAGGGCAAGTCGGAAGAGGAAGCGCAGCTACCCACAAGCACTTGTCCTTTGATGAGTGGCGCACTATCATGCTCTATGTGTTGTTGAACCTTGACGAAACCGCTCCCTTATCGCCAGTAAGTTCTCAATGAGCTTGTTCCATACGCCGTCACTATCCTCCACCTATCGACCCTAAACCTCGGCCTTGTTTTTCAGGGAATTTATTGGTCAACACCGGAGAGGGAATGGGGCTCCTACCATGCAACAAGAAGACAATCTTCTAAAAAATGGGCAGCCCGATTTTATTTCCCGGTTCTCGCTCAAAGGCCCGCACGAGATGCCGAAATGTGCGAAGATTTAAAACAGTGGGCAGTGGCTTCCCCCGTAGGGTCAACTCGCTTCACCGTTTATGATGTGAATGGCTATCGCTTTCGCACGACGAAGCTACGAGGAGAGTAGGCCCAACCGCAAAACAACGTGCACGGAGTTAAATGCGCCCGGCTTGGATAAGAAGGACTATTACGGCATAGTCGAAGAAATATATGAGCTCAACTTCGGGGTCCTAAAGAGCTCAAGCTAGTGGTATTCAAATGCCATTGGTTCAATCCTCGATGACACGAAAGTGGACCCTACGATTGGGCAAGTCAAAAATTCGACAGATTCCGTATATGGAGGAGAGGATGTCTATATTGTGGCTAATATACACGCCACACAAGTTTATTACCTCCCATGGGCGTGCCAAAAACACGAGGACCTTGCGGGTTGGTACCTTGTGCAGCGGTATCGCCGCCGCGGTAAAGCGCCTTTTCGAACGATGATGATTACAACCCCGACCCAAACACCGAAGAGTTCTATCAACCCGAGGGGCTAGAAGGACGTTTGGAGATAGACATTCTTTCGCCGATGGGCATGGAAGTAGACAACGCCATCGATGAGGACGAGGGTGATGAGGTGCGGGATGCTAAGGACTTGCGTATTCTTGAACGATGGAGGATGGTGCGCGAAGGAGTCTGTTTCGAGGATGGTGCACATGCTTTGAGGGTGATACAGATGATGAGGATGGTGACATTGATGATTACAATAGTGATAGTGATAGTGATGACTACATGCCAGCCTTAGGCATTCGGGGAGATAATTTCTAAATCATGTAATACTATTTTGTTATTATTGTTACCTTTCAATTATGTTTCGTTCATTTTGCAATACTAATTGGTTTACTCTTTGTCTTTGCAGGGACTCGACAAAATGCCAGGCGGAAGGCGGCAACGTCGACAGGGGGTCCAGTCCATCTACGCGAGGGCCCCCACCCTCTACCCATGACGACGAGGAGGAGGCCGACGAGGAGGAGGCCCCGCAGGCCCCGACGGTGGAGACGTCGAGGCGCGGCCGACGTCGCCCGTCCACGGGGAGGCTTGACTTTGTGTTCGCTGCGAGAGCCGGGCCGGGGCCGTCGTCGGCCCAGCCCGGGGGGCCGTCGTCGGGCCGGCCGTCGTCGGGCCACACCTCTTCGACTTCGGACTCGGTGCGAAGAGACACCTGTCCGGGCGTCTTCCTTGAGTGCCGGCAAGGTCTACCGGCGGGGGGCGAGCCTCCCACGAGGGCGATCCCTTTCCCCCCCCGCCCGGTGATTCGACCCCACGGTGACAAGTAAGTAGCCATTGATATTTTCACTACTTGTTCATATGACATGTTGAACATCGAACCGGACTAACAATTCGTCTTAATGGCTCGTGTAGTAACGGGCGATTGTAAGCGGAGGGGGGCCGTTCGCGCCATATCAATGGCATCCGTAGCCCGCCGATTAAAGAGAACTACCCTGGCCTGGTGAGAGTCGGGGGACGCGATGGAGGTGCCCTGGACGTGGGAGCACTTCGTGCGCGTGGAGGAGGGCCGAGTGGCCGGGAAGATCAAGGCGGACTTCTGGGTGAGTCTATATGCAGGATTACTTCACGTCGTTTAAATACTATGTTTCTTAAATAATAGAATGATACATGTTGTCTCGTATGCGTAACTACTTCACGTGCGAGGGCGGGGAGGGGGCGGTGGCCGCTAGAGTGCGGGACGGGTCCTGCCGAGACCGACTCAAGGACATGTACCACGAGGCCCGTGTCCGATTGCATCATCTCCTACAACGCCGACGTGCTTGGCAAGGTGGTGAGGAAGAATGAAGCAAGGGAGATGATGCTCCGGAGGGAGACCGACCTCACCAGGGACCAGTACATCCAGGTTCGTAAAACCCATTTATTCTGATTCCTTCAATGAAAAATAAGCAGGCTTCCATTCATCCTCTGCTATGTCATGCAGATGTGTCCGGAGTGGTGCGGCAAGTACAAGGACTGCTGGGTGGCCATTGTGGACAAGTGGCTCTTGGGCCGAGACGTGCGAGACCAAGAGATCTGCGTCGGAGGTGTCGCTTGGAGATGCAAGGAAGCCACACCACCAAGGCGGCGTGCCCCTCCCAAAGTATATGGACGGATGGGTACGATTACTGTTGATTTTTTATTCAAGCGCTCAAATCTTTTCACTTCTAACCATCTCTCGTGTTCTCCTCGCAGATCAAAATTCGCGCATGAGCACCAGCAGATCAGCGAGTGCGCTGGGTGGGCCTTGACTCACAAATGCAGAAGCGACCGACCCCGCCAACGTCTACGACCCGGCAAAGGGGCCCCGAGGCGTACACCAACGCCAGGCGTCTACCCCAAGCTTACCCAAGACGCCGAGGTGGCCAAGCGGCGCCATGGGGGCGACCGATCCAGCCCACCGCCCCGGACCGCGCACACGGTGATGAGGTTGGGAGGAGGGAAGCGAAGACGGCCGGTTACGGATGGCCAACGCCGCGATCAACCCGTCCTCTCGTTGGCAATGAGCGTGATTTGCTCAAGGAGCACGACCTCCACCGACATCCCCATAGCACCTCGGCAGCCGAGCTCCACGCCAGATGATGCAGACTTTCGGTAACCGGTTTCATTCGTCGTTCACTGGTTTTACACATTCCCTCTACCTATGCATTGTTTCAATGTTACGATTGTAATATTGCAGGGCCCGGATGGCGAGTTGGAGGCCGGGCGGGCGGCCCAGCGACGAGAGTTTGAGGCCGGGCAGCGGCCCAGCGACCCGTTTGAGGCCAGCAGCGGGCATCGGCGGGAGTTGGAGGCGATCCAAAGAATACTCGGCGCGCCAGCCGCGGGGACGTGGCGAGCTACTTCCGGCCTCCGGATCCCCGGTGTGACCCCCGCCTCCGTTGCCTCCCTCGCTGTTCGCTCCACCCCGTTTCCCGTTCCTCCTCCCGTCGCACTCCGGTGAGTATATGTTGTTGTTTATTTATTTGCCCTGTGCGGCTCACCTGCAGGTACTAATGAGATCGCCTCTCCTTTGTGCAGCCACAGTCGGCGGGTTCGAACCCGAGTCCTCCAGGTGGCCCTTCTCCACCCCATCCAGCCTATCCGGTCGGCCCGACTCAACAGTACACGTGGCCAGGTGGCGTTCCTCCTCCGGGCGCGCAGCAGCCACACTACGGGCACCCACACGCCCCTCCACACCACGGGTGGACGTTCCAGTCGGCGCCGCAGCACGGGTGGTATCCGGGGCAAGGTGAGGGCTCTTCGCACCAGGGAGGCCACGGGTCGGGGCAGTGAGTTGCTGCTGATTATGTTCCGATGGATTTCTTTTGGATTTTAGACATGTTGCACTGTGATGGATCTCGTTTGGATGTTGGACATGTTCTTTTTCGTTTCGATGTTGGACGTGTTGGATATGTGCACTATTTGTGATATATGTGGATTATATATGTGAGTTTGTGAGATATGTGAATTATATATGTGAATTGGTGATATATGTGGTCTATGTGTATATATGAATGCTTATGGTATATGTATACGTGTATTTGCAGCAACAACAAACAAATGAAAAAGAAAAAAAAAAAAAAAGCTTTGCCGAGTGCCGCGCCTTTCGGCAAAAAGCCGGGTACCCCGCAGTTGGAATGGCAGATTTGCCGAGTGCATAGCCGGCACTTTCGGCAAAATGACCATAGCTTTGCCGAGTGCCGTGCACTGCGCGCGGCAAAATGTGTTTTTTTTTTTTCGTAAAATAATTACTTTGCCGAAGTGCTGAGATCCGCACTCGGCAAAAAGCTTCAAAAAAAATCTTTGCCGAGTGCGGGCGTTCGCACTCGGCAAAGAACCTTCCATTTTAACGGCCGACGCCGAGTTCGCCGAGTACTGACATGGCACTCGGCGAACCCTTCGCCAACTGCCAGTTTTTGGCACTCGGCAAAGACTCGTTTGCCGAGTCAATCTTTGCCGAGTGGGGGTCGCCGAGTTTGGCACTCGGAGAAGACTTTGCCGAAAGTGCGGAACAGCCTTTGCCTAGTGCGTTCCGCACTCGGCAAAGCTGCCGTTTCCTGTAGTGCTGGTGCAACATTCTCAACAGGTGCAGGAGGGACAATCTCATTCTCAACAATGGTGGCATTGCTGGCCACTGCTTTGTTAGCTAAGAAAAATCATGTAGAAATGGGCAACTGGGGTACTTTTTTTTATGAAGCTGTAATATACAAGGAGACTACACATGGAAGTGCCCATCGAAAATGGGGTCTGACTTGCTTAATCTCGAGATCAGCTATACGAATATGTTGAAGGTGCTCAAAAGCTTGTGGACATAAAGACGATGGCAGATAATAAACATAACAGAACATACATAACATGCAACCTATTAAGGTTTTTTCTGATCACATTTGTGGACTGGAGACATTATTTCATAATGGTAACAAAATGAATTGTTTTGCACGTCTACTCTTTTGGCCAAGTATTTGTGATTGAAACTAGATGGAACCATTAATTTTCTGCCACATATTAAACGCATCCATGTGCATTTTTTCTTTTGAGAAACTACGTGCGATTACCGCTGCAGCTGCAAGCAGGTACCACCAATTATTATCTTTGCCCATATAAAACGCACACAAGAAGGAGCGTAGCGTCTTACCTGCGATTTGTTCTTTTGATAAGAAGAGGAAACACAAGAGGGGGTTTGCTGCTGGGAGTGTGCGTGTGTGTCTGAGAGGATTGGAAACACCCATACTTAGGTTAGTCATGTGGGATTTGGAGGCATCAGGAGATTTGGCTGTGCTCACGAGACGATTGGTGGTACTCAAGGCCTCAGAAACACACATACTCAAATAGCTGGCCTGGTCTCGTATATTACTAACTGGCAACGACATCTCTGTCATATTGACGCAACTCGCAGTCACACGGAAAGCAGGACACCGCTGCCGCCTGCTGCACGTTGCGCACCTGCGCAGGCCACTTCTTGAGGCCTCATTGCCAATCACCTGGAGGGGCTCAGCTCAACGCCAAATATCTTCAGGTGCTCTTCGGACGCCTCCCTGCTGCCCTGAAAAGTCGTGCTACTCAGGTTGCAAGGGATGGGCTGCTTCCCGATTCTACGAACTATTCGATAAGGTTCGATCTGGACCTGTAGGACTGGAACCGATGTGAGTTGTCGCCCGGGATGCGCGTCGCCATTAGCATCCCTGCCTCGTTGTGAGTTGTATTCTTGCGCCAATGCTGGGTCGATGGCATGAGCTTCTTTAATTATTGCGCAAAAACAATAAAATGTTGCCCCCATTCTATCAGTTAATCAGTAATGGCTTGAACAGTTTGTATGGTAAACAATTTGAGCAGCAAGTGCATTCAGCATTACTGCCTGCGTCAGATACACCGCCGCGATGGCTATAGGATATGCTAGAAATCCTGAGACATGCATGAAAGTATGTTTATACCATTTGGATCTAATTCGGATCAAGTTCCTGGCTCACAGATTTATGTTCTGGCCCACAACTTAAGTTCCGTTAGATTAGTTTTTCTGTTTTATATAGCCATTAGATCAATCTCTATGGATGGTTTTGATTTTTCCGAGCACTGTAAAGAAACTCGTTTAGCCCCAAAATAAAGAAAATAGTGTCATACCCAAATTTTAAGAACAAAATTGGGTACATAAAACCTTAAGTGTGCCCATAACGGAAACACACATAAGTTGACAAATTGTTGGAATGTATCATCACAATGCTTACAACAAAGATTTAAAACAAAAACTCAACTGAATTGATACTAGTTCCAACAATCATGCGGAAGCTCCAAGATCGAAGTACGCCAACTGGGGGTCCACAAGTCTAGTGCTCCTGACAGTAATCCTCAATCCATCCTTGATCTGAGACTGGTGTGGTGGAAATTGCAAGAGTGAGTCCATGTCGAACTCAGCAAATATAGCAAGATAATATCTTATCCAAATACAATGATCATTATAACATAATAATGTAAAGCATAAACAATAAATTATGGACTGTTAAACAAACATAGGTCATCATCTTTAATGCAAAGGGTTCCAAGGCCGCTCGTGCCCTTGAGCAAGGCTGATATACCAGTTTGATAAACTCTGCGCAGAGGTGTACACTTTCACTGTGAGCCGTGAATTGCCCTACGTGTGAGGCCCGTCGACCTCTTGACCCTCTTCCTAGGACGGTCAGCAGGGTTCACTATGAAGCCTTTCGACAGGTTCGTCTAACAAGCTGGGGCGCTATGTCGTCAGATATAGGACCCACCCTTCCTATATGACACATAACCGCAGCCTATACACATATATATGGACAGGGGGCTATACTATACCCAATTCAGCACTTCCTCCAAACTCGCTAGAAAAGGTCCCGGTAATGCTTGAGCTAAAACCCGAGCCATGTGGCCCTCACAAATTTATCTTCAGAAATCCCTGGAGACTCTAGTACGCATACAAGTCCACATGTTGCTAAACAATTCACATTTATCATTCAGTGCATAAACATTAATCAAGTCATATGATCATGGTTTAAAGCTAACATATTCCAAAATTATACTTGCCTTGATTTCCAAAGTTCTGCTGACACTGCTGATCCTCAAAGGTATTGCTCAACGTCTAAACTCGATAAATAAAGCAACAACAGACAGACATCCATAGACAATCATGCACGAAGCAAACAAGACTATATTAGAACAGTACACCAGCAGTGGTAAAACAATATAAAAGATTTATAAAACTAATCTACGCATCGCTACGATCACATAGACGTAAAGATCACGGAAATCAGAGCTAAAACGGGAAAGTTATGGATTTTACAAGATTTCCTATAGTAGAATAACTAATTAATTCTTATTACGAAAATTAAATATTATAAACTTACTGAACAATTATATTAACGCGTAGAGGATCAAATAACGAATCTAACGCAAGTTGAACGGATCAATTTGGAGTTAAAATGGCGAAGGTATAGACATTTGAATTCAATGGCATTTCTGTAATTCTAGGTTAGCGTAGTTTTGAACTGCTGTAACAGGAATACGCTTTCCAAAGGTAAAAGCGTAGGCCTGGTTAGCGCAAAGGGCTCGGTTGCGATTAACTATAGCCGTCGAGGGTTAACATGTAAAACCAACAGATCAGGGACTTAATCCTAATTACTTTTGAACTAGGTTGGACCGTTTCGTTAAACAGGAAAACAACGGGGCCTAAATGAAAAACTGTTAGGGCTGACCGGTCTGTTGGCTTCGTTGACCGGCCAGGTGCGGACGTGGCAAGCACGTGGTGCTGATTTGGCGCCGCGTGGCGCCGGGCGTGGCGCGCGGCGTGGTCGCCACATCGGAAAGTCGACCGGGCTCGGTTGACCCGGTGACCGATACCGGATCTAATCTAGGCCATCCGTTTCGGATCCGACGGCCGAGGGTGGCCGGTGGGATTTAGGTCGCCGGAGCTGTGGGATTGCGGCGGCGTCTCGCCGGAGAGAGGCGGCGACTCTCCCGGTGTTGGCCGGAACAACGCTCGCGCTCGGCCGAGCACGCGAGAGAGTACGGGGGGGGAGAGCGCGAGCTCGCGAACGCGATTAGGGGACGAAGACGGAGGTGCACGCCGAGAGACGCGGTCGCAGCGGCGGCGGACTCGGCCGGACTTCGCCGAAAAAGCCCGCGGTCGGCCGGTCGTCTTGCGCGATCGTGAGCGAGGGAGCTCCCCATCGCGGACTCGTCGGACCCTACACGGAATCTGCGGTGGTTCGTTCTGCGGCGGGAACGCAGCAGCGGCGCAGCTGCCGGGGCACGGCCGACAGCGAGCAAGGTCGCCGACGCGCGCAGCTAGGACCCGAGAGGCCGCGGATCAACAAACTGGAGGTAGGGGATGACACTGTGCACCGCCGGGGCCCACCTGTCATTGAGAGGGCTTGGCTGCTGTTTGTCTAGCTGGGCTGCCGAGATAGCTGGGCCGGCCAGGAAGGGAAGAAGGAGGCCTGCTGCTTCAATCGGATTGGGCCAAAAGTGGTGCTAGCAGCCCAAGCACAAAGGAAAAGGTTTTTCTAATTTCTTTTCTTTTTTATGTTTTATTATTTGTATGAATGAATCAAATTCAAATTCAAACCTGTTTTCAATTCAACTAATTATTTTAGGAGTGAATAGTAAAACTTAATTCATATAATTTATTTCTTTAAATTATAAGCAAAGCAAAATTGACTCATTTCTAAATTAAAAAGCATTCATTAATCACTCAATAAAATAATGCAAGAGCATGAATGCAACAAACATGTTGCTAAGCCTTAGACAATATTTTATTTTAAATGAAAATATTACTTTCCCTATATTTCATGAGCACAAAAAATACACAATTAAACCAATTTAACCTATTTTCAAAAATTTGAAAAATTCCGGTGTTACAATTCTACCCCCTTAAGATGAATCTCGTCCCCGAGATTCGAAAGAGACTCGAACCATGGAAGAGAAACAAGAGAAAAGAGTTTGATAACACTTTTCAACTTCATAACTTGCATACCAAACTTATCCAACAACTTATCCTAATGGTCACAAATTGAGAACAAAGATTTTACTGAAAAGGTTGTTATTCTTGATTGACGATGTCCATATTTATTGCTAGCTCTATTATCCTACATCTCAAAGAGAAAAGGAAACTCGTTCCGCATATACTCTTGGTTTTCCCACACTGCTTCTTCCTTTGTTTGGTTACTCCATTGCACCTTGCACACGTTACGCATCTTTCCTTTAAATATCTTTCGGTCAAATGCTAAGATCTCCATTGGATGAGCTACATATGTAGGATCATTCGTTGCATTGACTTCCACCAAAGATGTTTGTCCTCCTATGTTGTTAGTTGATATCCCATCGTTCACGTTAGCACCCTTAATGTGCTCACTTGTGAACAAATCATCAACTTGAAGTGGGCCACCATGGTACTCTATTCTTTCTCCTGATGGTGATGTTAGAAGTACTGTGCGCTGGTTACCCTAAACGACTGCTTTGTGTGCTCATAACCCATCCATTACCAAGAACCACAGGGATATCCAATGACTCTAAAACAATGAATGTTGCGGTGAATTCTTCCTTGTTTATGACAAGACGGACTTTCGGGCATACTTGATCTGCTTGTATTTCTCCTACTGGGGAATGAACCATCAGCGGTCTCCTTGTCGGACACTTCATCATCTTATTCTCTTTTACCAACTCAGCGGAGATGAATGAGTGTGACGCACTAGGGTTGAAGAGAGCATCAACTAGTAACGAGTTAACTTGAATATAACTGTTGGTGTTTCTTACGCACACAGAGAAATCTGCAAGCGCACGGAAATACCGTTGTAGCACTTCACCCGGTGGTAAGCGGTGGTATCGTATTTTTCACGAGGGGCCGGTCGCCGGTGGCTTTTCAGGTCTAAGTTCAACCTAAGGCAAGGGTTTGTTTTCTAAGAGTAGCGAGGTATCTATAGGCTAAGTTTTCCGTGCAAAGATTCCTAAAGTGTGTTGTCTACTCACTTCGGGCACCGGCCCGCTCCCAACTGGGTAGAGTCTGGCAATTAGCACTGCGCCACACCCAAACGTGGGGGGATTTCAAGGGACGGACAAGCCTTGTCATGACCAAGCCGCCTACCCCCTCAACCGTGGGATGTGCCACATAAGGTAGGTGAACGCTAGTCCAAACACCACGTTTGCACTATTGGTCACAGTTCTTGATGTTGGCCAAGGTTCCCCAGTCAAAGAGTTCCTCCACCAAGAACTAACGTTGAGACGATCTACCAATCCCGCAAGTCTACAACAGCTAAGAAATGTGCGTAGGAAATTAAGTAACTGCAAGATAATCACAAGACTCCTTACCAAAGTGTAAGTAGCTTGCAGAGGTACAAGCCGGGCGGGTACCGACAAATCCGGCACTCCGTCCTCCTAGGAACCGCGGAACACCAAGGGGCGAACCGGCAACTCCGGGTAGAAAGAACAAAGCTTCTTTCTAGCTCTTCCCTCTCTCACTCTCTAGAATTAGAAGATAGAAGAAGAAGTAGAAGAAGAAGAAGAAGATCTAATTCTACTCTCTTGCACAAGTGGACTGGTTTCTCCTTTGAAATTGGTGTGTTCTTGGAGAGGGAGAGAGGGGGTCTATTTATACACAAGGGGAGGGGCCTAAGTGCTAAAAAAACACCCAAACCGTCCTAGGAAAACCTTCCATGTACGTCAAACCGACCATCCAACGTCGGTTTCACTAGTTTTTGAAGGTAGCAAACCGTCTCCCGGTTGGGCTCGAATCGCCTCGGCGGGGTGCGGCCGCACCGGGTGGTGCGCGCACAAGCGCCCCCCCCAGCCGGCTGGCCCGCTTCGGCAGTCGGGCTTCCTTGCTCAAAAAAGTTATGAGGTGATCTTGGCCCGGCCTGGTTTTGACGTTTTGCTTCAATTCTTGTTTGGGCTTGCTATTTGCTCCTTTGGGCCTTTTTTCTATTTGTTGATTTTATTTCTTTTTCTTTGTCTTTTTTGGCCCAAAGTGATCATCCATGAGTTTGTACCGCAAGTCCAAATAAACACCAAAACTTTGGAATATGTTAGTTGAAATCCCTACTTCTAGGTTGTTTTTGGTGTTATGTTGACGGTATTTAATTTGTCGTTGGTTACCGTCAACAAACTCCCCACACTTAGCCCTTTACTCGTCCTCGAGTGAAGGCACAGGGACTAAAGTGGTTCAATCTCCAAGACGTAGACCTGCATACAAGTTATTCCAGGCCTCACCTGCCTTGTGAGCATTCATGGTGGCTACCAAGCTATCTTAGAACAATTGATCAATGGAATAGCATGAACTTCTATCTTCTTGCTACTACTCATGCGCAAAGACTTGGTAAGTTTTTGAATTTTTGAAAGAAATAGCATTGCTCTTTATGGTATTGACTCTCACAAAAATCACTCTTGAATTTTCCTCTCAAAGCACTCTTGTTTGATTCACTCTCAATCGTCCTATTTTGTAGGGTTTTGTGGATCTTTGAATGGAGTGATGCATACGTACCTCTGCATGTTTTGTCGGGTCAAGTTCTGGATCGTTGGAGGGAAGGGCCATACCCTTAGATCGAAATGTGCAAAAGTGTGTGGATAGTATATATATTTTCTTTGTGGTTACTCCTTGACTCATGATCTTTTTCCTTTCTTTTTGTATGCTTCTGGAGAGATACAGGCTACTTTTCTTTTTCCTCTTCTCTTTTTTTTAGAGATGTGGGCTCTACTCGCCCTCGGACACATATCCATTATTCATCTCTTTATTCTCTTTTTTTTTTTTCTGCAGCACTGTATCTTTCTCTCTGCATTTTTTTTCTTGTTAACGAGGAGATGATCATGGTATAAAGAATGGAGTATTTATTTGGTGGATGGTAAAGATGCATGTTGTGCGCAATTCTCATTGTGAGAATTGGCGTGTGTATGTGGGTGTACGTGTTTTTCGATCTTGGGAGTATGAGCCTCTCTCAACGCGGATCAACGGAGCCCGACAAAACTCAATGCAAGAGGGAAGTAGCTATAGTGGATATTCATGACATTTTTCAGGCTTTGGTAGGATTTGGCTAAGTCAAAACCATGAGCATGCTTTTATTTTAAATTTTCGAAGATAAAACCAAGTCTTATTGCAAAAAGAGAGCAAGCGTCAAGTCATTCTACCATATCACAAAGATCAATTATTTAGATAAGCATGGGGTCCCTAATGGAAAGTTGCTCAACGAAAGTATGGTTTTGGCGAGGAATAAAGAGTATGCATGCCATTTCTCAATTGGTAGACTAGAGATGGAGCATCAAAAGTTTTGCCTTTTTGATATGTTCAAAATTAAACTTCAAAACTTTTAGCACTTGTGTTAGCAAGAGAGCGAGCAAGAGAGAGAGAGAGTTGTGCAAACCACCGTTTTTGAAGAGGAAGGAGTAAATGATAATCGTTAGCCTCGTCCCTTCTCCATCGGGAGTTGCTTGGTGTTTGTGCGTTGTGTTGGGGAGATCTCAGATGGGTGTGATTGTATGCTTGTGAGATCTCCCCCCACACTTATTCTTGTACCTGGTTTATTCAAACAAACAAAAGAAAAGAAAACAAACACATGGCTCTATCGGCATGAACACCGTGGAGCCTTTATTATGGCAACTTTATTTTATTTTATTTTATTTTTATTTTATTTGTTCACCATAACATTACTCAAGCAAGGCTCATATAAAGAAGCAAAGTAAGCATAGCCAAGATTTATCTCCAACATAAGATACTCCCAAAGATCATGACAACAGAGCTCTAAGTTCATTAACCTAGTTTTGACACCATGTCAAAGTGTTGGTTAAAGGAGATCATTTTTAACCTAAGCACCACGCTTAATTTAAAAGATCTATGAATGCATTTACATATGCCTATGTAGACGCACCCAAACTCAAAGCATATGTCATAGCAAGGGAAGCATGGAATTTTTATTTTCATGGAGATAAAAATGAGTGAAGTATTGGTGAACGTTACCTTCGCATACCTGAGTATAAGTACCGACAGCATAAGTGGATGACGCGTTGTATTTGTTGCTGCGGTTTGCATGATTGTTTTGCCCAGGTGCTTCTCAAGGCTAGGCCACAAACACTCTTAGTGTGTACAGACCATAGGCCTTGATGGTAGCCGCAAAGGATAGGAGACAAATCCTTCTTGCTTGTTGAAGCAATGAAGGGTGGAGTCAAGCGGCACATTATTTTGACCGTGTGAGGCCGACCTGCTCCTCTCCTCTATTTTTTTTTTAGTCTATAATTATTTTTTTTTTTAACAACATTTTTTTCTTTTTTTCAACATCAAATTTTTTTTTTCTCTTTTTTTTTTTTTTTCACTCACTTTTTTTTTTTTTCTCGCTTTTTATCTTCTCTCTTTTTTTTTTATCTCTCTCTTTCTCTCTTTTTTTTTTTTTTTTTTATCTCTCTTTTTTTTTTTTTCTTTCTTTTTTTTTCAGCAAGGTTGGGCGACATCACCTTTTATTCTCCGTCATCATTTTTTTATATGACCCCTTGGGGATGAAACTTGAGATTGTCACCATCTTCCCCCACACTTAGACTTTTGTGCAAAAGTCAAGTGTGTAAGGTCCGGTCTCCTCTTGAGGATGTTCCATCACCCATGGGCATCAAAGTTTCTTGTTGATGTAAGCCCTCATGTTTTCAAGCATCGTTTGCCCCTTTGTTCTTCTTAATCGTTCTCCACCTAAAATGGTTAGCGACAAGAATACCCGAAGGTGCATACTTAACTTGATAACATGTTCTTACTTTTATTAATAAGAGAAAGAGCTTTTTTTTATGATAGTCCGGGGTATATCCCAGCAGTGCTTTGTTTATGGTCATAAGCTCGACCGTGGGAATTCTTCTTGCAGCTATCAAAGGTGGTGAAGTTCCCAACTTCTCCACTAAGCAATGACCGTTAAAGATCAAGCTGCAAGGTTAGCGCCATCGTGCTACTACGAGATCAACAAAACTTGTGATACACGAAGACACAACCATCCTCTTAAAGAGTCTGTGAACATGGACCAAGAGGAGGTTGGGATCCTCGTAGGAGCATGTGGGCAGAGGCGAGACAAGCTCTAGAGACCCATATGGGTATGTGAAAGGTGTCTTGCTCTAGTCATCATGGTGGATAGAAATCGGGTATTCTTCCACCCTGTGACTTGCCTCAGTGGAATGGGTTCGTTCTTAGAGTTCTCAACGACCATCATTCCTACCACTTGGATTGGGCTAACCCAACCGCTGTGTGGTACGGGATAAATTATCCCGGCGCAAAGAAGTTTGAGAACTTCCTTCTTTACGACTTCACGCATCGCATTATTGAGCCTTCGCTGGGGTTTGCATGATGGGGTACTGTCAGGGTCAATAGGAATGCGATGTGTGCAAAGTGTCGGGCTTACCCCTTTTAGATCTTGAAGGGAATACCC
Organism: Hyparrhenia diplandra; assembly: GCA_015847255.1. Lineage (NCBI taxonomy): Eukaryota > Viridiplantae > Streptophyta > Magnoliopsida > Poales > Poaceae > Hyparrhenia > Hyparrhenia diplandra. Next base: position 127,826 of record JADLZK010006557.1, on the reverse strand, counting down.
GAAGACCGATCTGTGTTTCTCTAAGACGGCTATTAGCTGGGTAGTTTCTTGGTCACTAAGCTTATCGCTTATGATGACCGGTGCTTGTGAATCGCCGTTTAGGAAGACATAGCGTAGGCCTGGGGGTAGGGGTTTAAGCTCAACTGGAGGCCGAGTTAGCTCTTCCTCTTTGGGAAGTTCTATGAGTTCCCCTGGAATCGTCCTCTTCTTCAATGAAGAATTGGGCGTCTTTTTCTAGGTCATTTCTGGGTTCTCATATAGCATAACTCCCATGACCTCCTCGGCGTGTCATACTCAAGGAAGGGTTCTCATTACCGAAGTTTCGAGCTCGAGTAACGGGATAGAAAAACTTTTTCTTCCCGAAGTTTGACATCTAAATCCCCGGATGTTGATAGATCAAGAATCTTCTCCAAGGGATGCCCGATTAGGATGTCGAAGTCTTGGATATCAAAAACGTGAAAATCTAGAGACAACTTGACATCCTTATGTTGGAAGATTTGTTCATGTATAACCTCACGGCTTTCAATGGTGGTACGTGGTGCTATGCGCAAGGTTCGTGTTGTGGGGGTCCTAATAGCTTCCTCAACACAGGTTTGTGCAAAGGCTTCGGACATTATGTTTATTCCCACAGCAGGGTTATACATGACTTCCACCCAGTCTCCTTGATATTTGCAATGGATTGGTGTAGAGGGGCCTCTAATCCGAATTTCTTCGAAAGAGGGTCCTTCCTCTCGCAACCATTCCGTGCTCATTATGGCTGTTAGCTCCTTAATAGACTCCTGGAGAAAGGTTTTATCCAGGGGCTGTTCAGGGCCAACTGGGACTGGTGGTTTCTTCCATTGTTCGTACTTTGAGGTGTCACCGAATTGATCAGTTAGATCAACCTCGAAGAACGGGAGATCCGTGCATGTGGTCTCCTTGTGTTCTGGTTCAGGCGAGGGTCTCTCTATAGGTTTAACGGGTTCGGCATCAGCCGAAGAGACTTCCTCTGTTTTCTGCTTGGGTTCTACACGGATGGGTTCTAGCGGAGGAGTATTCTCAAGAATACGGTTTAGGAGAGCTTCTCCTTCCGCTGTGGTTTTATGTGAAAACGACCCTCCGGCAGCTAAATCAAGCGATAGAGGCGTCGCCCGTCCAATCCCAGCCAAAAATGCTTGTAAAAGCACGTGGTTTTGGTATGGGCAGTGCGGGGCGGATCGTGTAAGTGTGGTAAATCGGTCCCCGTGCTGCACCTAAGGTTTCACCCTCTATTTGTCGGAAGTTGAGTATCTCTTGTCGCGGGGCCGCGATTACGGATATAGGGTAGAACGCTACACGCATTCTGTTTTCGCAGTTCTTCCCATTCTCCGTTTACCAACCCTACGTTATGGGCGTACCATTGAGTCGCCCTCTCGGTGAGAGAGAACGGAAACAACTTCCACCTCGGCGTGTCGTGTGTCATGCCTCGCAATTGTCGGGCAGCCACGGAGGCTGCTCAAACTCCGTAGGTGATGATAGGGGTTTTCATATTCGAGCCCGAAAAGGCTTGGGCCTGAACCATGGCTATAAAGCCGGGCGGAGCTCATACTCGGAAGCTGTGATTGGCTTCGCGGATTGGCGTGGTTCTACGAGCTCGCCCTTGGGAGCGAATAGGATTTGTAGGGTAGGATGCTCCATGGGTAACGGGGAACTCTTTTGGTATTTTTGTTTAAAGGATACTACCAAATCACAAAGGTTGACTCGGCTCGATATATAACTACGACAACCGTCCCGGCAATGGCGCCCGAAAATGCTTGTTGGTGTTTCTTACGCACACGTGAGAAATCCGCAAGCGCCGCGGAAATACCGTTGTAGCACTTCACCCGGTGGTAAGCGGGGTATCGTATTTTTTTCACAGGGGACGGTCGCGCAACCGGCTTTTCGTGTCTAAGTTCAACCTAAGGCAAGGGTTTGTTTTCTAAGAGTAGCGAGGTATCTATAGGCTAAGTTTTCCAGGCAGTGATTCCTAAAGTCTGTTGTCTACTCACTTCGGGCACCGGCCCGCTCCCAACTGGGTAGAGTCCGTCAATTAGCACCGCGCCACACACCCGAACGTGGGGGATTTCAAGGGGCCGGACAAGGCTTGTCACGACCAAGCCGCCTACCCCCTCAACCGTGGATGTGCCACAAAAGGTAGGTGAACGCTAGTCCAAACACCACGTTTGCACTATTGGTCACAGTTCTTGATGTTGGCCAAGGTTCCCCGGTCAAAGAGTTCCTCCACCAAGAACTAACGTTGAGACGATCTACCAATCCCGCAAGTCTACAACAGCTAAGAAATGTGCGTAGGAAATTAAGTAACTGCAAGATAATCACAAGACTCCTTACCAAAGTGTAAGTAGCTTGCGAGAGGTACAAAGCCGGGCGGGTACCGACAAGTCCCACTCTGTCCCTCCTAGGAACCGCTGAACACCAAGGGGCTTAACCGGCAACTCCGGGTAGAAAGAACAAAGCTTCTTTCTAGCTCTTCCCTCTCTCACTCTCTAGAATTAGAAGATAGAAGAAGAAGTAGTAGAAGAAGAAGAAGATCTAATTCTACTCTCTTGCACAAGTGGACTGGTTTCTCCTTTGAAATTGTTGTGTTCTTGGAGAGGGAGAGAGGGGGTCTATTTATACACAAGGGGGAGGGGCCTAAGTGCTAAAAACACCCAAACCGTCCTAGGAAAACCTTCCATGTACGTCAAACCGACCATCCAACGTCGGTTTCACCAGTTTTGGAAGGTAGAAAACCGCCTCCCCGAAGTTGGGCTCGAACCGCCTCGGCTAGGGTGCGGCCGCACCAGGTGGTGCGCGCGCACCACCCAGGGGCCGGCTTTGGCCGGCTCGCCCGGCGGCGGGCTTCCTTTGCTCAAAAGTTATGAGGTGATCTTGGCCCGCCCTGGTTTTGACGTTTTGCTTCAATTCTTGTTTGGGCTTGCTATTTGCTCCTTTGGGCCTTTTTTCTATTTGTTGATTTTATTTCTTTTTCTTTGTCTTTTTGGCCCAAAGTGATCATCCATGAGTTTGTACCGCAAGTCCAAATAAACACCAAAACTTTGGAATATGTTAGTTGAAATCCCTACTTTTAGGTTGTTTTGGTGTTATGTTGACGGTATTTAATTTGTCGTTGGTTACCGCCAACAATAACCACCAACCACTTTCATAGTTCCACGAATGTTATCACTTTTCATATTGTTTAATCTTCCATTGATAAAGTTATGTTGCACCTTACTTCCTTGAGCACGCTTCTTACTACTCTTCCGTTTTCTCTTTCGCTTTTGTGGATTTTGATTTAGATTAAAGGGGACTTGCTCTTCAGGAATGTTGTCGTGATAGCGCCCAGCTTCATCATATTGATAATATCTCTCACTCGTAGAAATATTATTCTTCTCCCATGTGTCGGTAGGAATTGACATATAGGGCTCCTGAGTGTTGGGGTCCCACTCTTCACCACCACATCTAGTTCCCACCATCTACTGCTCAGAAAGGTCGCAAAAGTAAGGTTGGATGATTATTGAACATGGGGAAATTCAAAAGACAATCTCACACTTATATTGGGAGTGACAAGTAATTTTTTTTTTAATCTTGGCTACCCCCCTTAAGAAAAGGTTTAAAAGGGCACGGAAGGGTAGCATTTTTTTTTTTTGTGTGTGAAGTAACTATCACCAGGTGGAATTGTGGCATCCAAAAAAGAACTTGTGTGCATAGGCAAGAAAGAATTTATGAAATTTCTTGTGCGCCGAGGAATAGTGGTGTAGGACAAAATTTTGTTTTAGGTTTCAGGTAGCATGGATACACCATCTTCTGATTTTCATAACTCTCAATCCGAAATGGCTATCAGGGTGATTTTTGGGGTTAGAGAAAGGTATTGGGGTCTAGTGTGGACTGATTTGGTTAACCATGACTCGAGATAAATGGTGCTTCAAATCTTCAGAAGATAGGATTTAGAAAAGAGCTGAAACCAAAACCCGACTATATATATATCACTAATCCTTAAACCTTAGGCCTATAAACTAAATGAAATTGTGGAAATACCCACAAGATCATTACACTCAATACAAAGATCCGAAACAAGCATATGCACAATGACAAATCAACATAACAATAAAAATTCAAACTTCAAACATTGACTCAAACTTTTGTTACTATCGTTCTCTTCATATAAAAGGGCAAAGATCCTAAACGTAGTCTTCTAATTACCGAGGAAGTGCTAGGAGAGGACTTGCTTATTATGGCAAGGTGAGATTAAGACTAAAGGCTTATTATGGCGAGGTGAGATCAAGATTTAGAACAAGGATCAAGATGGAGGTGAACAACAAGGGTAAAATAGGATATAGAAGAAGTCATCAATTTTCCTAGAACAAGGATTTTTTTTTTTGGACAACTTCTAACACCTAAAACGGCCAGTTTCTACTAGGCTTGTGTCCTACAATCAAGCATTGCTCGATACGAATCTGTCATACCCAAATTTTAAGAACAAAATTGGGTACATAAAACCTTAAGTGTGCCCATAACGGAAACACACATAAGTTGACAAATTGTTGGAATGTATCATCACAATGCTTACAACAAAGATTTAAAACAAAAACTCAACTGAATTGATACTAGTTCCAACAATCATGCGGAAGCTCCAAGATCGAAATACGCCAACCGGGGTCCACAAGTCTAGTGCTCCCGACAAAGAATCCTCAATCCATCCTTGATCCGAGATTGGTGTGGTGGAAATTGCAAGAGTGAGTCCATGTCGAACTCAGCAAATATAGCAATATAATATCTTATCCAAATACCATGATCATTATAACATAATAATGTAAAGCATAAACGATAAATTATGGACTGTTAAACAAACATAGGTCATCATCTTTAATGCAAAGGGTTCCAAGGCCGCTCGTGTCCTTGAGCAAGGCTGATATACCAGTTTGATAAACTCTGCGCAGAGGTGTACACTTTCACTGTGAGCCGTGAATTGCCCTACGTGTGAGGCCCATCGACCTCTTGACCCTCTTCCTAGGGCGGTCAGGCGGGGTTCACTATGAAGCCTTTCGACAGGTTCGCCTAACAAGGCTGGGCGCTATGTTGTCGATATATAGGACCCACCCTTCCTATATGGCACATAACCGCAGCCTATACACATATATATGGACAGGGGGCTATACTATACCCAATTCAGCACTTCCTCCAAACTCGCTAGAAAAGGTCCTGGGTACTGAGCTAAAACCAGAGCCATGTGGCCCTCACAGCTGTACTGTAAATCCCGAGACTCTAGTACAGACAAGTCCACATGTTGCTAAACAATTCACATTTATCATTCAGTGCATAAACATTAATCAAGTCATATGATCATGGTTTAAAAGCTAACATATTCCAAAATTATACTTGCCTTGATTTCCAAAGTTCTCTGATCCTCAAAAGGTATGGCTCTTGATCCTCAAAGGTATTGCTCAACGTCTAAACTTCGATAAATAAAGCAACAAATGCATTTACATCCATAGACAATCATGCACGAAGCAAACAAGACTATATTAGAACAGTACACCAGCAGTGGTAAAACAATATAAAAGATTTATAAAACTAATCTACGCATCGCTACGATCACATAGACGTAAAGATCACGGAAATCGAGCTAAAACGGGGAAGTTATGGATTTTACAAGATTTCCTATAGTAGAATAACTAATTAATTCTTATTACGAAAATTAAATATTATAAACTTACTGAACAATTATATTAACGCCGTAGAGGATCAAATAACGAATCTAACGCAAGTTGAACGGATCAATTTGGAGTTAAAATGGCGGTTATAGACATTTGAATTCAATGGCATTTCTGTAATTCTAGGTTAGCGTAGTTTTGAACTGCTGTAACAGGAATACGCTTTCCAAAGGTAAAAGCGTAGGCCTGGTTAGCGCAAAAGGGCTCGGTTATGCATTAACTATAGCCGCCGAGGGTTAACATGTAAAACCAACGGATCAGGACTTAATCCTAATTGCTTTTGAACTAGGTTGGACCGTTTCGCTAAACAGAAAACAATCGGGCCTAAATGAAAAATCGTTAGGGCTGACCGGCCTCGCTGGCTTCGTTGGCCGCCAGGTGCGGACGTGGCAAGCACGTGGTGCTGATTTGGCGCCGCGCGGCGGGCGTGGGCGCTGACGTGGCTGCCACATCGAAAGCCGATCGGGCTCGGTTGACCCCGGTTGACCGGTACTGATCTAATCTAGGCCATCCGTTTTCGATCCGACGGCCGAGGGTGGCCGGTGGGATTTAGGGTCGCCGGAGCTGCGGGATTGCGGCGGCGTCTCGCCGAGAGCGGCGGGGCGACTCGCCCGGTGTTGGCCGGAACAACGCCTCCCGCTCGGGCGAGCACGCGAGAGTACGGGGAGGGAGAGCGAGCTGCGAACGCGATTAGGACGAAGACGGAGGCGGTGCACGGCCGGGACAGTGCGCAGCGGCAGCGGACTCGCCGGACTTCGCCGGAAACGCGCTCGGCGTCGGCTGGTCGTCGGCGCTGATGCGTGCGCGGGAGGGAGCTCCCCATCGCGACTCGTCTGGACCCTACACGGAATCTGCGGTGGTTCGTTGTGGCGGGAACGCAGCGCAGCAGCGCGGCTGCCGGGCACGGCCGACGGCGAGCAAGGTCGCCGACGCTACAGCTAGGACCCGAGAGGCCGGGATCAACAAATTGGAGGTAGGGGATGACACTGTGCACCGCCGGGCCCACCTGTCATTGAGAGGGCTTGGCTGCTGTTTGTCTAGCTGGGCTGCCGAGATAGCTGGGCCGGCCAGGAAGGGAAGAAGGAGGCCTGCTGCTTCAATCGGATTGGGCCAAAAGTGGTGCTAGCAGCCCAAGCACAAAGGAAAAGGTTTTCTAATTTCTTTTCTTTTTATGTTTTATTATTTGTATGAATGAATCAAATTCAAATTCAAACCTGTTTTCAATTCAACTAATTATTTTAGGAGTGAATAGTAAAACTTAATTCATATAATTTATTTCTTTAAATTATAAGCAAAGCAAAATTGACTCATTTCTAAATTAAAAAGCATTCATTAATCACTCAATAAAATAATGCAAGAGCATGAATGCAACAAACATGTTGCTAAGCCTTAGACAATATTTTATTTTAAATGAAAATATTACTTTCCCTATATTTCATGAGCACAAAAATACACAATTAAACCAATTTAACCTATTTTCAAAAATTTCAAAAATTCCGGGTGTTACAAATAGCTAGATTGCTATTGAGTTTAGTGAATTCATGAGGTCCACACACACGTGGTTGAGCTTCTATTTCATGACCTCTGATGATGAGTTCCACATCAGTCTCGAATGAGAAGTTCCACATCAGTCTTGAACAGTCCTAAGCAGCATCTCTTGTTCATACTTGACTAGTTTATGGTACCACACAGTCTTGAAAATCTGAGAAAGACGTCAATCTCTAAATTGAAGTTTTTTTTAAGAGGAAACTAACTGGAAGTAATCATTATTTTTGAAAAAAAAAAAACCATATTGATCATTAAGCCTTTTTTTTTAGTTCTAGGGTAAAGCCCGATCATTACATTAACAAAGACAAAACGTTTTACAATATCGTTCTGGTTCCCAAAAATTATACAAATGTTATCCTCACTAAAGTTTCAACTGAGGCAAATGTTATCCTCACTACTTGTGATGGATTTTTAAAATATAACTTCCTAAGTTCAAAACACCACCATCGTAGCAACCCTGTGCAAAAATCAACTGTTATTGGTTAGAGAAATAAATGGCAGCAAAAATGTGCAGTGCACACGTGAGATAGTGTAATGGCCCTTAATGCCAGTTGCATGCATGCACGATAGCATCACCAGTGAATCAACATGACCTTAAAAGAGAACAAGAGCGGCATCCATTTGGCAAGTAACAAATGACATAGAGAGCTGCCCAAGCATTGCTATGAGAACTTGAGAAGTCAGGTGGCGCGCTAGAGGATTAGAGGTGATGCGCCGAGTGTGTGTCATGGGATTGGGAGGTACCGGAATTCTTTTTGATTCAAGCTTCGACTCTTTGGCCATGTTTTACTTCAACTTGACTCAGATAAATCGCAAGCAATCCTCAGCAGTTCATCATCACATAGGCCATCCGTCCAAGACTGTGGCTGGCCTGGCTCCGATCCACTCGTGTGTGCAGACGAGTTGCCCGATACTTATGAGCTTGAGGGAGAGCATTAGGTCAAGGTCACACTACGAGAAAGGCACTGGAATTCTAGGATATACTGTTTGTCTTGGTATGGCTTCCTATACCACGTAGCTGTTCCTAGGATTGTACACATTCATGTCAAGCATTAGCCATGGACTATGTATATATGTTCTCGACATTTTGTAGTAGAATTTGAAAGTAACATCCGTGTGATCGATGTGCGTCTTTTCTGAGCATTATGACAGCAAAATCGTGCAGTGCACATGAGAATATGAGACGGTGCAATGGCCCTCAATGTTATGTACGATTGCACGACACATAAACTTGCGATCAATTTACTATGGTCTCGAGAGCGAGAGATCTTGGATGTCATTTGTGCTAGACTAGACTGCTAGAGTAGGGGTGATAGCACAAAGGTTATCATGGGATTAAGAGGCACTAGAACTCTGGGATATACCAATCTCCTCATCGAAGCGCATCTGCTGCCCAGCCTAATCAGGAGTCCTGTTTGGGGGTTCATCAAGATCCAAGTGCCACATAATTCGCTGTGGCATCATACGACCCATAACAAACTGTTGCAAACCTTTAGATTAAAATGATCCGGTGGCATATCTCTAGTGTAGTATATTCCTTTTGTGTTTCTGGCATATTGTAAGTTAGAGAATAAGAAGCAGTAAGAAAATCATGTAGAAATGAGTAACTGGCTTTTTTTTGGTGAAGCTGTCATGTGGAGACTACTTCTAGTGCAAAGTTTGTTATCATGGTTTATATTATATATTCATGGAAGTGCCCGCTATCAAAATGTGGTGTGACATTGTTAATCTTGAGATCTGCTATCAATCTTTTGAAGGTGCTCTCAGGTTGTGAATTAAAGATGATTGCAAATAATCAACGTAACACAACATAGATATCATGCACCCTTTTTTTTTTTTTTTTTTAATCACATTTTTGGATTGGAAACTTCTGTGATGGTAAAAGATGAATTATTCCTAAAAGGAAGTTTCTCATCTACTCTTTCAACAAGCATTAATTCCGGATTCAACTGAAATATTAATTTGTTGTGACATAATAAAGTCATGTGCTTCTAGAACCTATGTGTAATTAGTGTTGTAGCTGCGTGCTGGGACCACGAAATTATTATCTTGGCCCTTGAAAACAAAGACCACAATGAAGTAGGGGTTATCCTGTCAGCGGTTTATCCTTTTGACAAAAGGAAACACAAGAGAGCGAGTCTAGGTCTAGGAGTGTGTATATGTGTCTGAGAGGAAGCACTGAAACATTAGGTAGTCATGTGGGATTGGGGGGAATCGGGATCTTTGGCTTCACAGAGGGAGTTCTTCGTGGATTGCTCAGGTTGCTAGAAACTCTCCGATGCTATAAAGCCCAAAAATCTGAAGTTGGTTTTGTGATCGATGAATCCAAAAGCACTTCAGACTTCAAAGTTCAAAGTCATGTTGACTATGCATGGTGAAGCATAAAATCTAATTGTAATCACAGTTAAAGTTAGCATTAAAATACTGTCTTTGCCCCACAAAATAAGGAGAATAGCTCGTCGGTGAGTTTAGAGTATTTATGAGGTCCGCCCATGTGCCTCCGGAGCTTCTGTTTCATAACCTCTAATGACGTGTTCCTCATCAGTCTCCCAGTAGTCCAATGCATTGGGACTGGTGGTCACAAATAGTCATAAGCAGCATCTCTCATACGGACTAATTTTCTGTACCGCAATCAGCTGCCTTGACAATTATGCTGAGAAGACATCGATCCCTAAATGGATATTATCATTTTTTTTTGACAAGAAATGGATGCTATGATTGTTTTCTTAGAGTTCGAGAGCAAAGGCCCAGTGCACTGACAAAGGCCAAAACGTTTACAGCATCCAGGTGGGTAACACCTTTCCAAAAAGTCTACAAAGCACACTGGTACAAAGACCCACAGAAAACCACAGAACTCCACAATGCACTCAAAAACAATTACATATTTCTCCTCTTGAAACACCTCCCCAAAGCCTTGAACTCCAGCAGGCGATTTTTGGCTGTAGTTGGGACATGTGTCCTCCCAAATCGTTGCATTCTGGTAAAGGAACTTCTCCAATTCATCATCCACTCGATTCAAACCATGTAACCATGGAGGTCTGATGGCAAAATTAAGTTTTAAACTTCTCCAGCCTTATATTGATTTAGCCTTGTAACCATGAAGGGATCTCCTATTTTTTCAAAAGATTTCACCGAAAGCAAAGAATACTGCCCAATTTCCAAATCCCCGGTAGCAGCACAAAACATATTGCCTACTGAAACAAATTTTGTTGCTTAACCACGATTGTTCTATTGCCTACTGATGGACAACATCTCGCCGCTCATCGGGACCGCCGGCGAGATCAGGCACAACTGCCGGAGGGTCAACCACTTCTAACTTCTAAATTTCGAAGGAGGATGCAAATATGACGTTCGCCTGCTGCTTGGCCGGTTATCCATGGTACTCTTATGTTTCGTGTTCCTTGCTTGGATTAAAGTGTGTAGTAGTTGTAAATGTTTGAAATTTCTGTTTTAATTTGGTACAGTTCGATCTCCAGTTGTTTTTTCACTCATGTAATTTGCAATTTGAGTATCTGAAGAAATGATCCAACAGTAAAATTCAGCATATGTGTCATTGCTAAAGTACTCGAAGTTAAGGATTACATGTGCAATCCTTTATTTTAGGAAAACAGGAGGGGTTCTCACCCTACTGGGATTTATTAAACAAACAAAAGAGTACAAACAGAGCCATACACATTCTGAAAATAAAGGAGGATACAACAAAAAAGGAAGATCACACATAATTGTCTAGCCATGAACTGAGTGTCGGAGTGCTTGCTTTGCCCGGAGGCTAACCCATACAAACTCATCCAAGATTGTTTTTTTATAGAACAGGAGGGGCAACACAAGCATAAACCTCAAGGTGCGTTCTTTTGCGCCGAAGAAGAGCACTTGTACCTAATCTGTCTTTTAAAACAAGCTAAAAGAAGAATTTTCTTTTGTTTTGGTAAGGAAAAGCCCATAACCATCTATAAGACCTGTGTGCATGTCTGCTGGCGCCCAATTAATTGCCTGTAAGCTTGCTTTCATCAATACTAGAAGGTTGAACCCCAAGTTTATGACCAAAGTATCATTATACTGAGAATGCTGAATGTTATACTAAGTATTGATAGTTGTTGAGGCTGTAGAAATGCTTCATTGGACAACGGTGAAGGACCGAATAGGCGACCAAAGGGGGGTGGGGGTGAATGGGAGCCTCAACTAAATTCTTTCGAATTAGTGAACGTATAGCTCTCACAACCCCTCGAGCAAATCGAACACCACACGGTATGATCACGACCTTGGATGCAAGGTGGATGACCTAGAGATTGCTCTAGAGTCACAGCGGATCAACCGGAACCAACTCAAATCGACCACACAAGCGAGAGATGAAAAACAGCACCAAAACCTGGGAACTCGGACTGTCCGAGCCTGGGTGTTCGGACTGTCCGCCAGCCAGGGTCGGACTGTCCGCAAGCTGCACTCGGACTGTCCGGCAGCAAAATCCCAGAAAAACAACAGAAACTGGTTGCTGCTGGACTTGCCTGAGTCGGACTGTCCGCGCTAGATGGCCGGACTGTCCGCAGGCAAGTTTCTAGAAAAACAACAGTTCTGGACAGAAATTGGACCAGCTCGGGAAGTGTACTGCGGACTGTCCGCGCTCCAGGGCCGGACTGTCCGGTGTACAAAAACCAAAATCCAAACTTCCTCGCAGCAGCTTCGACACGCCGCAGAAGCGGTCGGTCGGACTGTCCGGCCTCGGGAGCCGGATCGTCCGCACTTGCCAACGTGGCAAAGATGAACAGAACCTCGGGCTCGGTCCCGCCGAGTCCCGAGGGGCCGGACTGTCCGCCTCGGTGGGTCGGACCGTCCGCGCCGTTCGAACAAATAAGAAGCAGCGCAAGCGCCCGGCGGCGACTCACCCAAGAACCGGATCAAACTCGATCAAATTGGAACCTCAGGTCACAAAAATCAAGCCATAGCATCTAGGCATGTGGGTGACCATTTCCCCTTTGAAATTTCGAGTTTGACGGAGTGAATCAAAAGAAATCACGGATCACACCAAGAACACACCCAAAATGTCACCTCGATCTAAAAACTCGCCCGATCTACGTGCTCGTGAGGAATTAGCTCAAACCCTTGGGTGGAAATGATCCTCTCACGCCCTAGCACGAATCAAGGCAAGAAAAAAAACGAGATCAAACGGTGCCAAATCGAAGAAATCGCGAAGAGAAAAGAGGGGGAGAGGATGAACTCGGGAAGAACAAGTGATGAACAAAAATCACAAAGACAAGATCAACAAAGAACACCGATCCGATCAACCCAAACGCCACCATGTGACAAGCTACTCGAGCTAGCCCTTGCTCAAACAAAATCGATACAAGATCGGTGGACCTCTCACACCGTCCCGAACCCTAACTAGAAAATGTGAAAAATGAGAGGCGAGGGAGGATGAAGGGGTATGCCTCTCGCTAAATAGCCCCAATTCCCTCCGCCTAAACTACCCCAAAGATACATGAGTCGATTTTTGTAACCCTAAGGCTATTTCGGGTTGACTCACGGGTAATCTTCGATCCGGCGGCCACACCGCGCCTCCTCATCGGTAGCCTTGCCTCCACGCAACCTCCCCGATGCCGCCACGTGCCGCCCTTCCGTCCGCCGAACACCGGGTTTTGAGGCCCAAACCCGCGAAACCCACGCCTGTGGGTTTTGAGGCCCAAACCACTAAACCCGCGCCGATGGTTTTGAGGGCAAACCACCAAACCTCCTCGACACATGTCATCGCCCCTTGACCGCCTGAGTCGCCAAGTCATCCGAGCTCCCCGCCTCGCCGCGACGCCGCCTTGACCCGATCGACACGGTCCTCGCCACGCCCCTCTTGCATCCGCCCGATGTCCCGGATGTCACCTCCATGGCTAGCCACCCGGCGATCCGGTCCCTCGGTCCAAGCCTCACGTCCGTCCTTCACCTCCATGGTCCGTCGGCCGGCACGCCCCTCCTTGGCCCCTTCACCTCGCCGTCGGCTACCATCTCTCGAGCTCAACACCTGCACAACACGAACCAAGAGATACGCCTTCGACACACTCCACGTGTGCCGGTGAAACATAGCCGAAGCAAAAAAGATAAAAGAAATAGAAGGAGAATGTTGATCGCTGACAATCACTACATCACAAAACTAAACACATGCGACCTAAATCAACCATGTGTTCGCAATCTCCCCTTGATGAGTGCATTGTCAACATTCAACACAAAGACGTAAGAAGGTAGAAGATAGCACATCCAGGTGAACAAAAGCTAGACAAAAGCTAAGACAATCTCACCGGATAGCAAACATGGAGCAAAAACTTGGTTCCCAAAGACATGGACAAAAGGCTCGACACAACCAAGCTAAACAGACATAGTCCTCAAGAAGAGGTAGAACAGGCTCAACACCACTAGCAAAGCTCCAAACCAATAACTTTCACATACAAGCAGCTAGACCCTCAAGACAGAGGCAAAGGCTCTACACATCTAGCTCAAAGTGCTACTCCCCGGACAAATGCAACCACCGTCTTTGTACCTTTCTCCCCCTTGTTGGCACATGCACTAATCAAGCTATGAAGTGCAATATGTCACAATGCAAAGCTTCAAGATTATATTCAACCGAATGAGAGAGTGCTCAAAGTGGTACAAAAGCAACAAACTACAAGTGCTAGCCGAGCTCAAATTAATCGATGATATGAAATATGGCACAAAGCATTTTGAGCAAATTTTAGTATCTTGCAAAAGGAGGTTCACCATCAAACATAGCACCTAGCACAAGTAGATAGGAGATCAACTAAGTGCTCAAACATGTAAACCGGGTGAACTACCCCAAGCAAATGTTCGTACATCATGCTAGACATTATGGCAAAAACTTGTGTTCATTTTAGTTCAGAGTTGCAAATGTTCACAAGTTACAAAGGAGCATGCGAGTGGTTATCCACATTTGCCTTGCCTTACTAATCAACCATGTCAAGCCTATGCGTGAGCAATGATTAGCTTAAGACAATGGTCCGGGTCAATCACAATGAAGTCCAAGTTCATTCAAGAGTGCAAGTGAAAGCAGTCTCGAACTTCAAAGTGTGGCAAAATGGACCCACTCGATCTTTTCATCACTTCAAATTTTAGACTTCATGTTTTAGCATGGTATTATCATGAGAATCTAAGCAAGTGAATGAATCAAAGCATGAGACATAGCTACCAAGCATACACATAAAAGCTCAAAGGATCTCAACATCCTACTCATGATAGAAGCTAGCTCAAAGGTGAACCAAGATTAAGTTTCATCATTCATTAGTCAAGTTCACATTTGAAAAAAGTTGCTCAGCTCATAACATACATCACATGATTAACAAGAGCTCAAGCTAGAAGCACTATCATACTCATACTACTAAAAGCACAACCTCATTCAAATCAATATAAAAGTGAAGCTCATGATATGCAAGTATGATACAAAAAGCAAAAACAAACCTAAAACTAAATCAGACATCAACTACAAAGCTACCCCTCAAAAGGGATAGCACACGCCCAACTCTCCACGGCCGGGCAAAGCGGACTTGGTCTAGTGGTTTGGTGAAAATGTCCGCAATCTGTTGTTCGTGTACACATGCTTTACATCTATGTCCCCTTTCTCCCGGTGATCTCTCGAAGTGGTACCTCACCTCTATGTGTTTGGTCCGGGAGTGAAGGACCGGGTTTTTGGCAACACTCACAGCTCCCATGCTATCACACAACAAGGGTACACGAAAAAACTCAGGCCAAAGTCTCTCAAAGTGGCAACCATCCACGCTAAATGGAACAACAAGCAAAGAAGAACAACATACTACTGCCTCAACAATCGACCGAAGCGACACCCGCATCGCTTATGATGACCAAGACACAAGAGAAGTACCAAGAAACCGACAGTACCGAGGTAGACTTTCTATGCATACGATCACCAAAGATAATCGAGTCCAATAACCAACCGTGGAGAGGGTGGAAGAGGCCGAAAATACCATAGGCCAAAGTCGTGGGTAAACCGCAAGTACCAAGATCCTCTTCATAGCCCGAAAGTGAGAGGTGCGCGGGCGAAGATCGAAAAGCGTCGCGCAGAGGCACACCGCAAAACCGGATGTCGGGCGCGCCGCCGTTAGGGTACAAAGAAATAACCGATCATGCTTCGTACTCCCTTTGATCCACAAATTCTCCATCCTTGTCCTCGCCCGGGGCCGTCGCCGCCGCCGACATGGGCGCCGAAAAGAGGCTTGGCCTCACCCATGCGAAACTTGGCGGATGATGTCCTTCGTGTACTTGCCCCCGTGTACGAAGATCCCGGCCCTTGGTTTGCTTGATTTGTAGTCCAAGGAAGTAGGTCAACTCGCCCATCATGCTCATCTCAAACTCCCCGCTCATAATCTCGCAAAAACTCGATACCATAGCATGTGAAGAGCCACCAAAGATGATATCATCCACATATATCTAGACTAGGAGTATGTCATTGCCCTTCCTAAGCAAGAACAAAGTCTTGTCTACGGCTCCCATCACAAAAACCTTAGCTAAAAGGAAGGCTTTCAACCTCTCGTACCACACACTCGGGGGCTTGTTTCAGCCGCATAAGGCCTTGTACAACTTGTACACATAGTCCGGGTGTTTAGGATGCTCAAACCCCTGGGGCTGCCTCACATACACTTCCTCCTCTATGAACCCGTTTAGGAAAGCACTCTTGACATCCATTTGGAAAAGCTTAAAACCCTTCGAGGCTGCAAAGGCAAGCAAAATCCTAATAGCTTCTATGCGGGCTACAGGAGCAAAGGTTTCCTCATAGTCTATTCCCTCTTTCTGGCAAAACCCCTGGGCAACTAATCTGGCTTTGTTTCTCACCACCACACCATCCTCACTTTGTTTGTTTTTGAACACCCACTTAGTACCTATGGGATGACACTCACCGGAGGTGGAACTAACACCCAAACTTGGTTCCTCTCAAAGTTCTCGCAACTCCTCATGCATGGCATTGACCCAATCCGAATCGATAATGCAAGCAGTTAACATCTTTGGGCTCAAGAGTGGAAACAAATGCGTAATGAGCGAAATGACACATGGCATAAGATTTGGAACGAGTTACCCTCTCGATCAAGACCTCCAATCATGGTCTCCGGGGGATGGTGACGCTGAATGAGCCGAGGCGCCAGGCGTGAAGATGTCACCTCCCCTCGACAGAACCTCCTCGTGTACGCCGTCTCGCCCCGAGGAAGCCGCTCCACGGGACCCCGTGAAGTAGTGGTAGTAGGGTCCGGTCCGTGAGCGGGCCGCCGCCGTCACGGGTCACTGGGCAAGCGGTGGAGTCGCCGGGATCACCCCAGCCAACGCCTTCCTGCTCCTCCTCCACAAAGATGCTCGCTCCATCTCCTCCTTTCCCGCACACTCAAACACGTAAGAGGAACAAGGCGCAGCCTCATCGAAAGTGACCTCACATGTCTCTACAACGCGGTTAGTCTCAAGATTAAGAACCCTGTAAGCATGTGAGTGCAAAGCATATCCAAGGAAAATGCCATCACCGATCGAGACTCAAACTTGTCGAGATTACCTTGCTTGAGAATGAAGCACCCTCGCATCCAAACACACGAAAGTGACTCACCTTGGGCAATCTCCCAAACCGCAACTCATATGATGTCTTCTTGGTGAAAGCACAAAGGAAAAATGCGGTTGGAGACATGGCACGCCGTGTTGATTGCCTCAGCCCCAATACTTCCTGAGTCTTGTGTTCATCGAGCATGGTCCTTGCCATCTCCACAAGCGTCCGGTTCTTCCGCTCAACAACCCCGCTCGGCCAAGGGACATAAGGGCTAGAAAACCGGTGCTCGACACCCAAGTTAGCACAAAGAGACTCGAATCGAGAGTTCTTGAATTCTCGTGCCATTGTCACCGCGAATCGCCGAATGGTCGCCTCTCGGTAACTCAGTTCTCGGCCTCAAAATCAAATCACGAGCAAAACCGAAAGCCTCATCCTTGCCCTCCATGAAAAATACCCAAGAATATCTCGAAAAATCGTCAACGATCACTAGACAATACCACTTCCCACCCACTGACCTCACCCGAGATGGACCAACGGTGTCCATGTGAAGAATCTCTCCGGGTCTCGAGGTCATAATCTGAAAGTAATCGGGTGGTGGGAAGCGTATACCATCTTCCCCAAGTGATGACAGGGGTGGCAAACCAAATCCTTCTCAAATTTGAGTTTAGGCAATCCTGGATCGATCCATTGAACTCAACCTCGCGAGGAGATCGAAGCTCAAGTGACCTAGTCTCCTATGCCACTTCCACAAATCGAGGAGGACCCGCCAACAAGCAACAAGAAGTGCCAAAGCCTCGAGAAAAATCAGCACGAAAGACTTGCCCAAATGGCACAATCCAAAGAGATAAGATCATCGCGAGAGTCCAAAACTCGAGAACACCCAACCTTAAAGCGTGCACTCATACCCATCCCGCCATGAGCCGAGAGACGCATAAAGAGATTGAAGTGCAGGTTGGAGATGAGCACCACATCCTTGAGTACAAAGTGGTCATTGATCCTGATTGACCCTCGAGATAGAATCTTCCCTCGGTTCTTTCGTCCCCGAAAAGTGATGTACTCCTTCGTCTTCATCGGGGTGAGGCCGAGAACCACTTGGAACTACCGGTCATGTGTCGAGAACAGCCGAGTCAATGAGCCACATGTCCTCCAACCTTCCAGCCTATATCAACGATAGAACATGGGATGAGCATATGGTACAACACTCGGGGTTAGTAAACTTGGAAGAGTACCGGTGACCATCTTGCCCCAAATATGCATTAGGCAAAACCATCATCCCACGCCCCATCTTACCAAACTGCTTACCACGCACAACACAGCGTGGTGCACTCCTCCTATCAACCTCAAAGCTCCCAAAGCGAGGATCTATGTCCACTCGCGGAGCACGACCACCAGACGGTCTCACAAACCGTGGTCCAAACCTCTGAGGCCTCCTACCTTCAGGCCTAGCAAACTGCCTCTGAACCGACTGCACACCCCTCTCATACATGCCAAGTGGTGGGTGATACATGTCACGGTTCTCAACTCCACTCGACGCCTAGCATCCCTCTTCCTCCTAAAGCAAAACTCAACCAAGTGACCATCTCTCTGGCAATACTCACAAAGATACCTCACCTCTCTCTTGGGTGGTGGTTGGTTCACTCTCTTGGGTGGATGGTTCACTCTTGTTGTGGTCTTGGCCTTAGGAAGGGTTTCCTCGTGGATCCCGGGCAAAGTGTCAAGTGGGTTCTTGAGGTGGTTTGGTTTGGGAAGCCACACTTGTTTGGGAGGTGGAGTCTTAGTTGGCTCTTGGAGAATGCCATCTTGCACAATGGGTTCGGTAGGCTTAGGTGGAGTGATCTTGGTCAATTTTGGAGTGTTTGTTGGTTTTTCACTGAGCTCAAACCACTACCTTGACCAACCTTGCCATAAATGACTTCTCCCTTCCCACCTATAGCAAAGCCTAAACCCGATGTGTCGGTCCCCTCTTGAACCGACTCATCATCATGCCAAGCCGCGGCTCTCCACAAGATACCCAACTCAAGACAGAGCGAAGATACTTGATCTCCTCTTCGACTCTCCCCTTCTCATGCCTACAAGACATAAGCTCCAACTCCAAAGCTTCACACTTAGCACATCCCAAAGACGGTGCTATCCGAGTTGGCCTTCTCAAGCACGAAGAAGCTTGGCAGCCTTCTCGCCAACTCGGATCGCAAGTCGACAAGACTTGCACGCACTCAACAACAAGGCCGCCTAGACTTCAGATCAACATGCTCATCTAGCAAGGCCGAATACTTGACCGCAAAGACATGATGCTAGACATATGCACAGCACAAGCATCACACTCCGTCTCATCGAAACATCGACAGGCTTCCTAAGCAGCTCTATCTCCGTCACACCCATCTCCCACTTCTCCTTGTACTCCTTTCTCCCTAGCGCACGCTTAAGCAACTTCTCTTGACACACTAGCGCATCGCCCAAAGATTCAACCTCATCGGAGAGAGATTCGATTGTAGGAGGTACCTCGGAGGGAGACGAGAGTCGTTGCCGTGTGGCTTGGCGCCGTTTGGTCACCGCTCCATCGAGAGCCATGGTGCGTAAAACCCCGGGCTTGAGCTCCGAGAAGAAGCAAAGTCCATTTAGCTTGTCCACGACCTTGCGCCGGACTCCTCATCGCTTGAGGAAGATTGCCCGTCCGAAGAGTCGTTGTCGAGGTCGCCGAGGGAGGCAAGGAAGGCGTGCTTGTGCTCCTTGGCACGCTTGAGGTACTTCTTCTTGATCGCCTCCTTGTCGAAGCCCTTCTTGGACTTGTGCTTGCCTGAGGTGTACTCGCGCTTGTCCTTGCGCTTGTCGAGTCGTACTTGGAGTAGTACTTCTCGCCGAGTACTTGTCCTTGTTCTTCTTGGGGCATGCGGCGACGAAGGGTCCGGATCTCCGCACTCGAAGCATCCACCCTTGGATGGGCCGCCACGCCGACGGTTCAAGCGGTTGTTGTGAAACCGCGAGAATCGGCTGATGACTAGCGCAAGCTCATCATCCCCAAGGCTCTCCATCTGCTCTCCTCTCGTCACGCACACCAAGGAAGACAAGGCGAAAGAAATGCGTGATGGGTTAGCGTAAGAACCGAACCGCCCTTACCAGAGATGAGTGCGACGTTCGGGCGCAGGGGGTTCTTCAGCCGCCGGATCCGAGCCTCGATCTCGAAGACTTGAGCTTGCTGTAGAGCTCGCCGGGTGTGAGGGTGTCGTAGTTGGCAGACTCCATGATCGTGGACACCTTCACATCCCACACCTTCCGATCCAAGGCGTACAAAAGCCGCATCGCCTTCTCGTGCTCGTCCAACCTCTCCGACGGCTTGTTCGCCCGGAGCTTGTTGCAGATCGTCTGAAACCTAGCAAAGAGAGAATCGATGGACTCGCCATCAAGCTGAATGAGGTTGTTGTACTCTCTTTGTAGGTCTCGTAAAGGTGGGCCTTGACTTGTGGGGTTCCCTCGTGGTAGCTCTCAAGCGTCTTCCACACCTCACGAGCGGTCTCACAAGTGGCAACTCTCTCAAACTCACTATCCTTGAGGCTAGAGAACAAGACGCTCCTCGCTCGGTTGTTGGCGTTGTGTCGGGCAATTTGATCCTCACCCACTCGAGCGGCTAGTACTTGGTAGTTCTCGTCCTCGACGATCTCCCACACTCTCCAATCTATCCCCATGAGATGCGCCTGCATCTTGATCTTCCAATAGGGATAGTTGGTGCCATCGAACTCCGGAGGCTTGCCACCAAAGTGACCAAACCTCTCCATGTCGCCTTCTGTGGATCAAGAACCGATTAAGGTGGATATTATCCTTAACCTGCTCCGATACCAATTGAAGGACCGAATAGGCGACCAGAGGGGGGGTGAATGGGAGCCTCAACTAAATTCTTTCGAATTAGTGAACGTATAGCTCTCACAACCCCTCGAAGCAAATCGAACACCACACGGGTATGATCACGACCTTGGATGCAAGGTGGATGACCTAGAGATTGCTCTAGAGTCACAAATGATCAACCGAACCAACTCAAATCGACCACACAAGCGAGAGATGAAAAACAAAGACCAAAACCACGGGAACTCCTGACTGTCCCGAGCTCGGGTGTTCGGACTGTCCGCCCGCCCCGTGGTCGGATCGTCCGCGAAGCCGCACTCGACCGTCCGCAAAAAAATCCCGTAAAACAACAAATCGGTTGCCGGTTCTTCTTTGGACTTGCTCGAGTCGGACCGTCCGCGCTAGATGGCGGACCGTCCGCCGGCAAGTTCCTAGAAAAAACAACAGCTTATGGACGTAAACTGACCAGCTCGGGAAGTGTATCGCGGACCGTCCCGCGCCCAGGGCCGGACCGTCCGGTACAAAAACCAAAATCCAAACTTCCTCGCACTGATCGACACGCCGCTGCAGCAAGGTCGGACTGTCCGGGCCTGGAGCCGGACTGTCCGCACTTGCCAACGTGGGCAAAGATAAAGATAAACCTCGGGCTCGGGCTCGACGAGTCCCGGGGGGGAGGACTGTCCGCCCCGGGCTGGATCGTCCGCGCGCCACTGGGAACAGCGTGAGCAGCGGCGCCGCCGGCGGCGACTCACCCAAGAACCGGATCAAACTCGATCAAATCGGAACCTCAGGTCACAAAAATCAAGCCATAGCATCTAGGCATGTGGGTGACCATTTCCCCCTTGGAAATTTTGAGTTTGACGGAGTGAATCAAAAGAAATCGCGGATCACACCAAGAACACACCCAAAATGTCACCTCGATCTAAAACTCGCCCGATCTACGTGCTCGTGAGGAATTAGCTCAAACCCTTGGGTGGAAATGATCCTCTCACGTCCTAGCACGAATCAAGGCAAGAAAAACGAGATCAAACGGTGCCAAATCGAAGAAATCGCGAAGAGAAAAGAGGGGGAGAGGATGAACTCGGGAAGAACAAGTGATGAACAAAAATCACAGCACAAGATCAACAAAGAACACCGATCCGATCAACCCAAACGTCACCATGTGACAAGCTACTCAGAGCTAGCCCTTGCTCAGCAAAATCGATACAAGATCGGTGGACCTCTCACACCAGAGTCTGGAACCCTAACTAGAAAATGTGAAAATGAGAGGCGAGGGAGGATGAAGGGGTATGCCTCTGCTAAATAGCCCCAATTCCCTCGCCCTAAACTACCCCTAAGATACATGAGTCGATTTTGTAACCCTAAGGCTATTTCGGGTCGACTGGGGTAATCTTCGATCCGACGGCCACCGCGCCTCCTCATCGGTAGCCTTGCCTCCACGCAACCTCCCCGATGCCGCCACGTGCCGTCCTTCCGTCCGCGCCGAACACTTCGGGTTTTGAGGCCCAAACCCGCTGAAACCCCGCGCCCGTGGTTTTGAGGCCCAAACCACTAAACCCGCGCCGATGGTTTTGAGGGCAAACCACCAAACCTCCTCGACACATGTCATCGCCGCCTTGACCGCCCGAAGTCGCCAAGTCATCCGAGCTCCCCCGCTCTCGCGCCCGCACGCGCCGCCTTGACCCGATCGACACGGTCCTGCCACGCCCTCTTGCATCCGCCGATGTCCCGGATGTCAGCCTCCATGGCTAGCCACCCGGGCGATCCGGTCCCTCGGTCCAAGCCTCACGTCCGTCCTTCACCTCCACGGTCCGTCGGCCCGGCACGTCCTCCTTGGCCCCTTCACCTCGCCGTCGCCTACCATCTCTCGAGCTCAACACCTGCACAACACGAACCAAGAGATACGTCTTCGACACACTCCACGTGTGCCGGTGAAACATAGCCGAAGCAAAAAAGATAAAAGAAAATAGAAGGAGAATGTTGACTGTTGACAATCACTACATCACAAAACTAAACACATGCGACCTAAATCAACCATGTGTTCGCAAAGGGTAATCAAGTGAAAAAGAGATGGTCTAGGCATATGGAATGAGCCACACGTAGAGTTATATGCTGAACTTTTGCAAAGAAAAACAGCTCAAGATAAGTTTCATTATAAGGTCAATCTGTCCAAAGATCGAACCAAAGCAAATAAGATGTGCCATTCTGAATACTAATTCTTGCAAAGCTCTTGTATGAGTCAATGAGATTGAGGATATCTCTCCACCAAAAGGAACATCTAAAGGTTTTACTTAAGGCAGGTAATCAATCTAGCACTACTATTGTAATTATTTTGCATGGCGAGCGGTTTCCATTTACCATGGCGGGATTAACCATGGCGGCATGTTAGGAATGCCCGCCATGGTAAATAATTTTGGAATTTTTTGAAAAAAGCCCAAAGAGGTCCGGTAGCCCACCGAGCTAGATAGTAAGCCTCGATTTGCACAAAAAAACTATCACTGTTAAGATTTGCCAAACGCCATGCAAAATCAATCCACTAGTAGTGGATGTCATTTTCCTGAAGACGCTCAAATGTTTGCGGACTACAAACAATGGCAAATAAATGTAACATCACATTTCTTGGCATGGTGATAGTTGAATTATTCCTAAAATGAAGTTAATTCACGTCTACTCTTTTTACCAAGCATTGGTGATTCTACTGGAACCATTAATCGCCACAAACTAAAAACCAAGTATATGTGCAAAGTTAGTGTTGTAGATGCTTGGCGGGACCACCGGTTATTATCCTGGCCTTACAAAACCAGGGGCGAATCTTGGCAGATTAGTCAAACGGGGGGTGTTCAGCTTCAAAAAAGCTGTTGTTATATGATGTTTTTTTGGGGAATTAATTGTGAAGCAATAGCCTACTATATATATATAGAGGATTAGCTAAAAGTTATTAGGGTCGGCGGACCCCGATGATATACACTGGATTTGCCCTTGTATAAAACACACACAAGAAGTGGGGGTCAGGGAGGGGTCTTGCCTACAGTTCATTCTTTAGATAAAAGGGAAACACAAGCGGGTCTAGGAGTGTGAATGTGCCCGAGAGGAAGCACCCATAGGTTAGGTAGTCATGTGGATTTGGAGGCATCGAGATCTTTTTGAACTATAGCATATCATGATGCTATAGGCATTGGTTGGAGGAGCTTCAATTGATATTAGAACTGATGACGAGCTTTTTATTAGAATGGTTTTGAAATTACCAAGATTCATCTATTGTTCACTATGTGATGCAAAATAGATGATGCTTGCTGATGGATTGTGGTGCCTTTTATGCCAAGGGTAAATATGCATTTGTATACTCAAACCCACACTGTTAGTCCTGGTTAACAAAACAAGGGCAGTGCAAATAGTCAAACTCAGAAAAGAAGGGCAAACATGCATATTCAGAAAAAGACGGACAGGCATGCAGTTAGATGCCAAAAGGATGGTACAAATGCAATTGCCTCTACCTTCTTTGAATGTTTTTGGCATATTGTATCTACAGAATGAGAATAAATAAGAAAAATCATGTAGAAATGGGCAACTTGGCGTACTTTTTTTTTTTGATGAAGCGCTATAATATGGAGACTATTTCTAATGCTTTATTTGGTATCATATGGTTTATATACTCATGGAAGTGCCCATCGAAAATGAGTTGTGACTTTATTAATTTCGAGATAAGCTATCAATCTGTTGATTGAAGGTGCTCAAAAGCTTGTGGACTAAAAGAAGATGGCAGATAATAGACGTAACAGAACATAGATAAACCCTATTAAGGTTTTTCCTGACCACATTTGTTGGACTACATGGAGACATTGTTTTGTACAGGTAACAAAATGAAATATTATTCCATACGTGAACTCTTTTGGCCAAGTATTTCTGATTGAAACTGGAACCATTAATTTGCTGCCACATACTCAAGTCATCCATGTGCATTTTTCTTTTGAGAAACTAAGTGCGATTAGTGCTGCAGCTGCGTGTAGGGACCAACAATTATTATCTTGGCCCTTATAAAACGCACATAAGAAGTGGCGTGCATTGTGTCTTGCCTGCGATTAGTTCTCTCTTGACAAGAAGAGGAAACACACAAGAGGGAGTGTGCCTCTATGTCCAAGAGGATGAGACGGAAGCACCCATATGTTAGGTTAGTCATGTGGGATTTGGAGGCATGGGGATATTTGGCTGCTCAGGGATCGATCCAAGTTGCGATCTCAGCCTCGATGACACACTTACTCAAATAGCTGGCCTGGTCTTGTATTACTAGCTGGCATCGGGATCTTCGATGCCAGAAAGCGCATGATTCTGCACTGGTTTTGCTCACTCCGGAAGCACTTGAAACTCTAGTTCATTCTGCATACTGTTGAGGCAGACGAGAGAATCAATTAGCAACTGAAGCAACTTTCCTAGCTAGAAGAGAGGTGCATGCGTGCAAGTTTTTTTTTTCTTTGTTTGTAGTGTATCCAAAATGATTGTAACCCCTGTTTAAAACTGGCAATTAAATACTCTCTTCGGCCCCCAAAATAGAGAATAGCTCGTGGTTAAGTTTAGACAGTTCACGAGGTCCACACATGTGAACGAGCTTCTGTTTAGTGACCTCGAATGACGAGTTCTACATCTGTCTCTAGTGATAAGTCCCCAACTCTACTGTAATCCATTGTGGGAAGTCACCAATACACCTAAGAAGCATCTGGCGTTCATACTTGACTAATTTATGGTCCCACAATCAGTCTTGAGAAGGCTGATCTGGCGTTCATACTTGACTAATTTATGGTCCCACAATCAGTCTTGAGAAGGCTGATCTGGCGTTCATACTGTGTGGTAGCTAAACAACTTTGGAGTCAAATGTCTGATATTTTTTATTTGGATCTGGGTTGTACTTTTGATAGCATAGCTAAGTTTTGGCTATGTAATAAGAAGAATGGAGTCTTAAATATCATTTCTTCAGCTTGTTTTTTGTGCCTCTGGATATTAAGAAACAATATTTGTTTTCAGACACAGCAGTGGAGATGCATGGACATGCTTCTCTACCAGGTAGCTATGACAGTCCAACGCTGGAGTTTACTGTGCCCGGAGGAGAAGAAGATTACTTTGAAGCAAAAAGTGGAGATGATAAAGATGAAAGCAACACAAGTGATGTGGCTTCCATGAGGAGTGATACTGCTGTCATCGATAATAAAGACAAGATGATGATTGAAGCTGCTGATCCCTACAAGGGTGTGAGGGTCATGAACCTGATGGGAGTTACCCAAGCAAGCAAGGCTTAAGTCAAGAAGGAAGGATAATCGTCAGGATGCCTAAATCTATCTGTGTTGTGGCTTTCGTTTTGTATCGAACTTTTGTGATACTGTTAACCACTAATGCGGTGCCATTAGTTGGTCTGGGATGTTTGAGCGCATAGTTTTGCGGCTCTGAACTTTGAACTGTAACCTGAACATGGTCTATTGCAATAGTAATGGATGGGGTCTCGGCTCTTTTACTCAAAAAAAAAAAAAGAAGACGTCGATCCCTAACTGGAAGTTACCATTTTTTTTTAAGGAAACTAAATGGAAGATATCACTGATTCTGAAAAAAAAATTATTGAAACAATAAGCCTTTCTTTTCAACATCCAGTTTCCAAAAATTCTACAAATGTTATCCTCACTAGTTGAGAAGGATTTTTAAGTAAAACTTCCTGAGTTCAATAACACCATCCCATCAATGCAGTGTAAAAATCATTTGTCATTGGATACAGAAATAAATGTTTGGCCACAAACAGAATGCTATGGCATAAAAAATGTGCAGTGCACACGTGAGATAGTATAATGTCCCTTATGCCAGTTGCATGCATGCACGAGTGCATCACCGTTGAATCAACATGACCTTAAAAGAGAACAAGAGCGCATCCATTTGGGAAGCAACATATGCCATACAGAGCCGCCCAAGCACTGATATGAGGAGTTGAGAATTCAGGTGACTACGATCTCGAGAGCGAGAACGGATGCCGTTTGTGCTAGACTAGACTGCTAGAGGAAGAGAGATGATGCCCGCCAGTGTGTGTCATTGGATTGGGAGGCACCGGAATTCTTTTAGATTCAAGCTTCGACTCTTTGGCCGTGTATTACTAGATTTTGACTCAGCTAAATCGTGAGCCCTCATCACCATCACCATCATCATTACATCATCAGGTAGGCCATCCGTCCAAGACTGCGACTGGCCTATGGATCCACTCGTGTGTGCAGACGAGCTGGCATGCATAAGCTTGAGGGAGAGCAGCAGGTCAAGTTCACACGTTGACGAGGAGAAAGACAGCAGAGGACGGAGGGGAAGAGGGACGGACCCGCCCATGGATCATATACTGCGGTACAGATATAATATTCAGCTACACTCCATTATAATTGTCCGTTTCCAAAAACTCCATTATAATTAAACAATGTATCCTAGCGGGTGCCCCTATAAGCAATTGATTTTGTCATCAGTACAAGAAGTTCAAATTTGTTTTAGTGCAATTTGTGGTAAATGAAATGAATATATGTAATACTAGTTCGAGTTCGGTTAAGTTTGACATTTCACTACATGTTGAGGTCATAGCCATGTTCCTTCTTATTGATGCTCAATCAACAGAAATAATAGATATATAAATCAGGTAGAGAAAATGTATCCTTATGGTCGGCTACAAATACAGTTCCCTCTATATATCTAAACTGGTTCTACCATTACAATACAGAAATAGAGAAACAACAATATCTTAACAAAATATTTATACTTAAGAGATCAGAAATAGAAACATAAAATTCGTGATGCATATATGAAAGTGATAAAGGACATACAGATTAATGTCCTGCTATCTACTATGAATCAGTTCACATGTATTTTGGGTTTTAAAATCCATCTCAAATCAGGCATTAAGAAACCTACAATCTGCAAAACTATCAAGAGCAACTCCAACGTAACTAGATTTTTTTTTAAAGCGAGCATTGTGCGCGTATCGCATTAAGGGAAATCAGAGATGTCATAATTACTGCCTCTATCAGCCAATGGCGAGGTGCCAAAGTCCGGTAGAGACAACACTTTACAATAATCACCGGTTATAACAACGGAGCAATAGGGTTGTACTAACTAAGTAACCAATCTTGCGACGGAGTAGAAATTGGGGGCTCACAGACCCCTTTGCTGCGGACTGTGTGCGGCTTGGACGCATCATCGGGAAAAGCTCAGCGGACAGCTTCCCTCTTAACCGTTGGGACATCGCCTCCAAAGTGGTCGTGGAACCGCACCGCCATTGCCGGGTCTGGAGTGTTAGAGGGGTCCTTTGCCAAAGGTCCCTCCCGTTTGTTGAGGAGCACCCGACGCGCCTGTCGCTTAGATTGCGGGTCATGATACACAATTTCGCTGCCGACGGCGGCTTTTCGCTAAGCCTCCACTCGCTGTCCAACGTAACTAGCTTGTGGCGTCTAGGAACAATATGGTGGTTTTGAAGACACATATTTAGGGGCCGTTTGGTATGGCTCCCGGGGCAGCTCCCGAGCCGTTTTGCCGCCCGGTTACCAAACTGTCCAGGGAAGGTGCTCCTCGCGCGGAGCCGCTGGAAATCGTGCTCACAGAGTGCAGTTCTCGCAGGTGAAGCCAAAAAGCAGCTCTCACCGGCTCCTTGTCGCGCGTGCGTGGGCCATGGTGTATTTTGGACGTGGATGCCCCTGCCTTCTTCCTTGCGCGTGGGTGTGGAGCGACGGCGCACAGCGGACCGGGCGGGCCGAAGTAGCAGCTCGCGTGGCGCGAGGCATGGAGCGGCGGCGCGTAGCTTGTGCGGTGGTTGTCGGTGGTTGTTGAGCAGATAAGGAAGAGGAGAGGAAAATTCGGGAGGGATGTGCGGGTGGTTGAGCAAAATAAGGTACATGTAACTAAAATTAGGAAGAGAATGGAAAAAAAGAAAATGAAACAAAAAAGATGGGTATTGTGGACATTTTTGCTTTTCACCAACGCCGAGAAGCTGTTTTGCCAAACGGTCTGAAAAAAAAAATTCAGCTCCTTAAGTGAATCTGCTCCATAACTGAAGCTACAACTGAAGCTGGAGCAGGAGCTCTACCAAACGGGGCCTTATTAGAGTGCCATCTTTCTTTCATGAATGGTTAAAGGCAAGTCGAAGAACCAGGAATCTTTGCATGAGTGTAAATAGGAATGTTTAAAGTGGCAAGTTTTAAGCGCTTACGTAGATATACTACCTCATCATTCAAGCTGAATGTATAAACGGTCGTTTACTTGGAGCTATTTGATTTTCCAGGGGAGGTTTCAGGCAAAGCCAATTATATATGCCTTTCTGTGTTGACAACCTTGCTGCACTATCATCAGGAAATACAAAATAAGCAGAAAATGAAACAACCATTTGTTTTTGTTCTGAACTATAAAGAGTCACCTTATAAAAAAAGAAATTAGTTTCAGAGAATGTATTAATTAATTCAACATGCTTCAAGGTGTGTTTGTGACTACTGCTATCTTGTTTCCTTACTATGGAAGAGTAAAGCGCGTCGATCAGGATGCCACTGGCTGCTGCCAACCATGGAGATGCAGGGGATGACGTTGGAGATGCACTGCTAAAATGGAGGAGGCGATGATTGGTTTGAAGACTCCAGCGGTGGTCTGGTCTACTGGCCTGGTGGATATAACGGCTGTGTAGCAGAAACGGACTGGTATACAAAGTGGAGTTGGCTTTATTGTATTGGTGGACAGGGAGGTTGCCGGAGGTTTAGAGTACAAATTTGGACAACGATTTTTTTTTATCTCGAATCCATTTGGGAGGAATTTATGGTTTGAATCCCCAATATAAATAAAGTTCTTTGCACTATGATTATATTTTGTATGTTTTCCACAGTTGTTGATCATTTGAATAAAAATAACCTGAGTTTGAAAACTCCATCCCAGAAATGTAGTGGAAAAATCATTGGTCATTGGTTTCCATTGGTCATTGGTTATGGAAATAAATGTTTGGCCATAGCAGAGTAATGCAATGGCAGCAAAAACGTGCGGTGCACACGTGAGATAGTGTAATGGTTCTCAATGCCAGCTGCATGTGGGATTGCACCACCCATAAATCAACATGACCTTATAAAAGCTAAGAGAGCAGGAGTGCTTCCATTTGGCAAGCTACAGATGACAGAGAACCACCCAAGCGTGGATGAGAAGGTGACTCCAGTCTGGTGAGAGAGGGAGGATACCATTTGTGCTAGAATAGACTGCTTGAGGATTAGAAGTGACGCGCAGAATGTATCATGGGATTGGGAGGCACTGGAATTCTGGGATATACCGGTGGTCTGAGTATGGCTGCCTATACCACGTAGCAAGCAACTGGAAGCTGTAGGGGTTGTTGCACAGCACCAAAAATCTTCCAATGTTCATCTCTGCTTCTGAGAGTTCGAGAGAGCGCGAGAGAGATTGCCGGAGTGAGCTCCAGCCGCTGGAGAGGTTTTGACTAACAGTAGACAAGGAGGTTGCCGGAGGTTTAGAATACAAATTTGAACAACGACTCTTATCTCGAACCCCCATGTTTTTAGTGTATAAAAATTCTTTGTGCACTATGATTATATTTTTGTATGTTTTCCTCAGTTGTTTCATTTGAATAAAAATAACCTGAGTTTGAATACTCCATCACAGAAATGCAGTGCAAAAATCGGTGGTCACTGGTTACGGAAAAAACGTTTGGGCAACTAATGCAATGGCAGCAAAAACGTGCAGCGCACACGTGAGATAGTGTAATGGTCCTCAATGCTAGCTAGTAGCTGCATGTGCGAGTGTGATTGCACGACCCATAAATCATCATGACCTCAAAAGCTAGAATGCAGAAGTGCACAAACATTTTAGTTGTACTGCAGATATGAAGTATAAGAATATTGAAAATTGAAAAACACAAGACACAAATCACAAAGGAACAAGAAACGCCATTTCATTGGTTTTGCACCGGCAAAGCCAGCCAGTCAGGTTTATGAAACCAGCTAGGCCAGGTTTTCCAAAGGAAAACCCACCAACTACAATATGTTGAGAATTTAATGCTTTCACATGCTAGTTTCTAGTGTATGGCATGATGTGATCCATGTGTCTCAATAGCTGTGAGTATTACTTTAGAAGTTCATTTTATATTAGTCCTCACTATTTTTCACAATGGTATAGAATAAGCTCCCCTCTGTCAAGAAATTGACTAAGTGCATAAGTCACTCAAATACTTGATGCACCAATTTATGATTTCATTCATTCATTGTCTTGTGTCATGTGGTCTAACACATTTCATTCATGTTATTTTTTGTAGCTTAATCTAGTAAAGGGAAATCCTATCCAAAGTATATATCATTAGTAAGTAACAATACTACAGAGTTCATTTCTGAGTCGATCAAAAGGGATTACCGGATATAATAGTGCTTCACAAACTGTCCTATGTGATTCCAGTTACTACCCAACAAATGATGTGGCTGGCAAAGAAATCCAAAATACTTGGACGGTTTCCATTGTGCATCCCATCCCTAAGACATGGATCGAAGGCATTAATTAGGAAAATATTTTTTTAGAAAAGGATTAATTGGAAAAGATGTCTCATGACAGCAGATGTCCATGTTATGTGCATTAACATTTGTTGCCGGACTGAGAACTTACATATTACTAGTATAATACCCGTGCTAACACTACGGCTTTAATTTTTCTATACTTTAACTTTTACACAATTGTATGACCATATATATGATTAAAAAACACTTATGCATAACAAGCATAAATAAAGTATAGTGCCTTTGCTGACATCAAATCCTGGACAAAGCGAGGTACTATCTTCCTTTGATCCACCAAGCATCCGAGCTGTTCCGTATGG
The DNA here is from genome assembly GCA_015847255.1 of Hyparrhenia diplandra. Taxonomy (NCBI): domain Eukaryota; kingdom Viridiplantae; phylum Streptophyta; class Magnoliopsida; order Poales; family Poaceae; genus Hyparrhenia; species Hyparrhenia diplandra. The sequence goes on along the minus strand of JADLZK010006557.1, from coordinate 96,358 downwards.
AAGGCGTTGAGCAAGAATGGTTCTTTTCCAGACCCCGCCAAGATTATCAATCCTTGTTCATCTCGGATGTTGGAACCCCGGCCACCATATCTTGTATGTGGATCAAAGGAACCATCAGAGTTGATCTTGAAGGCGTAGCAGGTAGTTTGGTTGCTTTCAAATATTAGTCTTACAAAATAAATAATTTTTAGCATTTCTTAGTCCTGTAGTACACGGCTCCACTCAAGCCTCTTCCTACACTCCTGCAAACAAGAGTCATCGATTCAGTATAGTAGTTCAGAACAAAGGTCAGGTTGGTGGTTCAGAACAAAGGTTAGTACAAAGGTTGTGAATGCACGCCTGTTAAACATTTATTATTGCCACCATCATTAAATTGTAGTAATGTTGAATGCTATAATAGTGCACTGACTTGTACATACACGGATGGCACTGGGCTAAATTTTCAAACCAAAGCAGCCAATATACTCATTACTTTTTTTTCCAGAAAAATAAAGTTCAGAACCAGCATATTGTCAGCAAACGCACATGCTATCACAAATGGGAATGCAGCTCGATTGCAAAGATCGTGTTTATCCAAAAGGCAGTTTACTCTCTATATTAAAAAGGGAACCGAGGGCCGTGTCAATCAGCGAGGCAAGTTTACTCTCTATATTAATGTGCGCGTGCACACACACAGCCTTAGTGAGAATGGCCTGTGTGCATGCTCCACGCACCTTGCCTCCCAAACCAGGGATATCATTTAAATTTTTACCATGTGCACAGTTTATAAACGTATCCTTAGCAGTGCACCACCATGAGATTGGGAGGCACCAAAGGGGACTCTTTGGTTAGTGGTTACACCATGATTCAGGGACACAAAGGGCAGGGTTAGTTCCTATCACCCCTATCACTAGGACTGAGTGTAGACAAAATCTGAGCAATCATGAGGGACTGCTGAGTTGTACTGCCCAGTCGCTGATGAATCGGCTGTTCGTTTCTCTCATCCCTGCCTCCTTGCCCACAACCTGTGGCGAGTTCAGATGATGCAGATTGTTGTTTGTGTTTTTGGCGAGAGGAAATTCATGTCTATTCTAAAGTTTGCAGACAAGAGCTCTGAACTAGAAGACAAACTCAAAATCAGTGTCGAATTAGATGCCAGGTAATGCTTCAATAAGTTTCGTATGCTGCTTGCTATACTGACCTCATCACCTCAATGCTTCAATATCCAGCAGTCACTCTGCAAATTTGTCATTTTTTTGAAAGAAATTGGAGGGTCCCCTAGAGTGGAATTTATTTATTGAGAAACAAATGGGTTACAGACTGCTTCAAAACCACAACAAAATGGTAACGGAGGAGCAAATTTGTGCTATATGTGTATCATACACGGATTTTAGAGGCTGGAACTTTGTTCCATTATCTAAAAACTATTAACTACTGGGCAGCTGCGAGGAAATAATTTTGATCTGCTATGCAAAATAAAACGCTATGGATCAGACATACATGTCTGCAGTAAATATTGGAATATGAGTTGTGTTGCAGGCTGCCCTCCATACATGCATAGGAATGCTTAAGTGAAGTGAATATTTGTTGCTCTCATTTTTCTCTGAAAACTACCCATGGGAATCATGAATTGTGACTACCCTTTAATTTTAGAAATTCTTACATTAATAAAAAGCATCTGACCTTTAGTTTTACAGACTCTGATCATTATACCTAAATCCACTGTACAATTATTGAAAATACATAAAGTAATTCCAAAAATTTACATATAAAATTAATTTAAATAAGCACTATTAGCAACTCTGAAAGGTTAGCTATCCATATGAGGGTTTAGATGGTGCGTTCACTAAAGACAATTGGAGATGCTCTAATGTTGGATCTTAATTTCCACTATGTCAACGCGAAACAGTAATAGGTCTAGATGTGCTTTCAAATTATCCAAGTTGATTATTATGAAAAACAATATTTTTAGTAACACTTTAATTTGTATATAAATTGTTCACTTGTATGTTCATAAAATCCTAATTAATTTGTATATAATTTATCCACATTAAACTTACACAGATGAGCACATATGCCACCTGTCTATGATCCAGTCGTGACATCAGATACAAAAGTAGATGAAGTCTGTATGTGTCACAGATGGGCCTCTGTCCATGATTGGTGATCTTAGACACTAAACCCGTGACCGCCAATGTCAGAGACATGTACATTGAGCACCGTCTCTAATTAGTATAGAGAGACGTGTGCAGTTAGCCCATCTCTTTGATGTAGTGTTTTGTTGGTGTATTTCTAGCATAGTGTAAGTAGAAAAAATCGTATAGAAATGTGCAACTGGAGAACTTCTTTTTATGAATCAGTAAGCTGGAGACTACTCTAGTGCGTGGTTTTGTATAATTGTGGATTATATTCAGGGAAGTGACTGCATAAGATGTAGTGTTATTTTCAGAGTTTTCCATGGTTTAATGCTTCAAGAAAAGTGGCTAGTGCAGAATATTTTGTTAGCATGATGTTTAGACTATGTCATCTGACTTGGATTTGTTTGTAGAGTGCTTGTGATTGACAACTTTAACGTATCCCACTAAATGTGGAGTTGTGATGTGTAGCCTTACAAGTGAGAGTGAGGAATTTCAATTGGCCTACAGGTAGGATACACATAACAATGAGATCAAAATGCATGGATGTGGTAGGGGATACATATTAGTGAGAGCAAAAAATATAATCTGAATTGACGAGCTGAATGTAGCTCACTAGGCTTGGTTTCTTCGACTTAACACACATTTTCCTAGATTTGTTACTAGAATTATTATAACGGTGTTCTTTTAGTAGTAAATTGATGTGTCTGTTGATAGCGAGACGTGTCTTCGTCAATGTTGAGATCTGTTCATAGTTTTCTGAAGACAACAAAGGAGGCTGATTCCACTGAGTCTTCACCTGCTTGCATCTGCACATCACCATGAGCAGCATGACCACCAACTCCCATGTCATTGAATCTGAAGGAGAGTTGGACCCGGGTCCAGGTTAGAGCTAGCCGGAGGAGGAGCAGGTCCAACCCAGCCGGTGGGCTGGTGCAACATTCTCAAGAGGTGCAGGAGGGACAATCTCATTCTCAACAAGGGTGGCATTGGTGGCCACTGCATTGTTAGCTAAGAAAAATCATGTAGAAATGGGCAACTGGGGTACTTTTTTTTATGAAGCTGTAATATACAAGGAGACTACTCATGGAAGTGACCATCGAAAATAGGGTCTGACTTTATATTAATCTCGAGATCAGCTATACGAATATGTTGAAGGTGCTCAAAAGCTTCTGGACTTAAAGACGATGGCAGATAATAAAGATAACAGAACATACAAAACATGCAACCTATTAAGGCTTTTTCTGATCACATTTGTGGACTGGAGACATTATTTTATAATGGTAACAAAATGAATTGTTTCGCACGTCTACTCTTTTTGGCCAAGTATTTGTGATTGAAACTAGATGGAACCATTAATTTTCTGCCACATATTAAACTCATCCATGTGCATTTTTTCTTTTGAGAAACTACGTGCGATTACCGCTGCAGCTGCAAGCAGGTACCACCAATTATTATCTTGGCCCTTATAAAACGCACACAAGAAGGAGCGTAGCGTCTTACCTGCGATTTGTTCTTTTGATAAGAAGAGGAAACACAAGAGGGGGTTTGCTGCTGGGAGTGTGCCTCTGTGTCTGAGAGGATTGGAAAGACCCATACGTTAGGTTAGTCATGTGGGATTTAGAGGTATCAGGAGATTTGGCTGTGCTCAGGACCGGATTGGCGTTGCTCACGGCCTCAGACACACACATACTCAAATAGCAGTCACACTGAAAGCAGGACACCGCCGCCACCTACTGCACGTTGGGCACCTGCGCAGGCCACTTCTCGCTGCCAAATATCTTTGGGTGCTCTTCGGATGCCAACCTCCTGCCCTGCAAAGGCGTGCTACTCGGCCGGTTGCAAGGATACACTGCTGCCTGATTCTACGGACTATTCAATCAGGTTCGATCAGGACCTGTAGGATGGAACCGCCATGCGCGTCGCCGTTAGCATCCCCGCCTCGTTTTGAGTTGCATTCTTGTGCCAGTGATGGGGATGGCATGAGCTTCTTTAATTATTGCGCAAAAACAATAAAATGTTGCCCCCATTCTATCAGTGAATCAGTAATGGCATGAACAGTTTGTATGGTAAACAATTTGAGCAGCAAGTGGATTCAGCATCACCGCCTGCGTCAGATACACCGCAACGATGCTACCAGTAGGATATGCTAGAAATCCTGAGACATGATAGTATCATTATACCCTTTGGATCTAATTCTGATCACACTACTAACGAAATGATTTTGCGTGACACTGGAAAATCTTTTCCGTGGTGGGCACGTTTTTTGCCCATCACGGAAAATGCCCTGCCACGCCCATTTTTATTTTCCGTGGCGGGCACGATAAAAACGCCCGCCACGGTTAATATCTATTTTCCGTGGCGGGCATCCTAACATGCCCGCCACGGTCAATCGATTTTCCGTGGCGGGCATCCTAAAAAGCCCGTCACGGAAAATATCGAAGCCCAACCGGCCCATTTCAGCCTAGAATGCGACACTGGTATATATAACGATGATGAAACCCTAGGCAGCCGAACCGCTCACTTCTCACTTCTCCACCAGCAGCCGAACGCCCGAACCGCTCCTCTCCCCTCCATCTCCTCACGCGCAGCTCCTCGATCCGTCCATCACGTCGCAGCCCCTCCTCTCCTCATCGGCGTGAGCAGCACGGGTCTGCCCCTCCTTTCCTCCTCACGCGAGCAGCAGTCTGGCCCCTCCTCTCCACTTCCCGATGGCGGCGGCGCGGTGTGCGGTGGATGGCGGCGTGAGGCGCATGGCGACAGCGGCTTCCTCTCTCTCCGGTGGCCACGGCGGCCTCCTCCGACGGATCCACGACGACAGCGGCTTCCTCGCTCTCCTTCCGGCCTCGGCGGCTCGATCTCGCGATGGCCTGGTGCGAGGCTGGGGTGCAGCGCGTGCGGAGCGCAGCGCTCGGGGTGCACGCGGGAACGCCCAATCTGCGACACTGGGCGCCCGATCTACGACCCTGGCGGCCCGATCTGCGACCCCGACGTCCCGATCTGCGACACCGACGACAAAGGCGGCCGATCTGTGTCTCTGGCGTCCCGATCTGTGACACAGGCACATGATCTATGACCCCGGCGGTGGAGGAGAACGCATCGGTAGTATGAGAGTCCAAGCAGCCACTCTAGCCCAGGCCGGCCCCATAGTAGCAGTCCAACTCAGGGCATGGTGACACAGATGAAGCAAAGTAGCTGGCCTCCACCAACCACATGGAGGAACCATATATCACCAAAATATATTGTTTTTTTTGTCTTTTTTGGATTCATCATTTTGGAAGCGTACCATTATCTTCTTCCTAAATTTTTCACTTTTTGGGTATGAACTAGCACCAAAATTTTGGCACGTATAGGATACAATGATAAACTGGATGGACAGAGAAACAAGGAAGCAGAACCGAGACTACACAGAGATGGAAGACGACTCGGTTACAGTGGAGTTTTGTGGCACCAGGCACCTTTAGCAGCAGCTGCTGCTTTGGTTATTTACCCCCTTGGACGTGTCACTGTAGTCCTGTCGGCCTTTCCATGTACTCATCTCTGCTATCTGCTAAGTATTATGCAACACGCCAATGGCTAGTTACAGCTGGTGACAGTGTCCTTCTCCTGCTGAAATTAAACCATGGATGACGGATTTGTATTCATACTTCGCCATAGCCTCGGACAATAGCTTAAAATCCCAGTGGCTCCAATTCCTAGACTACACTGCACCGCACTGATTACAATTTCCTCTAGAGCAAGCATCAGAGTGAAGCAGCCGCTCTCACCCAGGCTCCCTAGTAGTAGCTCCAATCCACGTGTGGTGTCACAGATGAAGCAATCGGATCGTGGACTATGTATTGCCATATGTACTGTACTCCGGAATCATGCAACAGCTTAAAATCCCAATCCCTTCTATTGCCATATGTGCTGGAATTTGCTCTACAGTGAAGACTGCTTACACTTCTAGACAGTAGTCTCCACAACCCACATCTTATTTGGCTAAAAAACCTGCCCCTCCTGATTTATATATGCATGCTGCCTTTGAGAAAGGAGTATGACATAATTAATACTAAGTGGATAGTCACATGGGCCAACACGTGTTTCCGGGTGCCGTGAATTTAGTTCCACTGATGCATTGTGTGGCATGTGGGTGCCACCGTGAGAGCAAGCAGCACTGTATATATAGGCCCATGTGGCACTACGGCACCGGCAGTGTGAGAGTCCAAGAAGCCGTTGTAGCCCAGGCTGGCCGTCGTGGCAGAGATGAAGCAAAGTAGCTCGGTGGATGACGTGCATAGTGCCTCCGCGTCCTTCTTGTGCTCAACAAAACCATGCCAATCAAATACATTACTCCTTATAAGTCTGACATCATCCTCGGGGTTTGTCAAATACATTAAGCAATCAACCACGTGGCGTAACCACATATATCACCGAAATAGATTGTTTTTCTCTCTTTTGCATTCATCATTTTGGAAGCATACCATTTTTTTTCCTCCTGATAATTATCACTTTTTGGGTACGAACTAGCACCAGAATTCTGGAACCTATACAAGTCTGCATACTGCTTATATATTATTGCAGTATAGGAGATAATGATCCCCACATAGGTGAATTGTTTATACCTATTGTTAATGGACTAATAAACTTCATCGCATTGTATGTAATGGTTGGAACTTTGTTCTCCTTTGGAAGGATATTTTCTAGTAGATGCACCAAACCATTGAAACTAGCATCAAATCAATCATATTGAACTTTAGCACGCTACTTAAGAACAAAATGGAATACTGTACACACCTTTGAGTTTTTGTACAAAGGCTCTTTGGTAGTATGCAGCAAGGCATCCATACCATTCATAATTGACAGTATTGTCTCTATAAAATACTGCAACAAGGCCACAAAGGATTCCGCTCCAATTATACCCTCAACGTCATAGGCGTGGCTAATGAATAAATCTATGTGATTGATTAATAATATAAGTGAAGTTTTTTTGTAAAAGTATGTTTGGTCAGTTATTTCAAGATAATATATTATGTCACTGGGCATACCGCGCAGTTTGACGTTTCCACATGCCATCCAAAACATTAAGTGTTCTTCTAGCTATTGTTGAAAAGATCGGCACACGTGACACTTTGCACACGTAACATTTTGCAGCACTGGAAGATAATGCTTTGCATCATACAGTTGGAAGCTCTGTTTTTTGAACTATCGTCATGTGCTCTGTTCCTCTTCGGCAACAGAACTTAGGAGCACACGCTCTTTCTTCACCGTGACTTCCGCTCAACTTTGTCAGTTAGTGTACCATTTGGAAAGTTTTCCTCACTGTGCTCTGTTTGTAGCCTTGACATCCATTGCCATTCTAGATAGGTTTCACCTTCAGCTGCATGTTATGTAAACTAGCGGGCTAATAATCCTAGCATCTTGATCGCCCCTCTCGTGCTGCAATCGTCCATGATGGATGATGGATGACGAATTACTGTATGTGACAGTTTCTAACGGCATGGCGTGGCTTGTAATCCTAATGCCTCAAATTCCTAGACAACACTACACTGCACCTATAGGAAGACTAGAGAAACTTATAGCTCACTACCTCACACCCACAAATCTTGTTTAGCTGAAGAAACAGCCCCTCTTGAATTATATACACGGCGATGCCTGCTTTTTGTGATGGCAGCTGTCACATATATAACAAACTAAAAACTGCTACGGCCTTTACGCAAAAGAGAGGCTGAAGAGGGGTACTAGGTATTTCTGAATTATACTCTAGTCTCAATTTTAGTTTGTAGACCACGTGGATCTTAATGAATAGGGGCCTCTGTGTATTCACCGCATACAATAGCATCTGATCAGCGTCGTTCTAGACATTAAGGTGATACAATGCAAGAAAGTATGGGCATCTTGGCCATCGGGCAAGGTTTCTACACTTTTCAGTTCAATTCATTTGGAGTATAGAGGAACACCATGCATCTAATAATATACATAGAAGATTAACACGAGATAAAAAAAAATACACTTTATTTGCGCACAGAAAGATGATTAACTAAGAACTTGACTGATATCCATGCGTAGGGAACACACACACTTTAATTTTTCCTGTGCCTACTACAACTGTGTTACGTGTGTGACTTGTGATTGCAGAGTGGACATTTGACCAACAGGTGATCGATCTTACATGGCACTATCAAAGATCCATTGGAATGTAGCTAACAACAAAGAAAAAACTGTAGGAGCTAACAACATTCTTAAGCGCTTGTTACTACACTATCGGTGGATTATAGTGTTGCGCAGTGACGTAGTATTACTCAAGCCTGGAAGCCCACCATGCAAACAGCTGGGATGGTGAGGGCCAATCCCATGTTGTTTAATTTTTCACGAGTCTCCTGACCAGGCACAAGAGGAGGCTGTTTTCTTACTTAATTTTTTTTTTGAACGAGTCAGCAGGGAAGCTCCCTACCTATTCTTTTTTCTTTTTATTTATGAATGAAATATGTACAGTCTGAATAAAATACAAGACCAACATGGTCCAAAAGAAAAAATGAGGGATATACATTACGTGATATTCTCGCACCACGTTCTAAGAGGATCAGCAATTTTAACATTAGCATTGATACACACCAAGCTAAGCTCATCAGCAAGAAGTGCTCTCCAGGAAGAGATGGAAGCAGCTTTCTGATAAAAAATGACTCCATTCCTTGTTTTCCAAATAGCCCAGCAAGCTGCAATAAAAATTTCTCTCAAGATGTGAGAACCAAAGGATCTAGAGATAAATTCCAGATGATGTTAATAGACCCCCAACATGCTTCACTAAATGGACATTCAAAGAAAAGATGGCTGTATGTTTCTTGAATACCATTGCTACGGAGAACACAGGTGTAATCTGGTAATACCATATTTTTTCTTCTCAACATGTTTCTTGTACTCAGTTTGTCCCTTGTTAAGAGCCAAGCAAAAAAATTTTGATTACCAGTGTTTCCAGATTTCCAGATCCATTTGAAGAGAGGTGAAGCTTCTATTCGACCCCTCAAATGTTTGTAGGCCTGTTTAGAGTGAAAGTGGGACCCCAAATATAGCTCCATTTATCATTCTAATCTGCATCCTCAATATTAAGAAGCGAGAACTGATCCAATTCCTCTAACTGATCCGAAGCTTGTCCCGACAAGGGCAAGAAAAAGGACTGTCCTAGTTCCTTCTCTCGTATAGAATTTAATGGAACAATTCTTTTTCCCGAGAAGGAGAAAAGCTGTGGAAACTTGTGCCGTAAAGGCTCATCCAACCAGCAGTCCAGCCAAATAGTTGTAGAGCAACCATTGTTGGGATGAGAGACGCTAGATTTCTAGAGTGGGGAATCATACCATTCTTATAGAAGTGGTTCCATGTAAGGTCCACCCATGGAATGCAAGCATGACTATAAAACTTGTCAAGAAATTTCATCAAGAGAGCTATGTTCTGGTCTTGCATGTTTATGATTCCAAGTCCACCTTCTTCTTTACTTCTGCACATTGGATCCCAGGCAAACAAGGCATTTGCCCCTTTTGTTGATGTCACCATTGCTCCAAATTAAGTGTTTTTACGTACTGCCTATTTGCTCTATAACACCTTGGGGGAGTAGAGAGTACACATTTAATAGGTTAGTAGAGCGTAAAACACATAATTAACTAGGAGCAATCTTCCATGATAGGACAATAACTTGCTAACTCCAGCTAGTCTTCTTTCAATCTTGGAGACCAAAGGGGTGAAATCTTGCACTGCGGGCTTATATATGCTGAGTGGTAATCCCAGGTAAGTGAAAGGGAGTTGTCCAACAAAGCACCATTTTTTCAACAGGAACATTTATAGTAATGATACAACTTTTTTCATAGTTCACATTTAGTCCTGTGGATGCAGAGAACTCATTGAGGATACCTTTCAGAGAGCCAAATTGATCTTCATCAGCAGGTAGAATCATTAAAGTGTCATCAGCATATTGAACAATTGGGTAGAATTCCTCAAAATCGTTGGATAAAGGGTGACTAATAACCCCATCATGCCATGCCTTATTAATGACCTGTTTGGAACAAATCTCTGCTAGGACAAAAAGGAGGGGGGGGGTCTCCTTGCCCGACACCCCTCTTGTAGGCAAAAGGTTTCCCAGGGGATCCCATTAAGTAGGATACTGGAATTTCTAGAGCTTAGAATTCCTTTAACCCAATTAATCCATTTAATAGGGAAGCCTTTAAATTTCATGATCTCAGCTTAGAATTCCTTTAAACCAATTAATCCATATTAGTAGGGAAGCCTTTAAATTTCTTGATCTCAAGCATTACCTGGTGTTCAATTACGTCAAAGGCCTTCTCAAAGTCAAGCTTTAGGATGACAATTTCTTTCTTTGACTTGTGACAAATGTGTAGGAATTGGAAAGCCCATGCAAGACAAAAAACATCTTGGCACTATCAAAGATCCATGGGAGTGTAGCTAACAACAAAGAAAAAAAAACTATAGGGGCTAACAACATTCTTAAGCGCTTGTTACTACACTATCAGTGGATGCGGTGTTGCGCTTGCTCCACGACGTAGCACTCAGGCCAGGAAGCCCCCCGTGCGAACAGCTCGGTTGATGAGCTAGCTATGGCGGCCAATACCATGTTGTTTTTGAAATCTCTCGTCTAGTGCATCACTCAGGCACAAGAGGAGGCTATTGAAGTAGCTAGACTGTCAACAAAGCATCCCTTCTGTTTCTTACTCGCTACTCATCCTCCTCTCCAAAGCATCCCTTCTGTTTCTTACTTAACTTCTCTTGCTAACAGTCTTGTTCTCTTTGGATGTGGTTAAGAAGTAGTGATTGTTGAAGTAGCTAGACTGCCGCATGTCGGATAAAAGAAGCATCTACAAATAATCCTTAGTATGACGTCAAACCTTGTGTAGGGTATGTAAAAATGGCTATCGGCAAAGACATAGTTTGCCGAGTGTGTCGAGAAATGGCACTTGGCAAAATACATCTTTGTCGAATGCCGTGAAAAGGGCACTTGGCAAAGCCAATTTGGCCGAAAGTGTATTCTGTACGGCTCTTTCACTCGTTGCCATGAAACATGTCCCAATGTGGCCAAAAAAAAAAAAAGCCATCTTAAATAAGCTGATTAGGATACAAAAAATAAGCATATTGAGCAACATATAGCTGTAGTTGCCTATCTTAATAAAAAATTAGAATATAGCTTGACATATACTCGTTCCATTTTAATCAAAATGAGCTGGGCTATCTGGAGATGCTGAAATGATGTTGTTTTTAATCAAAAGAAATCTATTTCTATTTTGCAGATAATTTTCAGAGGTGCGTATTGGTTACGCTACAGGGCCTAGCTGCAGCGTGACGAGACAACTAAGGAAGCATTCTCAGCGACAAGCAAGAAATTAGAATTTATTGCTTTAGAGATATCCAATAAAGGATGGAAACATTTATATTGTTTGAACTAGCTTACTGGTCGGTCTATGACCGAGCTTTCTCTTTCTTTCTCAAAAGTTTGTAATAATTGGCTATGTACATCCCCGGATGTAGAGGCCGGATATTGTTATCCGTTATCTAAAAAAAAATACTGTTCGATTGACGTATGCAAGTTATAGGCATACTTGACTGTGAGGCCCTAATACTTGACGCAGCACACGTAAGAAACACACAAGCACGACGGTCAAGAGTCTCTTGTCTAGCGCATCGTGAACTGCAGTCGTTTATGGCTCATATCTTACATTAAAAACGACATGGTATCATTGTTGGTAATGATTTTATATAGCTGATCGGTCGGCCAATCCCATGTTGTTTTTTCAGAAATCGTGATTAAGTAGTATAATACAAGCATAATCCTTCCTCTCTACTCATCCCTCCACTGCATCCCTTCTGTTTTCTTACTTAAAACTTCTCTTGCTAACAGTGTCGTTCTACTGGAAATCCATGTTGAGACCAAAAGTCATCAAGCCAGGCAGCAAAACTTTTGATGTCAAAAAAAGCTCTACAAATAATCTTTTTTTTTTTTTTTTGAATCGAGCTCTACAAATAATCTTAGAATAACGTCAAACCTTGCAACCTTGAAGGTGCTTGTAAAAGAATTAATGGGGGAACCAACATATCTTGTGTATTGATCTCAGATTCAGCTGGGATACGAATCTGATGGAGCTTGTAAAAGAATTGGTCACTTTGCCAATTGATGAGTGCAGCACACCTGCAAATGTCGTGGCTTGGGAGCACTCGATGTAAGGTGCGCGCACAGGTGCAGGCTGTGGTATTCATGCAGCGTCGACAAGGCAAGGATGTTGTTGGACAAACATCTTCAAACAGTGCTTTAACACCTCTCGTCCCGGACTGATGAGAAATAGTAGAGAAGCACCTGTGCCAGAAGCAAGTGATTCCAGACTGGGATCATTTCTTGCCAGCGATTCCGGACTGGCATCTTGGAGAGAAAATGTGGTTAAATTCCCGACACCACCCATTCCTAGTAAAACGTGGCATTGCCACACACTGGAAACACAGAGCAATATATTTGCACTGGAAGGCTATTCCACATGGCTCTCGTTATTATGGTCTCGGTCGCCTCATCCTATATGCATTGGCTATGCCACACCTGCTGCCTCCTATATATAGCAGCCGCACATGTCCATATGTCACGTCCGTAGAACAAACTGGCTGCCTGTATTACAATTGCCTAATAAATTCAGTAATCGTCTACCTATACTAAGATGTCCTATAAAATAGAATAGAAGGACTAGAAACAGTAGTCATTTCTTTGGTTGCTGGAGACGGCTAACTTTACACATAGCTCGTCATTACAATGTTTGGTTTAAGTCATCATGATATATATGAGATCTCGCAACGTAGATAATGAACTAGTTCCGTAAAAATTCACTAGACTAGAGTATTTATGGACCATGCTTTCGGGCGTTAAACCAAACAGGTGTCTTAATTTTAGTTTTCTTTCGGACGTAAAACAAAACAAGCTAATAATGTTGCCTACGACCAACGGGAAGCATTTTTCTGTCCTTGTGTTATCAGGTGCGTGCAGATCCGGTTTCCCTTTTCCGTTGTGCATGGGGTGTGTGCAGATCCGGTTTCCCTTTTCCATTGTGTTATGACTCGGCTCATTAATCTATTTTACAAATTTACGGATTATACATGTGCATCTTGTAGTGTTATGACTCGGCTGATTAATCTATTTTACAAATTTACATGTTGAAATATAAGTAAATTGTCCACCTCTTCCCATCAGCTTAAGCTTTTGGGCTGAATTGGTCGGTGCATGCAACTTAATTTGGTATCAAAGCCAGAGGTCTCGAGTTTGAATCCTGGTTAGCGCAATTAAATAAAATAATTGTTGTTCGCTCTTATTCCACGTCTGAGGCTCGCCCGTCGCTGAGATCTCTCGCCGGAGCCTTGACGTGAAGGGGAGTGTTGAAATATAAGTGAATTGTCCACCTCTCCCCATCAGCTTAACCTTTTAGATTGAATTGGTCGGTGCATGCAACTTAATATTACAAATTATTTAAGTACTATTAGTTGTTCCTTACTCATATATAGAGGGATGCAAGTTTCATCTTTTATCATGTTATTCGAACAGTTCCAACTGGAAACATAGAGAGGCTTTTATTTTAACAGCTTTATCAAAACATTTCCCACTGAAAATCCCTGACTCCTCAAGTATCGTCTTATATTTTAAAAAGGAAAATAAATATTGTAGTAAAAGACAACTGCCAATTGAATGGATGGATTAGGTCACACTGAACCTTGTAAAAATAACAGGCATCGATGGGCCACAGGTGATGCAGAGGGCTTACAAATTCCAGTAGCAGACAATCCCTCCTGTTTTCTCATCGAAACAAAGAATAGGTCTCCATGGTGCTTCTTGGCCCTGGATGTTCCTTACTCTCAGGATACAAATTCAGAACTGAAAGTAGAGGAACTTATACAGCGTGAACGAGATGGTTACAGAGGAGTTTCTTGTTCGATACAATCAATCAGCACAAAGGCCACACGTCGCTTGTGCTGGGCGGACTGTTCGTTCATCTCCCGCAGTCGCTTTATTTCCTTCAAATCAATCTTCCGCAGCGCCGGTTTGTCATGACAGTGCTCTTCTCTGCTACATGCTAGGTACAGCAGTGGGCTGATAATCTAAGCATCGGTCCCCTGTGTCGGTGATGATGGATACGTGCTGAATTCACGTATGCAGCATGCATCCTCTCAAAGTTTACAGCATATAGGTTATAGTCCCAATACCTCCCGTTCCTAGCTAGAGTGAAGACTAGAGATAGAGTTATAGTTCTAGCTGGCAGCTGCACCCCACATTCTGTAAGTTTGGCTACAGAACATAGTCGACTGATTTATGAACATGTTGTCTTTAATTTTAAGGGCACAATTACTAGTGCACAGTAAAAACATGCCTGCTACCCCACGTACGACTTAATTGTTATGTAGTTATAATTCTATGGGCCATGAGTTCATCTATTTGAACAGTGCAATACCAAGTGGTTATACAAATAGGATCATCATATATAAAGTGTAATATGATAAGTGGTTATATGAAAAACGTGACTTTGCTTCCTTCTCAAGTAACTGTTCAAGGCACACACTAATTGATCTGGAGGGAGGGAAAAGCGGAACCGTGACTACAAAGAGGAGCAAGTTACATCTTCATGGGACATAGGCAGTTTAAGTGGCAGCTGCTGCAGATCTAGTTGTTTACCCCTTCGATCAGTGTCACTAGTCGTGAATGGGAAGCAGCCAGCGGTATGCAGAGAATACAATCAACCGAACAGTCCTGCCATCTCATGTCTCTGTCATCGATTACAGATCGTGGAGGATATATTCATTTTTGCACTGTGATGTAGTTGGCAATATCTTAAAATCCCAATGCCTTCCATGCGTAGATGTTACCGAACACATATGGAGTTTCCTCTAGATTGAAGACTAGAGACAATTCTTCCTCTAGTAGCTAACCGCCGGGAAGTACTATGGTGGCACTGCCACCGGGCTGAACGCCTCCCCGCACGAAAATGTCGACTATCGCGACGAATACGCTACTCAACCTTGGTGCGCCGGGGATGACTTCCGCCGCAGGACCATGTAAGGGCAGGGGTGGCGCTTCTGGGTCGATGATGGAGAGGGGCGCGACGGCTCCTCGGCGGCAACGTTTGTTGCGTGACAATGCCCTTGTCCTGCTGAAATCATTGGTTACTACACGACGATTTCACATTCGTAATTTTGTCCTGCCTTCGACAATAGCTTACAATCCCAATGCCTCCAATTCCCACCGTACCGATCGGAGGTTCCTCTAGGATAGTGAAGACTAGAGACCCTTCTCATTCTAGCTCGCTGCCACACCCCACATTCTGTTTTGCTGAAAAACCTGCCCCCTCCTGATTTATATATCTATATGTCTTTCACGAGGAGGAGGGCACAATTATGAGTGCACAATAAACACATGGCCAGCACATGTTTCCTGCCAATTGGCTGCTACCTCACAACTTTATCATTATGTAATTGTAGTCTACGTGCTACGAATATATTCTTATAAACAGTGCTAGGTGGTTATATAAAAAACTGGACTCTGCTTCCTTCTCTAGTATACACAAAATCTCTAGTAACTGATGCATGTGTATACACAAAAGCCCGTGCATGGCACTACCACGCCGCTGCGTGAGAGTCAAGGAGCAGCTAGTTTGAGAGCAAGCAGCTGGCAACTTTCTCTGGATTTAGACTACGTACTGGAACAACATTTGGGGCTGTATAGCAATTTGCAAGTACATCACTAGGCAAAAAAGCAGCCATAGTTTTCAGCTTTAGCATCTTTTTGCCACACCGGGACACTTGAAGCTTCGGTTGCATGTTTCTTAACCAGAGAGCTAAAAATGATACTCCCTCCATTCCAAATTATAAGTCACTTTGACACTGTCAAAGTGACTTATAATTTGGGATGGAGGGTGTATAAGACAAGCACCTGTTGAAGATGGTCGGTTGATGATAATTATTCGTATGTATGATATTCTTCCAACCTCAGCCATATCGATCTAGACACTAAGGTGATACAATGCACAGAGTATGGGCATCTTGGCCATCGGGCAAGGCTTCTACACTTTTTAGCTCAATGCTAATTATTTTGTATATGCCGGGGAACACCATCTAATAATATACATAGAAGATTAGCATGAGATAAAAATGTATTTATTCGTAAACACTAAACAAAAACTTGAGATAGACTAAATACACTTCACTCACAAACAGAAAGATGATTAAATAAGAACTTGACTGATTTCCATGTAGGGAACGCACACGCTTTAATTTTTCCTCCACCTACAACTGCATTGCGTGTGTGATTTGTGATTGCAGACTGGACATGTGTCGAACAGTGATCGAGCTTAATACAGTGCACTTGATGGCCAGGAATCAATCAAACACAAGCATAAACGTGAAGTGGCTAGCCTAGACACGAGATTGCGCAAGAACAAGGGCGAAAAACGGATGAACACACGATGAACACCACGGCAACCGACAGGGTGACGGTGCCCCTTTTCACCTTTGCTCCTCTCGAGTACAAACACAATTACAAGATAACTGATGCGCTAACATGCGCTCCAAACATCCAACTATTTATACCAATAGCTAACACACACACTTTGTTAATGAAAACCGACACTAACAGAGATACAAGATGGCTAGAAACAAACACAGTAACTGCTCGACGTCGTGTCCGCGGTCACCCCGCTCCCCCGACGCTCCTCGGCTTCCAACTGATTTTCCCGCCATCGCGTTTATTCAAATTCTAGCAACGATCTTACCGAACCAACTGCACCATGATGACTACATCATCGGGGAACATAAGATTAACCAACATTCTCCCCCTTAATCTTGATGATCACCGAGCTTACGAACTCCCAGCAAATGAATCATGACTCCCAGCTTCACTGCAGGCAGTGGCTTTGTCAGTGCATCTGCTCTCTATTCATTTGTCCAGACTTTCTTCACCAAGATCTGTCCTCTCTCTATACACTCTCTGATGAAATGATATTTGATATCAATATGCTTGCTGCGCCCATGAAACACTAGGTTCTTCATCAGAGCAATGGCTGAGTTGTTATCCACAAACAACACCACTTTCTTTCTCTTTTCAGCTACCAGCTCACTCAACAATGTCCTGAGCCACAATGCTTGCTTTGCTGCTTCTATAGCTGCCATGAATTCAGCTTCACAGGATGATATGGCCACTGTCCTTTCCTTGAATGAGCACCAAGTCACCAGACTTTCATTCAGATAGAAGGCCATTCCTCCTGTGCTTCTTCTTCCAACAAGATCTCCACCCACATCACTGTCTGAGTATCCCACCAACACTTCCTCTGATTTGTTCTGGTATACACCAACCCATAGTCAAGTGTTGCTTTCAAATATCTCAGAATTTGTTTCACTGCATTTCTATGCTTGATAGTGGGCTTTTCCATGAATCTGCTAGCAACCCCAACAGAATAAGATAAATCTGGTCTTGTATGCAACAAGTACCTAAGACAACCAATGACTCTCCTGTACTCAGTTGCATCAACTCTCTGACCCTTCTTATCTGCATCTAATTTTGTTCCAGGATCCATTGGGAACTTGGCTGGATTGCAATCCCCATGCCAAACCGTGTCAATATCTTCTTTGCATAGCCGGGTTCGTCTAATTGTGATGTGATCCACTTGCCGCTTCACCTCTATTCCCGATAATATGACAAGTAGTCCAAGGTCACTCATCTCAAATTGTGAAGTCATTTCTTGTTTGAACTTATTGATCTCAGCTTCACTGTCACCTGTCACAATTAGATCATCAACATATACACCAAGTATTATTGCACTCTTCCCAATTCCTCTCTTGTAGACTGCAGTTTCACTAGCACATCTGCTAAAACCAAGTTTTCTCAAACATTTATCAAGCTTTATATTCCAAGCTCTAGGTGCCTGTCTTAGCCCATAAAGAGCTTTACTGAGTTTCAGCACCATGTTTTCTTTTCCTTTCTGGACATAGCCCTCTGGCTGTGCAACATACACCTCCTCCTCTAATTCACCATTAAGAAAAGCAGTTTTCACATCAAGGTGATGAACCTGCCAACGTCTATTTGCTGCCATTGCCAAGATCACTCTGATTGTATCAAGTCTTGCAACTGGAGCAAAAACTTCTTCAAAGTCCACACCTTGCTGTTGCACATACCCCTTGGCTACTAATCTAGCCTTGTGTTTCACAATCTCCCCATCTGCATTTCTTTTCAACTTGAAAACCCACTTGAGCCTGCCAATTGCCTTGTGCCCTGATGGTAACTTTGCCAGATCCCAAGTACCATTCTTGCAGATTGATTGCATCTCACTATCCATAGCTTGTATCCAGTTAGGATCATCAGCAGCATCACTGTAGTTTGATGGCTCCTCCATCATAGCTAACAATGCAGTTGCCACCACTGCATTATTCTGCTGTTGCACTTCTTCTGAAACCTGTTGTTCCCCATCTGAATCCTCATCATCATCTGAATCTGATCCAAGACTCACAACATTTGTGTGTTGATATATATCATTTACATCTCTAAACCTCAAAGGAGTTTCATCATAGTTGTCACTATCAATACTGTCAGGCATTTCCTGATCTGACTGTTGATTCTGAATTGCAGACAATGGTGTCTCTGCATCACTCTCTATTGTCGGATTTTGTTCAGAGTCTATCTGCATCTCTGTCTCTTCTGAGATTGCCTCTCCCCCTACAACAGAAGACTCTGAACTGCTTCCACCTCCATTCAGCTCAACACTATGATCACTATGGATCCCATTCTGAGCATTGTCGTCCATGCTTCCTTCAGAATGCACATACCACTCCCCCATCTCCATTTCAACTGAACTTTCTTCAGTTTCAGTAGCTTCCCAGTCCCACTTCACTGCTTCCTGAAATACCACATCCCTGCTAACCACAATTCTGTTAGATTGAGGATCAAACATTCTGTGAGCTTTGCTACCTTCTTCTATTCCAAAGTACACCATTGGTTTACATCTGTCATCCAGTTTCTTCAAATGGGGCTTCACTGTCTTGACATGACCCTTGCATCCAAAAATTTTCAAGTGACCCAGATGTGGTCTCTTGCCATTCCATGCCTCATATGGTGTTCTATAACCCATGGATTTAGTTGGCAGCCTATTGATCAAATAGACTGCATGTCTAACTGCCTCTGCCCAAAATCTTCCAGGAATCCTCATGCTTTTCATCAAGGCCCTTGTCATCTCCATCACAGTTCTATTCTTTCTTTCCACCACACCATTCTGCTGAGGTGTGTATGGAGCAGTAAACTGTCTCTTGATCCCAGCTTGATCACAAATAGATTGAAAAACTCCATTTAGAAATTCTCCACCTCTATCAGATCTAAGCACCTTGATCTTATCATTGCAATTGTTTTCAACTTGAGCTTTAAACTTAATGAAAGCATCCACTGCCTCATCTTTAGATTTTAGCATAAAAACTGAACACCATCTAGTACAGTCATCAACACAAAGCATGAAGTACTTGTTTCCATTAACAGATGTTGGTGTAATTGGACCACACAAATCAATATGAACCAAACCCAATGGTTCATCAGCTCTCCACAAGACACTTCTAGGAAATGATAATCTAGTCTGTTTTGCAGCTAAACAAGACTGACAGACTTGATCTGGTTTCTGAATCAGTGGCACTCCACCTGCCATCTCTTTATCAACTAGTTGTTTCAAAGCATGAAAATTCACATGACCTAACCTGCCATGCCACAACCATCCTTCATCCTCCACACTAGCTAACAAGCAAATAGGTTCCCCAACACTGAGTCCAATTTTGTATAGTCTATTTCCACTTCTCTCAACACACATGATCAGTCTATGTGGGCTTTTCTCAGTGACAGTGATAATGTCCTCATCCATCACTACTCTATGACCATGTTCAGCTAGTTGTCCAAGACTAATCAAATTTGCTCTAAGTTTGGGAATATAATAAACATCTCTAAGCAAGCACTGATTACCATCATTTCCTTTAAACATAATTGAGCCTATGCCAGTAATATCAACAGTAGAGCCATCACCAAATCTTACCTTACCAGAGAAAGTAGAATCAATTTCTCTGAACTTCTCCTTGTCTCCAGTCATATGGTTGCTTGCTCCACTATCAAGACACCATGTATCACCTGTGGGCTCTCCATTACCAGCAAAATGCAGTTCAGGCTGCATAGATCCACCATTCAGGCACAGCTTGCCCTGAACTTTCTATTGAGTGCTTTTCCCAGGGTTCTCCACCTCTAACTCAGCAAACAACACTGATGGCTCCATCTCTGCCTTCACATGATGAGCTTCTTCCTCTTTTTTTAGGTTTGGGCACCGGTTTGCATAGTGGCCATTGAGTTTGCATCTGAAACACTTGATATGACTTTTGTCTTTCCTCTCTGTGCTTCCTGCATCTCCACATCCACCTCGGCCAGACCGGCCTCCACCTCGTCCATGCCCTCTACCTCGACCACCAGACCCTGATGACTTGCCACCACCAGATCCTTCACCACTGACCTTTCTCTGTCGTGCATCCCACTCAGCTTGGGTGAGAAGCACCTGACCAAAGTCAGTTTTTCCTCCTCTTGACTTGCCTGTTCTCTCCTCATATGTCATGAGGCGTCCAATGTCATCATCAAACTCCATTGTCTTCAGATCTTGGTTCTGCTCGATCCCGGCCACGACTTGGATGAATCTGTCGGGCACGGTGTCGAACAACTTCTTCACCATGGCCTTATCCTCCAATGTCCCGCCTAGCTTACTGAATCTAACCGACATTGCTGTCAGTTTTCCAGCAAACTCATCGACAGTGTCCTCCTCCTTCATCTTGAGTGCATCAAACTCTGTCTGCAAGGTTTGTAAACGTGCATCTCTGACACGCTCTGCTCCAACAAACCGAGCCCTGAGTGACTCCCACACTTCTCTCCCTTTCTTCTTCTTTGCAACTTGCATCAGTAAATCATCTGATAGGCACTGAAACAAGTGAGTCCTAACCTTCTTGTCTTTGGCAGTTTCTGCATCCGTCAAGGCGCGTGCTGCATCTGCCTCCGACGGCTCCACGATCCCCCACCACCCTTGCTCCTCCATGATCGCCTGCACCCGTATACTCCAACTGGTGTAGTTCGTCGGCGTCAGCGTTGGGAAAAGCTGCCGGTAACCTCCATCACCCCGGCTCCCGTCGCCCGTCACCGTCGACATGGACACAAGCTATGTGGTGGTGATGCTTGTTGATTGAGCGGCTTAGATACCACGTGATGGCCAGGAATCAATCAAACACAAGCATAAACGTGAAGTGGCTAAGCCTAGACACGAGATTGCGCAAGAACAAGGGCGAAAAACGGATGAACACACGATGAACACCACGGCAACCGACAGGGTGATGGTGCCCCTTTTCACCTTTGCTCCTCTCGAGTACAAACACAATTACAAGATAACTGATGCGCTAACATGCGCTCCAAACATCCAACTATTTATACCAATAGCTAACACACACACTTTGTTAATGAAAACCGACACTAACAGAGATACAAGATGGCTAGAAACAAACACAGTAACTGCTCGACGTCGTGTCCGCGGTCACCCCGCTCCCCCGACGCTCCTCGGCTTCCAACTGATTTTCCCGCCATCGCGTTTATTCAAATTCTAGCAACGATCTTACCGAACCAACTGCACCATGACGACTACATCATCGGGGAACATAAGATTAACCAACAGCACTATCATAGATCCATTAATGGAGTGTAGCTAACAACAAAGAGAAAACTGTAGGAGCTAACTACATTCTTAAGCGCTTGTTCTACATTGTGCCGCGACGTAGTACAGAGGCCAGGTAGCTCCCCGTGCGAACAGCTGGGCCGGTGAGGGCCAATCCACTACAGGAAACAGCTTCTTTGCCGAGTGCAAAGACGTTTGCCGAGTGGCAAAAGTCGGGCACTCGGCAAAGATGCTCTTTGCCATGGGACAATCCCATGTTGGTTTCATACAACATGGGATAAACTGGAAACCATGGGATAAACAATGCACCCCTTCTGTTTTATTACTTAACTTCTCTTGCTAATAGTCATCACTTGTCAGATAATTAAACGATGGCTCTACAAATAAAATAATCCAAGAATGACGTCAAACCTATGCAACCATGATGGTTTCATACATGTTACAGCATGAGTTGGTCAGTTGCCAACAACTGGAAATGCGAGCTGAACCGTGGTCTAGATCAGGTGACGTCCTGGCTTGGGAGGACTCGGTCGAAGGCGTGCGCACTGGTGAAACCTGAGGACCTGATCAGGTGTTTGCATGTCGCGAGCTTCTCAGGTAGCCATGCAGCCTCGACGTTGCAAGGGCGTCGTCAGACAAACAGCTTCAAACAGTGCTTTAACACCTCACGTCGGTACTCTAATTCAGCAACCCGCATTGAGGCGGTGGTGTTTGTAAGGGGCCGATCCTTTTTCTCTCTTTAGTGCAATGATACACAACTTTCTTGCTAATTTGAGAGAAAGAAAATCCCGACACCACCCATGCCCAGTAAAATGAGGAATTGGCAGAGCAATTGGCACTGCAAGCTACTCCACATGGCTCGTTATTATCGTCTCTGTGGCCTCATCCTATATTGGTCATACCACCTGCTGCCTCCTATATATAGCGGCCGCGCGTGTCCACGGGTCATGTCTGTAGAACAAACAGGCTGCCTCTACTACAAATGCATAATAAATTCATCAATCGTCTGTTATTATGTATAATAACTAAGGTACACGTCCTATAGAAGGACTAGAAATTAACAGTACTGATGACATGTGTTAAGTGTTAAATGACATGTAATATCTTGTATAGGTGCACTTATCCGGTAGTTAGTTGGATAGGTTAGCCTAGTCTTGTAGCTCAAGTTACTTGTATCACCAGATGTAATCCAATCTATGTACATGCCACGGTAGAGGCGTTTTCTACCCTATATAAACACGCAACCGGGCACCCCAAAGGGTATCCCGTTCTCTCATTCTTCACATGGTATACAGAGCCAAATTCCCAATGGAAGTATTCTGTGGCTTTCGCTTCTTCATCCTCCGCGCTCTCGGCTGAGCTCTCCCTGACCACATTTCTTCCACCAGTCTCAGAAAAGTTGAATCGCACAAACCACCAATCATGGAAGGCGCAAGTCCTTGCTGCGTTGAGAGGAGCCCAACTCGCCGACTGGGTTGATGCAAATCATGTGCCACCGGCGAAGTATCTGCCCAAGAAGAAACCTGATGACGACGACGAGGTGCCGGTGGTCAATCCCGATCACGGTACCTGGGTGGCGAAGGAGCAGATCATGCTCAGCTACCTCCTCACAAATCTCCACAAGGAGATCCTTGGCCATGTCAACATGGAGACCACAGCCAAAGGGGTGTGGGCAGCGATCGAGGCGCTGTTTGCGTCCCAATCTCGTGCTAAGATCATTAGCACACACATGGCGCGGCTACAAAAGGTACCTCCACCATTAGTGAATATTTCACTAAGATTAAAAGTCTAGCAGATGAGATGGCGGCAGCTAGTCGTAAACTTGAAGACTTAGAGTTCGCGTCCTACGTGCTGACGGGGTTGGATCAAGACTTTGATTGAATCGTGTCGGCCGTAGCGGCATGTGTTGAGCAGATCACCATTGCCGAGCTGCACACCCAGCTGATCGCCCACGAACAATGCTTTGAGATGCGCAATGGAGGCAGCCAGTCCTCCATGAATCTTGCTTCCAAAGGCAAGAACGGTGGGGGGAAATTCTTCACGTGGAGGACGCAACGGAGGTGGCCGCAATGGCGGCCGAGGAAACCGTGGGGGGTTTTACCCGTGGTGGAGGTGGTGGTCGCATCTCGTTCCAGCCGGGCGTCTATTGCCAGATCTGTGGCAAAGGAGGACACGTGGCACACCGCTGCTTCAAGAGATTTGACTCCAACTACAACGGTGCTCCACCAAAATCTGCTTCAAACGTCACCAACTCATCATACGGTGTCGATACCAATTGGTATATGGACACGGCGCCATCGATCACGTACATCACGCAGGACCTTGAGCACCTGAGCTTCCGCGACAAGAACCATAATGGTGAGGAAGTGCACACCGCGAATGGTTCAGGTATGGACATCATGCACATTGAACACAGTACATTATCCCCCCCTTCCAACCTTAAATTGAATCATATTCTTCATGTTCCTCAAACTAAAAAGAATCTTCTATCCGTTCATCGTTTTACAAATGATAACAATGTTTATGTTGAATTCCATCCTCGACATTTTTCTGCAAAGGATGCGGAGACGAGGAGAACCCTCCTTAGAGGCAGGTGTGAAGAAGGCCTCTATCTGCTGCGATCATCTTCAAATAAGTCTTCGCCCAATAAACAAGTCCTCGGTGTTGCTAGACCGACGACGTCGCTGTGTCACAATAGGCTAGGGCACCCTTCATCTCAAGTAGTGCAGAGTGTGCTTAGTCGCCACAAGCTTTCTCTTGTTAATGATTTGAATAAGGGACATGTTTGTAATACATGCCAACAAGGAAAGGCTCATCAATTGCCTTATCCTAGGTTTACCAGCATTTCGGCTAGACCTTTTGATTTGATTTATTCAGATGTATGGGGGCCGGCACCAACTTCAGTTGGACGGCAAAACTACTATGTGAGTTTTATAGATGATCACAACAAATTTGTGTGGATTTATCTCTTGCACCATAAGTCTGAAGTTTTTTCAGGTTTTTTGTGATTTTCAAAATATGGTTGAGAGACAACACAACAGCAAAATTCTAGCCATGCAATGCGATTGGGCTGGGGAGTATCAATCTCTAAAATCCTTTTTTCAGCACATAGTCTAGGTACTATTCGTCAGCTGCACTACCACACTACTTCAATTCAAGGATCGGACGTGCTCTTATAATAGTGAGTAATGCCCGAGCTAATCTGGCTACAGTCAGAATATAAAATTGGGTACAGTAATTAAAGCAAGTCAACCTTTAATTTGTACAACACTGCATTATTACCATTAACTCTAATGATTCCGGTGGTGCTTCAAGAAGGCTTCAAAGACAAACACATACCCTGTCCCCGATAATTTCAATAACACGTCACTTTCTAGCCAAGCTTCCAATGAAGTATCCTCGAGTGGAGCATCGATGCATGAGAGGTCAAGGAAACTGTTGAGCTAGGGGGTCTCAACACGAAGTGACACCTCCGCTCAGGCGGTGCCCTGAGGGAGGATGATTAAAGAATAAGTGCGGCTAGGGGTAGATCGGTTCACAATAACTCTCCATAAATGGAATTCACCAACCTCTCTATTGTGGGAGGACTCCTCCCTATTTATAGTGTTACAGATGTTTGGTCATCATTAGATTACGACTCTGCCCTTATATATTCCCCGATATTCCCTTGCCCATGCTCAACGGGCCGGCCTGCAACGTATTTCTACAACGCTCACCGCCTTCTCCCGCCGGGTCCACCTTGCAGACTTGGCCTTCGGGATCCGAACCCTCCGCCAGCTCCGCGTCGCGGCTTCCTGGGCCCATTATGATCGGTGATCGCTGGCGGGAGCCGCCTCAGGTCTCCAAAGAAGGGCCGGCGGAAGTGTCGATCCCCCGCGGGCTCCGCGCGTCGGGAGGCTCCTCCTCGCGAGGAATCGCCCGGCGGAGGCCGCCATCTCCGCTTCGCTTCGGCGGCGGCCCTGCTTCTCTTCTTTCCCTAAAAGGGGCACAACAGTTCAAACTCACTCTATCGATTACAAAACTCCGTGCGCTTCTCCACTATCGCGGTCACCTCCGCCCGATTACGCCCAGGCCCGTGCCCCAACAGTCCCCCCTTGAGGGCGAAAGGTCGTGGCGGAAGCGTGCCTTGGTTCTCAACAATTTGTGGTATTGGCGGAGGTGTTGAGGGTCCCTTCCCCCGGGGGCGATTTCGCGAGGGACCTTCGCGGTGTGGAATTCGAAGCGTCGGGGTCGCAACAGTTAAAAAGGCGCGCCCTTCGAGGTTGAGGTGACCGTTTTCTGCCCGTTGGTCGCAGCCGGTGTGCGTTTTGGGATGCGTAGGGTCGGTGGCGGGGCTATAAAAGGGGCCTCCCGGGGTGGAGTCTCACCCCAGCCATCGCTTTCATTGTTCGCTTCCTTTGCCTTCCTGCGCACCCTTGTTTTCTCGCTCCATTTTGCTTTCGCCGCCTCCGCTAGCCCTTTCGAGTTGCTTAGGTGTATGCGCGCGTGTCCTTGGCCGTTTAGCGTGAGGGGTCGCTTCCCCTGACGAGAGCTCTACGGGCCATACGCGGAGCTTTTGCCGTATCGCTCTAGCCAGTACCTGCGCATCTTTGAAGAGTGCATGCTGGACGCGGTTCGCGCTCAAGACCTGGAAGACACCCTTTCCGACGTTGAGGCCTCCGTCGGTGATCATATGGCGCGCGAAGATGTTGATGCTACTTATGAGCTGTTTCTTTTGCGTATTCCTCGTTCTCTGCCATCTTATGTCTCATGACGCGGAGGCTTTCATGTTTTAGTTCTTCTGGGAGCATTGCTTCTTCTCCATACATGAGCTTGAATGGGGTGAAGCCGGTGGCTCGCGAAGATGTTGTATTGTGAGACCGGATCACCTTGGGTAGCTCGTCTGCCCATTTGCCCTTGCGGAGATTGAATAGAGTTTTTGAGATAGCGGAGAATATTATTCCGTTTTCTGTTTCCACTGCTCCGTTTGACTCAGGATGGTAGACTGACGCAAAGGCTATCTTTGTTCCCATTTGTGAGCGTAAGTCCCCGAACTTGTCTGAGTCGGATTGCTTGCCGTTGTCTCATCGTTACCATTCTTGGTACCCCGAATCTGCAGATTATGTTACGCCAATAGAACTTGATAATGGATTCGGAAGTTATTTTTGCTAGGGGCTTCGCTTCTATCCATCTGGTGAAGTATTCAACTGCTACAACTGCGAATTTGTTTCCTCCTTGTGCTGTTGGTAGCGGACCAACGATGTCGATTCCCCATCTCTGTAGTGGCCATGTCGGAGGTATCAATTGTGTTTCTGCTGAGGGGCTTTTCTGATGTGGGGAGAAATTTTGACAGGCTTCGCATGTTTTGACGATTTGCTGTGCGTCCTTTATGTGCGTGGGCCAATAAAAACCTTGGCGGATGGCTTTTGCCGATAGGGCTCTTGGTCCGATGTGGGATCCACAAATGCCGGCGTGTATTTCCTTAAGCAATTCTATACCTTCGCTTTGTGGGATGCACTTGAGCATTGGCTGGACCAGTCCCCTTTTGAAGAGCTGGCCATCGATGAGCGTGTAGCTTCTTGCTCGTGCCTCTGTTCTGGTGGCCTCCGCGTCATTTTCTGGGTAGCTTACATTGTTGAGGTTGTCGAATATGGCTTGCCTCCAGTCTTCACCTTCTACCAACATGCGGTCTTGAATGCTACTTTCAGCGTTTCTGTTGCTGGTTTGTACGCCACATTATAAATGGTGTTCTGGGGCATGCGGAGGTTATTTGCTGCTGCCTTGGCTAGAGCGTCTGCCTCGCTGTTTTGTTCTCTCAGGATGAATTTTACGGTGAATCCCTGGAATCTTCGTTCCATTGCCCTGACCACTGCGAGGTAATTTACAAGTTCCGGCTCACTGGTCATGCATTCCTTTTCCACTTGTCCTGCTACTAGCATTGAGTCTGTTCTGACTTCTACCAGTTTCGCGCCGTAGGCCTTTGCTTTGGTGAGCCCTAGTATGAGCCCCTCATATTCTGCCGTGTTGTTTGTTTGGGGGCATTCTAGCCGAGTGGCGATGTATGACCTGACGCCCAACGGTGACATTATTACGGCGGAGGCTCCTGCTCCGTTTCTGCCCCATGCTCCGTCAGTGTAGACTGTCCATAATTCCGACTGATCGTTTTTGTTTTTCTGCTTGTTCGGAGTCCATTCTGCCACAAAGTCTACTAGTACTTGAGATCGTATTGCGGACCTGTGTACAAACGTTATTTCGAACTGGGATAGCTCCGCTGCTTCCCGATGTTTCCTTGTTTTTTAGGACCTCCGCTAGTGGCTGAGTAGTGGGCACTATCACTTTGTATGCGTGGAAGTAGTGCTTGAGTTTCCTGGATGCTATCACCAGGGCGTATGCTATTTTCTCTATTTCTGTGTAGTTGATCTTCGCTCCTGTGAGGGCCTCCGACACATAATATATCGGGAGCTGGAGGAGCTGGTTGTTCTCGTTCTTTTCTTGAACTGCAACTGCGCTAACGGCGTGATCTGATGCTGCGATGTAGAGAAGGATGGGTTTTTCTTTATCGGGTACTGTTACTGTTAGCTGTTCTTGCAGATATTCTTTGAGTTTTGCAAAGGCCTCCGCCTGCTGTTCCCCCCATTTAATGCTTCCTCCTCCCCTCAAGGCTTGGAAGAATGGGAGGCTTTTTTCTGCTGACTTAGAGATGAATCTGTTGAGCGCTGCTATTCTGCCTGTTAACTTTTGTACCTCTTTCTTTGTTTTAGGCTCCGCTATGTCTTTGATTGCCTTTGTTTTTTCAGGGTTTGCTTTGACTCCTTCGGAGCTGACTATATATTCGAGGACCTTCTCCTTGGTGACTCCAAAGACACACTTTTCGGGGTTTAGCTTGAGACCCGACTTCTTCAGGTTCACGAAGGTTTCTTATAGGTCGGAGATATGGTCCTGTTCTTTTTTGCTCATAACTATGAGATCATCGACATATGCAATCATGTTTTTGCGTAGTTGTCCCGTCAAGACTTTGCCTGTCATTCTGGCGAAGGTTGCCCCTGCGTTTTTCAAGCCCTCTGGCATTCTGACGAAGCAATATGTTCCGAATGGTGTTGTGAAAATGGTCTTTTCTTCATCTTCTTTTCTTAGCCATATTTGATGATATCCTGAATAGCAGTCCAGTAGTGAAAACCTTCGACATCCTGCTGCTTTGTCCACAGAGGTGTCTATTCTCGGGAGGAGGTAATTGTCTTTCTTGGTACCTTTGTTTAGATCTGTGAAGTCTATGCACATCCTCATTTTGCCGGAGGTCTTTTTTAGGACCAAGACAACGTTTGCCAACCAGTCAGTGTATTTGACTTCTCTGATTACCTTGGCATCGAGTAGTCTTTGGACCTCTGCCTGGGCTACTAATATCCTATCTTCTAACATTTTCCTCTGTCGCTGCTTCTTTGGCCTCATTTTTGGGTTGATGTCTTGGACATGTTCGATTGTATCTCTGTCAACTCCGCGGAGGTCTGCTGCTGACCAGGCGAAGATTTCCTTGTTTTTGATGAGGAGCTCCGCCAGCTCTTTCTCTCTTCTTCCTGTAAGTCTGCTACCGATCATTCTTGAATGGTGCGGGTCATCGTCTATTCTTATCTTCTTGATTTTATCTTGGCCTTTGGCGCTTGTTTGCTCTTTTTTCATATCTGGTGGTTCTGGACTTTTGCCTTTTACTTGGACTGAGTTGACATTCCTGTGGGCGCGGTATATAGCCTTTTCTATGTTTCTTGCTTCTTTCTGACTCCCATAGACAGTTATGATCCCATGGAGTGCTAGCATTTTCATGCAGAGGTAGCCCATGTGTATTGCGGCGTTGAACTTATTTGTAAACCCTCTGCCAAAGATTGCTTTGTACGGGGAGTAGACATCGACGATGTTGAAGGTTATGTATTCTGTTCTGGCGCTTTTTTCGTCCGCGAAGGACACTGGTAGGACTATCTTGCCCAACGCGTGCACCTGTCTTCCGCCAAATCCTATGAGTGGTGAGTCTGATGGCTGTAGCTGGTTTCTGTTGAAATTCATCTTGTCGAATGCGTTGGCGAAGATTATGTCTGCGGAGCTTCCTGTATCCACAAGTACTCTTTTCATTTCCCACGTTGCTATGTTGGTTTCTATCACCATTGCGTCAACGTGCGGGTAGCTCTCCAGTCTAAGGTCTGTTTCTGAAAAGGTTATGGGAGTCTTCGACCACTCCCCAAACCTGACTGAGGGCTAAACCGCTACGTTATTGACCAGGCGGAGGTGATCTCTCTTTTGTTTTTTGGTTTCATATTCTATTGATGAACCCCCCGCAATCGGCATTATGGTTCCTATGGAGGGTAGGGGGTCATGGGGGTTGTACTGGTTTTCTGAGTTTGGCTCGTTTTTCATGGGAGCGCTAGGTGGGGGTCCTTGCGGAGGTGGTGGCAAATTTTGGTTTGAGATCTGATTGACAGGTTGTCTTATTGCGTGTTGAGGCTGCGCTTGTCTCGACATAGGTTAGATGCTGCCTCGGAGTGGAGTATGACATGCTTGACTCCGAGGAGTAATTCTGGACTAGAGGCGGAAGTGGCGAAGGTCTCCATGCTGGAAGGAAGCTGGGATAGTAGGCATTCGCCATGGTCGATGGGTGCACTTGGTTTGATGTTAGGGAGGGGTAGATTGGGCAATACTGCTGGTGCTGACTCTGATGTTGTGGGGGTTCTGAGCGTGCGTATGTGTAGGCATTGTTGATTTCCCTTGCTGGCTGCAGAGGTTGGTTTGTGGGGGGTGGGTTTGGTAGGCTCTTGAGCGCCTTGTCTCTTTCTTGTTGGATGACTAGGCAATCTCTTGTATAGTGGCCTTTCTCTTCGCCATGTATTGCGCAGAACTGTTTTCTTGGTCCTCTGTTCCAATTTTTCTGGGGTCCCTTTCCTTGGTATGGCTTTTGGTTGTCGGGTGGCCTTGCTCCCTGAGTGCTGCGCTGTTGACTGGGCTCCGCTGCTTGATTCATCGTTAGAACCTGCTGCCCCTGAACCTGCTTGGGTTGCTGCTGCTGATGCTCCGCTTGCTGGTTCTTCTTATTACCCTTGGTCTGCTGTCTTTCCATGTTCTGTTCTTCAAGTCTCTTCCGATAGTCTTCGTCTGATCAGATCCAGATCTCAAACTGTTCGCAGAGCTCTTGCATTGTTTTTGGGTTCCTTCGCGCTAATTCTCCAGCGAATGGTCCCAAGCGGAGCCCTCTGATGGCTGCATCTATTGCCACTTGATCGGGGACGTCGGGAGCCTTCGCTTTCAGTTGCCGGAATCTCTGAAAATAATCTTTTAGTGGTTCATTGTAACCTTGCTTGCACTGGAACAGATCCATGGAGGTGAGTGACTGCACGACCAGGCCTTTGAAGTTCTCCAGTATTTTGTCACGGAGGTTTTCCCATGAGTATATTGTACTGGGCTTGAGCATGGAATACCAGGCTAGGGCATCTCCCTCTACGGCAATTATGAAGGCCTTCGCTAGCACTGCGTCGTTGCCTCCGGCCGAGGCTACCGCCGCCTCATAGCTCATTATGAACTGTTGCGGGTCTGTTTTCCCATTGAATTTCGGGAGCTGGGTGGGCTTGTATCTGATTGGCCATGGTGTCCGCTGTATTCCCTCTGATAGCGGAGACTTGGAATCAAAAGCTCTTCGGTCCTGTGGGACATCTTGGGCGATCAGTGGGTTGGGCGAAGCTTCCAGGTCAATGTTTATGGGCGGGTGACTTGATATGGGGATGGAGGGGATAATCAGGGGCGGTTGAGTTGGCGGAGGCTGACTGACAAACTGCATGCTCTGAATCTCCACCTGTAAGAGCGCCATCTGCTGCCTTATTTCGGCCGCTTGCGCCGACGCCGCTGCGATTTGAGGACCTCCGCGTATGCCGCGGCCGCTTTGTCTCTTTCTTGTTGTAACCTGCGAAGGGATGCCTGCAACTGGCGCAGCTCCTGTGTTTGGGCGGGGGCTTCGCCCCCAGGGTCAGCTGTCTCTTCACCTCCGCCGGCTGTTTCCTCCCCCGCCTGCTCATTGTCAAGCGGAGGGTCCTCCCCCGCCGTTGCGTAGGTACTCCTCGTGCTACGCCTAGGTCGGGTACTCTTTGGCGGTGCCTTAGCGCCTGTGGTGGTTCTCTTTCTCTTTTGTGGTGCCATGGCTCTTAACCTTGTGGTCGTGGGTTCGAGCCCCACGGTGGGCGCCAATGTTGAGCTAGGGGGTCTCAACACGAAATGACACCTCCGCTCAGGCGGTGCCCTGAGGGAGGATGATTAAAGAATAAGTGCGGCTAGGGGTAGGTCGGTTCACAATAACTCTCCATAAATGGAATTCACCAACCTCTCTATTGTGGGAGGACTCCTCCCTATTTATAGTGTTACAGATGTTTGGTCATCATTAGATTACGACTCTGCCCTTATATATTCCTGGGATATTCCCTTGCTCATGCTCAACGGGCCGGCCTGCAACGTATTTCTACAACGCTCACCGCCTTCTCCCGCCGGGTCCACCTTGCAGACTTGGCCTTCGGGATCCGAACCCTCCGCCAGCTCCGTGTCGCGGCATCCTGGGCCCATTATGATCAGGGATCGCTGGCGGGAGCCGCCTCAGGTCTGAAGAAGGGCCGGCGGAAGTCTCGATCCCCGCGGGCTCCGCGCTGTCAGGGAGGCTCCTCCTCGCGGAGGAATCGCCCGGCGGAGGCCGCCATCTCCGCTCGCTTCGGTGGCGGAGGCCTGCTTCTCTTCTTTCCCGTGAAAAGGGGCACAACAGTTCAAACTCACTCTATCAGTACAAAACTCTGTGCGCTTCTCCACTATCGCGGTCACCTCCGCCAGTACCGCCAGGGCCCGTGCCCCAACAGAAACGACGATAGACTACAGGTGCAAGCGAAGTTAAGCATGCATGTTCTATTTGATCCATGAAATCTCTGAACTAGAGAGGGCACCTAGATGTATGGTCATATGGATCTGTACCCTCTCGATGCCAAAGGACTGCATGCTCGAACCGCTTTGGGACATGAAAAGAAATCTCAATGTCGAGAAGATGTAAAATGTCACATTCTATGATTTTGTTTGTTTAATTTAATTTTTGTTGCATTCCATCGAAGAAGCTTTGGTACATAATATGGTAATTACTATTCTGCAGTACTTCTTTTCCAAAAAAAAAATCTTTCTTTTTTTTAAAAAAAAAAACTATTCTGCAGTACTGCTCTATTTGAATGTTCTAACGTTACTTGATCAAACCAAAAGGGCCCTATTCTCGTAGGACAAGGTAATCACGGTCTGTGCTATATATGAATCAAATTTTAATCGCAATACTTTTCAGCAACGATCTATTTATTAAAAGGCAATTTTGCACGCAACCTCAAATCAAATACTAGGCGGCTGTAGGTATGAAATGTCATGCTGACAAATAAAAATTGTTTATCTGTTCTAGCTGAGAACTAAGATTTGTAATGTGAATGGACTCTATATCAAATTTACATGTATGTGGGATTATAATGTAAATTATTGCACAACGAATGCTGAACGAGAACTTCTGGATTTTCTCTTCTTGACTTTGGATTGCAGTGGTGCAGAACTGATATACAAGCTGATGATCTACAGATGGATGCAGCTCGAGTCCAAGGATTAGCAGCAACTGATTCTGACATGGTGGAGTGACCTAGCGAGGAACTAGGAAAATACGTACAAGTAGGACATAGTAGAATAGTCACTAACGAGAGGAGGATGAACCCATCAACTGACATACTGTTTTCGTATAATGTTGTCGTAAGAAAGGGCATTGAAGCAGTTGCTAAGTTCCAAATGCCTCCCAATCCCATACATACCTATGTTGCTAATAACAATGAAAACACTGATAAATTAAATCTACCCTTAGACCAGTTGTGGCTCATATAGAGGTCTCATTGACCTATCGCTTTGCCCATATATTCGTATGCATCACATTTTATATATATATATATAGCCTAGCAATAACTCATACTTTATTTATCAATCATCTTTGTAGGCTCACACCCAATTTAAGGTACTGAAACTACCTCAAGTAAATAATAGTCCTTGAATTTTAATAAGAACAATGAAACAAATAAATAATTTTGATTATTCGATCAGAAGGACAAAGATCACCAATGATTCCTGCACATGTTCCCAATTAATCTTGTCTGTCAGAAGTTGTCCTGATCCAAAGTGGTGTCGATCGACACTCCTATTCATTGCACACTCTTGCTCTTGGGGCAACGATCTATGCTATATGTTGTTGTTGCACATAATTTTGACTATCGAACAATAAAATGGTCGTGATACGACCTCCTTGTGTATAATTTGAACAATTAAATGGTCATGACATGACTTTCCATCTTTGATTTGTATAGTTAAGATTCCCTGATACAACAGCAGGAAAGTGCACAGAGCCCTGCCCACTGTTCGGTGTTCAAAAGCGTTGCTTGCCATGACGCTACGTTTCAATCCATTTTGGAAATATATAATCAAAAGCATAGCATGAGATGATACAGTAAATTTCATATTCATAAATAAAAGATGATACATTAAATTTGAAATTATAGGTGCTTCTAGACATCACCAAACCGTGCATATGGAACCTGGAGACATCAAATCATTTATTTGTTGAATGCCCTGTGGTGAGAATGATCTTGGAAAGAGTAGAGATCTGGGCAAATGCTCCCTGTCTAAAGCCATCTAACTGGATTGATGTGGCCAACGACAATGAAAGATGGTCTAGGTTCCCAAATAGTGTTGACCATCTCGAAGATCTGTGTGAAAGAAACAATGGCGTCTTTAGAAAGCAATGAAAGCATGTGCACACAGTCATGGAGTCTATCTTTGGAGAAACACAGTTATGGGCACTTACGAGAACAGTGGGATTCAGGCCTCAGTTGTACCTCCAGTGTAAGTAAATTAGCCTTAGTTAGTTAGGGGTGGCCTGGACCTCACCTAGTTGAGCTCTGAGTAAAATGGTGTTGGCACACCATGCGCATGTAATTTGTAACTTGGCTGTAAACTTGTCCGCTCTTATCAATAAAAGCCGGTAACGGATCTAAAAAAAAAGGTACTTCTAGACACCTATGAACACATAGCCCTTAGTTGCTCCCCCCCCCTCAGATCTGTCATGTAGTAGAGTAGACAAGTGATCGATCTTACTATTTTTTCCACTTCAATCCCTCCCCTTGAATTTTTCCTGCTACTTGACTTCCACAGAGAAAATCAACGGGTCATAAATCATAACGAATATGTCGCGCATGTCGCTGCTGTTCCAATAGCACAACCTACAATCCCAATTTCTCCAATTCCTAGTACCCTCACTCTTGGGAACTGCCTCTCGCGTGAAGACCGGAGACACTTCTGGGTTGGGTTGTGGCTGCACACCGGCCCACACCACAACATATGGCTGAAGAATATGCTCCTTTCAAAGGATACGTTTGTTACTGGATGTATGCACAGTGAACACACGGCCACATATATAGAACTCGAGCTTATATGACTGCAGGTGAAGTTGTGTGCGCTGCCTCCGGCCGCTGCCTCACAACTTGATTATTTATTATGTAATTGTCCTCTATTGACTATGGATACTTCCAACACTAGTATAATGCCCGTGCTAACGCAACGGTTGTTTCTTTTGCAGTTCACATGTAAATAACTCAATCACATGTAAATCACCAAACAAGGCATTTTTCAATAGTTTAAATCACACACAATTTGATTACATCAAGAGAGGGAGGGTCTCATTCATCCCCAGCTAAGCACGAAATTAAAGATGCAACTCTAAGGGCCTCAAATCACCTGGGGTTTAAGTTTCAGTGCTAACAGAGATATGAACTTCACGAGTTCACGTCCTTTTCTCTGATTGCACCAGAGCAATCGACCAAGGAGCTTCGACGTACTACCTCCTGCTCAATTGCAATGTTACAATTGAAAAGGGAAGAAAAACTGAAAGCGAAATTTTTTTTGAGTTTTTGACATACAAATCAAATAAATTCGTCATCAAGAAGATCATGTCGACCAGCAGCACACACCCTGCATCGCGCCAAAGAGCTAGATAGCTCAACGACGATCCAGCTCTGATCCGTCGCCGCCCGGCGATCTCGTCGATCATCCTGAGGGACGTCCTGCACGTTGGGCGCCTGTCGGGCTCGACAGCGGCGCAGAGGTGAGTCGGAGCATGTCCCGTGGCGTCCCGGTCGCTCACGATCTCCACGCCGATGATGTCCGTGGACCACTCCTGGCTGAGCGCCAGCCACGTTCCTCCACGGGCACCTTCCCAGTCACCAGCTCCAGCAGCACCACCCCGAGGCAGTACACGCCGGCGCGGGACGACAGCCGCCCGCCCGGCGCTGCGCGCGTGGTGCGGGAGCAGCGGGTGGAAGCGGCGTCCTCCCCTCGCCTCTGTTTCCATGCAGGAGCTGGAAGAGGCTGCACCGGGGGACGTGCTCGTACACGACCAGCTTCTCCTCATTGAAGAGGCTGCAGCCGCTTCATGACGATGACGGGCCGGCCTGGAGGATCACCCGGGGTGCGTGATCCCCTGCCGTCCCTTGCCGAGCATCTCCGCCATGGACTGGAAGAGCTCGCCGAGGTCGGCTGGTGGTGGCGCCCGTCAGCGGAAGAAGTGCAGCTCGGCGCCCTTGCCGAACTCCGTGCTCCGGCCGCCGCGATGAGGGAGATCGCCCACGACGCTCCACGCCGCCAGCCCTGAACCGCCGCAAGTGCTTCCGTGCCGCCCGACCGCCGCCGCCTGCCGGCCTCACGACCGGACTGCCGCTGCTTCCACTTCCATACACCGAGCACCGGACGACGACGTCGCCGCCGGGCCCTCCCGGCACTCGGTGTCCACAACCTCGCCACGTAGAAGGCGGCGATGCGCTAGGGCGGAGTCGTCTGGCTGGGAGGACAGCATGGGATCCATACATCAGGAAAGAGTGCAGCGTTAATTAGGAAAGTGTCGATTAGGAAAGTGACGGTTAGGAAAGTGCCGATGATTCCTCAGCAAAGAATACGGGGCGTACGCGGCAAAGACGACGGGCGCGATGACGGTGGGTGGGGGCTGTGTCCAATACTTTTGATCCTAACCATTAAATCGTGTCCGAGTAAAGAGAGAGAAGATGGAGAAGTAATCTGGATGGTTCATTTTGATTTATTTTGAATTTTTTGTAGATATTTGTTTCCATTTTTAGCCTAGCAAAGTTGGTGCATTAGTAGGGTAGATATACGGTGGGCATGTGGTTACGTGCAGGATTAATCATACGCAGGGGCAAATAAATTATTTGAATTGAAAGTTAGTGAATGTAAAACGAGATATTATTACTACTGGTGATTATACGCAGGGGACTAGACGTTCATACTAGGGCCAAGAAATGAACTGTGCTCTTCCTCCTCTAGTATAGTACCAGTGCGTGTGTAATAAAAAAAGAGAAATTTAACTTAATATATTAATACATAGGTTTTAAAAGTGTAGATCGTGATTTTTTATTTTCTGATATGTCAGATTTTTCGTGATAAACAAATACAAGTCCATATCAGAATATGTTTGCTGTTGTGTGTGTCTCTTGCGATCAATTTTGTTACGGGTATTTCAGGTACGAACGCGAATCGTATGTGACGACAAGCAAGTAAACAAATACATAGCTTTTGGACCCTGTCTATTGGTCGTGCTCCTTACTGCAGGTAACAGCATTGCTAATTCTAGTAGCGAAATTGTAGTACACCAGGCCAATTACCAGACACTACTACAGAAAAGCTTCAATAGGGGCGGCTCATAAGCTTCTGTAGGGGCGGTTTTTCGAATCGCCCCTAACCTTCCATTCCTATAGCGGTTTTGCAAGAGGGGCGGTTGGTGATGCAAGTCGCGCATTTTTTTTCGTAAAAATCGCTGGCTACGTGGCCGGGCGGGATTCGAACCCGCGACCTCGTGCTTGCGCGCGACACCTCCCTACCACTCGCACTACACACTCACATGTGTCCATATCCCATTCCACGTCCGAGTGTAAATTGACTATTTGAGGCCCTAAATGGATTCAAACTAAAAAGTCGTCAACTACAAAGTTTCATAACTTTTCGAGATCTACATTTCATATGTACAAAGTTTTTCATCCGAGGTCGTTTTTAAATTTTGAATTTTAAATTTGAGACATTTCAACACAACTTTTGAATGCCTAGATGATTTCAAAATAAAAAGTCGTCAACTATAAAATTTCATAACTTTTCGAGATCTACATTTCATATATACAAAGTTTTTTCCATCCGAGGTCGTTTACGAATTTCGAAAAACATCATAAGCTTGCAGTAGTGAGACGAACGCGACCATATCACTGCCCCTAATAAAAAAAGGGGCGCTCTTGTAGTAAGTTTTTGTAGTAGTGAGACAGAACGCGACCATATCACTGCAGCAAACATCATAAGCTTGCATGAAGAACGGAGCAATGTTGTTTTACCTTGCTCGTGGCATATATAAGATGCATACAAATACAAACATTTTAACAATGTTGGTTTAGCTTGTTCATATCCCGTGATATATACATGCACGAAATCATTTGGCTAACTTGCCATAATCAAATTGTAAATGAGAAAATAATCACCTAATCACTAGCATATTTCGCTTAGGCACCAATCAGACAATCAGTTGCACGAAACTCACATCTAACCAGCCGTCTCATGGTATGGAAGAAAAATATTCTAGGGTGCCAACAAACAAGATATCATTATCTAAAAAAAATCAAACAAGAGCTGGAAATGATTAAAGTTGGACCTGTTGGTTTATTAAAAATAAATAAAAAACACCTCTTGGCTGCAGTGCTTCAAAATTATAATATCGTCTCTATTGTTGTTCTAGCTATTAATTCCAAAGCTCAGAGGGAGCTTAATGCATACGGAGCACTTTCTATTCATCCAGGTAGCGCAATCAATCGGCATGGATGTAGACATTAAGGTGGTACAGTATACAACAAAGTATATGGGCATATCAGCTATAGGGCAAAGTATATGGACACCATGCAATTATATGGATAAAAGATTTATAAGAGATGATAAGTTATGTTTTATTCACAAAAAAGATGATGGACTAAGAATTGATTTTCTATCTTGAAGACAAACACATTCTTTGATTTTCTAGCAGCAACTCCATTACGTGTATGACTTTGTAAATTTGATTTTTTCAAATGTCCTCGGATGAAAAACCTCCTAGATGAAAATTGTAGATCTCGAAAAGTTATGAAACTTTGTAGTTAACAACTTTTCTATTTCAATTCATTTAGGGCCTCAAAAATTGGTTTGAAAAACTGTGTTGCCCTCTTTGTCTTTTTTATGGCACTCAAAGAAAGAGGGTCTTTCAAAAGCCTTCATTGCCGAGTGCTGTTTTTTGCCGTGTGTTTTTTGTTTGGCACTTTGCAAAGATCCTCTTTGCCGAGTGCGCGCGAAAAAACACTTGGCAAAGCCTCAAATTCGGTAGTGAGTGTGGGATAAATATCTCGTATTGTGCTTTAACGTTTGTCGCCGCAATGAAGTCAGAAACAAGGGTGTGGCGCAATGAAGTCATTCCTGCATCGGCTTTCGCTTCTTTCTCTTCTCAAAAGAAAAGATGTGGCCAAACTCCCAACACCACCTGCCTAGTTGTCGATTCCAAATAGATTGGGCCGAATCGACATCCGATTGCCGAACGCCGGGCGATCTTGACGGGCGATGGAGGTGACGTTGGCGATGGTGATGACGACGATTGGCGGCGAGGTGACGTAGATTGATGACGATCGCGAGGTAGTAGAGAGGAAGAAGAAGGGGAGGAAGAAGAGGAAGGCGGCGGCGTGGCTGGTGGAGGAGGGCGGCGCGGCGCGGGCGGGGCGGCGCGCCGCCGCCTGCCGTGGTGGCGCGGTGGCGGCGGCCTCTAGCGGCGGCGTGGGGAGGGCGGCACGGCACGCAGGTGAGGAGAGGGGAGAGAGAGAGCCCGAGAGACAAGAGCTGTTTGGAGTTACCCCTTTAATTTATTTCTTTCTTAAGATCCAACCGGCTACATGCCCCTTGTATTTATAGTCCGAGGGGACTTGTATGCTAAGCAAACTCTACGAGGTTTCCTTATAGATTGGAAGACCTCTCTTACAAGCAACCTATTTATTCCCTATTTTATTCCTTAAATATTCCTTACTTAATAGCGAAGCAACTATTTATTCCCTATTTTATTCCTATCTTTATTCTTTAAATATTCCTTACTTAATTATGAAGCAACCGACGTGGCGCGTTACGGGCGGATTCGCGGCGGCGGCGGCCGGCCAGAGGCGCTTGGCGCCGGGCTTTGGGCCCCGGGCGGCGGCGGTTTCCCCTTTGTTGGGCCCTAATCCGCGATCTCTTCTTGGATCATGACATTTCTCCCCCTTTTTGGCAAATAGCGTCCCTCGCCGTATCGATTCTTCTTGTTGTCGTTGTTGATGTGCCGGGCAAAGATGGAGACGCCTTTCCTTTGCCTGTAGACCACCCCGTAGTACCTTTAATAAGGCCGTGACATAGTGGAGATGTTTGTCGAGGAAGACGATCTCCTTTGCGGGCATCCAAGCTAATGTTTTTGGATGAAGCTTGATGGTTCCAGCGTTGCCAAGTAGGTTGTCACCAATTGTTGCCAGATGATGAAGGATGGGAGCCTCCGGGGTAGTGACGAAGCCGACGAGGTAACAGGATGATGTGGGTGGTATGTACCTCTTGTCGTCGTCGCTGAAGCTCACAAGTCGAGGCTTGCTGAAGATGGAAGCGTCAAACTCCTTGACGAGGTGGATCGCCGTTTTCTCTGTGTAGGGTGCCTCCTGGTGTATTGCAGTCCGCGGCCTGTTGGCGTAGTCATACGGGACGTAGATGTCGTTGAGGAACAAGGGAGCCAACTGGTATGGCTCTGGTGTTGTCCCTACTGCCAAAGTTGCGTAGTCGACGTCGCGATGGTTGTTGGCGTCGCCGTTGAAGGACGTCCCAAAACCGAGAGTGGGGCACCATGGTATGTTGTCTCCATTCTCTCGTGGTGCCTTGGTGATGCAGAAAGCGACCAAAGAAAGAGAAGTGCCGTTGTCACCGGTTTGGCATACCGTGTACACTGTGTTCTCGCTTGCGTGACACCGATGATGTCGCCTTTGCTTTGGAGCCGCAGCTTGAGAGATGGAGGTCTCTGCCATTGTCGATGTCGGCTGAATGTCCAGAAGGTGTAGTAGATCATCGGCAAAGGTCGGCAAGTGAATCACCGTCTCCTTGGTGGTGCCTGGGGGAGCGTCGGTGTTCTCATCAGCCGTGGCACCCATGTGTGGAACGTCGTGGTTGCCAATGTCGAGGTTGTCTGCGAGGATGTCGCCGTGGTTGATGCCCTTGTAGTCGCTGTCGATGGTAGGCATGGTGAAGACGTAGTCGACATCGGGGGAACATCATTGACGTTGGCATCCTTGAGGACGTTGTTGCCGCTCATGGCACCCATGGTAGCGTCCTTGTCGTTGTTGACGTCGTTGATGCCGCAAGCATGGTGGCTAGCGACGTTACTGGCGATGTCGGGGATGTCGTTGACGCTCAGGGGGGTGTCGTTGTTCTCATCGATGATGCCAGGGTCGAAGACGTCTTGGTTGACGACGTCGAGCGACATCGCTGGAGCATGGGAGATAGAGGTAGAAGCTCCTTGTTGAATGGGATGGACTTGCCCGGTTGGACGCGGGAGCGTGTGATGTCCTGGTCAGCGAAGTTGTTGGCGTTGTTGTTCGTGTCGCTGTTGTTGTCCAGGATGACGTGGACGACATGATTGAGATTGACGATGTCAACGCTGACGTCATGCGACGTCTTTGAGTCATCCTTGGTGGCACTCCGGATGTTCCCCGATGTCAAGGATGATGTTTGTAGTGACCGGGAAAACTTATCATTGCCATTGCGAAGAGCCGTGAGACGTTGGCCTAGTTGGGTAGGCTTTTCGTCGAACAGCTGGTGGACGTCGGTGGTAGCCTCCGATTCTGATCTAATCTGGATGGCAACAGTGGGGGTACTCACGGGGTAGGCGTGCTCGTTGCTTGCGGCGTCGATTATCTTGGAGGGGGTGGCGTGGCGGTGGCGTCACCGCGTCGGCGCGCCATGGCGGCGGGACGTTGTCGGTGGTGGCCGAGGTGACGTCGTAGGCGCGTAAGTCGGACAGCAAGGCCGTGTCTTTAGCGGTGTTGCTTCTTTGTCTTGGCTACCGGGTCGTCGTGGATGTTGGGAGCGGCCATGACAATGCGGCGGCGTTGTTGGCGGCGCCGTGGCCTTGTCGTCGTTATGCGTCGTTGGGGCGGGCTGTTCATCCAACTTCGAGGAAGGCGTTGAACATGGCCTCGAATTTCCTCCGATCCTCACGAAAAAGTCCCAAATCCCCATCCGAGCTCGGCGATGTTGTGGTCATCCACCGGATCTTGGCGTTGGTGATGATCGGGAAGCCATCGGTGGTGGGAATCGCCCCGGGTCTCCGATACCGGTTGTCGATTCCAGCTAGATTGGGCCGGAATCGACATCGATTCTTGAACGTCGGCGATCTTGACGGGCGATGGAGGTGACGTTGGTGATGGTGATGACGGCGATTGGCGGCGAGGTGACGTAGATTGATGACGATCGCGAGGTAGTAGAGAGGAAGAAGAAGGGGAGGAAGAAGAGGAAGGCGGCGGCGTGGGTCGGTGGAGGAGGGCGGCGGCGTCGGGGCGGCGCGCGCCGCCGCGCAAGCGTGGTGGCGCGATGGCGGCGGCCTCTGGGCGGCGTGGGGAGGGCGGCGCGGCACGCGGGTGAGGAGAGGGAGAGAGAGAGCCCGAGAGACAAGAGCTGTTTGGAGTTACCCCTTTAATTTATTTCTTTCTTAAGTTCCAACCGGCTACATGCCCCTTGTATTTATAGTCCGGGGGGACTTGTATGCTAAGCAAACTCTACGAGGTTTCCTTATAGATTGGAATACCTCTCTTACAAGCAACCTATTTATTCCCTATTTTATTCCTTAAATATTCCTTACTTAATAGCGAAGCAACTATTTATTCCCTATTTTATTCATATCTTTATTCTTTAAATATTCCTTACTTAATTATGAAGCAACCGACGTGGCGCGGTTCACGGCGGACGGCGGCGGCGCCTGCCAGGGAGGCGCGCTTCGCCGGCTTTGGGCCCTCAGCGGCGGCGGTTTCCCCCCTTGTTGGGCCCTAATCCGGCGATCTCTTCTTGGATCATGACACTAGTGCTAAACAAGCCACTGCCAGACACCTGAAATGCAGAGAAATTTGGTGATTGCTGCCTTTCAGGAAGGACTATGACACGCAATTACTAAGTGTACAGTCACATGGGCAAGCCCGTGTTTCCTGCCTTCTTGCTGCTAAGTACCCCACAACTTTATTATTGTGTAATTGTAGTTTTCCATGGTGCCATGAATTGAGCCAGTGTGTCACAAGTTGAGTGCCATCGTGAGTGCAAGCACCACTATATATAGGCCCACGTGGCACTATGGCACCGGTAGTGTGAGAGTCCAAGCAGCCGCTCTAGCCCAGGCCGCCCCCCTAGTAGCAGGTCCAACTCCGGGCGTGGGGACACAGATGAAGCAAAG
The DNA here is from genome assembly GCA_015847255.1 of Hyparrhenia diplandra. Lineage (NCBI taxonomy): Eukaryota > Viridiplantae > Streptophyta > Magnoliopsida > Poales > Poaceae > Hyparrhenia > Hyparrhenia diplandra. Next base: position 52,973 of record JADLZK010006557.1, on the reverse strand, counting down.
TAGCTCCGTGGATGATGCGCGTGCCTTCGCGACCTTCTTGTGCTCAACAAAACCATGCCAACGCATAAGTCGGACGTCCTCAGGGTTTGTCAACAAATACATTAAGCAATCAACCACGTGGAGTAACCATATATCACCAAAATAAATTGTTTTTGTCTCTTTCTGATTCATCATTTTGGAAGCATACCAATTTCTTCCTGCTGATAATTGTCACTTTTTGGGTACGAACTAACACGAAAAATCAGGATCCTGTCCATGTCCTCATACTCCTCATACTCAGGAGTCCTGGTACCCCTGGTAATTTCCCGGAGTGAGCGTGCCATGCCGGATGAATGGCGACGTACAGGATGCCACTGCAGCAGTTTTGGCCTGGTAAAAAATTTGGAGGGGGTTATACAGGCTCCCAGTGCGGACACTCTTATTGTTGTATAGGAGTGCGGGCAGTTCTTATTGCTGTATAGGAGACAATGATCCCTATACACGGGTGAATTGTTTATGTCTATTGTTAATGGACTATTAACATTGCATTTTATGTATTGGTTGGCAATTTGTTCTCCTTTGGAAGGATATTTTCTAGTAGATGAATCAAACCATGAAACTAGCATCAGACCAACCATATTGAAGCTTTAGCATCAACAACTTCAGAACAAAATACATGCCTTTGACTTATTGTACCAAGGCTCTTTGTAATAGTTATCAAGGCATACCCTTCATAATTAACATGATGGGCCCTATAAAACGCTGCAACAAGGCCACAATGAATTCCACTCCATCTACGTCCTCAACGTCATAGGCGTCGCTAATTAATAAATCTATGTGATTGATTAATAAATATGTTTGGTCAGTTGTTTCATGATAATGAGTATTATTTTACTAGGCATGACTAATCAAAAATAAACACTTAATTCAGGGGGCACACCGCAATTTGACTTTTCTCATAACATCCAAAAATTAGGTGTTCTTCTATCTTGTTGAAAGATTGGCACACGTGCACACGTAACATTTTGCAGGACTGGAAGAAAACTCTTGCATCATACAGTTGCTGGCTCGGTTTTTTGAGCTGTACTCTGTTCGTCTTCAGCAACTGAACTTTGGAGAACCCTCTTTCTTCGTGGTGGCTTCCCGCTCAACTTTATCAGCTAGTGTTCCCTCTGGAACGCTTTCCTCACTGTGCTCTCTGGTCCCAGCCTTAACATCCTTTTAATAATCAGGAAAGGTTTAAGCTTCAGCTTCAGCAGCAGGCTAATAATCTTAGCATCTCGCTCCTTTCGTGCTGCAATCCTCCATGATGGAGGATGGATGAGAGGTTCGACAATGTGACGGTTTCTAACAGCATAGCATAGCTTACAATCCTAATGCCTCCAAATTCCAAGACTACACCACACTGCACAAATTGGTATCTCCTCTAGATTGAAGACTATAGAAACTTCTAGCTCGGCACCATACACCCAGATATCTTGTTTGGCTGAAGAAACTGCCCCTGATGAATTATATATGCATGCTGCCTTTGAAGGGCAAAATTTCTAGTCTGTGCACAGTAAATACAGATGACCACATAACTCCATTCCACATGGCAACAGGTGTTTCCTGCCATCTGCCTGTAACCTCACAACTTTGTTATAAAATTGTATCTGTGCCTCCATATACCATGGATACATACATATGAATGATTTGAGTACAGGTGGTTTATATAAAAGGAGAGCCATTTAATCTGCTATATTAATACATCAATTTTAAACAAAATAAGACGACCACGAGAGTGTCATGGAGATTCTCACATCAATAAAAAACATTTTACTTCAGCGAGAGTTTGGAAAATAAAATAGCAAAAAAAAAAAAAAAAAAAAAAAACAGTTCCTGTAAAATAAAATAATAAAGAAAAATCATGAATAAGATGTTTTGGTCTCCCAATAAATTAAATAAAAATAACTATATAAATAGTCCATGTAAATTGTAACTACTAATATGCAAATATTTGTGATTAAATTTTTTTCAAATAGTCGTATGATTCCCATATGTCTGAAAAAGACAGATAAAATTAAAGGTCACAGTGCAAAAAAAAAAAAAGATCCTTCCTTGCTACTCATCACCTCCACTGCATCCCTTCTGTTTTCTTACTTAATTTCTGTTGCTAACAGGGTCGTTCTACTGGAACTCCATGTCGAGACAACGGTTAATGAAAATGGGGAAGTAGTGACTTATGAAGTCGCTGGACTGTCTGCATGTCAAACCTTGCAACCATGAAGGTGCTTGTAAGAGATTGGGGAATGAACATGACTTTTGTATTGATCTTTCAATGTTTTATACATCTTAGTACTGCATGAGCTAGTGACTTGCCTAGTGAGTGCAATTACCATAGATGCGAGCCGATCGTGCTCTGTGGATCATTGGCAATGTCCTGAGGTGCATGCATGTCGCGAGCTGGTAGCTGTTCAGCTTCAGCATCGACGTTGCAACGGCATGGTCGGACAAAAATCTTCAATGCCTCTCGTCAGTACTTCCAGTAGCTTCCTGACTGGCATCGAGGACAAGGAGGCTGTGTTTAGATGCCAAATCCAAACTCACTATTCACCCCATCATCAAAATGCCGGTAATAATGTGTATCGACCACTAAATGTAGGTAAATAAAAAAAACTAATTATATAGTTTTGATGTACACGACGAGCAGGCGATTCTTTTTCGAGCTGGTTACGTCATGGTAGGATAATGTTTACCACAAACAAACGAAACGTCTTCTGATTCTTTTTGATTCGAACAGTGTTTTTTCCACCTTTTCCCACCAACTAAACACAGATGTGGTTAAATTCCTGACACCACCCATGTCTAGAAAAAAGAGGAATTGGAAGCTACTCATCCTACATCCTACATTGGTCATGCCAGCTGCTGCCTCCTATATATAGCCGCGCGTGTCCACAGGTCGCATTCGTAGAACAAACCGGCTGCCTGTACTATAAATGCATAATAAATTCATCAATGATATGTTATTATATGCTATATTATTGAGGTCCTACAAAATAGAAGGAATAGAAACAGTAGTCATGACATGTGTCAGTTAGGATTAAGTAGTGCGCATATATGGTGATGCATGGAGAGTGGTACAGGATGTTTGCTTATATATATACGTAGGAAAAAGGAACAGAGTCCAGGTGAATGTTTTATGGTAGAGTGATGAAGCTAGCTTACGCGTGATGATTTCTAGAATATGATTTGTTCCGATCATGGGCAGCAAGAGCATGATCAAAATTTAAATGCAGAAGTAAAGATTAATGAAGATGATCGATGAAGAAAATTTAATTGCTGAAACGATTTTCCGTGGTAGTTTTTTTTTGATTTTCCGTGGCGAAAATTGAAACCGCCATGGAAATTTAGGGTCACGGTTAATCGAACCATTAACCGCGGGCGGCTTCAATGTCCGCCACGAAAAATCGATTAACCGTGGCGGTTATTTAAACGGTTAATTTTTTTTTTTTGAGAATGACGCAAGATTACAACCGCACGCCACAACACGCACGCACACTCACCCCTAAACACACGTCACGAGCCTACCCCTATGAGCACCTCCAGCGGACCGAAAGACCCGGCAGATCCCGGAGATTCGGTCACCATTGGCGCCGCGGTTACCACTTAATGCATAACGCCGAAAATCCCGGGAAAATCCCAAGTTAATACCGGGATTTGAACTCTGGTGGGTAGCGTCCCACCTGGCCGTCCTACCATTTTGACAATGCCATTTAAACGGTTAATAGGGATTAAACGATGCCTGCCATGGTAAATAAAATAAAATTAAAAACAAAAAGCCCAAACCTAACCCTAACGGGCTGTCGGGGCCAAAACCTATCTCTAATGGGCCGCCGCCGCCGGGGTCGCGCGCCACGCATATCCGCTATGTCGCCGCCGCTGAGCCCCAAGCGCCATGGTCGAGCACCTCCTCGCCGGCCTACGCGCCCATGGTCGAGCACCTCCGCGCCGGCCTATGTCGTCGCCGCCGAGCCCCAAGCGCCATGCTGCTGCACGCCGGCGGCCCCGTCGTCGAGCACCTCCGCGCCCACGCTCCACTCCGGCGGCCCACGCTCCACGTCGTTGAGCACCTCCGCGCCATGGTCGAGCACCTCCAACGCCATGGCAGCAGCGGCGGCTTGCTTGCCATGTGCTTTCCTGGAAGCAACGAGAGAGAGATGGACGGACCAAAGAAAAAGCAACGAGAGAGAGAGAGACATGCCATGTGCTTTCCTGGATAATAAAGGAGTGACCATGTGCTTTCCTGGAAGGTTGTGCCAATGGATCTAATTGGTCACCGGTCATGTGCCATGGATCGATGACGTGGACAGGCACAAGATCACCACAGCACGCAGCACATTTGTGCTTTCTCACTGTGACCGACACCCGGGCCCCACTCGCCTATTAACCATCACGGTTTTTTACAATGACGGCCACGGTTAATAGGGATTAACCGTGGCGGTTATTTTATAAATACCGCCACGGTTAATCGATTAACCGTAGCGGTTTTTTCCCTGGCCGGGCGGGTGCCAGGCCACCTATTTTCCGTGACGGTTTCACAAATGCCCGCTACGGAAAATAAAATCTGAACACCTCGCAAAATCAATTCTGTAGTAGTGGGAACACAATATGAACGAGGACAATTTGCATCCCTCATCTTATCATGAAAATTTGAATGGTGATAAACAAGTGGATAGGGTGGATAGGATGTTGCGCCAGGACGCCAGGAAACCAACCATTATTAGAACACGACAGCTGGCACGCTCAGGCGCAAGGGATGTAAGTTGTAACAGACGAACAAGTTACATTTAAAAGTATACTAGGAAATATGTCCGTGCGTTGCTACGGATGCACGAGTGACAAATATTTTTTTACAAGACGCTACATTTCTTCCCCACCCGAAACCATTGGCCCAATAAGGCTCAGGTCTGCTATTCGATAAATAACAATGCGTTAGTTAATCCATTAACTCAGGTGCGATAAAGTTTCACTGTTTTTAGGTATTCACCGTATCACTTTTATTCAAGAAACACTGAAGTCCATCTTTCTTATGAAATATATGTTCATGCCAACAAATTACATTTGGCCTATAAATTTACTGCATGAATAGGAGGCGCATGCATGGTTGTTGCACGAAAAGGAGCAAAGGTATCAAAAATATAATAATATATAGAGAGAGAGCTGAAGGTATAGTAGCATGAAGTTTTCATGTTCTGCTGCTTTTTAGATTGCACATGAAGGAAATATATTTTTCTTCTTGTTAGATGTATGCAATGTTCAAATAAATCTATGACAGTAAGGAAATACTTAAGTTCACAGCTTGAGGCTCACCTTTTAATATTGTGAGATTAATCACAGAAATAATTGGCAATGCCATAAACTTGCGACCTGTAAAATAATAACTTCAGTTACATTGGGGGAACTAAAATCAGATTTTGGAGAAAATAGCTTTCATTACACGTGGGACCAATGTTGTCTGATACACTGTATAGTACATACGGAGTAGACTGCATAAAGGTATATCTATAATTCAATAACAGAGGAAGATAAAAGCATTACTCTTTATATTATCTAGTACCTCAGATAATGGAAGGAGCATCAGTAAAAATCATTGAGAAGATTGGGGAAGGAGAATATAGCTGCTGCATTGGGTGGAAGGGGACGGTGGGGCTGCAGCTGCCGTGCAGGAGACTCGTAGTCCTTGCTGCGGGCAGGTGGCCGCCGCGCCGCGCCGCGCGTCGGCCGGAGGACGCAATTGTTGCGCTGCTCCGCCAGTGGCCCGCCTTGACGGCGCTGCCATGGGCCCCTGGACTGCGTTGCTCTGGGTAGGTGTCGTCGATGTGGACCTCAGGGGCGGCCGCCGGAGCTGGGGAAGGTGCCACGCCCGGCCGTGGGAGCTAAGGTCGTGTGCTGCGCCACGCCCGCCGGAGCTTGGGACGGGGCTGCGCCAAGCCTGGACGCGCCGGATCTCGCGCGAGGGAGCTAGCTGCGCGGGCCCGCGGCGGAGACGTAGGCTCTCCTGCATTTTTATTAGCTTTAGAACTCTTTTTGATTTAAATTAGAGACCAGACCGTATTCGTATCGTATATATACTTTTTGCGTATAAGCGTGGCAGCCGGAAAAAGGCAGACGGAAAAAGGGTAGATTGGCAGAAATTTTCTCTTTTATTAGTAGGTATAGATATAATACAAGCATAATCCTTCCTTGCTACTCGTCCCCTCCAATGCATCCCTTCTGTTTTCTTACTTAATTTCTGTTGCTAACAGTGTCGTTCTACTGGAACTCCATGTTGAGACGACGGTCAATGAAAATAGGCAAGTAGTGACTTCTGAAATGGCTGGACTGTCTGCACGTCAAACCTTGGGACCTTAAAGGTGCTTCTAAGAGAATGGGGAATGAACATGACTTGTGTATTGATCTCAGAATGTCCTATACAAATTATTACAGCATGAGTTGGTGAGTTGCCTAGTGAGTGCAACAACTACAGATGCGAGCTGATCGTGCTCCATCAGTGAACACCTCTCTCGTCAGTACTCGATCAATGACTGGGTTCGTTTGTTGCATTCTGTTCCTGACTGGCATGAGGACGACGAGAAAAGATGTGGTTAAATTCCCGACATTGCCAGACACCGTGGGTTCATCCCTATATTGGTCATGCCACCTGCTGCCTCCTGTGTATAGCCCCGCGCGTGTCCACAGGTCACATCCGTAGAACAAACCGGCTGCCAGTACTACAAATGCATAATAAAATCATCAATTGTTGCCGTCGACATGCTGCCATCCCGTGCTGCAGCTGCAGCAGTGCAGGGGCACACGTTGCCGGTGGTGGGCACTGCTGCGGCGATCGCACAACCAACCTTGAGTGAGGCCGTGGACGTGCTACCTTCCCTTGCTGCGGCAACAGCTGCGCAGGTGCATGTATTGCCCGTGGTGAGCACTTCACAGCAAGCCAATGGTCTGGGCTGCTCTACCACTGCGCCTAGCACCTCAACTAATGCGCCACCGGTCTCCACTCCGCCTCCAACACCGCGACAAACTTCCGTTGCAGCCGTGGATTATTTCTTCGACTCCCTGGTGCTGCCCCTGGAACAGCCACTGCTGGACTCGCCACCACGTCTACGCGTCTCGCGGCCGCTTCCGGCAGACACTTGGGCACCAAAGCGGGTGAACGCTTGGCCAGCAAGTCCTCCTTTCGTGATCCCAACCCGGAACGCCAGGCTCGACGCGTCCTTCTAAGCAAATGGGAAGGGAAGACGGCAAGTGGCCCCTCACATACACCGGACTCCACCATTGCCAAGAGATTCCAAGGTCACTTCGGCGGGAAGGTTTCTCAGTACAAGCGGGATATGGTGGACATTTTAGTTCCTCCCCGTCGCTTGCGCCGCAGCCGACCACGACGGTGACGGCGATGAATGTTAGGCTCGCAGCTTCTGTCGCAGATTTGTTTCACTATGAGTTACAACCATCTTCTGATCTGGAACGTGCGGGGCTTAAACAGCCTTTGCACACCGCAGCTCTGCCCGTAGCGTCAGTGAGCAGCAGCGCGCCTCGCTTGTGTGCCTTCAAGAGACTAAGATTCAGAATTTTAATGTGACTATAAATAATGATATAGCGGGAGCTCAGTTTGATTATGCCTTCTTGCCTTCTGTGGGTGCTTCCGGTGGTGCATCCACCTCTTGGCGCAGAGATGTGTGGTCTGTCTCCACCATCTGCGTCCGTCGCTTCTCCATCACAATTAAATTGTCGGACGCGGTGCGTCAAACTGAGCCTTGGTGGCTCACTAATGTCTACGGTCCATCGGTGAGGGGCCGACAAAACGGCATTCCTACAGGAGCTGCGAGATATTGCGGCCTCTTGTCCAGGGGCCTTGGCTGATCGTGGGAGACTTCAATCTCATCTATCGGGCGGCCGACAAAAAACGAGGGGCAGGCTGCACCGCTCCCTCATGAGTCGTTTTCGTGCGGTTCTGGATGACCTCATGTTACAGAGCTCTATCCGTGGGAGACTTTTTACTTGGTCTAATGGTCGTGACACCCCGGCGCTTGAGCGCCTTGATAGGGCGTTCGCGTCCACCGGCCCTCCTCCAGGGTTTCCGTCGCATCAACTGCGTTCACTCTCCTCCAACAGCTCCGACCATGCACCACTACTCCTGGTGTTGGATTGTGAGCCTTGGGCGCCGCCAGCGGTTTCGTTTCGATGATTACCCGGCTCGCCCACGATGGCTTCTTGGAGGTTGTGGAGGCAGCCTGGGGCCCCCACAATCCCGACGTCGACGCTTGTCGTGCGCTTGACACCAAACTGCGTGCTTTGGCCAGGGCGCTACAGCACTGGCGTGACACCTCTGTTGGGGGCGTTCGATTACAGTTGGCGACTGCAAGGGTCGTCATATACGGCTTTGATGTGGCCCAAGAATCCAGAGCACTCGATCAAGAGGAACTAGCCTATTACAGAGAGCTCAAGGCCCGATCTCTGGGTCTAGCCTCCTTGGAGAGAACCATGGCTCGACAACGTGCACGCACCAGATACCTCAAGGAGAGCGTGCTTGCACAAAATTTTTTCCACCTCCGGGCATGCCACCGCAAAAAGAAGAATTATTTGCTGGCCATTGCACATGAAGGGCAAACATTTAGTGAGGAGGAAGCCAAGGCTGATCTGGTGTACTCGTACTACAACTCCTTGTTGGGTGCGCCCTTCCAGTAGGTGCACCGGTTCGACCTCTCATTCCCGGATTTGCCACGGCTTGACCTCTCCGAGCTCGTGGTTCCTTTCACGGATGATGAGGTCCGCCGGATCGTCACTGCGACACCCTCGGATCGTGCTCCTGGGCCTGATGGATATACGGGATTATTCTTTAAGGTCGCTTGGCCCATTATTGGTCCGGACATCTGCAGAGTATTCCATGCACTATGGGAACTCGACTTCGGGAGCTTCAATCACCTTAACGGGGCTCTAATGGTACTCCCGCAAAAAATCGGTCACCTGAAGGCCTCGAGAGATTACCGTCCCCATCGGTCTCATCCACTCACCGGGCAAGCTGTTTGTCAAGGGACTTGCGCTCCGTCTCGCACCGCGGTTGCCGATATTGTTAGACTCAACCAGGCGGCATTTATTAAAGGCCGCGGGGATACATGAAAATTTCCGTCTTGTCGCGGTGGCATGTGTCGTTGGTTGTTCGCGACGTCGCGTTCCAATGGTGTTGCTTAAAGTTGATCCGGCCAAAGCCTTTGACACTTTGTCGCTGGCCCTTCCTCCCGGAGGTACCGCAGCATATTGGCTTTCCACAATGGCCGCCGGATCTCGAGTGTTGTCCACGGCTAGCACCGCAGTCTTTGGTAAATGGGCGGCCGGGTCGGCGTATCTGTCATCTTGCGCGAGGGTTGAGGCGGGGGGGACCCCCCTCTCCCCATTCCTTTTCATCATTGTCATGGAGGTCCTCAATTCCATCATTGCCAAGGCCGACCATGATGGTGTTCTTACACCCCTCCCCGACAAGGTGGTCAAGTGCGTAACTTCAATATATCTTTGATGATCTTGTCATCTTCACGTCGCCGACCGTGTTGGATTTTGGAGGCATTAGGCGCATTCTTGAGAGTTTCGCCGAGCCTCGGCCCGGCGACCAACCTCAACAAGTGCGTTATCACCCCCATCCGTTGCTCTGAGGAAGACATTGCTGCCATCCAGGCGGTCTTTCCATGTCGGCGGCAGGACTTCCCAGTAACCTACCTAGGGGCACCGTTGTCCCTAAAGAAGCCGGGCGTGACTACGAACAACGCCCGGTTGATAAGGTTGCTGCTGCGGATACCTACTTGGAAGGGTAATCTACTCACCAAGATTGGCGGGAAGACGCTATCACGCACGACACTTTCGGCAATTCCGGTTCATGTGTCTATCTCGCTATGCACTCTCCGCTTGGGGTGAATGAGGTTGATAAACGCAGGCGTGCCTTCATATGGGCGTGGCTCGCGGTAATTGCTGAAGGTGGGCAATGCATGGTGGCCTGGCCTATTGTGTGCGCTCCAACGGACTTGGGCGGCCTCGGCCTCCCCGATCTTCAACTACTGAGGGGATACGCCTTGAGGTCGCTACTGGGAGTGGCGGCCCGTGTGCCTGACGCACCATGGGCACAACTTCCATGTCCAATAGAACATCTAGTGGACTACATGTTCGGGCCTCTACAACCATCCAGCTTGGAGATGGTGGCGTGCTCTTTTCTCGGTATGGGCTGCTGCTGGTGGGGCATTCACGTGACCTCTTACCCAATTTATATCGGGCGGTCTCGAGGAATGGCAAGAAGCGGTCGATTCGGGCTGCCCTTTTGGACAATCGGTGGGCACATGATATACAAGGGGCTCCTACGGCGGTGGTTCTTGTCGAGTTTATGGACTGCTGGGACTTCTGCAAAATGTACAACCGGGAGGGTGTCGAGGACCGTTGGATTTGGCGATGGACGTCTAGCGGGCAGTACTCCGCCTCTTCGGCCTACCGTGCTTTCTTCAATGGAAGATCTAGCCTTGCGGGGCCAAAGAGGTGTGGAGCGCCTCGACCACCAAAGGTGAAATTCTTCTTGTGGTCGGCATTGCACGGGCGCCCATGGATCTCCGGAGCGCGAGGTTCGAGCATGGATTGCGGCCTCATTGCGTCTTGCTCGCCTCTGGACCGGGAGATGAGACTATCAATCACTTGCTTACTACGCGGTGCGTCTAAATCGGCAAGTATGGCATCTCATACTCTCTCGCGTCCGGACTTGACCCGGTTGTGCCCCACCGATTCCACACTTGTGGATCGGTGGTCAAGTCTCGCAACATGGTCGCACAAGATGTCCGCGCCCCTTTGACTCTACCGTCTTACCGGTGTCATGGGTTCTTCGGAAGGAGCGCAACAGCGCACTTTCGACGGTGCCGCTTCTTTGGAGTTACGCCTCGCGTCCGCTACAGGTCTTGCTAGAAGAAGGAGACTCTTGGGTACAATTTGGGTACCGCGGTTGTATCACCGCTGCTCCGCATGCTTCCCTAGAGCTTCGCTGCTTTTCTACATAGTCGCGCGACAAGTTTTCTTTTTAAAGTACAACTTTTTAGCTCCACCGTTCTAGCCGGGCCCTTGTGTTTGTGTGTTGCCTAGCTTACCTTTTGGCATCTCGCCGGTTGTATGTGCAGGTTGTAATAAAACTTTCTAACTTCTCTTAATGCAAAGCGGGCACTTTATCCGGTTTGAAAAAAAAATTATCATATATTATAATGAGGTCCTACAGAATAGAAGGAGCGTGTATATACGGCGATGCATTGAGAGTGGTACTTGATGTTTGCTTATATATACGTGGGAAAAGGAACGCAATCCAAATTTGAATGTTTTTTGCCTTTAGTTACAAGTGACTTAATGATGGAGTGATCAAGAAAGCAACGTGTGTTAGCTAAACTATAGCATCGAGTCGGTTTGTAATCTTAGCATTGGATTAGGCAGGTTGGTAGGGGCAAAGCTTGATCTTAGGCGTCTTTGGATCAAGCCGAGCCCGCTTTGGTCGAGTCCGCGCCACGACGTGCTTTCGGGACGCAACGCATGCAGCGGCGAAAACGGCATCGCGATCTTTGTGCGATCGTGGTGCGATGGGGCATCGTATGAGCCCCGGATTGTATCTTTGGACTAGTATAAATAAAGATCAACAAGGACCGGGGAAGGGAAGCTGGTTGGCGGCGCCCACAAAATCTCTTTTCGTTTGCATCCGGTAAAGCCGCGCTCGTGTCCTCGCCGTGGTGACCGTGATCACCACGTTCCGTCGTCGACGTCGTTCCAAGCACGCCGGTGCGACCGCTCCATCAAGTGGTATCGAGCCGAGGAGGGTGCTGAGGAGGTGTCCACGGTGGTGGAGGTGTTGACGAGGAGGCAGAAGGTGCGAAGGAAGAAGGAGGGAGCGTGTACCCGATCACCGACGTCATGGGTGACTCGAACAAGGATGCCGACGTCTTGGTGTTTCTTCTCTGTCCTCGTCCGTCGAAGTATCTGGAGTGATGCTTTGTTATGTAATAGATGTGTCCCTAACCCCAGGAAGTAATCTTTGTACCCTCTTTGTATCTCCAATGGTTTTGTAATCGTCATCGTGTGGACAAGTTCTATCATCTTGATTGCAGTTTTAGAGCTATGGAAATCTCTCGTTAAACTTTCTTGGAAGTTCCGCGAATCTCGGGATGAGATTACATTAAGGGGAAAGGTCAGAACACCCCGTGTGTTACTTACCGCTTAAGCCATGGGTTAGACCAAAAATAAGTTTAGTTATAGTTGGTTGTGTTGTTGGATGATGGTTTGATAGTATAGGTTGGGAATCTGAAATTTGAATCAAATTCAAATTTGAATTGAACTCCAAAACCCTAAATTCCATTCTTTCTTTTACCCCTTTTCTTTTATTCAAAATTTATAAAGAATTTGGGTATGGTTATTAAAGCAAATTTGTAGAGTTTTCAAAGTTGAACAAAGTTGGTATTTTGAGTTTTCAAAGTTTAGTTCAAAAATTTAGAGTAATTTTGAAAATACCAAAATTAGGGTTTTGTCCCCTTTTGATTTAAAAACCATATTTCAAAATCTAAGTAAAATTTGCAAAAACTTCCAAAAGCTAGTTTGTAGATCTTGAAAAAATTAGCCTAAGTCACTTTTTGGAATTTTTCGAGTTCGGGTTCAAATTTGGGGAGAATTTGACGAAATTCGTAAAAGGTTAGATTTAGGTGCTACAAAGAAAATGTGGGGATTTCCTGTTCTCCTCCATGCCGGCCGCCGGGCGGCCGCCGCCGTGGCGTCTTCGCGCCTCTTCGCGCGCCCTCGCCAGCCGCAACGCCTTCGTGAATGCCCCGCCCACGTCCCCGCCCTCTTCCTTCTCCATTTATGACGACGAGGCCGCCGCCCTCTTCTTCTTTTTTCCGCCGCCGCCGGAACCACCTCCGCCCGCCGCCGCTCGTCGCCGCCGAGTCTTCTCTTGCCAAGCCCACTAGCCAGTAAACTCGCAACCTTCTTGCGCTTCTTTGGAACCCGAGCCACACCCACTTCGTCGCCGAATCGCCCGCGCCACCCCATCTTCTCTCCGAGTCGATTCGAACGCCGCCGCGGACTTCACCGTCGATAGTCAGCGTTAAGCTTTAGCTTGCACTTCCTCGTTTTTCCTCCATCTTGATGAGGTAGTCGTGAGCGGCTCGCCCTTTTCCCAGCCGTGACCCGGCTTCGCGGGAACATCGTGCCGAGCCGCCGTCCGCCCCCGTCGTCGCCGTCCGATCTAGCCCGCCCGTGTCCCGTCCAAAACCAACTTGGCGTTCTAGCACCCCGGTGAGCCCCGGCCGCCCTCCTTCTCTCCGTTTTCCTTTTAGTCAATCACCGGCGCCGAACGCAAGACCGCGCCGCGCCAAGAAGAGCATCGCTGCGTCGAAGCCGACGGCGTGTCTCAAGGCCAAAACCAACGATGCATCAGGCGCCGCCACATCGCATTCGGACCGGGCCGACCCAACACTGCTCCAGTGGGCCGGTTCGTTATCGCTTCATAACAGCCGGTCCACCATGCACGCAAAGGCCGTGAAAAAGATCGGGTCGCATACGATGTCGGGCCGCATTCAACCTGAAACCCTTTTTCTTTTATGAAATGTTTTATTCTTTTCTTTATGTTTGAATAGTGTCCGGTTTTGTGAATTTCATATAAATTCAAATATAGCTTCAAAAATTCTAAAAAATTTTTGTAGAGTCTTCTTATGAGTATATCTATTCATGAAAAATTTGAAACTTTGATTTTGAGTAGTTCTTGCATGATTTAAAATACAAATTTTAATTGAAAATGCATCTTCCATGATTTTTTAGAAAATAAAATATTTATTCAAAAAATCATGAAAATTTATTTGGTACTGTTTTTTATGATGTGTCCTACTTGTATAAAAAGTTTGGAGTCGTTTTGAAATGTTTAAATTATTTTCTATCTTAAGCTCTATTATTTTATGTGTTTAAAAGTAATGTTTAGTGTATAATGATTTAGGTTTTTAGTGTGACTTTTTGGTTGTTTTGTGAATCTTGGATCATACCACAATCAAGTGGTCCTTGAGAACTCCTTAGGCAATGGTGATGATATCTTGTAGAGTAGTTCAACAAGTTGGTTTTGTTGGGTTGCAACTTTATCGTGAAGGAAAGTTGTACTCAAGTGTTTATCATTTCATGCATCCATCAAGCATCATATTTATACTTCATCATGCTAAAGCATGCATCCTCATCTACGTGTAGAATATACGAGAGTGAGATGGTTCATGATGGTCGAGCTTCAAGAAGATCCATCTACCATGATATCGAGGTCAAGTATGACTCGGGTGATCTCGTTAAGGAATCTAACTTTTCCTCGCAACACGTGGCAAGCCTCGGTTACATTAAACCCTTCCTTGATGTTTTAAAAGTTTTATATCACTTATGTCTATGCTATGTTGCATTAAGTAATTAGGAGTTGAGTGATAACCTAATTGCCGTATTATCATCCTTGTTTATTTCAATACCATCCTTGATAACCCTGTTTCATTTCGAAAATGCTTAGTGATGCTTAGCCCTCGCTTTAATTAGTTAAGCTTTTTCATCAAAATGTTTTATTTGAGAAGATGGTACTGTTTTCGGAAAAGAAAGAGATGTAGTGATGAATTTGAGATCGGACGGGACGTAGGTTGAAAGCCGGGGAGATACCTAGCCGTGCTTGTCCCGTGTTGGTCGCTTTAAGGACCGTCCGTTGTTTGGATTGTTAAGTTCGGGACTTTTAAACGCATGTTGCGCTCGAGGCCGTTTGGGTCAATGGCACGCCATTTGGCGTCACCCCAGGTCGACGAAACTAATCGCCACATGCCCCGTAAGCCTGATCTCGGGGTGTGCCAAATCGAGAACGGACAACCGCGCAAGACCGGGAGTGGAGAGATGGCGGGAGTAGCATGTACCCACCCTACTTTTGGTCAAACCGTCATTAGGGCCGGGGTAGGGAGGTGGAGTAATCGCGGTGTGCTCGGGTGGCGATGGACCCGGTCCGTTTTGGACGAACCGAGTGAGGGTTGATATATGCAAGCTTAAGTGCTACATATGTCGTGTGGTTAGGGATCCCCGTTTGGTATAATCGGTTCATGAATCGCCGTTGCTTCTGGTTATGGAGACCCGTTCTTACGCCCATTCATCGTAGTAAATGATGGAATATGTTTTTGAGGAAAGAGAGTTGGAATAAGAAAAAATATGTTTGCTCTAGAATAGGATAACCTAGAGTATATGAGTTACTAATTTGAATTAAAAATATTGAAAGTAAGGATTCACTTATAGTAGCTTTTACGCAAAAAAGAGTTCTTGATTCTTGCTAAAGCCTTACCTTGACTCCTAAGACCAGGCATTCCCGAGTCTTCTCCTCTTTTCTTTAGTCGGGTAAGTCTTGTTGAGTACCCCGTACTTTCGGGGTTTGTTAACCCTTGTTGCGGTGTTGACTCATCTTTGTTAACCAAGGTTATGTCGGTGGGCACGCGACATGATCTGCGGTTGTCTTCTAGTCTACTCGGCCTTCCGCAAATTAATTAAGTTAAGTTTACTCAAATGTAACTTACTCTTATTTTGTAAAATTAATGTTATTATTCTTTCTTTTTTTTCGATCTATATTTTTGTATCAAATGTTGTAATATTGTAGCTACTCCTTTGTTGATCCCGGTATGAGTTATCAACAGGGGCTTCTTAAGTTATCGGGTGTATCTCGCACGGTACTGCCGAGGTCTTTGGGACAATGACAAAAGTGGTGGGCCCTTAATTAGGAGGTTCTGTTATTGCGACGTAATGGTATCGGAGCTCATACTTAGGACCAGCTACAATATTACTTTTTTTGAAAACTTCAAAATGATTTTGTAATCTAAAAGTTTTTGAAAGTAACAACTTAAAATGATCTTCTTTCTTTCCTTATGCTTGCTTTGGAAGCTTTTATGAAGATTTTTCCGACGAGTCAAATAAAAGATTTCAAGAAGTTTCATGTCATCTTTTGAAGAACAACTGGAGAGCCAACTTCACCGACAATATTCCGCTAAGTGCTTTTCAACATTTCCTTGGTGTAGAGAAGATAGTATATAAAAAAGTAAAGCCCTATATCTTGCTAACATGATGAAGACAGAGTACACCTAACATTGTGAAGACGTATAGGGCGAGCATGCATCATATCATCCATATAATGTTGATTCTTCCTCTTTTCATTCGGACAACTATTCTTCTTTATAGTTGTTTGTCCTAAATTTTGTCCTATACCAGGTTTTTGGTTAATGGACTTCCATTTGATAATCTTTGCTTCATAAGTTCTAATTTTTGGGAGCTTGCACCTTGCCATGTCAACTCTATTTAAAAGCCTCGACATTACTCCTTGATTTCTCAACTCATACATGTGTTGTATTTTGACTTCTTCAATTTGACACATGTTCTTCGCTTCACTTTGACAACCAACATGTGTTGGTTGAGAGTTGTAATAATTGTGTCCTATGGTAGAACCATGACTGTGGACAGGAAATAGCGTCGAAACACGGGTCTCCTCGTGGATCTGCAGCCATAAGGAAATACTTTAGGGGCGCCGCTATGTCGGGGTCTATGGTCATGATTCACCATAATCCACAATTAATGAGCTTTCACCTTCTTTGCAAATTCTTTTTTTAAAATTCATATCCGTACTCCTCTTCCCTTATCGGTTCTGCGGTCACCTTTTTGTTCTCGATTGCAATCTTGATATCAACTTTGTTGTTTGCAAAATTTCTTACAAGTCAATATATATTTGACATATTTCTTTTCCCACTACTTGTCCCACGGGATTTGTCACCTTGAAATTCCGAAAATTAGATTTCTTTTAAGGGGAAAGATCTTCATATCCCGGATGTTCATGATCATCTTGTTTGCATCATTAGTAAGCATCATTGCATTGCATATGTTGTTTATAGCATTCGTGTAATGCATTTATGATGTTTCCCATGTTATCTAAAAATGATGTTAATGTTGGTTGTTGTTTGTGTTTCACTTGTTAAGCTTTGTGTGTGCTTTGGTTGAACCCTAGTTCAACTAGGATGTTATCGTAAATCTTTGCCACGGCTTATGTTGTACCGTGTGGAACCTGGCCAAGTCTCTGTTGGACCTCTTAGATGTTTCTTCAAGAGAGGAGCCTGATGCCATACAATTTCTCTTTGATCTTTAAAACTTCCTTGGCTTTGATCTTGAAATCACCTTCATATTGACTCCACACCTTGGAACTTCCTTTGGTTGCTATCTTTCCTTTGTAAATCCTTGGTCACCATTAATTTTTTTATCATATGGATTCTCTCCGTAGTTGTGGTTTTGGCCATGGTGTTATGATTAATAATTTCTAATCATGATCCATTACAAAACTACACTAAAGCATTCCCTTGCCGTGAATTTTCCTTGGTTCTTTATCTATATTCTATCCAAGGACTCGTATATCGGATCGCTTGATTTGTGAGTTTCTTACGAAAGTTACAAGAAAGGTGACCCTTGAAGAGCAAGTCACCGACATCAACATTAACGGACTACAAGAAGTGGTAGATAAGGGACTCGCTTAACGATCTTTGAAGGTAACGTTGACCCGGTGTCAAAGCAACTTATGTCGCCCCTGTTAGATCAAGAGGACATGAAAGATTGGAAAGTTGTCCCGTTTCTAATAAGTTCTATGCTGCTGTCTTTTTGGCATTTGATTAGGATTTACCAAGCTACAATCATGTCCAACATTTACGTGACATTGCAAAGAGCATATGGATTATTCATTCGATTTAAAATTTTCTTTGGTCCTGCTCGAGGTTGGGATCAGCGTGGCATTCTATTGGCGCCACGTGTCTTCTCGAATGTCGTGAGCATCCCGCCCCTCTCGCGACTTCGTTTCCGTGTTGCGCCTCGCTTGTGCCTGCACTCGTTTCGTCGAGTCACGCCCGCCGCACCACGCCTTCTTTCTCCCTTTCTCTCTCGGCACCATATCTTTTTGTTGCCATCGCCTTGCACCGCATCGACCCCTCCATGGTCTCGGTCTACTCCTCGTCTCCACGTCGCGGGAATCCTGTCACCCTATGCTTGAGCACGGGCGCACCATAGGCGGTGGCGCTCCACCCGTGGAACGCTTTTGACCCTCCCTCTCTCTCTCGGCTTCCTCTTTCCTCGGGGCGCCGGCATCTCTATCTGCTCCTACGTGATATAAGACGCAACCCAGGTACCTTGCTTCGTCACTTCCATCTCTCCAAAGCCCATCGCAAATCTCCTTCAAGAATCGCAGAGTCGATCTCCTTCTCCAAGGTGAAGCTGTATAGTTCAAGGAGAAACGAGAGCGGAGAAGAAGACGTGAAATCGATCTTGCAAGATCAAGCTCTTACTCGCGGATTCGGTCGCCGTCAAAGGGGTACTACGCATCTCGTTGAAAAAAGAACTCCGAGTTTTCATCTTAGAAGGTCGAGTCTACATCCAGTTAGCTTATGGCCCTAGGATTCATTCTTTGTTTTCTTGACATGTTGTGCCTCCTCGATCCCATCCGTTTTACGGATCTGTTGGGGTCCTTTTGCGTTTTGGTCACTTATCTTCTTGGTGTTTCTTCTCTCGTCCTCGTCTGTCCGAAGTATCTGGAGTGATGCTTTGTTATGTAAATGATGTGTCCCTAACCCCAGGAAGTAATCTTTGTACCCTCTTTGTATCTCCAATGGTTTTGTAATCGTCTATCGTGTGGACAAGTTCTATCATCTTGATTGCAGTTTTAGAGCTATGGAAATCTCTCGTCGCTTTCTTGGAAGTTCCGTTCGAATCTCGGGATGAGATTCGTTATGGGGAAAGGCTGTAACACCCCGTGTTACTTACCGCTTAAGCCATGGGTTAGACCAAAAATAAGTTTAGTTATAGTTGGTTGTGTTGTTGGATGATGGTTTGATAGTATAGGTTGGGAATCTGAAATTTGAATCAAATTCAAATTTGAATTGAACTCAAAACCTAAATTCCATTCTTTCTTTTTACCCCTTTTCTTTCATTCAAAATTTATAAAGAATTTGGGTATGGTTATTAAAGCAAATTTGTAGAGTTTTCAAAGTTGAACAAAGTTGGTATTTTGAGTTTTCAAAGTTTAGTTCAAAAATTTAGAGTAATTTTGAAAATACCAAAATTAGGGTTTTGTCCCCTTTTGATTTAAAAACCATATTTCAAAATCTAAGTAAAATTTGCAAAAACTTCCAAAAGCTAGTTTGTAGATCTTGAAAAATTAGCCTAAGTCACTTTTTGGAATTTTTTCGAGTTCAGTTCAAATTTGGGGAGAATTTGACGAAATTCAGAAAAGGTTAGATTTAGGTGCTACGATGCTTGAGGGATTTCCACTGTTTCTCCTCCATGCCGGGCTGCGGCGACCGCCGCCGCCTTTCAAGGCCTTCGCCAGCGCTGGCCGCGTGCCCCGCCACCGCAACGCCTTGTGAATGCCCCGGCCCGTCCCCGTCCTCTTCCTTCTCCATTTATGACGACGAGGCCGCCGTCCTCTTCTTCTTTTTCTTCCGGCCGCCGCCTCACCGCCTCCCCGCGCCGCCGTTCGTCGCCGTCGAGTCTTCTCTTGCCAAGCCCACTAGCCAGTAAACTTCGCAACCTTCTTGCGCTTCTTTGGAACCCGGCCGCGACCCACTTCGTCGCGGAATCGCCAGCGCCACCCCATCTTCTCCGAGTCGGTCGAACGCGCCGCCGCCGACTTCACCGTCGATAGCCGCGTTGGTAAGCTTAGCTTGCACTTCCTCGCGTTTTCCTCCATCTTGATGAGGTAGTCGTGGCGGCTCGCCCTTTTCCCAGCCGTGACCCCAGCTCGCCGGAACATCGTGCCCGAGCCCGTCGTCGTCCGTCGTCGCCGTCGATCTAGCTCCGCCTCGTGTCCCCGTCCAAACCAACTTGCGTTCTAGCACCGGTGAGCTCTGGGCCCTCCTTCTCTCCGTTTTCCTTTTTTAGTCAATCACCGGCGCCGGAACGCGACCGCGCCGCCGCGCCCTGATGAGCATCGCGTCGAAGCCGACGGCGTGTCTCCGGTAGGGCCAAAACCAAAAGATGCCAGGCGGGCACATTCGCATTCCGCGGACCGCCCCAACATTCCGATGGGCGGTTCGTTCGCTTCATAACAGGCGGTCCACCATGCACAGTAGCAGGCCGTGAACGATCTTGGGCGTATACGATGTCGGGCGATTCAACTGAAACCCTTTTCTTTTTATGAAATGTTTTATTCTTTTCTTTATGTTTGAATAGTGTATGCGGTTTTGTGAATTTCATATAAATTCAAATATAGCTTCAAAAATTCTAAAAATTTTTGTAGAGTCTTCTTATGAGTATATCTATTCATGAAAAATTTGAAACTTTGATTTTGAGTAGTTCTTGCATGATTTAAAATACAAATTTTAATTGAAAAATGCATCTTCCATGATTTTTAGAAAATAAAATATTTATTCAAAAATCATGAAAATTTATTTGGTACTGTTTTTATGATGTGTCCTACTTGTATAAAAAGTTTGGAGTCGTTTTGAAATGTTTAAATTATTTTCTATCTTAAGCTCTATTATTTTATGTGTTTAAAAGTAATGTTTAGTGTATAATGATTTAGGTTTTAGTGTGACTTTTTGGTTGTTTTGTGAATCTTGGATCATACCACAATCAAGTGGTCCTTGAGAACTCCTTAGGCAATGGTGATGATATCTTGTAGAGTAGTTCAACAAGTTGGTTTTGTTGGGTTGCAACTTTATCGTGAAGGAAAGTTGTACTCAAGTGTTTATCATTTCATGCATCCATCAAGCATCATATTTATACTTCATCATGCTAAAGCATGCATCCTCATCTACGTGTAGAATATCACGAGTGAGATGGTTCATGATGGTCGAGCTTCAAGAAGATCCATCTACCGATGATATCGAGGTCAAGTATGACTCGGGTGATCTCGTTAAGGAATCTAACTTTTCCACGCAACACGAGGCAAGCCCCCCTACATTAAACCCTTCCTTGATGTTTTAAAAAGTTTTATATCACTTATGTCTATGCTATGTTGCATTAAGTAATTAGGAGTTGAGTGATAACCTAATTCTTTGCATTATCATCCTTGTTTATTTCAATACCATCCTTGATAACCTGTTTCATTTCGAAAATGCTTAGTGATGCTTAGCCCTGCTTAATTAGTTAAAGCTTTTTTCATCAAAATGTTTTATTTGAGAAGATGGTACTTGTTTTCGGAAAAAGAAAGAGATGTAGTGATGAATTTGAGATCGGACGGGGCGTAGGTTGAAAGCGGCGGGGATACCTAGGCGTGCTTGTCCCGTGTTGGTCGTTTAAGGACCGTCCGTTGTTTGGATTGTTAAGTTCGGGACTTTTTGAACTCATGTTGCGCCTGAGGCCGTTTGGGTCAATGGCACGTCGATGGCGATCACCCCGTCGTCGGGCGAAACTAGCTGGCCACATGCCCCTTAAGCGATCTCGGGGGTGTGCCAAATCGAGAACGGACAACCGCGCGCCTTGGGAGTGGAGAGATGGCGGGGAGTAGCATGTACCCACCCTCTTGGTCAAACTGTCATTAGGGCGGGGGTAGGGAGGTGGAGTCTCTTGTGCTCTCGGGTGGCGATGGACCCAGTCCCGTTTTGGACGAACGAGTGAGGGTTGATATATGCAAAGCTTAAGTGCTACATATGTCGTGTGGTTAGGGATCCCCAACCGGTATAATCGGTTCATGAATCGCCGTTGCTTCTCGGTTATGGAGACCCGTTCTTCTGCCCATTCATCGTAGTAAATGATGGAATATGTTTTTGAGGAAAGAGAGTTGGAATAAGAAAAATATGTTTGCTCTAGAATAGGATAACCTAGAGTATATGAGTTACTAATCTGAATTAAAAATATTGAAAGTAAGGATTCACTTATAGTAGCTTTTCTGCAAAAGAGTTCTTGATTCTTGCTAAAGCCTTACCTTGACTCCTAAGACCAGCATTCCTGAGTCTTCTCCTCTTTTCTTTAGTCGGGTAAGTCTTGTTGAGTACCCCGTACTCAGGGTTTGTTAACCCTTGTTGCGGTGTTGACTCATCTTTGTTAACCAAGGTTATGTCGGTGGGCCGCGACATGATGCAGTTGTCTTCTAGTCTACTACTCGGCTTCCTTAAATTAATTAAGTTAAGTTTACTCAAATGTAACTTACTCTTATTTTGTAAAATTAATGTTATTATTCTTTTTACGCACTCGATCTATATTTTTTGTATCAAATGTTGTAATATTGTAGCTACTCCTTTGTTGATCCCGGTATGAGTTATCAACGGGGGCTTCTTAAGTTATCGGGTGTATCTGCACGGTTGTCGGAGGTCTTTGGGACAATGACAGTGCGTGTGGGCCCAGAATTAGGAGGTTATTACATGCATCGCTCTAGGAGCGCGATGATGAGAGGAGTTCCCACGAAGATGCACTCCATCTTTGGCGAACAAAAAGTCGACCAAGGAGGCTTGGGAAGCAATCAAATCTATGCGTCTTGGTGCGAGCGCGTGAAGGAGGTGAATGCACGTAAACTGCTGGCTGAGTTTGAATCGATCTCGTTCAAGCCGGGAGAGTCCATCGATGATTTTGTCGTGAGAATTAGCAAACTTCGCGACAGTCCCGAAGGGTCTTAGTGAAACAAGCATAGATGACACTCGGGTGGTGAAGAAGATCCCGAGTTGTGCCCCGGAGGTATAATCGGTGGCGTATCGATCGAAGTTGATCAAGGATCTGAAGAACCTCTCCATCGAGGAGCTTGTTGGTTGTTTTTCGGGCGTGGAAGAACGGATGGAGTCATCGGTTGAAGAGGTGACCGAGAAGGCCGGGAAATTGCTCTGACGGAAGAGGAGGGGCTGCCAAGAACAAATCTAAGATGGTGATGAATCAATCCTCATCGTGCGGAAAGAAGTCCGGTGGGCGAAATGGCAAAAGAAAGATAAACCACGGGTGCGCGACAAGCGGTGCTCGTGATGCCGGCAACAAGGAGGAGGGTGAGAAGTTTCAACCACGTCGTAATGGGAGGTGTGGCAAGTGTGGCATCTTTGGCCATTGGGCGAGAATGCGAGAATAAGAAGGGCGCAAAGGAGGAACAACAAGAAGCGGCTCATCACGTCGCGGTGGCGCCGGAGAGCACGGTGCACTAATGGCGGCCGGCATATGTAACCCAGTGCGACATTCGGATGAGCGTGTGTTCACGAACCAGAACGTGTGTTCCCATCGTCCTGGCTGGAGCTTGGGTGCTTGACACGGTGCCACAAACCATATGACGGAGAGCCGTGGAGTGGTTCATCGAGTTGGATGAGTCCGTTCATGGAGCGGTCGATTTGGCGATGGGTCCAAGGTGGCGATTCATGGCGTGGAGTGCAAAGTGACCCTTATCGGGAAGCAATCAAGATCATCGAGTCTTTGTCGGAGGTGTACTATATTCCTTCTCGAAGTGTAACATTGTCGGCCTAGGACAAGCCGGAGGAAGGTGGTTGTCGTGTTGAGATCGACAAGGGCGTCATGGAGGTGTTTGAGCCGCCGTGTAACCCCGGAGCGAAGTGTGGTGTGATGATCCGTCTTTGTGCGAAAAGGATCGACCAGACGATCAAGGCGAACATTGATTCTCCCGTGCGTCTTCCGACGGGTCGATGAAGTAGCATGGCTTTGGCATGCGGGTATGGTCATTTAAATTTCAGGTCCCCGTGGGAGCTCGGGTCCAAGGAGATGGTTGATGGCCCGCCGTGATCCGCCGGCGGGGCATGTTTGTCACGGCCGCGCCCTACGAAGCAACACCGCAAAACCATTCCCTCGGGCGCCCAACTATCGTGGCATCGGTGGATCGGATCTAGTCCATGCCGACCAGGTGGCCAAGTGAGTCCACCTCGCCTGGAGGCAAGGCCTACTTCCTACCGATCGTTGACGACTTGGCCGGTACATGTGGATCGAGGCGCAGCGACCACGAAGACGAAGCAACGGCGTTCGTGAAGTTCAAGAAGGCTACGAGCTGAGTCCGGGCGTAAGGCGAAGGCTTTCCGAACTGATCGTGGTGGAGAATTCAACTCCGGTATGTTTATAACCTTCTGCGTGGATCATGGAATCGGGCACAACAAGACGCGATTTTGCATTCACCGCAGCTGAATCAGCGTTGTTGAACGACGGAATCAAACCGTCGTGGAGATGGCTCGTTGCCTGATGAAGAGCATGCGGGTGCCTCCACGTTTCTGGGGTGAAGCTGTCTTGGTGGCTGGTACCGCTCAATCGGTCTCCGACGAAGAGCTTGAATGGCAAAACGCCGTTTGAGGCCTGGTTTGGCGAAAAACCTGCGGTGAAACACCTCTGCGCACATTGGGTCGCGTGACTTATGCAAAAGAAGACGGGTCCCGGGTGAACAAGTTGTCGATCGTTCCATGCCGGAGTCTTCTTTGGTTATGAACCGGGCACAAAGGGGTGCGAGTTTATGTTCGGTGAAAGGGAGGTTGATGATCTCGCGTGATGTCATATTCGATGAGAAGAAGCCATGGAATTGGGGGAGAAACCAGCAAAATAAGATGATTCAGTCTCTGAAGTCTCTGAAACTTTCGAGTTGAGTGGTTCGATGATACTGTTCATAGTCCAACAATACGGTGCGATGCGAACGAGCGAGCGACAATGGTGGTGCCGATTCTGGCGATACAATTCCATCGGCGGGGTGATGATCCTTCATCCCCGCATACTCCGATCCATCCACGGCCCGGCCGATAGCGTGGGCCACACCACCCACTGGTGCCTCGGTTGATTCTGAAGGTGTGCCACAACGTTTGAGAATGTTGCCTCGACTGCTTTCGAGTCCAATCGAAGAGGTTCGGGGTTTTGAGTACAGCGGGGCGTGCCTGGTGGCAGCTGAGGAGCCGAGCTGTGTTGATGATGCTATGACACAAACGTGTTGGAGAAGGGCGATGCAGCTCGAGATGGAGTCGATAGAGGAGAACAGAACCTGGACAGCTATTGATCTCCCCGACAAAGCATAAGGCCATTGGCCCGAAGTGGGTCTTCAAAGTTAAAAAGGATCCTGATGGCAATATTGTCAAGTATAAAGCACGCTTGGTAGCAAAGGGCTACGCTCAATGTCAAGGGATAGATTTTGACGAAGTGTTTGCTCCTGTGGCCCGAATTGAGGCTTGTAAGAGTTCTCGCTAGCACCGGGCAAAGCACACTTTGGGTGGCAAGTTCATCATATGGGCGTAAAGTCAACTTTCTTGAGCGGTGATTTGTGCGAAGCGATTAATGCGTGCAGCCTCCTCCGTTTTCGTGGGTTGGGAAGGAGGGGGGCAGGTGTTGAGATTGTTGAAGGCACTTTGTATGGTCTTCGACAGGCACCGAGAGCGTGGTATGCAAAACTTGACAGAGAATTGCTTGCTCTTGGTTTTGAAAGAAGCAAGCTGGAACATGCCATGTACAGGAGAAGCTCCGGACAGTCTTTCTTACTTGTGGGAGTCTACGTGGATGATCTAATTATCTCTGGTCCTTGTGCTGATGAAATCAAGAAATTCAAGACTGAGATGATGAGGAAATTCAAGATGAGTGATCTGGGACTTCTAAGCTATTATCTGGGCATTGAGGTGAAGCAAGGAGACACAGGTATCACTCTGAGTCAAAGTGCTTATGCACTAAAAATTTTGGAGAAGGCAGGGATGGCAACATGTAACTCCTGTGATACTCCAATGGAAAGTAGACTGAAGCTAAGCAAGGGAAAGGAAGATGATGTGGTTGATCCAACCACTTACAGAAGTGTGATAGGCAGCCTTCGTTACATTGTGAATACTAGACCTGACCTGGCCTATGCTGTTGGGGTCGTAAGTAGACACATGGAGGCGCCGGGGAAGGAGCATTGGATAGCAGTAAAACGCATCCTGAGATATCTGAGAGGTACAAGTGCTTATGGCTGCAAGTATGAGAAGGGGACTGAGCTGAAACCAATTTTGCTTGGATATAGCGACAGTGACTTTGCAGGTGATATGAATGATAGGAAAAGCACAACAGGTTTTGCATATTTCCTTGGCAGCAGCATTGTTACCTGGGCATCACAGAAACAAAGGATAGTGGCTTTATCCTCATGTGAAGCTGAATATGTTGCAGCTGCTGCAGCTGCGTGTCAAGGCATTTGGCTAAGCCGACTGATTGCTGATATGCTAGGTGTGAAGGAGGCGACGGTGAAGCTGCTCATGGACAACATGTCCGCGATTGCTCTGAGCATGAATCCGGTGAACCATGATCGAAGCAAGCACATTGACACTAAGTATCATTTTCTTCGTGAATGCATCAGGATGGCAAGGTGGAGGTGGAACACGTTGGTACGGCGAATCAGCTGGCTGATATCTTCACCAAGGAGCTTGCAAGGGTGCGGTTTGTTGAGTTGAGGACAGCACTGGGTGTCGTCGAGATGAAATAGGTTTTAGGGGGTGATTTGTTAGCTAAACTATAGCATCGAGTCAGTTTGTAATCTTAGCATTGGATTAGGCAGGTTGGTAGGGGCAAAGCTTGATCTTAGGAGTGCTGGATCAAACCCAGGCCCAGTTTGGTCGAGTCCGCGCCACGACGTGCTCAGCGCACGTAACGCATGCCGCGGCGAAACGGCATCGCGATCTTTGTGCGATCGTGGCGCGATGGGGCATCGTATGAGCCCTGGATTGTATCTTTGGACTAGTACAAATAAAGATCAACAAGGACCGGGGAAGTTGTTGGTTGGCAGCGCCCACAAAATCTCTTTCGTTTTGCATCTGTTAAAGCTGCGCTCGTGTCCTCGCCGTGGTGACCGTGATCACCACGTTCCGTTGTCGACGTCGTTCCAAGCACGCCGGTGCGATCTGCTCCATCAACGTGTGACTGATTTTGGACTGCACCATCAATTCAACCCCCAAAAAAACACAATATGAGTTTAGTGGTTTCCTTCAAACTACTAGAACAGAAAGGATGTGAACATAGATTAAGAAGCAGCGTACATAGCTAGGTCTGTGTGGTACGTGCTTGCATTGTTCGAGCACAGTAATTGATGTAGCAGGAGAGAGAAACAAAACAAGGAAGCAGAACAGAGACTACACAGAGCAGCAGTTACTTGTTCAGGCACACATGCAGTTTAAGTAGCAGCTGCTGCTGCTTTGGCTGTTTGCCAATGTCACTGTTTTCCTGAAATGGGTGATTCAGAAGCAGCCAGCGGCAGGCAGAGAATACAAACAGCCCAACACTCCTTCTCAACCTCTTGACAGTGGTCTTTTCTACTAAGGTGTGCCTCTTTGCTCTTTGTCATTGATTACAGATATGGAGGATAGATTCCCCTTTGTACTGTATTCCAGTAGTAGGCAATAGCTTAAAATCCCAACGCCTCCAATTCTTAGACGTTACCGAACACGTTGGAGTTTCCTCTGGAGTGAAGACTAGAGACATACTTCTTGTTCGAGTATCTCGCTGACACACCGGCATGTCTCAAGAACCTGCCCGCTCTGGATTTATATATGCATGCTGTCTATGACGAAGGACGACACAATTATGAGTGTACAGTAAACTCATGGCCAGCATGTGTTTCCTGCCACCAGCTGGTGCTACCTCACAACAGGCGGTTAAACAAACAGGCCAGAAGCATTATATACATAAGGAACTCTGCTTCCTTCTTTATTTGATAACTGATGCATCTATATGGCAATGAAAAAAGGCAATTTAAAGTTTCAAAAAGGGCAATTTAATGTATTTATTAATACCATAGCATGGGGCCAACAATCCCTTCAAAGATTGATCTCCTAATAATCTTCAGAATCAATACTGCGGGAAGGTGAGGTTCCGCTGCTTGCGAGCTCGATGGTCTGAACGACGTGAGTCATCAGTGTGCCCTCCTCGCCGACTCGATGGTGATGCCGAGTTTATTTGTTTCGTTTTTTGTTTTCTTTAATACTTTTAACATTTTTAATTTCAGCTATTAAAAATTCCAGTAACAGAAAATCCCTCCTGGTTTCTCATCAAAACAAAAAAAAGGTCTCCATGGTGCTTCGTATGTTCCTGGATGTTCCTCACTCTCAGGATACATATTCACAACTGAGACTAGAGGAGGTTACACGAGGAAGATGAGTTGGTTACAGTCGAGTGCCTTCTCCGATACAGTCAACACAAAGGCCACTCCTCGCTTGTGCTGGCCTGAATGCGCTGAAATATTGCACTGACGGGCATGCTCTTCACTTCATCTCCCGTACGTGCTTTATTTGCTTGGAGCCTCTCTTCAGCCATGTTGATTTCTCATGACAATGCTCTTCTCTGCTACATGCTAGGTAAAGCAGTGGGCTGATAATCTAAGCATCCAGCCCCTGTCTCGGTGAAGATGGATACATGAGGAATTCGTGTATGCACCATGCATCCCCAAAGTTTACAGCTTATAGTTTACAATCCCAATACCTCCAGTTCCTAGACTACACTGCACCGATCCAATTGAAATTTCCTCTAGCGTGAAGACTAGAGTCACACTTCTAGTTAATAGCTCGCTGCCGCACCGCGCGCATGAGTAGGTTTGGCTGAAGAACATAGCCCTCCTGATTTATATATGCATATGCTGCCTTTAATTTGAGGGGCACAATTACTAGTGCACAGTAAACACATGCCTGCTACCCCACGCTTGACTTTTATTGTTATGTCTGTAGTTATATTCTATGGGCAATGAGTTCATATGTATGAACAGTTCAATGACAGGTGGTTACACGAATGGGAACATTATAATTAAAAAAGGAACTCTGCTTCCTTCTCTAGTTTCTCTAGTAACTGAGATGCATGTCTAACAAAAAAGGAGCAATTTAAACTATTATATTAATACATTGTAAAAAGGAACCCGTGAAAGTGTCTACAAAGAGTTAATCATGTAAAAAATATGAAAAAAAAAAAAATCCTATACCTTACAATGTTATAGTGATGTAACTAATTAGATTAAATCAAAGAATCAATAAATAATGCAATTAACAGACACTAAAATTAATAAAAGTAGTGCCAAATAATAGTATATATAAACTATAAAACATATATTTCTAACATTGGAATTTTTACTAGTTTAATTTCCATATTTTGATGAAAATAGATAATAAAAAGTCAGTGTATTGCTACAAATAAAGTTAAAAGTCATGTCTTTTACTCTCAAGTGCTAAAAGTTATCTTTTTATACTGTCAGATTCTATGATGGTATAATGGATTAGTTTAAATCAAAGAGTTCATGCCTAATACAAATAACAAAGAGTAAATTCAAAACAATAAATGAATGAAAATAACAATTGGATTTTTCTAAGTGTTTTTTTTTTTTGGAAAGAAAATGACAAAAAAAATTATTTGGCATTTTTTATCTGTTTTTGCTATTCACATGACTTGTGATAGCATAGTTGGGTTGTTCCCAGGTTATAAAGAATGTTTTACTATTTTTTATCTTAATTGTGATATGAGTGAGGTATGGAGCAACTGAGAAGACTACACAAGATTCTCTAGCTCTGCATGGTGGTGGCACGACTTGCTGCAGGCGCACTACCCCACAACACCAAATGATCTGGCAGCGGCATGTAGTCTGATGCTAAAAACATTTATTAGCGTCAGTTATCAGCTGGCACTGTAAGTCATGACGCTAAAATTCTTTAGCGTCAGACAGTCTATTGCGGTGAATATTTTTAGCGATAGCATGCCCGCATACTATATAATGAGCGCGGTGGCAGGCATAGGGTGGGCTCGGTGGCGGCACGGCCAAACTCACAAGAGTTAGTTTTGTTGCCTTGCAACGAGACACGCATAGGAGGCATGTTTCTTTCCATGAAAGGGAGACAGGCGTGGGAGCGAGCAGACATCGGATAACAGCATGCAGAACCATGGGACCTATGTTAGAATATCATTCCAGTAAATAGCGTTTGCTCCGTGGTGATTACAGAAACCGCCACGGAAATTTAAAAAAAAAACACCAGGGAAGTTAATTTCTGTAGTAGTGTTCATGCCCTCGACATGCCTGAAAGCAGAGAATACAAGCAGCAGAGCTGCTGGGATTTCCGTATCTGTCTTCTGTGCTACCTGCTAGGTATTATGCAGCCAACCAATGGCTGGTAACAACTCGTGATAGTGCCCTTCTTCTGCTGAAATCATTAGTTACGAACCATCCATGCATGATGAATTCACATTTGTACTTTACTCCTCCATTGGACAATAGCTTAAAAACTCAATCCCTAATTTTTCTAGACTACACTGCATCGATTGGAATTTCCTCTAGTGTAGTCAAGACTAGAGACGCTTCTAGTTCCAGCTTGCTGCTGCACCCTACGTCCTGTTTGGCTGAACTGCCCCCCCCTAATTATGAGTCCACAGTGAACACATGACAAGCAGGTGTTTCCTGTTATGAGATGGCTGCTATCTTAAAACTTTATTGTTACGTAATTGTAGTCTATGGACTATGGATACATTCATATAAAAACAGGACTCCGCTTCCTTCTCTAGTAACCGATGCATCACGCATGACAGGAACATAATTGCTAGCACGGTGCAATTGGAAAGCTCAGTTCAGTTCCTTGGTGCCATGAATTGAGTTTCACTTATGCATCCCTGTGGCATGTCATGTGGCATAGTGGGAGTGAAGGAGTGCGTGGAGTATGTATTGCCCTATGTACTGTACTCCAGCGTCATGCAACAGCTTAAAATCCCAGTCCCTCCTATGCCTAGACTACACTGCACCGTACCCATTGGAATTTGCTCTACAGTGAAGACTGCATACACTTCTAGTAGTTCTAGCTTGCTTCTGCACCCCACATCATGTTTGGCTAAAAAACCTGCCCAACCTGCCCCCTCCTAATTTGTATACGCATTCGCTGCCTTCTGGCAGCTATAAAGTACCTCACAACTTTATCATTTTGTAATTGTAGTTCCATGGTGCCGTGAATGGAGTTCCACACTCATGAATTGTATGGCGTGTCGAGTGCCACTGTGAGAGAAAGCAGCACTATATATAGGCCCATGTGGCACTACGGCACCGGCAGTGTGAGAGTCAAGCAGGTGCCTTCTGCACAATTTGCGTACAGGTGGTTTATATAAAAGGAGAGCCATTTAATCTGTTATATTAATACACAATTTTCAACAAAATGAGACAACCACATTTATATAAAAGGAGAGCCATTTAAGTGTCATGGAGATTCTGACATCAATAAAAAAACATATTATTTCAGCAAGAGTTTAGAAAGAAAATACCCAAAAAAAAACAGTCCCTATAAAAATAAATTGTATAGAAAAATCTTGAATAATATATTTTGATCTCCAAATAAATTAGAATGAAAAATAAATATATATTAAATAGTCCATGTAAATTGTAACTACGATGTGCAAATTTATCATTCAATTTTTTTTTTTTTCAAATAGTCGTGTGGTTTCCGTGACTGAAAAAAGACGGTTAAAATTAAGGTCACGGTGAAAAAAAAAAATCAAGAAGTTATATTTAAAAGTTTATATAATACAAGCATAATCCTTCCTTGCTACTCATCCCTCCACTGTATCCCTTATGTTTTCTTATTTAATTTCTGTTGCTAACACGGTCATTCTACTGGAACTCCATGTTGAGACGATTGCCAATGAAAATTCGCAAGTAGTGACTTTTGATGTTGGTAGACTGTCTCCACGTCAAACCTTGCAACCTTGAAGGTGCCTGTAAGAGAATGCGGAACGAACATGTCGAGAGCTGGTAGCCATTTAGCAGCGATCTAGTGATTGCAACAACTACAAATGCCAGAAGATCGTGCTCTCTAGATCAGTATTGGCAATGTCCTGAGGTGCGTGCATGACGAGAGCTGGTAGCTATTCAGCAGCGTCCACGTCGCGAAGGAGTCATCCGACAAACATTTTCAAACAGAGAACACCTCTCATGTCTACTAAAACAGTGACTGGGATTGTTTCTTGCGTGCTGTTCTAGACTCGCATCGAGGACGTGGAGAGAAGATGTGGTTAAATTCCCGGCACCACCCATGTCTAGAAAAATGAGGCAATGCCAGACACAGGAAAAACAGAGCAATTGGCCAGTGGAAGCTACTCCACAAGGCTCATTATTATGGTCACCGTGTGGCCTCATCCTATATATATAGCAGCCGTGCATGTCCAAAGGCCACAGAAATTGGTTAAACAAAAGGGCCAGGAGCATTATATACATAATAAAGAACTCTGCTTCCTTCTTTATTTTGTAACTGATGTATGTGCTGTTTAATGTAAACAGAGCAGTTTAATGTATTTGTTAATACAGCAGCATGAGGCCCGCGATTGCATTCCAAGGTTCATCTCCTAATAATCTACAAAATCAAGACAGCGGGAAGGAGCGCATGCGCGGATCTTCTGCCTGCGAGCTCCATGGCGGATGATGGAGCGGGCACATGGAGGGGCAGTGCACCATGCATCGATGGACAACAGGTGACACAGATCTCTTGCAGCCGGCGCCTCCATGTGTTCTTCCAACGTCAATGCTTCACCTGTTGCTGCCGCTACTCCTGGTCGTGGTCGAGACGACGATGCTCCATTTGTTGCCGCAGCCACCCCTGCTCCAGTAGTGATTGTTCAAGTTTAAAGGGATGGAAACTCGTGGGTAAGGAAGCGATGCAAATAGGAGACTGACAGTCGAAAACAACTATCCGCTTCGGTGTGTATCAGTTTCGTGAGTGGTGAACGCCCATGGTGGAAAATTAAATTCTTTGGCAGCAACTGAGTGACTTGAATGTTAGTGTGTTGTGGGAACCTCTTGATGACGTGGCTTCACGAAATCGCTGATAAGTCGGCAGTGGGTTCCTCCTATTTAGGCATAGTAGATAGTAGATTCTGTTCATTTTGTTTGTTTCGTTGTTTTTGTTTCTTGAATTTGTGAACTTTTAAATTTCAGCTATGGAAAAAATCCAGTAGCGAACAATGCTTCCGACCTGTTTCTCATCAAAATAAAAAAAAATGTCACAATGGTGCTTCTTATGGTCTTGGATGTTCATCACTCTCAGGAAACATATTCAGAACTAAGACTCTAGGAGTTACACGAGGAAGACAAGTTGGTTACAGAGGAGTTCCTTGTTCAATAGTCAACAGAAAGGCCACACCTCGGGCTAAGTGCGCTGAAATAATCATCTCCTCAACGTCCTCTATTTGCTTCAACTCTCTGCGGTGCCGATTTGTCATGACAGCGCTCTTCTCTGCTACATGCTAGGTAAAGAAGTGGGTTGATAATCTAAGCATTCAGATACATGATGAATTGGTGTATGCACCATGCATCCCCGAGGCTTACAGCATATATAGCTTATAATCTCAATACCTCCAGTTCCTACACTACACTGCACCGACCCACTTTAAATTTCCAATATAGTGGAGACAGAGACACACTTCTAGTTCTAGCTCGCTGCCGCACCCTGCATCCTGTAAGTCTGGCAGCAGAACATAGCCTCCTGATTTATATATGCATATGCTGCCTTTAATTTGCAGGGCACAATTACTAGTGTACAGTAAACACATGCCTGCTACCCCATATATGACTTTATGGTTATGTAGTTGTACTCTATGGGCAATGAGTTCATCTATATCAACAGGGCAATGACAATGGGAGCATTTATATTTAAAAAAGAAACTCTGCTTCCTTCTCTAGTAACGGATGCCTGTCTAACAAGAAAGAAGAAATTTAAATTGCTATTATATTAATACATTGTTAAAAGGAACCTGTGAAAGAATGTGTCTACGAAGAGCCAATCATGTAAAAAGATGAAAAAAAATCATATACATTACGATGTTATAATGATGTAACTAATTTGATTAAAGCAAAGAATCAATACCCAATGCAATTAATATACAACAAATTAACAAAAGTTTTGATCAATTGCGTTTGTAGTTTCATCGCCCTAAGGAACATCCATTCATATAAATCATGTTCGACACATGCACTTAATTTTTACCTTTCCTATTACAGAAATTCTGATAACATTTTTTCATTTTGAAAGACCATGTTTTGATCAATTGCGTTTATAGCTTCATCGTCCCTTAGGAACACAATACCATTTTTCATTCCCTCCATTCGAGCTGCACAAATCTATACCGGGGCAGGTGACTGATCTTGGACTGCACAGTCAAAACTCAACAGAGTAATAAATTGTATGAGTTGGTGGCTTTGTTCTAGCGACTAGAACACCATGTCAAGATGTACAATGGACAAAATGGAAAGTTGAGCTAGGCACTATCACAATGGATGTCAAGTCTGATTGAGAAGTAGCTAGCTTGGTCTTTCTTGTATTGCTTGACAAGGAAGCCGAAACATGTCGCGGCGCAGCTCCCACAGATCTCCCAGTGACAGCAGGTCTGGAACCAGAGGTCGTCGGCTCTCCTCTACATAGGAAACATGAGCACAGCTCCCACGTCCGCCGGGGTCTCCTTCCTGTTCGGCCCGTCTAGGGCAGCAAATCAGGACTTCACGAGACACTCAATGGCCCCAAGGACAAAGAGAGCGAATAAATGCATTTCGGCAGTGGAGGGGAGGATATGTACCTATCTGCCGGGAAGAACTGTGGTGGCACTGCCACCGGCCGGAACACCTGATCCCCGCACCAAAACGTCGGCTATCACAATGAATACACTGCTCAACCTCAGTGTGCCGAGGATGACTTCCACCGTAGGACCATGTGGGCGGGTGCGGTGTTTCTGGGTCGAGGATGGAGAGAGGCACGACGCCTCCTCGGAAGGCTCCCTGTTGAGATGGAACAACATAATCAGTTATTCGCACTCAGGCATTCAGAGGTTCAGGCTGCTTTGGCTGTTTACCCGTTATACGTGGCACTGTAGAACAGGTAGCAGCCCTAAGCAACAGAGAATACAAGCAGCCGAAAATCCCTAGGCTTTCCGTGTGTGTCTTCTCTGGAGATCGTGATAGTGCTACCTGCTAGGTAAAGCAGCTAGCTGATGCCTGGTTACAGCTCGCGAAATCATCAGTTACGAACCATGGATGACGAATTCGTGTTAGTACTATACTCCTTCCTATATATGACCATAGCTTAAAATCTCAGTGCCTCCAATTCCTAGACTACAGTGCACCGTACTGATTGGAATTTCCTCTAGAGTAATGAAGGCTAGAGATGCTTCTAGTTCTAACTCGCTGGCGCACCCCATGTCCAGTTTGGCTGAACAACCTGCCCCAACCTGATTTATATATGCAAGCTGCCTTTGATGAAGGGGTAGGACACAATTACGACTGACCAGCACGTGTTTCCTGTACCAGATGGCTGCTACCATACAACATTATTGTTAAGTAATTGTAGTCTTTTGGACCATGGATACATTCATATAAGCAGTGCAATGACAGGTGGTTATAATAAGTCGTGTGCAGATTGCATAAAGGGGGATTGATTTTTCGATGAGAGAACGAAACATCCAATAGAAGCTCCCACATACGTGCAAGTTAGCAACGGCACTGTGACTCACCCTTACACCTAGGCTAGGCATGGAGCCAGAATTTTTGATGATGAGATTGGCGTGTTACATAAAAAAGGGCCGGGATCGAGTGTCCGAGTGTTGGGTATTTGGGTATTGAGAATTCAGAAAGTAGAATGCGGGTGTCCTCTTGGCTCGGTTCTTTGGTGGCCTAGAAAAGTTCTCTTCAAATGACATATGTGGAACTGAAACAAAGCCGAATCAAATGACTAGACGACTCTATGCATATCAATACGAAAAGTTCCAGATACAACTTCGTTGCCTGTGTTGTGGAGACGACTGGTGCAGGGCGCAATTTGGGTTTTGCCCATTTGTATTTTATTCCTATGGTTGCATCGAGTGATAATAATTGCATAATAATTGAACCTGTGATGGAGATCCCAATGGGTTTAACGAAGCAATAATGGGGCTGGATGATATCAGCTCCAATTTAGCTATGCTCAAGGTGGTTTGGGGGTGGGTTTAATCACCTTAGCAGTCCTAGCCTACCTGTGAGATCGTGTCTGCAAATAGCATATTTTATTAACGAAATGATGTTCATATAGGTGACATAATAAGCTACTAAATCTGTTTCAAATTGTAGTTTGTTTGACTTTTTCCACCCCAAACTTTGACCACTCGTCTTATTCAGAATTTTGTGTAAAATATCACTTCTTTTGTTGTGGATTGCTTTATTAACAAATGGTCTTCAAGAATGACTTAAATTTTACTAGTTTAGTTGCAAATTTTTTTTGAATAGGATGAGTGGTCAAACTTAGGGGTCAAAAAAGTCAAACGAACTATAATTTCATCGGAGGGAGTACAAAATTGAGATTTATAAATTATCAATAGATTCATTTGGCATATGCATAATATAAAGTCACCTAGAAAACAATCTATTCGTGTAGAAGTTTGTATATGAATTCTTTCTCAAGATTATGAGGTACCACAACAAAACCAATGTACTTGCCCTTAGCTGCCACACCTACCCACACAATTGACATGGTGCTCTAACTGACCCGAGCGGAAAAAGGGCATATTAGTGGTAGGGATGAGGTTATAGTGTCCCACTAGGTTTCAAAACCAGTATGAAAAATTGGTTGGAATGAGGTAATTAAGAGCGTGTCCTGATGATGAATATATACTACGTATTTCGACATCATTCGGATTTGGCATGAGGGCATTAATTTGCATGTTGTAGTGATTACTTTGCTACTCCGTACTTAGTAGCGAGGTGATGTTGTACATTATTTAGTCATTGCATTTAACCTCCTTGAAGAAATTGAACTACCACGGTCCAGTGACCCTATCCGGCAGACTACAAATACATGACATGCTATGGGCAACACACATCTATAAGTAGGAAGCTCAAGAAATGCCCTATATAAGAATGAGGCGTGTGTAGCTTGCATGTAGGAAGGAAGATATATCCAGTCTAAGAGCAAAGCAAAAGAAGCATGCAATAGCTCCGATCCGTGCATATTTTACAGCGTCATGCTCACACCTAGCTAGGCTAGGCATGGGAGGTCTCGAGAAAATTTCTGGTGGTGAAATTGGTGTGGTGGCTCAAGGTGACTCACGGGTGGCGGCGATGAATGCGGGCATCCGGTGGTGGGCTATTCGCACAAAGCGTGTGCATGATACCCATGTACCAAATAGTGGGCGGCCACTAGAGCACGATGGTCGGCAGGTCGCTAGCGACGATGAATACCGTTAGCCTCCCTTAGACATGAAATAAAAATATACTGAGCAACTTCTAACTTCTTGTCGCTGGCTCCTAGATGGGACACGGCGAGCATCATTCGCTTCTTGCCGCCTTCTCGTGGACGGTACCTCCCCAGCCCCCTTCTCTATGGACGTTTCTTCATGTCTCTCTAGCAAACTCCAGTCTACCAATTTATTGGGATTGGGATCGATCTCATGTAGCAAAGTGTGTATAGGCTATGCGCGTTACGTGGTCGGATGTGCAGGGAAGCGTGGTGGCTGTCTTAATTTTTCCATGGGACCTATTCCATTATGTTGCGCCCTCTGCTAGTGCAAGGTTTGCAACACGCACACACCTCCCCTTGTGTCGAGGTCTCGATCTATCTCGTAGAGAACCACCCTTCTCGATCTATCTCGTGGTGTCATAATTTCTATACGTTCATCCATCTTCTCTATTGTTTTCTCTTGTCATCTGCAGTCCAAATGTTTTCCCCATATTGAACATAATATGTTATTTACCTTTATTTCTTCATTTTTCTGGTTTATTTATATGGTGGCCATACCAGGACACGTTGGACTGAAATTCATGTTTCCACCATCGCATCAATGTTAAAGATTTCTTTTTGACATGCTGTTCAATTGATGATGGAATCCCAATTAAAGCACCAGGATGATAAGTTTGACCAAATCGAAGCTCTACGTGTGCTTTTATGTAGGATGAACGGGCAAATGAAAATTTGACAAATAAACAATCACACTACAAAGTAGAGATATTGATTCTAGATGTTCATTTTGGGTTCTGAAGATGGCTACAAAGTAGTAGTTTGGAGATGGATTTAGAGAGGATACATTTGAGAAGAAACTTTAGTTCCATTTGGAGGATCGACAAATGCAGAAGATAAATGAGACATAAATGTTAGATTTATTGTGTCATATTTTGAACATGTTGACCTATCGCTGTAATTGAAATTCTTTTTAATATAATTATATTATCATGCTTCAAGCTTCTAAAATATCAGCGTTTGTTGTATTACACAACATGGATGTGTAAAATGGCAAATACCAAATTATTTGGATTTCTCGTTGGATGTACCAACACATATGAGCGTTTGTTGCATCCATTGCAAGTTAGCAACACTTATTTCTTCATGTTACCAATGCATAAATATATATTACATTAGCAAGGATTATTTCTTCATGTTACCAACGGCTTAAATATATATTACAATTGACCCTTGCAACGCCACCTATGGCAACACATATTTGTGCATTGGTAAAGACCATTACTGTGCTTATATGGACATCTAGCATGACTAGCAACGCATATATGTGTTGCTAAAGGAGGGTTCCTCTTGTAACCTCCATGCTGCCGCAGGTTCACTCATACCTCAAGGCAAAGAAACGCAAAGCCCACACTTGCGATCACCTCCCCGCCAGACTCCATCGCCGGTTGACTCCACCGTGACTAAACTCCAAGATTGAATGCTCCACGTGGAGCACGACGGACCACCACAATAACTTTTACGCAAAATAGTGGAGTCCAATATATAAAAACAAATAAGAATCTTACTATAGGAATGTGTCTAGCCACGATGTAGAGTTTGATCCTAAGATATATTATTATAGCAACATGCATCCACAAACGATGCAGAGTTTGCCTTCTATAGGAACATAAATGCATGATGTGATTATTTAATAATCTACTCTAATCTAGCAACGTCAAACATGTTTACGAGTGTCTTTAAAACTTAGTAGAGAAATTATTTGGAAAAAAGGAGAGCAGAGGGAAAGTTTATTAGCGGGTATGGACTAAAACAGTCGACACATTATTCAATTGTCGCTTTGTATGTTTTGTTCACAATACTGCATATCACTTTTGGAATTCAACCTCCTACTAGCTTTTTTGCTAATGTGTTTGGTTCACAACTTCATGGTTTAGATCAAAACCTCCAGAACCAAATTTTGTTAGAAGCTGTGGCGCTCAGTTGGGTGATCTGATGTGGTTCAATAGGAATAATATGATGTTTACAATCTGTCGTGTTGACTCAGAAATGATTTACACAATTATTGCACCTGATGCCTTAGGCTTTATGTCTTAACCAACCGCTGCATGGAGCACCAATCCTGTTTGTCTCTGGCAAGTTTGCAACAAACTGTTTTGGGACCTGAAAGAAACCTCACTTAATTAATATATTTGTTGCATTTCATGGAGGCAGCACAGAAGTTTGGGTGATTTGCCTCCCTGCATTACAGCATGTGTCTCCTGCCATCTAGTAGCTAGCTGCTATACCTCACTAATTTATAATGTAGTTCAACTCTCTGGACTATGTGAACATTCATATGTACAGTGCAATGACAGGTAGTTATACGAAATAACGAAGGGGAGAATTATACGTCCGGACTTGGACTAGGGAAAAGAAATGAAGAACTCTGCTTCTACTTGTGCATGTCTGATAAAAAAAAAGAGCAATTTAATTTGTTATAGTACAAAAATATATTGTTTGATTATATAATGATGCGATGGATTAGATTAAATCAAAGGTTCATACCCAATACAATTAACAAATAATAAATTCAGAATAACAAATTAAGTAAAATAACAACTTGGTTTTTTCGCCAGCAAAACTGGTGAGGGATCTTCTCTTCTATTCATTTTGGTCTCAACCTCTTGTTCCCTTCCACCGTGGCAGCACCTTGTTTCCTCTAATCTCCCTCTCCAAAGGTGCAAGAAACCTGAGAGTAGATTACAAAATGGATCGACAGTGACAAGAGCATCGGGAAGAGGTGCTAGATTGGTGTTTTCCCCAACTAAGACTCAGTGTTGTTTAAGGGATCCCTAGGTGAGATTTG
The DNA here is from genome assembly GCA_015847255.1 of Hyparrhenia diplandra. Lineage (NCBI taxonomy): Eukaryota > Viridiplantae > Streptophyta > Magnoliopsida > Poales > Poaceae > Hyparrhenia > Hyparrhenia diplandra. The sequence goes on along the minus strand of JADLZK010006557.1, from coordinate 13,010 downwards.
ATCATTTACCGTAGCACTTGATGCAAGATGCATTTGGTGTGGTGGATTGTGGCACAAAAGGATTATGTATCAACTATCGATGGAAGACATCGAATCCATTTTTATTTTTCAACGGTTATCAAATACAACAGTTTTTGGTGTATGACAGTTTGGGATATCTTAGAGGTCGAATTGCTTTTTTTTTTTTAACTACACAAGGAAGTTATAGAGGACTCAGAGATCTTTCCATGAATTCTAACTTCAGGAATTTAGTCGAAGCAGTTAAGGAATTATGAAATTTTGAAGTCTGCAAGCTGCATAAGTCTATTGAAAATTCAGAGCAGTTTAGATCTAACGCACTATACAAACTCTTCTAGGCCGAAAATGAAGGTTGTGTTCTTACGAACAGATATATTAAATTTGATAAGCTTTCCAGATAGATTTGTAAAGAACGTATTTGTTGGTTGAGCATAACTCCAGTTATCATCTTCTGAAGTTGGATATATATATCCTGTTTTACTATCCCAAACATTCAGTAAAATTCATAGCTTTATTACTTGTTGTGTAGTGATTACTTTACTACTACTCCGTACTTAGTACCTAGGTGGTGTTGTAAGCCTTATTTACTCATTGCATGTTATCCTACAAGATGTGGAACTGCCGTGGTCCTGTGACCCCATGTGGGAGACTACAAATACATGCTAGGCAATACACATCTATAAATAGGGAGCTCAAGAAATGCACAATAGAACAATCAACCGTATGTAGCTTGCCTAAAGGAATGAAAGATATATTTATTCTAGGAGCCAAGCAAACGAAGCATGCAAAAATTGCTCCGATCCGTGCATATTTTACAGGGTCGAGTTCAGACCTATAGGCTAGCTAGGCATGGGAGGTCTCAGAGAATTTCTGATGGTGATATCAGCGTGGTAGCTCGAGCTGTCTCCTGGGTGGCCGCACTGAACAACCCATAGAGGGAGCGCCTGATGGTGGACTATTTGCACAAATGTCACATATACTGGGCTGCCAAACGAGGTGGCGCAGGTACCAAGTTTGGCATCTCTCTAGCGAGCGGATCAAAGTTCCCATGGTCAAACTGATAAGCCTCCCCGGTCAGTTTTGATCCCTCCCCTTCATCCCATTTCTTCCTGGTCATCTCTTTTGGCCGTTGTAAGTTGTCTGAATCCTCCACCTCTCATATTCTCCAAGCAATTCTTGGTGGCGTGCCTGAAATTTTCAATGTGCTCAAGGTTTAGTGACCGTGTTTCTCATTTCTCCGTGAGTTGACCGGCGGGTGGTCGGTTTTCACATCTATAAGTGTAGATCTTTCGAATGCGATGATTTAAAGATCTAGTTTAATCTGTAGCATATAATGGGAGACCAAATTTCCTCGCCAGATCGAGCAGCAGCCAACCCATCTCGGCCAGAGTTTTGCTTTTGATCAGACTTCGTGGGTGGAGACTACAAAGCATAATTATTTGTATATTATTAATATTGCAACCGGTTATACATACAGTGAGTAACAGTGCAACAATAAAAATGATTTTGGGTTGGAAAATGCATCGCTTTGGCACTGGATCATTTACGAAATGACGTCCATACGTGACATAAATAAGCTACACAATTGAGATTTATGAACCATGCATACTTTTAGGAAACATGGATTATAATAAAGATCACTTACAAAAAAAAAATACTTTGAGGCAACAAGAGACGACACAAATGTACATGGCCTTAATTAGCTCCCCACACTTATCCACACAACAGTTCAGATAGTCATGTGACTGACCACATGAAAAAAAAAAAAAAAAACTATCAAGGAATACTCTACTTGACGATCAGTACTACAATTTTTTTTTTTTTTTTTTTTTTTTTTTTTTGCAACGGGGGGCAGTTTTTGGGTGACTCAATCAAATTCCCCCTCACTACTACAACAAACCTTTTCCAAGGCGTTTCCATTTTATTAACCGTGGCTGTTTTTTTTTTAATAACCAGCGCGTAAATGGCTTAATTTAGGGGCAATTATCTCTATGGCCCTCCCGAAGTTTGGTTGTATCTCTATGGCCTTTTTTTCAAAGTTATCTCTATGGCCCTGAAAAACTTTGTGTTACCTCTATGGCCTTCCATCTACTTTTGGCACTTAACGGTGTTAAGTTTTGACAAAAAAAAAGACCATTATACCCCTAGAAGGAAAAAAAACTGCAAGTTTTCCATTCTGAACTACCTCTGGTGTTTGTCTCCTATATTCTCAGGCCACATTGATTTAATTTGTTTATGACCGAACCAAAGTATAATTTTAAATAGTTGTAAAAAAAGTATAATTTTAAATAAAATTTAAGAGAGGAAGGTAAATCAGAACATATAAATTAGGCTATACACATTTACTTATGTAAGAATTAGTTTCCTATTGTGTTGCCGTGCCATGCTCTAAATTCAATACTCCTTCCTTGTAAATTTTTTATAGCTCTACTATACAGATGGCTTATTTGGAATGCATGATCTTTATATAGGAGTCGTTATTATAAATAAATTTTGACAAAAAGTATTCATTTTTTATACAGCTAGGGATGGGGGAAAGTCTCGTTCCAACGGATATGCATGAATATCAAAATTAAAATGTTTTCTACAATGAGAAAAGATGCATCATGTAGTAGAGAACTAAGATGTGTGTTTATTAATGGAGTATTTACCGATTTCACTCATTTCGCTATTTGATTTGAGTATTCGAAGATGGAAGTCGCAACTCACAATCCTATGGGCCAATTATTTCCGCTGCCGGGCGGCGCCCCGCGAGCCGGCCCTTCCCCTGCTGCGGCGCCCACCGGAGGTGCGTCCCTCCCCTTGCCGCTCGACCGTCGAGGCCAGCCCCTCCCCTTCTGCGCACCCGCCGGGGCTGGTCCCTCCATTGCTGTCACCATGGTCGCCGGAAGGGAGGGCGCCGGAAGGGAGGAGGTCGGGAGGAGATAGATCAAGGGGAGGAGGCGGCGGATCAATCCCTTGACCCGCCGGGCGGCGGCCGCCAAACGGCGCCCCGGCGGCGGCCCTCTCCATGGCGGCGGCGCCCCCCGTCGTCGGTCTTTTTTTTTTTTTCGCGAAAAATTTCCCCCCTCGACGGGGCCGGGACAAGCCGGCGCAGGCACGGATCGGGGCGCTTCGGTTCGGTCCAAAGGGATAGGCGGGGGCTATTTTGGTCATTCTTCATCTTAAACAATGGTAAGTCTAACAGAATTCCCACAAAAATATACGAAGGCCACAGAGATAACCAAAATATTTCACGGGGCCGTATAGCTAACTTTGAAAAAAAAAGGCCATAGAGATAAATACTAACTTTGAGAGGGCCATGTACATAATTCTCTCCTTAATTTACCATGACATTTTTTTAAATAACTACCATGGAAAATCTATTAAACGTGGCGGTAACTTTAATAAAAACCGCCACGGTTAATGTTTGCCCATACTGAATCGAAATGGGGCCATCTCAGCCCAATAGCAGCTCTCCATGTTAATACTCATGAGATGCTCTAGAAAAATAGATAAATCCTATAAAATCTCATTAATCAGAAACATCGATTCAGAAGCCTCTAGCGATGACAGTCATTCGATCTATTTTATTTTCTAAAAATTACCCACATTTGTCATTACACAACACCATAAAATAACTCCCTAAATGTACCTATAATTTACCCACCATTGCCATTATGAAGATTTATATTATATAATTTTTATTTAGTAAAACTAGATATCTACATGCAAATTACATGTGAAAAATATCCTACGCTAAAACCTATCGCCGTCGGGGCCTCCTCTTAGCTTTCTCTATTTATCGTTTGCAGAAATCTATTGCCGCCACCGGCTTATACTGCCATCACACTCAGTTCTCTCTAGATGAATATTGGCAATGTCCTCAGGTGCGTGCATGTCGAGAGCTGGTATCCATTTAGCAGCGACCACGTTGCGCAGGCGTCGTTGGACAAACATCTTCTTACAGAGAACACCTCTCGTCTCTATTCAAACAGTGACTGGGATTGTTTCTTGCGTGCTGTTCTAGACTCGCATCGAGGACGTGGAGAGAAGATGTGGTTAAATTCCCGACACCACCCATGTCTAGAAAAACGAGGCAATGCCAAACACGGGAAAATCAGAGCAATTGGCCACTGGAAGCTACTCCACAAGGCTCGCTATTATGGTCACCGTGTGGCCTCATCATATATATTGGTCATGCGACCTGCTGCCTCCTAAAAAAAAGGGCCAGGAGCATTATATACATAATAAAGAACTCTGCTTCCTTCTTTATTTTGTAACTGATGCATGTGCTGTTTAATGTAAACAGAGCAGTTTAATGTATTTGTTAATACAGCAGCATGAGGCCCGCGATTGCTTTCCAAGGTTCATCTCCTAATAATCAAGACAGCGGGAAGGTGAGGAAGGACCGCATGTGCGGATCCTCTGCCTGCAAGCTCCATGGCGGTTGATGCAGAGGGGCAGTGCACCACGTATCGATGGACAACAGGTGATGCAGAGGGCGCCGTGTAATGTCCATGTCGCGCACCCGTCATCAGTGTGCGCTCCTCGTCAACTCGACTTATTGCAGCGGCGCCTCCATATATAAGTGTTCTTCCAACGTCAGTGCTTCACTTGTTGCTGCCGCTACTCCTGGTCATGGTCGAGACGACGATGCTCCACTTGTTGCCGCAGCCACCACTTGTAGCGCGCGGCAGGTGGTGCAAATAGGGGACTGACAGTCGAAAACAGCTATCCACTTCGGTGTGTATCAGTTTCATGAGTGGTGAACGCCCATGGTGGGAAATTAAGTGCTTTGGCAGCAGCTGAGTGACTTGAAGGTTAGTGACTTGTGGGTGGGACCTTCTTGATGACGTGGTTTCACGAAATCGCAGAGAAATCGGCAGTGGGTTCCTCCTATTTAGGTATAGTAGATAGTAGATTTTGTTCATTTTGTTTGTTTCGGGTTTTGTTTCTTGAATACTTGTAAACTTTTAAATTTCAGCTATGAAAAATTCCAGACAATGCTTCCTGTTTTCCATCAAAATAAAAAAAGGTGTCCATGGTGCTTCTTATGGTCCTGGGTGTTCATCACTCTCAGGAAACATATTCAGAATCGAGACTCTAGGAGTTACACGAGGAAGACAAGCTGGTTACAAAGGAGTTCCTTGTTCGATAGTGATCAACAGAAAGGCACCTCGCTTGTGCTGGGTTGAATGAGCTGAAATATTCATCTCCTGAACGTGCTCTATTTGCTTCAACTCTGTGTCTACTGCGACGCCTATTTGTCATGGCAGTGCTCTTCTCTTTTGTCTTCTTTTCTACATGCTTGGTAAAACAGCGGGCTGATAATCTAAGCATCTAGATACTTGATGAATTCGTGTCTGCTACATGAAGAAAGAAAGAGTCTACAAAGAGCTAATCATACATGCATCCCGGAAGCTTACAACATATAGCTTATAATCCCAATACCTCCGGTTCCTAGACTCACCGACCCAATTGAATTTTTTTCGAGAGTGAAGACTAGTGACTAGAGACACCAGTTCTAGTTCTAGCTCGCTGCCACACCCCGCATCCAGTAAGTTTGGCTGCAGAACATCCTGATTTATATATGCATATGCTGCCTTTAATTTGAAGGGCACAATTACTAGTGTACAGTAAATACATGCTTGCTACCCCACATATGACTTCATTGTTATGTAGTTGTACTCTATGGGCCTTGAGTTCATCTATATGAACAGTGCAATGACAATGGGAACATTATATTTAAAAAAAGGAACTCGGTTTCCCTCTCTAGTAACTGATGCACGTCTAACAAAAAAGAAGCAATTTAAATTGCTATTATATTAATACATTGTTAAAAGGAACCCGTGAAAGAAAGTGCCTACAAAGAGCGAATCATGTAAAAAGATAAAAAATCATATACATTACGATGTTATAATGATGTAGCTAATTAGATTAAATCAAAGGATCAATACCTATACAATTAATAAACACTAAAATTAACAAAAGTACTTGCCAAATAATAGTATATATGAACTATTAAATATATAATTCTAACATTAGATTTTTTTATAACTAGTTTAATTTCCAAGTTTTGATGAAAACAGTCAGTGTGTATTGCTACAAAAAGAAAAATTAATCTCATCTCTTTCAGTGTCAAGTGCTAAAAACTATTGGAACTACTATTGTACATGTGCCTCTCTTTTTTTTGGTCCCCTCAGGGGACGATTCATAGTAGTTGGATCATCATCATGTGGCTCCCGTGCACAGCACATGAACCATCGCTGGCACATGCAAAGCGGCGCCTGAAATCAAGATAAATTTTAACATATGTTTACTCTATTCGTTCTAGGATGTATTACTGGGCTGTAGCATTTTAGCATATTTGTTGCACCATTCATATCAATCATATTCCACATGCACTTCACTTACCTTCCCTATTACGGGAATACAAATAACTTTGTTTCGTTTTTTGAAAGACCGTGTTTTGATCAATTGCGTTTATAGTTTCATGGTCCCTAAGGAACATCCATTCATATAAATCATGTTCCACACATGCACTTAATTTTTACCTTTCCTATTACAGGTACTCTAATAACTTTTTTTTGTTTTTTAGCAAAACCTTTTTTATCATTTGAAGGACGTACCATGTCTTGATCAATTGCGTTTACAGTTTCATTGTCCGTAAGGAACACAACACGTATCATTCTTCATTCCCTCCATTTGAGTTGCACAAATCTATACCGGAGCAGGTGACTAATCTTGGACCGCACGGTTTAAGGTTTAGGGTAAACTGTATGAGTTTGGTGGTTTCATTCTAGCTACTAGAACACCATGTCAAGACGTACGATGGACAAAATGGAAAGTTGAGCTAGGCACTATCACAATGGATGTGAAGTCTGATTGAGATGTAGCTAGCTAAGGCTTTCTTGTATTGTTTGACAAGGAAGCAGAAACATGTAGCGGCGCAGCTTCCACGGATCTCCCGGTGACAGCTGGTCCAGAACCAGATCGCCGGCTCTCCTCCCAGTTTGGCTCGTCGAGGGGCTGCTGCAATGCAAAGCAACTCAAGACTTCATGAGATGCTCCAAGCCCCCAGGCTTCCAAAGGATAATGAGACTGAACAAATGCCCTCGGGCAGTAGAGAGGGAGGATATCTACTTGTCCCCGGGAAGAACTGCGGTGGTTGGGGGAGGCAACTCCTGCACGAAACGCTGGCTATGGCGACGAATACGCTGCTCAACCTCCGTGAGCCGGGGATGACTTCCACCGCACGACCATGTGAGGTCGGGGCGGCCATGGACGATGAATTCGAAAAAAATCCGTACTTGAGTCCTGCCTCTGGCAATAGCTTAAAATCCCAGTGCCCACCGTACCGATCGAAGTTTCCACTACTCCCTAGAGAGACTCTTCTCATTCTAGCTGGCTGCCGCACCCTGCATTCTGTTTTGCTCAACAACCTGACCCTCCGGATTTATATATCCACAAACTGTCTTTCACGAAGGAGCAGGGCGCAATTATGAGTATACATACAATAAACACATGGGCAGCACATGTTTCCTGCCAACTTGCTGCTACCTCACATTTTTATCATTATGTAATTGTAGTCTACTACTACGGATACATTCATATAAACAGTGCTAAGAGGTTATATAAAAAAACAGGACTCTGCTTTGTTCTCTAGTAACTAATGCATGTATATATAAAAGCCCATGCGTGGCACTACCACACCGGCAGCGTGAGAGTCAATTAAGCATATGCTAGTTTGGGAGTCAAGCAACCGCATGCCTAGTAAAACGAGGCATTGCCAAACACTGGAAACACGGGAAGAATCACCCCCCCCCCAATAAAAAGCATTGTCTATGGAGCAAGGGAGATATCAACATGCAAGGTAGCTGTTTCATAGCATGGGAAGAATCCTGCAAACCAAAAGGTCAAGGAGGACTTGGGATCATTGATGTCCAACTCCAGAATGATGCTCTTCTAATGAAAACCTTGGACAAATTCTAGAACAATGCGTATATCCCCTGGGTCAGCCTCACTGGTTATCCTTCTATAGCAATGATCAGGCCCTCCTCATGCAAGGAGTCCTGTTGTCCCATTTTGGTACAAACACATCTTAAAATTATTCTCCAAATACAGACTCTTTCCTAGTTGCAAACCAAACAAGGGAAACTAAGTTATGTTGTGGAGTGATATTTGGATTGAGCAGCCCCTAATGCATAAATACCACACTTGTTTTCCTTTGCAAGGAAACCAAAATGATCTGTTAGACTCCTTATTAACAATGAGATCGAAAAGAGCATTCAGTCCTCTGCCCCCTTCAAATTTTACCAGCTAGTCAACTAACTAAGCTGCTATAGTTCATCCAAATAGTAACTGAATAAATCTCTGAATGATATCTGGACTTACAGTTGGGGGTCCTCAAAATATAGCTCTAAAAAGGTATATTCCACTCTGTTTTTTTGCTTTGATCCTGGAAGCTCTATAAAGGTTTTGTACATACTCATTCTTCCATTTAATTAAAAAAAAAGAGAGGGGAGACACTCTTTTGGTAAAAAAAAATATTGCAATTGATAAATTATTTGTTTGAAGTAATCTATGGTCTGAAAATTTAGTTTTCATTTCTCACATTTTTAACTTGAAATTTTAAAAGGACCCGTGTCGAGTAAGATAAAAACCAAAGTTATAGATCACAAAATGTTAAATACAACATTTTGTCAACTTTTCCTTTTGAAATCATTTATTTATATGTTCCAAAAGTTCCCATATTTTGACTTCAAAAATGTTTACACCACCTCAAGTGGAGGAACAACTTGTTGTCAAAAAAAAAAAAAAAGGAGGAACAACCAAAATCCATTCATTTTGAGTGTCACAAGTTTTAGTACTGGTCCGTATCTTAAACCTTGTGGTTGAAGCTTTTCCATTTGAATCCATTTATGGTATCCCATGTAATAATTTCAAAATCAGGTGAAGTCGAGGGAAAGCTATGTGTGATGATTTCTAGAAAATACATATGTTAAGATGGTTGTATTTGAGCCGCCTTTAGAATCTCGGTTTTAAGAGGCGGCTTTGGTTTCGAGCCAGAACGATTAAATGTGGATCGTTTGCTTACCCTGTTCGCCGTTGCATGGGCTAGTGGCTCTAGCATCTTTACCGTATTTGTTCTATTCACCTTCTCTATTACAGTCGAGTAACTAATAACTTTGCTTCGGTTTATATGGAAGATCGACCATGCTTTAATCAATTGCATTCATAGTTTCACCCTGCCTAATATAAGGAACACAATTCTAGTCTTCATTCTCTCCACTAGCTTCGACAGAGGAGCAGGATGACTGACATTGAACTGTATGAGCTTACTGGTATCCTTCTAGCTGCTTAAGTTGAACCAGGCACCATACGAATGAGTAAGTTACTTGTTCACGGCACATGATGTTTAAAGTAGCAGCTAGCTGCTGCTGCTTTGGCTGTTTACTCCCACGATCAGTGTCACTGTTGTCTTGAACGGGAAGCATTCAACCAGCGGAAGGCAGAGAATGCAGGCAAGCAGCCGAACAGCAACGCAAATTCCGTCTCTGTCTTCTCTAATGCAGACGGCTCGTGGCAGTGCTATTCTCTGCTAAGGTGTACGAGTGTCATTGATTACCGATCACGGCGGATACATTGACCTTAGTACTGTATTTTAATATCAGGCAGTTGCTTAAAATCCCAATGCCTCCAATTCCTAGACAGTACCATATACACATTTGAATTTCCTCTAGAGTGAATACTATAGACACACTTGTTCTAGCTCGCGCTGCCACAACCCACCTCCAGTATGGATTTATATATGCATGCTGCCTTTGACGAAGCTGTAGGACACAGTTATAAGTGTACAGTAAATTCGTGGCCAGCATGTGTTTCCTGCCATCAGCTGGCTGCTAGTTCACACCAAGCAGTTACACAAACGGGCAGGAGCAATATATACATAACGAACTCTGCTTTTCTTCTTTATTTGATAACTGATGCATGTATACGCAATGAAAATAGAGCAATTTAATGTATTTATTAATACAGCAGCATGGGACCAACCATCCCTTCCAAGATTGATCACCTAATAATCTACAAAATCAAGACCGCGGGAAGGTGGGGAAGTAGCACATGCGCGGATCCACTGCCTGCGAGCTCCCTGGCAGATGATGATGGAGGGTTGGCGCACCAGGCATCGATGGACAACAGGTGATGCAGAGGGCACCGTGGCTGCTGACATGTTGGCCGAGGAGCGGGGGAGGCTTCCCGAGTGCCGACCCAACAGGAAGCCAGGAAGCTGCTTGCACCGTTGCTGTGTTTCACGTCCATGTCGCGTGCAAGAAGGTCGAACGAGGCCACTGGATGGTGATTCATAGTTTATTTGTTTGGTTATTTGTTTCTTGAATACTTGTAACCTTTTGAATTTCAGCTATTAAAAATTCGAGTAGCGTACAATCCCCCTATTTTCTCAAAATGAAACAAAAAAGTCTCCATGGTGCTTGTTATGCTCCTGGATGTTCCTCACTCTCAGGAAAGTGAATTGGTTGCAGAAGAGTTTCTTGTTCGATACAGTCAACACAAAGGCCACACCTCGCTTGTGCTCGGCTGAATGCACTGAAATATTTAACTGATCGGCATCCACTTCACTTCGTCTCCCGTATGTGCTTTGTTTCCTTCAAATCTCTCTGGTGCGGTGTGGATTATCTAAGCATCCGGCCCCTGTCGCTGTGAGGATGGATACAGGAAGAATTCATGCATGCAACATGCATCCCCTGAAGTTTATCACTACTACAGAATTGATTTTACGTGGTGTTTGAATTTCATTTTCCGTGGCGGGCATTTGAGAAAAACCGCCACGGTTAATATCATGATTAACCATGGCGGTTATTTTTCTATTTTTCGCGTGGCGGTTAAAAAGCCCGCCCGGGTTAATAGGGCCCAAAGTTCCAGCCCAGTAAGGAAACCTAAGTCCATCAGAGCCCAATTTCAAGCACTACTACAGAATTGATTTTACGTGGTGTTCAGATTTTATTTTCCGTGGCAGGCATTTGAAAAACCGCCACGGTTAATGTCTCTACTAACCGTGGCGGTTATTTTTTATTAACCGTGGCGGTTCTAATAACCGCCATGCAAAATCAATTAACCATGGCGATTTTTTTAAAAAACCCACCATGGTAAATGAAGCCCAACTAGCCGGCCCAAAGAACCCAGAAAAAAGCCTAAAATCCATCCGAAACCGGGCTCGTATATATAGAGAGGGGGAGTTAGGGTTTCACTTCACTCGTTCACCACACCACCGCACTCTCTCTCCCTCACTCCCTCACCTTCCTTCTCTCTCACCCCCAACCCTTCCTCCCCGGCGCCCCCAACCCTCCCTTGGCGGCACCGGCCGCCCCAGATCCGGCAGCGCCCACCCCCCCTTCCGGTGGCGCGGCCTCCCCGGCGACGTGCAGCCTCCAGCGGCACGGCGCAGGGTTCCAGCCCCTGGGCTTCGCAGCCGGTGGAAGCGGCGGCGGATCGAGGCGCTGGCGGCGCGGCTTCGCCGCGAGGAAGCCGGACGGCGGGACTCACAAGTAGCGGCGCGCCTTGGAGCGGGGCGGTGCGGCGGCGGCAGGCGCTCCTCTGCCCCCGAATCCAGCCGGCGTGGAGCTCCTCCCTCGCGAGATCCGGCAGCAGCCCCGGCCTCCGACGGCAGCGGGCCCGATCGGCGTGGAGCTCCTCCTCGCGAGATCCGGGCGGCGTGGAGATGGATCCGGGCGATGTGGGCTCCTCCTCGCGAATCCCGTTAACTACGCCGGGCTGCGGCGGCGAAGCCGGCTGCGTAAGGCGGCGGTGGCGGGCCCCAAAACCCCTAGCGGCGCGCGGCCAAATGCAGGTCGCTGGGGTTTCGGGTTGGGCTTTCATTTTTTTTTTTTTTTCCTCATTTACCATGACGGGCAAATTGGCCGCCACCGAAAATACTTTATTTACCGTGACCCTCATTCGGGTGGCGGGCAAATAAACCGCCATGGAAAATTTTTTGCCGGCCACCATAAATGCGTTTTTGTAGTAGTGAAGACCACCATATATAAGTGGAGCACCAAACCCTAGCCCAATCATCCGGCACCGAGCGCCACCTCACTCGTCCACTTCTCTCTCTCTCTCTCCAACTTCTCCATCCGTCCCGCATCCCTCCCATCCCCAAGCGCCACCACGCGCCACCCGGCACTCACCCCTCCCCAAAGCCGGCACCTCTCCTTTCCCACAACGGCCGGCGACTACGGCGGCCGGCTGGCGGCTTCGGCCTAGCGGCTCTCTCGGCTGGCGGCGGTTCGGCCCTCTGGCGCTCGGCGAGCAGGCGTGGGCCGGCGGAGGCGAGCGCCTCGAGCAGCCGAGTTCTAGACTACTGGCCGAGCAGCGGGGCCGAGCGGCGGAGCGGTGTGGCGGCGCTGCTTTCCGGCGGCTGCGGCGGCGCGTGGCGGAGGCCGCGGCGGCGTGGAGAGAGGCAGCGGCGGCGCATGAGAGTCCATCCCGGATCCGATGAGGGGCGACCGGATCCGGCCTTGGCGCATCTTTTTAGCGGCGTGGCGGGCGGCAGGCGCTGCTTGGCCCCCGGGCAAACGACGGGCGAAGACCTAACCCTAATGGGCCCCAGATTTGGGCCCATTAGGTTAGGGTTTGATTTTCTTTTTATTTTTTATTCATTAACCGTGGCGGGCTTTTGGTTTCCAAAAGCGCCCGCATAAAATCACTCGATTTTCCGTGACCTTCATTTTAATGGCGGTTTTGAAGCCCGCCACGGAAAATCGAAAAAAAAGCCGCCACGCGGAAAATCGAATATGTAGTAGTGTATAGCATATATATATAGCTTACAATCCCAATACCTCCAGTTCCTAGACAGCACTGCACCGACCCAATTGAAATTACCTCTAGAGTGTAGACTAGAGACACTTCTAGTTCTAGCTCGTTGCCCATCCCGCATCCTGTAAGTTTGGCTGCAAAACATAGCCCTCCAGATTTATATATGCATATGTTTCCCT